>CM044888.1:15301303-16501303 GCA_024500025.1 Syzygium aromaticum | reverse complement strand
ATGAATACTGTGAACCTAAAGTGACACACGCAATGTCAATAATATATATTTCAATATATGATGTATAAAAAATTCTCATAAATTGGAATTTGTCCATATGCAACTTACATATGTTTTGAACCATGTTGCAAATTGTTCCTGGTACAAACAGTCAAACTCATTTGCTGGTAGTCCGTACATTGAATTTAGGAAATTCCTAGTAATAAATACCATTTATGTATTAACAACTGTTTGACACACATAACATATACTTACAAATGTGCACTTACTCGAAGTAGGGCTCAACTTCTGGACAATTCAGTAAAATATATGTATGGACTGCCTGCTTTTCTTCTCCTATTAAGTAACGAAACTTACATGTGCCGCTTGGTTGACCCAAATAATTGAAAATAGATAATGATTTGCAATTGGGATCAATGGGGCCCTCATCATTTTTTCATGTTATCCGCTTCTTGCATTGCACGTACTGCTCAAAATAGTATGATGCAAATGTTATCACTTCTTCCATAATATATGCATTACAAATGGAAGCTTCGACACATGCCTTATTCTTCACTTTTTTCTTTAAATGATATAAGAACCTAGTTGCAATAGAAAAAAGTTTATCGAAACATAATATGTAAAGAAGTAATTTCAATTTTAATTTAAAAAAATTCACCTCTCAAATGAATACATCCATTGAAATTGGACGACACCTGCAACTTTCGCCTCATAAGGCAAGTGAATTAAGAGATGCTCTATTGAATTAAAGAATAATAGAGGAAATATCTTTTCTAAGTTGTAAAGAATAATTTGAATATTTCTCTCTAGTTTCTCCATCTGTGATTTGCTCAACGTTGTTGAGCAAATATCATGCAGGAAATTACTTAACTCTGTAATGGCGCCCCACACAAAGTTTGGTAGAACTTTTTTGAAGGTTATCGGAATTAGTCTTTCCATAAATATGTGACAATCATGACTCTTTATACATGTCAACTTGCATTCATTCATATCAACGCATCTCCCGAGATTGGAAGCATATCTGTCAGGAAATCGCACCAATTTCAACCATTGACAAACGAACCATTTTTGCTCCTTGTCCAATGTGTAAACGGCTTTTGGTTTTGGTCCCCTGCTGCTTGCATCCGCATCTAATGTTGGCCAATCACAAATATCCCTCATATCTTTTCTTGCGTTCATGTGGTCTTTTGTTTTTCCAGTGACATCTATCACATATTTCTGACATTGTCCAAAACGTTCTTCTCTATGTGCATGACGTCAAGATTATGATGAATAAGTTGGGCCTTCCAATATGGTAGATCCCAAAATATACTGCGTTTAATCCATTTATGTGTGCTTTTGTACGCAAAAGTTGTGCCGTGAGGGTTTTCAACAACAGTTGGAAACTCTTGCATGCGCTCCCAAAGTTGATGACCGGTCAACCTCAATGGTGGATGTGTTCTTTCGATCCTATTCTTGATGAACTTTTTTTTATTCCTTCTAAATGTATGATTCAGCAGCAAAAATTGCCTATGACAATCAAAGTAACTGGGTTTCTTACCATGTTTTAATCTGAATGCCTTCAATCTCTCCATACATATCACACATCCTAAGATCTCAGTTGTGCTCCATCCAGATAACATTTCATAAGCTGGAAAGTCATTTATCGTCCAAAGAAGCGCAGCTTTCATTACAAATGTTTAGTCGGTAGAAACGTCATACGTAGGGACACCTTTAACCTATAGCCGTTGCAACTCTTCAATCAATGGTTGCATATAAACATCTATCAATTTTTTCGGATTTTGCGGGCCAAGCACGATCAATGTCAAAAACATATAAAGTGCATTCGTGCACATATCAGGTGAAAGATTGTACGGAGTTAAGATAACTGGCCAACATGAATAACTTCTTCCTGATTTTCCAAATAGGGCAAATCCATCAGCACACAGACTTAACCTGATGTTTCGAGGCTCTATCGCAAACTCGGGGTATGTTCTATCAAAATGTTTCTATGCCTCTGCATATAAAGGATGACATATTAGATCTTTTTCTATTTCATGATTTGCATGCCAAATCATGTGTTCAACAATAGCTTGCGACGCATAAAGCCTTTGCAACGAAATTTGTACACACAAAATAAATGAATTGGCTATTTTAATTCGTTGGAAATTTTCCAACGAATTTTGCAACGAATATATATGAACAGAAATTAGGAATTCGTCGGAAAATTCGTTGCAATTTTCCAACGAATTTTCCAACGAATTACAAACACATTATTTTTCGGTATATTCGAATTTCGTTGCAAAATTCGTTGGAAACTTCCAACGAATTTTCCGACGAATTTATATTATGCCAAACAATATAAGATTGTTTGTGAAATTCGTTGCAAAATTCGTTGGAAAATTTCTCACGATGTTTCCAATGAATTTAAAATATACAGAACAACTATTTTTTTGAATTCGTTGCAAAATTTATAGGAAATTTACAACGAATTTTACAACGAATTTAGATTAACCCGAACTATGTGGAGTTTTTTTAATTCGTTGCAAAATTCGTGGGAAATTTGTGACAAAAAAATTTTTCGTCACTAATTTCCGACGATTTTTGCGACGAATTATTTTTCGTTGCAAATTTCCCACGAATTTTGCGACTAAAAATTTGTCGTCGCTAATTTCCGACAAATTTTGCTTTTCGTTGGAAAAGTTGTTGTAAATTTGCGACGAAAATTCTTTCGTCACAAATTTTCGTGGAAAAAATTCAGTTTTTTTGTAGTGTTTCCTACCATAGTTTTAGTCGTGAAAAAGTGTGCTTGGCAAGCACCTCAACAGCTTGCAATCAAATATATAAAATACCATTTTATGTCCCCTTTCTTGTTTGAATTATGGTGATATGGAATTAAATTTCTTCATTTTGTATTAGGACTAAGTCTCATTCTGCCATGGCTATTGTGATTTTTAATTGGAAAAATTATCCAAGAAGTTTTAAACCTATTGTATAACAGCTAATTTAATCATAAACTTTTCAATTTGATAAATGTAATCTTAAACTTTTTGACCATTTTTCAAGTCAGTCTATTCGATTTTGCCAAGAAATGATGATGTGGAGGTCTAGTCGACACTGACCATTTTATGTGACATGACCAGTAGCTAATGCGGAAGAAATGAATAGAAACGACGTTGTCTTGGAAATTTTTTCAAATTTCCTTAATTTTTATTCTTTTCCTTTGCTTTTGTTTCTTTCATTCTTTTCTTTTCTTTCATACACCAGTCTTTATCTTCTCGGGGGCTCGTCGACCATTGGCTAGCGTCGCAACCCTCACCAACCACGAGGCAAGAATGATGCGGAGACCATCTACAAGGAGCTCATCAAGAAGGACAGCACCGAGTTCGAGTCGTTGGAAATATTGAATAAATGTCTCTTTTTAAGCCGTCCATGTCATCACAATGCAATGAATATATAAAATACCATTTTATGTCCCATTTCTTGTTTGAATTACGGTGATATGGATTAAATTTCTTCATTTTGTCCTAGGACTAAGTCTCGTTCTCCCATGGCAATTGTGCTTTTTAATTGGAAATATTGTCCAAGAAGTTTTAAACATGTTATATGTCAACTAATTCAATTCTAAACTTTCCAATTGGATCAATGAAGTCTTAAACTGTTTGACCATGTTTCAATGCTTGTTTTCTTTTCTTTTAATTCGGTCATGGTTTTGCATTGTGGAGCGTTATAGCGCTTGAATTTTGTTTTGGCTTGTTGCGCATTATCAATGGTTATCATGAATTTTACTTTTAACTTTTATATTCTAGTAAATGAATTTTAATGGTTCTTAATTTAACTTTTATTTAACGTACGAGACCATTAAAAAAACCTTCCAAAGCATATAGGTCGGTATATGTAGATTGATATATAATATGTCCTCATTTTATAATTTTTAAGATAACCATTTTATTGAAATTTTGGAAGGAAATTAATCACGTGGCCTTTTGTATAACAAGGCATGAATTACAAAATACAATTAACAAACTATTTTGACCCAATTTGACCTCTTTTTAAGGTGGCAAATGATGGTCGAGTCTTTTTCTATATAATTATACTATTAGAACGAGGGTATGAATATTTTTCATTGTGCGATGTGGCACATTTGATTGTAGTTTTATTTACGACTGACTTCAATTAAATGTATGTTTTAGGGTTTCATGAAAAATAAATGATTTTAAGAACATATTCGTAAAAATGATTGCTTAAATCCTTTACAAGAATGAATAAACGAAAAATATTTACATTATCTACAAAAATGTTCAGACATAAATTATTATTGAGGACGAAAGCATTTTACAATGAGTAATTATTTTAAGTGATGCAAACAATCATTTATAAAAAAATATTTTCCAAATCATTCATTTTTTATGGAAAAGATGGAACCTTAATTTCTTAATATGTACTCATTTTATAATGTTTAAAATAACCGTTATATTGAAATTTTGGAAGGAATTAATCACGTTGCCTTTTGAATAACGAGGCATGAATTATGAAGTACACTTAACACACTATTTTGACCCAATTTGACCTCTTTTTTAGGTGGCGAATGATGGTCGCATCTATTTCTATATAAATATACTATTAGAAAGAGGGCATGAGATGATGAGTGATTGCTTAAATCATTTACAAAAATGAAAAAGTTAAAAATATTTTCATCTTACACAAAAATATTTAGACAAAAATTGTTATCGATGATGAAAAAATTTTGCATTGGCTAATTATTTTAAGTGATATAAACAATTATTTTTAGGAAATTATTTTTTAAATTATTCATTTTATGCAAAACAAACGGAGCCTTAATTTCTTAATTCCACAACTGATTTCAAATATATGCATTTTATTTAATCAATTTTTTTCATTACAAGATAAATATCGTCGAAATAAAGTTCTTTAATTGAGCTATCAACGCTAAATTCTAAAGCAAATCAAGAAGGTAATTAAAGACGCCATCTAGGTTTTTGATATTACCACGTAGGATCTTTTGTAACTGAAATAGAAACTTAGTTTGAATAGTTGCTATATTCACACAAAGAAGGAAGAGTGTCAAAGATTTCAGATATACCACTAAGAAATCATTCAGCATTAATTTCCATAACAAGGACATTGAATGAGATGTATATGTCATCACATATTTGACACTCACTAAGTCTTATCAAACCGTCACTTTAAAGTCACAAAATATTTTCCTTAATCTCATTTGATTCCATATATTCTCTACATAAATTGGGTTGAATATTTGACAAATGTCTGTTTTAATTCTTCACTAAATACATAAGACTTTCCAATCCATTGAAGATTTTTAAATATGAACTTTTGACATTTTCCACTGTTGAGAACATTTACAGCAAGTTTTCTTCAATATTTTTGGTTGTGAGAGTTGTTTGCCAAGTACCTCCAAAAGCTACGACACCTTACAATACTTTTTTAGGATGCCGTCTCACTCAAATGTTGTAGTTTCAAAACATTTGTACATGCATATATCTTTGAGGTGCTGTAACTTTAAGGATGTCCATGGACATTCTAAGTTGGCTAGGCTATTGAGCATTTTGAAAAATCAATCTATCTAATCAACTTGAAAGTGTTTATCTGACTACCGTTTTTACATCTTGTTTGTAAAGTTACTTTCTAGCGGGGGTTAATGTCTTGGTTCATTCCTCCATGTCATTGTCCAAATGATTTTGAATCCACATCACATGCCAATGAATGTACAAAATACCATTTTACGTCTCCTTTCTTGTTCAAATTATGGTAATATGGAATTAAGTTTCTTCATTTTGTCCTAGGACTGAGTCTATTCTTCCATGGCTATTGTGTTTTTTAATTGGAAAAATGTCCAAGAAGTTTTAAGTGTATCATGTGATAACTAATTCAATCATAAACTTTCCAATTTGATCAATATAATCTTAAATTTGTTGACGAATTTTCAATTTGGTCCATTCGATTCCGCCGAGAAATGATGACGTGGAGGTCTAGTCAGCGCTGACCATCCTACGTGGCATAACTGACCGCTAACGTGGAAGAATCGATATAAACGACATTGTTTTGGAATTTTTTTCAAATTTTGTGAATTTCTATTATTTTCCATTCCTCTTGTTTCTTTTATTCTTTTTCTTTTCTTTCATACACCGGTATTTGTCTTCTTTTCCACATCACTGGTAATCACTGTTGGTCGGGACCTCGCTGACCATTGGCTAGGGTCGCAACCCTCGCCAACCACGGGACAATTACAAGGCGGAGACCACCTACAAGGAGCTCATCAAGAAGGATAACACCGAGGTCGAGTTGTTGGTCCGTGATCCGCTGGGCGAGGGCACAGTGGACCACTAAATTGAGTGCAACCCCACGATGGTCCACCTCACAAGGAAGCACCCCCTTCAACGCCGAGCGACCACTCGCCCAGCTCATGCACCCAATCATCATCAAGGCGCCGACAATCCCCGTTGGCACTTTTTGGGAAGTTGAACAATGAGAAAAAAGAAAAAAAAGAAAAAAAATCAAAAAGTTAATAAAATTACTAAAAATGATGTCGTTCGGAGTGGAGTTAGATTGTTGGCCATGCCACTGATAATGACTGGATGTCACATTAGCGATTTCCGATCAAAATTGGCTGGATAAACTACATTGAAAAATTGTCAGAAGGTTTAAGAGTACATTGGCCAAATTAGAAATTTATGATTGAATTGACGACTGTACAATAAATTTAGAATTTTTATTTTGGATTGGCCCCTTTTTAATTCATGTTGCCAAAACCATCCTTTTTGCCTCCTAGGGACGTAAAATGTTAGCTGGACCAGAATATTCTGTATTGCTTCAAACCAAACCCGTGCTATATATGTACGGGATTTATAATTTCTTACAGAAATTTTATCGGAAAAATATAAAAAAATTCTCCTTCACTTTTAATCTCATAATCATTTACATACCTCTATTTTTGCAAATACATTTCTCATATCTTTAAGCAAACCCCACATTGAAAATATCAAATTGTCCCTTTTTGCAAGCTCTTTTAAGCATCTTGCTTAGGATTTAAGTTGTTTGTTTTTCAGTTGATTTTAATTGTTTGGGTGGGTGTGAGAATTTATAATTGGGTTTTGAGTACATTTTGGAAAGAAAAATGGCAATTTCTAAATATGTTCAAACTTACCATCAACGAGATGGACCAGACACAAGCAAGTCCATCTGCGGCAGTGGCAACGGCCCAATGCTCACCCTCAGTGGAAGAGCAGGCCACCTATTGTCGTTTGCGGGCACGCCGGGAGATGAGATTTCCGCCGATGTAGAGGTGAAATGATTCTTGTCAGTGGCCCAATCCGCATCAGGGTAAACATGAATGTAAATGGAGCTGTTTTTCCGAATGAGAAGGCCATGATATAAAGGGCCTTTAAGATGGCAAAGAAGCCGTTTGGTGGCAACCCAATGAAGAGTTGATGGTCGATGCCCGAATTGCACGAGATTGTTGTTGGCGAAGGCAATATCGGGGCAAGTCATGGAGAGATATTGAAGAACACCAATGACCTTGTGATAGTCGGTTGCATTAGCGGGGGCAGAGCCGTCAATGAGTCGCGAAGTAGAGGATGTGGCAAGGGATGTGGCCCCTTTTTTTGCATCCGCCATGTGGGTGCGGGTTAGAAAGTCTTAGATTTAGCTATGTTGGCTAAAAATTAGCCCATGTCGTGGGGATAGCTTCAGGTCTAAGGAGGTGGTGAAGGGACCCGAGATCCTTAATGTAGAATCAAGGTGCTAGAGCGGCAATTGCTTTGTTAACCTGCACAAAATCATTACCTATCACAAAGAGATCGTCAACTTAAACAAGAAGGAAAATCCGAACATCCTTGTTGCATTAGATGGGCAGTAATGCATCACATTTCGATTGAGTAAACTCAAGATCTACGAGTCATGAAGTAAGCTTTCTATACTAGGCCCGTGGTGCATGTTTGAGACTGTAAATGGGCTTTTCCAGTAATAAAAATGACACTGGAATTCATTGTCAACAAAATCCCTGAGACGTATGAACTTCCTTCCCAAGTGTACCAAGAAGAAAGGCATTGTTAATGTCTAACTTTCGAATTTTTCAATAATTGGTTGTTTTGAGTGTGTTGATGTCCCTAACACTGTAGTGGGCTAGTGTTGAGGGAAATTTGACATGCTTGGTTAGTGCTTGTAACGGCTTTTATGAACATGTAGATTTTTCGTATGTTTGTAATTACATTAGGATATGTGCACACAAAAGATAAACCGGTTAATACGTTAGATTGAGATCAGATTACTAACACTTGAATCATATAGAATGCATGTATTATTTCTCGAGTGATCACATCATTCTGTTATGAGCATGTAAATAATAAAAGAATGAGTTTAGTATATATTGTACTTTTGCCATATGAGTGATTGGTATTTTCAGAATTATAGCGATTCCTCGAATGATATGTGATAGTACTTGCTGATTGTTATGTGCTCTTGATCGAGCGGTGAGTAGATCTCCTACTTGAGACCTGGAGCTTATATTTACTGAGCTTAGACTCATTTCAAATATGTTACAAATTGGTCGAGTTCGAAGTTCAATGACATCTAGTTGAGCTCTTCCGAAGATCTCTTTGAGGAATGGATCAGAGTGGGCAGCAAAAGTGGTGGTGTATCTTATGTACTCAGAGTTTTGACTATGTTTAGTAAATTAAAAAAATCGTGTACATCATTTGAGGCTCAATTATTTATTCTTCCGATGTTCAAATTGAACGGAAAATTTGGGTCGTGACAAGTGGGGTCCATTCCTCTTCTCCTGGAAAGAAGCGATAGCCCGATAGATGAGCGGCAATTGGCTAGAGGGTGTAAATTTAATAGGAGAAGGAATTAGACGGGACCCTGACAGAAAACTAAAGGAATTGAAAATTTTTGATACTGTATTGATATCTTTCAATATACATGTACATGACCTATTTATAGTGAAAGAATAAGAAAAAAATGGAAAACAATATATAAAAGATTACAATTCCCTATTTATCAAAAATCAATCATGGATTGACTAAATCAATTAGTCAATCAAGATCAGTGCTCAATATCAGAATCTTCAATAATGTCAAATCACATCTCCAACAGACCCTATTAGTAATAAGTGACTCGGTTTTATCAGACAGTGGATATGGAGGAGAAGCAAAAGGAAATTGAGTTTCATCAAAAAAACGTTATCCCTTGAGAGAAATATTTTGTTTGAAGTTGGGTCAAAACGCTTATACACATTATTTTGAGTTGAGTACCCAAGAAACACACAGGAAATAGACTTTGGGGCTTTACGA
Organism: Syzygium aromaticum; assembly: GCA_024500025.1. Lineage (NCBI taxonomy): Eukaryota > Viridiplantae > Streptophyta > Magnoliopsida > Myrtales > Myrtaceae > Syzygium > Syzygium aromaticum. Next base: position 16,491,992 of record CM044888.1, on the reverse strand, counting down.
TGACCATAAGGTTTTAGCGATGGTAACACAAAGATCCGAAGACCCTAAGTTTGCAATTATTAGGAGTTTGATGAGTAAGTACCTCAAAAGGAGAACGGAAATCAAAAGCTGGTATCGGGAGTTGATTAATCAAATATGTGATAGCGAGAAAGGCATGTGAACAAAATGCTAATGGAACAAAAACGCGAGAGAGGGTGAGACCGGTTTCAACGAGGTGTGGACGGCGGAGTTCGACGAATCCACTATATTTAGGAGTGTAAGGTGGTGTAATGAGATGGGTAATGCCGTGATGGGAGAGAAAAGGACCAGGTTTTGTGAATTCCCCTCCACCATCATATTAAACTGTGATAATTTTTTTCTTAAAGAGATTTTCAACAAGCAATTTGAATTTAACAAAGATGGCATGGATATCGGCAATTTCTTGTTGAAGTAGATACAACCAATAAATTTCGTGAATTGATCAATGAAAATAACAAAAATTCAATAACCATCAATTGAAGTGGAGTGCAGGGCCCCAAACATCGGTCTAAAGCCGTCCAGTGGTCGACCATTGACTGGACTCCATGAAATATTGGAAAGGAAGAAGATGACTTCTATTTCATTGACAAGACTTATATGTAGGAAACTTAACTCGATGAGAGAACTGGTATTTTCTCTACAAAACTCAGTAAAAATCAATGAGGTGTATGGCTCAGCTGAGGATGTCAATACACCGTAGGAGTTCGTTTCTAATAAGGGCCAAAGGAGGAGGCAATCGTACTTTAGTTGAGGGAAGTTGATAAACATCATTAAAATTTGGCACCTGCAATAGAACCATCCTTGCACGTTGTCGATCCTTGATGACAAAGTGAAAAGGATGAATTCAAATAGCACGTTGTTGGATTTTACAAACTTAAGAAATTTGGATTAGAGTTTTGGTGATAGCAAGAACACAAAGAACATTTAATATTATAAAGGAAGATGGAAGGATGCGGAGGTGTCAAGCCTTTAGCATCATCAATGATGAATTTATCCGGACCATTGTACTCTAGATGCAATGAGAAGTAGCCTAGGTCAAGTGGTGACATTATAAAGGGCCAATACCCAAAAAAACCCCAAACTTTAACCTTTGTCCCAATTATATCCTAAACTTTTTTTTGTCTCATAAAAAACCCCAAACTTTTACTTTTGTCCCAAATTTATCACCCAATACAAAAAAAAAACCAAAAACTTTAGTTTTTGTCCTAATTATATCCTAAACCTTTTTTTGTTTCATAAAAAATCTCAAACTTTTACTTTTGTCCCAAATCTACCACTGTTAAATTTTCCATCCAATATTATCGTTAATAATTATTTTAATATTATTTTTTATTATTTTTTTCCTTTTTTTCCATTCACCTTCAACCTCTGGTCGGTTGCCGATCCGACGACCGGCTAGGCTCGACCTTGCCGATGTTGGGCGAGGTTGGCCTCGCCCGCCCCTAGCGAGGCTTGTCCTTGCCGTGGCTTGGCCTCGCCCAACGTCGATGAGGTCAAGCCTTGCCAGTGGCCGGCAGGACCGAGCCCTCGCTAGGGGCGGGCGAGGCCGACCTCGCCCAATGCCAGCGAGGTCATGCCTCGCCCGCCTTTGGCAAGGTTTGTTCTCGCCCGCCCCTGGCTAGGTTTGTCCTTGCCGTGGCTGGCAAGGCTTGGTCTCGCCGGCTAGTGACGAGGTTGAGCCTCATTGCGGCCGGCAGGACTAAGCTCTCGCCAGCGTTGGGCAAGGCCAAGCCTCGCTAGCCACGGCGAGGACGAATCTCGCCAGGGGCGGGTGAGGCTGACCTCGCTTAACGCCGGCGAAGTCGAGCCTCGCCGGCTAGAGGTTGAAGGTGAAGGGGAAAAAAAAAGAAAAGAAAAGGAAAAAGAAAATAAAAGAAAAATTCAAAAAATAAAAAATAGTCATTAACAGTAATATTAGACGGAAAAGTTAACAGTGGTAGATTTGAGACAAAAGTAAAAGTTTGGGGTTTTTTGTGAGACAAAAAAAGTTTAGGACATAATTGAGACATAAGCTAAAGTTTTGGATTTTTTTGGATATTAGGTGGTAAGTTTGGGATTTTTTATTGGACAAAAAAAAATTAAGATATAATTAGAATAAAGACTAAAATTTGAAATTTTTTTGGGTATTAAGCCCGTTATAAAAGGCTTTGGAATTAAGGACCCAGGCTTTTATTGATGGGAGCGATGGAGGCTGTATGGTGAAATTCAAGATCTCCATGTCGCTAGGCGAAATTGCCTAGATGTTTTAGCTATACGATCTTGCTCGTTACGTAGCTGACAAATAAGTACATGGTGTGTCTTTGACTCCAGATACAGCCGTGATGATAAGTTGATTGATTGGAGTGATGATATGACTGATTACAAGTCAATATTCAAAAGAGAGGATCATATCATACAATTCCATCTTCACACAAAAGATAGGACTGGCGTCTTTTTAGGAAAAGAAAGTTCCTGTAACAAGTGTTCAAAAAAGTGAAAAGTCAATAAACAAGATATTATAAATGGGCCGAGAGGCCTAGTTAAAAAGCAACGGCCAATCACCAGCATTGGGCTAGTAAAATAAAAAACAAAAATGAAATGAAAAACCAATGGACAAAGATTAACATATATGTTGGTAACGGAAGGGTATAAACTCAATATGATAATGGATGTTTGTTTATAAAAATGGAAGCACAAAAACACTTATCAATGATATAATAATATAAGAAAGGGGAAATTATCAAATGGAGGAGTCATAAGCTTTTTCTAGAATAAAGGGGATTAAGGCTGCATTTGGAAGAGCCGTTAGGGAAAGCTTTTGGAGAAATGTAAAGGGTTTAGGTTTAAATGTTTTTTCGAATTGCAAATAATATTTAGTAAAGTGTAATCGAAAAGTGCATTTGGGAAGGAACTTTAGTTTAAATGTTGTTCGGAAAAAACTACGATTCTAAAGGACTTCAGTTATTAAAAAAAAATACTAAAGCTCAAGTGGCAACTAGATGACGACAAAAGATGGTGGCAAGCTAGATTTGACACCGATGACCTTCGCCTGAAGTCGCAACCCCAAAGCCTAGGTGGCACAACCTCACGCAAGGGCCGTCGGCAATTAGATCTAGCTCGTCGGTCTAACCTTGTCATTGTTGTGTGTTGGTGAGTATAAATTGAAAGAAAAAAAAATGTATTAGCATCCCAGAAATGTTTAAAGCCAGCTAGGTAAGACTTGCATTGAGAAAAAGGCCTTTGGAGGATTTGAAAAAGCAATATATTTCCCAAAAATGTTTAACCAAACAGATTAACATTTACCCAAGGGTCTTTGGGAAAGTGTTTCTAAATGCGGCCTAAGAAGGTCCGAGGCTGCTAATGGAAATAATTAAGGAATCATAATACAGTAAAAATATGGAAAATTTTCAAATTGTCCTAGTTAACACCACCAGGAGCTGAGAGCCCAAGAAACCTATTCTTGTTTAGGAATACATGTAGCAAACAATGAAGGCAATAATTTACACTGGTCTGTAAATCTATATACATAGATTATTGATGACTACACTGTTTGCTGGATATTCCTACTGTACATTAACGTACGTATATTCCCATTCAACAGCTGAGATTAATCAACTAAATTAACTTTTTTTATTAATCACATTCCGAGTCCTTAATAATCATTCATTCTACAGTTTTCCATTTCGGCCGCTTAATTTTTACAAACCAAACAAGGAATGGGTAGGAATCAACTGGTTTGGGCGGGCGGGAAAGGCGATGCCTTAGAATTTGATGCACGTTTAAGGATACCGTTGTTTTGCAGAAAATTTTATGATAAAAGAAAATATTTTTTTTATGTAAATCATTTTTTAGGAAAATTGTTAGTTTTTATTTATTTAGAGATTTAGGAAAAGTGATATCCTTCTTATCATAAGGGAAAGTCGTTTTGTTCTCAAAATCTAAGCTTGTTATTTTCGATCCATGAAAACGTTTTCCATCCAGCGATTATTTTTACATCATTCAAATACTGACAAGTTAGAAAACAATTTCGCAAAAACAGTGTTCTTTCAAATAAACGGATCCTAAAATTCCATGCTTTCAAGATGATACAAAACTAATTAGCAGTATTGCTAAATTTAATTAGTAACGTAAGTTTGTAACCAAGTGATGTATTAAAGTGATATGACGTAATTGCTGAGCTTAGCATATAGGTTTATGCCAAGCCATAAATACTAGATTATTTGAGACTTTCCTTCCGACAAATGAGAACCCGATTTACATTGCTTAATTAACACTCCTGATTTTAAGTATGCAGGGATGATACGTTATATTCCGAAAACCGATGAACCGTTGAAAACCATCAACGAAACAAGATCATACATGTATAATTCATTGAGAAAGCATAAACACGGAAGCGTATCTGAATCCATAACGTAGACTGTTCTTCGATGTCGTGCGGGTAGTCTTCCAGAATAATACGTTTTCTCTGAGAGTTCCCTTTTAAATTCTCTCTGTGTTTCTCTCTTTTGATGGGATGAAGAGGAATTAGTAACTTACGTATGTTCTGGGGACCATAACCACTCTTATAAGGTAACCCTAATGTTACCCTTTAGAAATTACAATTTTGCCCATCATAAAATTGTAATTTCCCCTTTTAGTCTCTACACATTAAAGGGCTACACCCTATTTGATACATTAAAGCCCTAAATTACCTTAACTTAATTTATCACTTTTAAAGGGCTTAACTTTATATGACAGTATGCATTGCATTATTATTTCACATATAACCCAACGTTGGATTAAGGATCCAACAATCTCCCGCTTGGATTATATGTGTATCCTTATAATTATGCTTTGCAATAACAACTGTTTGAGCTCAACTTTACTGTCATTACCGAAATGTATCTCTAACCAATCCGGTCCATCAATTATATTAATATAGGATCAAAGCGGCTTTTGTCACATCTATCATAACTCAACCCATCAATGGTCACAAAATTGATACAACTGAATGACATGGATTATGACGTGGATGTGTAGCATGGAAATTTCATAAAACGTGATATTAACATGCCTATTTCCAACTGGTCCACCTTAAACCTTAGTGAGATTAGACTTTACCAAAATCAGAGTGTGAATAAATCCTGATATTTCTACAGAAAATAACCTCAAATATCCATATACTGAAATAACTGAAAATGTCTATATTAAGAACATTTAAATTACAAACTCCCACTAAGACTGAATATCCTCAATAAACATAACACCCATACGAGCAGTATGCTCATGGAACACCTTGGGTGGCAATCCCTTAGTAAGCGGATCCGCAAGCATGGAGTTTGTACCAATATGTTCTATAGACAACTGTCCACTCTGAATTCTTTCTTTAACAACAAGGAACTTGATGTCTATATGCTTTGACTTTGACGAGTCTCTGTTGTTGTTAGAATATAAAACTGCTGATTTATTGTCACATAATAACTTGAGTGGTCTTTCAATACTATCCACTATCCGTAGTCCCGTGACAAAATTTCACAGCCATATTCCATGATTGGATGCTTCATAACATGCTATGAATTCTGCTGCCATAGTTGAAGAGGCTGTTATGGACTGTTTGGCACTCTTCCATGAGATGGCACCTCCGGCTAACAGATAGACATAGCCTGATGTAGACTTCAAACTATCTTGGCATCCAGCAAAATCAGAGTCAGTATAACCAATGATCTCAAGCTGATCCAACCTCCGATATGTGAGCATGTATCCTTTTGTTTTCTGTAAGTATCACAAGACCCGTTTGGTTGCTTTCCAATGGTCTACTCCTGGATTGCTTAAATATCTGCCCAACATTCCAGTAATGTACGTAATATCCAGACGCATACAAACCTGAGCATACATCAGACTCCCTATTACGGATGCATAAGGAATCTTCTCCATTTCCTTTATTTCAAAATCATTCTTAGGGCACTGATTGAGACAAAACTTGTCTCCTTTAGATACAGGGGTATCACCTGGTTTACAATCTTGCATGCCATACCTTTTGAGAACCTTTTCGATATAGCTCTTTTGTGATAATCCAAGAATACCCCGAGAGCGATCCCGGTGTATTTTTATACCTAATACAAAAGAGGCGTCACCAAAATCTTTCATCTCAAAGTTATTAGACAGAAATCTCTTGGTTTCGTGCAATAAGCCTATATCGTTGCTAGCAAGCAAGATATCATCAACATACAAAACCAAAAAAATGTACTTGCTCCCACAGAACTTACAGTATATACATTCATCAACCAAATTCATCTCAAAGCCAAATGAGACGATCACTTGATAAAATTTAAAATACCATTGTTGAGATGCTTGCTTGAGCCCATAGATGGATTTCTTAAGTTTGCAAACCATACTCTTTGGATCTCCAGATACAAAGTTTTCTGGCTGCACCATATATATTGTTTCATCAATGTTATCATTGAGAAACGCTGTCTTTACATCCATCTGATACAACTCAAGATTGAAATGCGCCACCAATGCCATTATAATCCTAAAAGAGTCTTTCGAAGAAATTGGAGAGAAAGTCTCTTTATAGTCAATGTCTTCTTTCTGTGTAAATCCCTTTGCGACAAGACGAGCCTTATATCTCTCCACATTGCCTTTTGAATCCCTATTGGTTTTAAATATCCATTTACAACCAATGGGCTTCACACCTTCTGGCAATGGGACAAGATCCCAAACGTCATTGTCTCTCATGGACTTCATCTCCTCCTTCATGGCATCATTCCACTTCTGAGAGTTAGAACTTTCCATGGCTTGACGAAAGCTAATTGGATCATCTTCCATCATTCCAATATCAAAATAATGCTCTTGGAGAAATATAATGTAGTCATCTGGCATTGCACTTCTCCTCTCTCTAGTGGATCTTCTTAATGGCATATGTTCTTGAGGTGGTAGAGTTTGATTGTCTGGAATAATTTCTTGAATGAGAGGTTCTCTTTCATCGTCCTGATCAATTGTGTCCCAATCAATGACAATGGCACTTGTGGGATCAATGTCAATGGCAGGTGTAGGAACATTAACAAATTCCTCTTCAAAGTCAAGGTCCCTAATTGTATCCCCTCTCGCAAACTCAACATCCTCGAAGAACTGGGCAATTCCCGACTCAAAAATCGACTTAACTGTAGGATCATAAAATTTGTACCCCCTTGATCTTTCAGGGTATCCAATAAAGTAGCAACTTATTGTTCTTGAATCTAGTTTTCTTTCATTAGGCTTATAAGGCCTTGCCTCAGCTGGACATCCCCAAACGCGTAAATGCTTTAGACTAGGCTTTTTACCCGTCCAAAGTTCATAAGGGGTTTTGATAGTTGCTTTAGTTGGAACTCTATTAAGGATATATGCTGCAGTCTTAAGCGCTTCTCCCCAGAGTGATTCTGGTAAGGTAGAAGAACAAATCATACTCCTCACCATATCCTTAAGCGTTCTATTTCGTCTTTCAGCAACACCATTCATTGTGGGCAAACCCGGCATAGTGTACTGTGGGACGATACCGCATTCCTCTAGGAATTTAGCAAACGGTCCTGGACGTTACTCACCTGAACTGTCATATCTGCCGTAGTATCCACCACCACGATCAGACCTGATGCTTTTAATTTTCTTGTTGAGTTGATTCTCAACTTCGATTTTATATGTTTTGAACACATCCAGTGACTGTGCCTTTTCTTTAATGAGATATATGTAGCCATATCTTGAAAAATCGTCTATGAACGTTATAAAATATTGCTGACCATTCCAAGCAGCCGTTGGAAACAGTCCACAAATATCAGTATGGATAAGTTCTAAGACGTCTGAAGTCCTGTTGGCTACAAATCTCCTTTTATTGGTTTGTTTGCCCTTTATACAATTAACACAAATTTCAAAATTTGTGAAGTCTAAAGGATTGAGAATTTCATCCGACACAAGTCTCTCTATCCTTTGCTTGGAGATATGACCTAATCTCTTGTGCCATAAAGCAGCTGAATTCTCATCGGTTAATTTTCTCTTTGTACCTTGTGTACTCAAATGCAGGGATTCATTAAAAGAAGCAATCACATCAAGTGAATAAAGATTATCATAAAATGATAAAGAACCGGAACCAACTAATTTTGAATCTTGAAACAAACTGAATGTTCCATTCCCAAATGAACAAGAATAACCAGATTTGTCCAAAGCAGAAATGGAAATCAAGTTCTGTTTAAAAGACGGTACAATAAATGTCTCATCAAGATCCAAATATAATCCAGTCTTTAACAATAATCTAAATTTCCAATTGCTTCAACTTGAACCGTCTTGCCATCGCCTACATAGATGTATCTTTCAACATCACTTGGCTTTTGGCAACTCAGGCAACCCTGCATAGACACACTGATGTGAGTTGTTGCACCAGAATCTATCCACCAAGTGTGTCTAGGTACCGAAGTTAAATTAACCTCAGAACAAACCAAATTAAGAAGCACACCTTTCTTAGCACGCCATGCGTGATAATTGGTGCAATTCTTCTTCACATGTCCTGTGGCTTTACAAAAGAAACAACCTGTGCTTTCCGGATCATCCTGTTTCTGTTGTTGTTTCCTTTTGTTTGCCAAGGTTGCAGCTTCTTTATCCTTCTTCCTTTTCATTCCCTTATCCTTGGAAGTTGAGGTTAGATGGGCACTTTCTGTCTTATCTTGCTTCAGCCTTTCCTCCTCTTGGACACAGTGTGAGATGAGCTCATTCAGAGACCAAGTCTCTTTCTGACAATTGTAGCTCACCTTAAACTGATTAAACTGTGCCGGAAGAGATATTAAAACCAGATGCACCAGCAAGTCCTCAGTGAGTTCCAGCTTAAGTGCATTTAACTTAGAAGCAAGATGATACATCTCCATGATGTACTCCCTAATATTGCCCTTCCCTTTGTAGCGCATTGAAATTAAATTTGTCAAGATCGTACCAATTTCAGCCTTTTTGCTCTTGACAAATCTCTTGTCAATGTCAGTAAGGAATTCTTTAGCTGTGGTTATCTTTTCAGACATTGTGTCCCGGAATGCTTCTGGAATGGCTTTCTTCATGATCATCATACACATGCGATTTGATCTCTCCCACCTTTCCATATCCCTCTTTTGATCAGAGGTGCTTTGATCATTAAGCGGTGTAGGAGAATCGATCCTTAACGCAAGGTCGAGATCCATGACTCCGAGAACTATCAGAAGGTTCTCTTGCCATGACTTGAAGTTGGTGCCATTTAGCATAGGAATTGAATTAATGCTGGCAGTAATATTCGCAAGAGTAATAGCTGAATTCAAATACAACCAATAAAACATGCTCACGTAAGTCTCAAAGCAATATATCAATTCAAATCAAGATAATTCACATCTCAAGACATCGAGCACTACATTAATACTTTGTCTTTGGACAACAATATTAACTAGTAAGTGATATCTTGTTGCAGTAATCAAACATTGATAATAATAGTATGTCAAACAATAAAACTTCCTTTGGGTCGATTTATTACTCACATACAAAATCCAAATAATCATCACATGTTAATCACCACAATTGCAAATGTGATTTTGTTAAATATTAACCTTCCTTTGGGCTGGTTAAAATCCACATGCATCACATGTGCATACCTTTTATATCTTAAAATAAATTAATTTACACAAGAGAGGTCCATTTGTGGACATGTTGCTTCAATCAATTTATTTCAAGATATATATTCCTCCACCAAAATTTGAATTTTAATTGCTATTTGTATTCCGCGCGTGAGATCCACGCGCGGGCGTTGCGCCTGTGCTTCAGGCGCGTGAATCTCACGCATGCCGGTGCTCGACGGCGCGTGGAGCGCGTGCGGGTGCGTGCGGCCTCCGACGGAGGCGCGCCGCCCATCCTCAGACTCGACTCGCCGTCAAGATTCCAGATTTAACATCAAAATTCACCTTTGACAAATTTAAAAATTCGAAAAATACTGTACAGTAAAAAAAAAAAAATCGATTTTGCTTCGTTGCGAAAACATCCGCACGAACCCTAATTTCACAAATTGCTAAAACAGAACCCTAAAACCAATGAATTAACATGTATACTGCTCTGATACCAATTGTTATATTCCGAAAACCGATGAACCGTTGAAAACCATCAACGAAACAGGATCATACATGTATAATTCATTGAGAAAGCATAAACACGGAAGCGTACCTGAATCCATAACGTAGACTGTTCTTCGGTGTCGTGCGGGTAGTCTTCCAGAACAATACGTTTTCTCTGAGAGTTCCCTTTTAAATTCTCTCTGTATTTCTTTCTTTTGATGGAATGAAGAGGAATTAGTAACTTACGTACGTTTTGAGGACCATAACCACTCTTATAAGGTAACCCTAATGTTACCCTTTAGAAATTACAATTTTGCCCATCATAAAATTGTAATTTCTCCTTTTAGTCTCTACACATTAAAGGGCCACACCTTATTCGATACATTAAAGCCCTAAATTACCTTAACTTAATTTATCACTTTTAAATGGCTTAACTTTATATGACAGTATGCATTGCATTATTATTTCACATATAACCCAACGTTGGATTAAGGATCTAACAATATTCTTTAAATGCTAATGGTCTTCATTTGACTAAGGCGTTGATTAAGATTTCTATATGCAAGAAACAAAGATGAATACTTTCCCTCTGCATCTCGTCCCTCTTCCTAGCCTCTTCTCTCATCCTCTTCTGTGCCGAATCGGCGGCGAACGACATTGTCGGGGACACTTGCAAGAAGATCGCAGCCTCGACGCCGAACGTGAAGTATGACTACTGCATAAAGTCTCTTGGATCAGACCCAAAGAGCCGCACGGCGGGCATCCGAGGCTTGGGCCTCATCGCGCTTAACCTGTTAGAAAACAGCCTGACGGGCACATGCCCATACATTCAGCATCTGCTGAAGCACAAATGGGACCGGTACGTCAAGAACTGCCTGTTGGATTGCTCGGACCTGTACTCGGACTCGGTCGAGACCACGAAAGATGCGGTTGGGTCGTACCAGGCGAAGCGTTACTCGGACGCTCAGTTCTTGGTTGGCACGGTGCCTACGAATGTGGACACGTGCGAGAGCCAGTTCAAGGAGAAGAAGGGCGCCGTCTCGCCGTTGGTGAAGCAGAACGAAGACGCAGCGCAACTGTCTTACATGGCGCTTGCCATTGTTGCTATTGTTAGAGGACTGTGAAGGGCTTTGGGAGGAGGACGGGTGCCTCGGAATAAATAGTAGTTCTTTTGATTCGGTCATGCTTTTGCATTGTTCAGTGTTCTAACTCTTGAATTTTGTTGGTGCGCACTATCGATGAAGTACGACGAGTAATTGAACATGTAATGATCTTGTCAATCGTACTTTAAAGTTCCTTAATTTGACTTCTTTTTAAGGGGCGAGCCTTTCAAAACATATAAAGATTGTTATATGTAGATTTAAGCACATAATTTTTCTTAAAACTATCAAGTTCAAATAACAGTTGCATTCAAATTGTGGAAAGAAAGTAAATGGCTTAGCCTTTTGTGTAATATTTGTATTGTATTGGTCAAATGCTTAACTATAAATTGTTGTTAATAATAAAAACTTTCTCCATTATATAATTATTTCAAGCAATACAAATAATCATTTTTAAGATTTTTTTTTCAAATAATTTATTTTTCGAAAAATAAATGGAGTCTTAATGCTGACATGTAAACCATAATCAATTTCCACATGAAGAAGGAAGATTGTCCACATTTTCTAATTAATTATCGCTCTGAAATCATTCCGGATTAATTTTCCACGACAAAGGAGGTATCGAATTAGATATATATGTTACAACACATTTAACACTCATTATGTCTTGTCTAACCTCCGCTTTAGATTGTAGAATTTTGCTACGGCAGCTTGCCAAAGACTAACAATTAATACGCTAAAGACATAACATAGTTTCCCTAGTCTCAATCGATTCCATATTTTGACTAAATACATTGGACTATACATATGACATTAAAAGTATGTTTTAATTCTTCACTAATATATAGATGTTCTTATCCACTGAAAACTTTGCAAGTAAGGACTTTTGACCTTTTCCATCATAGTGGCTGTTTGGTACAGCTCTTCGTAGAAGTTCAAACTGTGAAAAAAATGGTGTTATAATATAACTTTTGAAGGCATTTTGGCAAACAACTCATCAGTCGCAACCCCTCTAAAGTTATGGCAACTTACGAGATATCTTTTAGGAGGTTACCTCATTCGACTTTGAGGTGCTATAGGTTTATAACATGCATTACCAATCATATACTACTTCACAATTTTGATTAGTTGTGGTGTTTGGTAAACACCTCAACAGCTACGTAGGCATGGCCACGGTTCGGAACCTAGCGGTTCTAGTTCGTGGCCATGTGTGAATCGGAACTGGCCGACTCGTAATTTTAAAATAAAAAAAATAAATTATGAAATAAAAAATAATGAATTATTCAATATAAATTGTAATTAAAATATAAATTGTAGGGGTGATTGATTCACGGTTCAGTTCGATTCCGCTCAGAACCAGGAACTGAACCGGTAAGACTGGTCCCTTAATTTTAGAACTAGGAATCAAATTGGCAAATCATAGAACTAGGAAGCAAATCATAGAACTAGGAAGCGGACCATTGGTCCGGTCCGGTTCTAGGCAATCCAATAGAACCCTTTGCTCTTAACTAGCAAAGCATCGTAGTCACAAAAGGCATACAACTTCGCATGTTCATGGCTTGACTTGGGTTTTATACATAACCCCTTTGATGGTCTTTTCATTCCCATTCGATGTGGGACTCTTGGCATTTGCATGAAGACAAGCCAAGAGTCCCACATCGAATGGGAACGGAGATGCATTAAAATCATTATGTATAAAGCCCAAGCCAAACATTGTAATTAGAGATCAATGCACTTACAATACATGGCAATTAGAGTTCAAATTGTTTTATAAAAAAAATTATTTTTTAAAATTTCATTATTATTTAAAAAATAATAATTTGGAATTGGAACCGGGCTCGTAGGCCACGGGCCGGTTCCGGTTCCGGTTCCGAACCACGGGCTCGGGTTTGACCGGGCCAGTTCCGGGCCAAAACCGGCCCATGGCCATGCCTACAGCTACGGGCTTGGCCCAAAAAAAAAAAAGCTACCGTGCCTTCAGAGTTATAGTGGCTCATAGTATTTTTTCGGAAACTGCCTCGCCAAACTTTGAGATGTTATGGCTTTAAAGCATATAATACCATGCATGGAACTTCGAGGTGCTATAACTATATAGGAGTTTATAGAACTTTGTAAGTTGGTGAGGCTATTGAACACTTTCAATATAATCAATCTATCTAATCAACTTCAAAGTATTCATCCGATTTATTATTCTAAATTCTAATTTGTAGACGTATTTACTCAAAGCCCGCGCATTTTGGGTTAACGTCTAGTAAGGCTTCTTGTAGCTTCTATCCTCTTTATATTTTTTAGATAGGGCTTGATCACACAAAAGGCCTGCATAGTTTATTTTCGCATCTTTAGATTATTCCTCCATGTTATTGGCCAAAAATAATTTTTATGTGCATTGCAGTGTAATGGATGTATAAAAGACCGTTTTATGTTCCACTTCCCGTTTGGAAAAAAAATGGTAATATGGAATTCTCCATTGACTATTGTGCTTTATAGTTCGTCTTGCCAAAGCCAGCCTTTTAGCCTACTTGGGACGTATAATCTAACTGGACTAGAATATTCTTCATTGCTTGAGATCGAGCCGGCTCTATGTATGTACGAAATTTATAGTTTCTTAAAGAAATTTTGTTCAAGTATATGATGGATAAACCTCACTTTTAATCCAATAACTACATACACATTTATATGATCACGAGTACCTTAATCATATCTTTAAGCAAAACCTTGATCCTTGCAAACTCGGTCTAGCATCTTGTTTAGGGTTTAGGTTAATTGGCTTTGAATTGATTATAAGTGTTTTTGGGTATTGAGGGACAACTATTTTTGGAAACAAAAATGACACTTTCGAAATATGGTTGGACGTAACTCGAGCAGGCGCTCTCGAGTCGTTGCCGCCGTGAAGAAAGTCCTCCACAAACAGCCATGTAGAGAGAAAGAGACAGATATGGAGGCATCACTTGCCGACTCGCGAACCCTCATCAATGGTGATGACCCCTCCAGATCTGGAACGCAGATTTGCAGTCGTCTCTAGCATGCTGCCATAGACGGGGGCCCTTGGCGTTAGGGATGTCTTCATATAGAGAGAGAGATTTTGTTTAGAGGTGTCAGGTGGTGGTAGTTATATATATACTATATTTATAGGCCTAGTTTTCTTGAAAAAACCCCTAATTTTAGGTTTAGTAACAACTTTTACCCCCAACTTCTTTTTTTCTAGAACCAAACCCCAAACTTTAGGTCTAATCCAAATCTATTTCAATTTTTTCTTTATCTAAAAAAAAAACCCCAAACTTTAAGTCATGTCCTAAATTTATCGCGAATTTTTTTTTTGTTTAAGAGAAAAATGACAAATTTTGACTCTAGTCCCAAATCTGCCCCATTAGCCCTTTGTACAAAATTTGCCATTAATCATCCCTAAATTTCATATCTAACAACGGTTTCATTTTGAATATAATTTTCGATGTTACCTTGTTGATGTGGATTTATTATCGATGTGGAAATGCCATGTCAAGTTGGGATTGGACCACGTGGACATTTGAGAATAGATCAAAAGTTTGTGATTTTTTTTAAACAAAACAAAATTGTAACAAATTTGGGACTTGACTTAAAGTTTGAGGTTTTTTCCTAGACAAAAAAAGTTTGGGGCAAATTTGGGACTCGACTTAAAGTTTGAGATTTTTTTTAAGATAAAAAATGTTCGATCCAGAATTGAGACTAGACCTGAATTTGGGAGTTTTTTTAGGAAATTGGGCAATATTCTAAGAGAAATTAAAATACAAAAAACAAACTTCACTTTTGACCCGAAAATCACGTTCAATTCTCTATTTTTCCAAATACCATTAACGTATCTTTAAGTAAAACTCCACATTAAAAAGTTCAAATTGCCCCTCCTTACAAACTCACTCTAACGTCACGTTTAGAGTTTAGGTTTTAGGTCTTCAGTTGATTTTAAATTCATGTGTAACAAGAAGTACAAAAGCTTGGTAGATCTCTCCGCAAGTGTGTATACTGTCATTTGGATGATGGGTTAATGCACATATGTAGGAAAAATCGTCGATTTATATATTGAGCATCTCTCTACGACGAGAAAGTCCACTTTATAGATAAATCTCATTAACAGTAGTCCACATTTGCTACGAGAGATCGAACTTGAATCATAAGTCTAATCCACGCATACAAGATATATAATAAATTACTGCTCCAATTTGACATCATCACGTATATATATACACACACGTTTGATAAATCATTGCTCCAACATCATCCAAACTCATTCAACGAAAAAAACATAAAAATGAGTCCTTGTCCTTCCGTCTCTCTCTTCCTCATCTTCTTTCTCACCTCCCTCCACGCTGCATCCGCAGATGGCGGTAACACCAACATTATCTGCGAAGTGCGCAAGAAATGCGCGCGAGAAGACCCCAACGTGAGCTTCAAGTTCTGCGTCGCATCGCCCCAGTCGAACCCGAACAGCTGCCGCGCCGGCCTCTGGGGGCTGGACCTCATCTCCATCAAGCTGTTGCGGCATAACTTGACCAAACACGAGGTCTTACACCAAGAAGCTTCTGAAGAGCAAGAAGATGGACCTATTCATCAAAGTATGCTTGCAAGAATGCTTGGAGTTGTACTCCAATGCTGTCCCGATGCTTAAAGAGGCGATTGGAGCCTACAAGGACGAGAGGTACGGGACGCGAACGTTGATCTGAGCTTGGTCATGGACACGCCGACAATGTGTGAGGATGGATTCACGGAGAAATGCGCGGTGTCGCCGCTAGCTGAGAGGAACAAGGACACGTTTGGGTCATCGCAGCCCTCATTGGCCACGGCCTGACGCTCTTGAGTGCCATGGGCACAGGCGAGGGTCGTGGCCCTCTCCTGGATCCGGGGGAGGACCCAACGCTGGCAAGGGTTGCCGGCCCGCAATTGGAGAAAAAAAAAGAAAAGAAAAAGAAATGAAAAAACAACAAAATATCAGAAAATTTAAAAGAACTAAAATGTTTAAAAAAAAATTATCAACGTCAATTACGGATGGGACAAATCATTTTGACCCAATTTGAATGCTAACATCCAAGCCATACACGATTGCCACATGCGACTCATTTAATTGCTATTATTCATAACCGACTTGAATTGAAGGTATGTGTTAATCTCTTAATTTTGTAGAAGATTTCAAATAAATAATTTTTATTTGTCATTCAGTTTCTTGATTTTTTTCTTTTTGAATTCTTTTATCTAACTATCAAGTTTAGACCGATATTATTTTTAGTATTTATAAGATTATATAAAGCGAATGCATTTCTTTGAGTCATTCTAAAGGCAAATTTCAACAAGGGTCTCTAAAGACGCCGTAAAGGTTTTTGATAATACCACATCGGATTTTGTTTCCTTAAGTCAAATGGAAATAAAGTTTGAATATTGATTGCAAATTCCACACGAAGAAGGAAAATTAGCAAAGATTTCAAATTTATCACTAAAAAATCATTCAGCATTAATTTCCATAACAATGAGGATATTAAATGAGTATATATGTATATATTATTATGTGTTTAATAGTCATTTAGTCTTGTCAAACCTCCACTTTAGATTATAGAAGTTTGCTACAGGAGCTTGCCAAAGTGTCTTTGAACGCATGTTATAATTCACTATAAAAAAACAAGGATTTAGCCACGGTAAATTAGCGACGAAAACTAAATTCGTCGCTAATTTGTACTGAAAAAATATTCGTCGCTAATTTGTGATGGAATTTGCGACAAAAACAAAATTGTCTCAAATTAGCAACGAAAACTAAATTCGTCGCTAATTTGCGACGAAAATTAAATTCGTCGCAATTTAGCGATGGAATTTGCGACGAAAAAAAAAATTCATTACAAATTAGCGACGGAATTTGCAACGAAAACTAAATTTGTTGCCAATTTGCAACAAAAAAAAAATTACTCAAATTCCCATGAAATCAAGAGCCGAGGAAAGGCCACACGCGTCGTTCCGTAGAACCCATAAAAGAAAAAACACCCCCAATTGCCTCAACACATCAAAAATAACACAATGCGCAGAACCATCACAAACGAAAACCTGAGCACGAGGGTACAACAAACGGTGATTCAAACCCAATGCCCCCGTAAGACCCGAAACAAAAACCCAAGCTCACCGTGAAGAACACAATGGCGCCCGGCGCCGAAAGGGGGAGGAACCGAGCAAGATTCTAGGGTTAGAGTCAAGCTACCAATGCTGCGCACCTCGATAGATGATGGATCAGTGGGAGATTGCTAGGGCGAGCCACAACACTTTCTCTCTCTTCTACACCTCTGCTCTTCGCCATAGATTTGGGCGACAGCGAGGTCAAGCGGCGGTCATTGCGAAGTCGCTCGACCTCCCCCAGATCTGGGCGAGGTCGAGCGGCCTCGCCAATACTGGCTAGGGCCAGCCTCGCCCATGGCTAGCGAGGTCGAACTCGCCGCCTCAGCTGGTTGCCGGTTCGACAATCGACGAAGAATATATGGAAAAAAAAGAAAAATATAAATATAAATATAAAATTCGAAAAAAAAAAATTATTAAAAAATTAGCGACGAATTTTGCCATGACTAATTAGCGATGACTTTTGCCACGATTAATTAGCGATGAATTTTGCCACGAATAATAAGGGACGAATTTTGCCACGAATATAGGTCGTGACAAATTAGTGACGAAAATTGAAATTTTTCGTCGCTAAATTTTGCGACGTTGAATTGGCGACGAAATTTTTTTCGTCACAAATTCGTTTAGCGACGAATTTTGCCAAATATTTCGTGGCAAAATTCGTCGCTAAAACCTACTTTTTTTGTAGTGATTCTTCCCTAATCTGAATTGATTGGGGAAATCATCAATTCAATTGTAAACCTATTGCAATTGTGCAAATTATATCCTAGGCATTTTTTTTTGTTTATTCAATTATTAACCTTTTGCAATTATGTCAATTTAGTCCATTCGGCTAATTTTGGCCGGCCGGCATTGACGTGGACAATTTTTAAAAATATTTTATTTGTTTGAATTCTTTTTTGTCCTTTTTTTTCTTCCTTCTTCCTCTCATTGGTTGCTAGACTTTGGCGATCGGCTAGAGGCAAGGGCTGGCAAGGTTGACCTCACCATGGCTGGGCAAGCCTTGTCTAGATCTAGCGCAGCTTGGCCTCATCCTCACCATTGGCTGGTGGGGCCAAGCCTCGCCAGTAGAAATGAAAAAAGTAGGAGCAAATGAGCATCTAATTTGTTTATTTTTTTGGGTTGCAATGACCATCTAATTTACAGTGAGAAATTTGGTCCTGATTTATTCCTTCCTAAATTAGGTTTAATTTCCTAAAAATGAATTTGTAACCTGAATTGCTTTTCATTTCCATAATACAGAGCATGGATCGCCTTATATAAAGTGCTACATGGTCTTCATTTCATCAACCCATTCTAATACGTAAGAAGTGAGGGAAAAGAAACAGAGAAAAAGAGAAAGATGAATACTGCACTTTGCACCTTGTCCCTCTTCCTAGCCTCCTCACTCGTCCTCTTCCTTGCCGAATTGGCGTCCAACAACGTCGTCTCCGACACCTGCAAGAAGTGCGCAGCCTTGAGCCCGAACGTGAACTACGACTACTGCATGAAGGCTCTTGGGTCGGACCTGAAGAGCCGCACAGCGGATGTCCATGGCCTGGGCCTCATCGCGCTCACCCTGTTAGAAAGAAGCGTGACGAGCGCGGGCTCTTACATTCAGCAGCTGCTGAAGTAGAAGCAGGACCCGTACGTCCAGAAGTGCCTGTCGGATAGCTTGGACCTGTACTCGGATGTGGCCAAGACCGCAAAGGAAGCGGTCCGGGGGTACCAGGCGAAGCGTTACCCGGAGGTCCAGAACTCGGTGACAATGGTGTCCACGGATGCGGACACGTGCGAGAGCCAGTTCAAGGAGAAGCAGGGCGTGAGCTCACTGTTGACGAAGCAGAACGGCACGCAGCTGTATTACATCGAACTTGCCATTGTTGCGATTGTTACGGGCTCGTGAAGGGTTTGGGATGATGGTCGGGGTGCCTCAAGAATAATGCTTGCTTGTTTTTTGATTCGGTCATGGTTTTGCGTTGTCCAGCGTTCTAACTCTTCAATTTTGTTCTCGCTTGGCGCGCAATATCAATGGTTCTCGTGAATTTTACTTTTAACTTTTAAATTCTTATATATGAATTTAATGGTTCTAAATTTGACCTT
The DNA here is from genome assembly GCA_024500025.1 of Syzygium aromaticum. NCBI lineage: Eukaryota > Viridiplantae > Streptophyta > Magnoliopsida > Myrtales > Myrtaceae > Syzygium > Syzygium aromaticum. The sequence goes on along the minus strand of CM044888.1, from coordinate 16,472,629 downwards.
TTATTTGACGTGTGAGGCCATTAAAAAAACCTTCCAAACCATATAGATCGGTATATGTAGATTGATATACATTATGTCCTCAATTTATTATGTTTGAAATAACCGTTATATTGAAATTTTGGAAGGAAAGTAATGGCGTTGCCTTCTGTGTAACAAGGCATGAATTATAAAGTACAGTAAACAAACTATATTTTGACCCAAGTTGACCTATTTTTAAGTTGCGAATGATGGTCACATCGATTTCTAATTTTCTATATGAATATACTATTAGAAAGAGGGTATGAGTACTTGTCGTCGTGCGATGTGGCATGACATTCATTTACACAAATCATGATGCAGCATTTACGCTTTTATTCAGGAATAATTTTAATTAAAGGCATTTTTTAGACTCCGTTTGTTTCGCAAAAAATAAATTATTTAAAAAATATTTTTGTAAAAATGATTGCCTAAGTTGCTTATAAGAATGAATAAACGAAAAATATTTTCATCGTCCATAAAAATATTTAGATAATAATTGTTATCAGTAATGAAAACATTTTACGTGAGCTAATTTTTTTAAGTCATACAAAAATCATTTTAGAAAAAAAATTTCAACTAATTCATTTTCCGTGAAAGAAATGGAGCCTTGATCTCTTAATTTTTTAACCGATCTCAAATATATAATTTTTTTAAATCAATTTTTTAATTACAAGATAAATATCATCAAAATAAAATTCTTTTATTTAGCTATCAAGGTTAAATTCTGAAGCAAATCAAGAAGGTAATTAAAGACGCCATCTAGGTTTTTGATATTACCACATAGGATTTTTTTGTCATTGAAATAGAAATTAAGTTTAAATAGTTGTCCTTACCAAAAAAAAAAGTTTAAATAGTCGTAGAGCGGGCAATTGCTTTGTTCACCTGCATATAATCATTAACTATCACAAGGAGATCGTCAACATATACAAGAAAGAAAATCCAAACATCCTTGTTACATTAGATAGGCAATAATGCATCACATTTCGATTGAGTAAGCTTAAGATCTCTACGAGAAACGAACTAAGCTCTCTATACTAGGCCCGTGGTGCTTGTTTAAAACCATAAATGGACTTTTTTGAGCATCAAACATGATGCTAGAATATATGGTCAACAAAACCCTTGAGAGATAAAAACTTTCTCCCCAAGTATACGATGAAGAAAGGCATTATTAATGTCTAACTACAGAATATGGTGATGTCCTTATTACTATGGTGGGCAAGTGTTGAGGAAAATTTGACATGATTGGTTAGTGCTTGTAACGGCTCTTATAAGTACATGGATTTTTGTATGTTTGTAATCACGTTATGATACATGCTCACTAAAGATAAAATGGTTCATTTTTTAGATTGAGATTAGAGTACTAGCACTTGAATCATATAGAATACATGTATTATTTCGCGGTGGCTAGGCGAGTTCAAGCCTCATAGGCCCTTCTCTCTATGATGAGGAAGAAGAAGGGAGGAAAAAAGAAATGAAAAAATTAGAAAAATCTCAGAAAATTAATAAAAAAACTAAATAAAATTCCATGTCACAAAAAAAATTTAGGGTCGTACCAAACACAATTCTGTTCTTTTTCCATTTCAAGACTAGAAATTTTATACAGTTATCAAATGCGCTCTTTTGCTTAGAAATTCGTCCAAGGAATAAAAATAGTTAAAAAAATTATTATCGAGAACAAAAATGTTACAAAACACACACTTAATTTCTAGTAAGGTGTCAAAGTTTCAGCTTACATCCCCTTAATTTAATTTAGTTTTTTTAAATAGGGCTTGATCGTGGATAAGGTCTGCATATTTATGTTTCCTCATCTTTAGACTATTCCTCCATGTTATTGGCCAAAAATTAAAATTATCCACGTTGAAGTGTAAGGGACGTGAGCCTAATACCCTGAAAAACCTCCAGCTTTAGCTCTTGCCTCTATTTTATCTTTTGTCTTACAAAAAACCTCCAACTTTAAGTTCTATTCCAATTCTATCATAAACTTTTTTTGTTCCATAAGAAACCCCAACTTTATGTCCAGTCTTAATTCTACCATAAATTTTTTTTGTCTCATAAAAAACCCTCAATTTTAGGTCCAGTACCATTTCTATTCTAAACTTTTTTTGTCTCATAAAAAAATCCTAACTTTAGGTCCAGTTTCAATTTCACTCTAATTATTTTTATCTCATAAAATATCACTCATTTTTACTTGAGCCCCAAATCTACTCTCCATTAGCTCTCCGTATGTCAAAATCCCCCATAGTAATTTTGCGCTCATCAATCTCTCGTGCTTAGGAATGTTCGATCTGTTATGGTCGGAGAACTCGAGCTCGAGACGTTCGAACAACTTGTACTTGGGAGTTTTCCATCTCTCGGTTATCAACAAGAAGTTTTGGACGGAGTACTAATGGGACAGATTTGTGATTCAAGTAAAAATTTCTGATTTTTTGAAACTGTCAAAATTTTAGTAAAAAATTGGGACAGGATGCTAAAATTGGGACAAGACCTAAAGTTGAAAATTTTTCATAGGACAAAAAAAGTTTAGGGTAGAATTATGATAGAATCTAAAGTTAAGGATTTTTTATGGGATAAAAAAAAAAGCATATGGTAGAATCAAGACTAGACCTAAAGTGGGAGGTTTTTACGAGACAAAAGGAAAAATTGGGATAAAATCTAAAGTTGAAGGTTTTTTAGGATATAAGGCCAAGGAATATGTAAGATACCCCTTTATGTTTTTTTTTTTTGTCGAAAAAAAAATGGTAATATTGAAGGTCTCTTCTTTTTGGCTTGGAATTAAGTCTCCTTCTCCAATGACTATTGTGCTTTATAGTTCATCTTGCCAAACCATCCTTTTAGCCTACTTAGGTAGTATAATTAAATTAGACTTGTTCCACTTCAATCTTAAACTTTTCTATTATGCCAATTCAATTCTAAATCTTTTGACTATTTTCTAATGAAGTCCTTTGACTACTTTTGATTGGAAAATACTAACGTAGACAATTTTTAAAAAAAATTCTGATTTTTTTTCATTTTTTATGTTTTTTTTTATTATTTTCGCCGTGTGGCCAGTTCTAGGTGAGGCTATCGCTCGCCTAGTTTGGTGAGGGCCGCCTCTCCTACAGTAGGTGAAATTGCTCCATCATCTTCAATCAATCACAGTACCATCACGCTAGGATTATTCTTTGCTATTTTGCCAACCAAAGAAAGAGATTAAGCTCTTTTATTTATAAGGTTTAGACGCATTCAAAATGTATCGGGTTTGAGTTTATGAAGAAACCCGATCCAAATAAGGTTTTATGTTTCAATCACCAGTTTTGCTTGGTCATAGCAGTCAAACGGTACCAATATTGTGTACATCTTTGCTGCTAAATTCTTGTTGGACATAGTAATGGACAAAAAGATCTTGAATAAACAGTACCAATAACCCTAACCTTGACATTTCTTCGGCCAGAAGTACTTGGTGATATACACGTAACGAAATTTTCATAGAACTACTAAACAATATGTGGTGAGTTGGGACATGTGATTTTAAGGGCTCGTTTGGTAACGTGCCAAACAATAAAAATTTCTGTTCTTTTGTTCCCAGAAATACTTTGGGAACAGAAATGCGTTTAGTAAATTTTTTGTTCCAAGGCACATTTTTGCAAAAATTTGTGCCCATAAACAATTTTGGAAGAGAAATAAGAAGTAAAAAAAAGTTGCTTCTTGTTTCTTGGCATAATTTTGAGAATGAGTTCTTTTTTTTCTTTTTCTTTTTTTTCTTTTCTTCTTTGTGTTGTTCTTCTCTAGGCTATGGCCGGTCGCCGGCGGCCATGAAAAAAATATATATTATTAATAAAGAAATATTTTATTGGCCATGGCCAGCGATATGGCAAAAAAAAGGAAAAAAATATTTTACTGGCCATGGCCGGTGACCATGCAATTGGGAAAAAAGGAAAAAAATATTTTAATAAAAAAATGTTAATAAAAAAATATTTTACCGGCCATGGCCGATGACCAGGTCATGGGAAAAAAAGGAAAAAAATATTTTAATAAAAATATTATTAATAAAAAAATATTTTACCGGCCATGGCCGGCGACCAGGCCATGGGAAAAAAAGGAAAAAAAAATATTTTAATGAAAAATATTATTAATAAAAAATGTTAATAAAAAAAATATTTTACCGACCATGGCCGGCGACCAGGCCATGGGAAAAAAAGGAAAAAAATATTTTAATAAAAATATTATTAATAAAAAAAATATTTTACCGGCCATGGCTGGCGACCAAGCCATGGGAAAAAAAAAGAAAAAAATATTTTAATAAAAAATATTATTAATAAAAAAATATTTTATCGGCCATGGCCGGCAACCAGGTCATGGGAAAAAAAGGAAAAAAAAATATTTTAACAAAAAAATATTGTACCGGCCATGGAAAAAAATTAAAAATATTTTTTCAATAAAAATATTTTTTATTAAATATTTTAATAAAAAATATTTAACTAGCCATGGCCAAAAAAAGAAAAAAATATTATTAATAAAAAAATTTTACCGGCCATGGCCAAAAAAAATAAAAAAATTATTTTTAATAAAATTATTATTAATTAAAAAATATTTTACCGGCCATAGCCAAGAAGGAGGAGAAGAAAAAAAGAAAAAAAAGAAATATTAAAATATTATTAATAAAAAGAAATTTTATGCCATTATCAAACGCATTTCTGTTCTTTTACTATTTCAAGAATAAAAATTTTGAGCCGTTACCAAACGCCTTCAAAAACTCAAAATCAGTTCTTTGGTACAAAATAAAAAAGAATCATTTCTATTCAGAAATAGTTCTCGAACACAAAATGGTTGTCATACGCAGCCTAATAGGCCCAAAATGATGAAGTAGAGGCCGGATCTAGAGGAAGCAAATAGGATGGACTTTCGGTCCGGAATCCACCAGCCCAAAACAAGTTTGGAATTGAGACTTTAGTGTGTTAGAATAATGTTCATTTCAACATGTATCTCTAAACTTTTGTCTAAATATAAAGTACTCATCACGGTCTAATGATATGTGCGCCACATGCTAAATAACGCTAGTCAAATCGAGTCATTTCTTGCTCGAGTGAGTACAAAAAAATGCGTGATTAGCTTCGCTTCTCAGCCTAGAAAGTTTACACTTGACGTACGAAATAATTCCGAACTCATTCGTGTTCTTCTGGCCTCATCGAGAGTGGCCCACGTACGGATGCTTATATAGTGCGTCTAATTCACGCATGGGAGAGATATAATAGATTACTGCTCCAAATTTGGCATCATCGCATGTATATGTACCGGCCAAAATGCAAAGATTAGCGTCTAAATAAGTCGTTGCTCAACTTCGGGACATGATCGGAACTCATTCAGCAAGAGAAAGAACAATGAGCCCCTGTCCTTCCCTCTCCCTCCTCGTCTTCTTCCTCACCTCCCTCCACGCTGCATCTGCAGATGGTGGTGCCAACTGCGTCATCCACGAAACGTGCAAGAAATGCGCCCAAGAAGACCCCACCAACGTCGACTTCAAGTTCTGTGTCGCGTCGCTTGAGTCAAACCCGAACAGCCGCCGCGCCGACCTCCGGGGGCTCGGCCTCATCTCCATCAAGCTGCTGCAGCACAACGTGACTGGCACAAGGTCTTACGCCAAGAAGCTTCTAAAGAGCAAGAAGATGGATCCGTTCATCAAAGCATGCTTGCAGGATTGCTTGGAGCTGTACTCCAACGCGGTCCCGACGCTTAAAGAGGCGATCAGAGCCTACAAGGACGAGAAGTACCGGGACGTGAACATCGACTTGAGCTCAGCGATGGATGCCGCGACAACATGCGAGGATGGGTTCGCGGAGAAAGGCGCGGTATCGCCGTTGGCCAAGAGGAACAAGGACGAGTTTCGGTTGTCGGCTTTGGCTCTCTCGATTGTGACGATACTCTCGCGTTCTTCCCATTAGTTAGGGTTGAACGTCGTGGCCTTTCATTGCCGTCGACTCCTGTAACGTTGCGTTTGGCACTTACTTGATCATGCACTCGAATTGTTTATTCGTTTGCTTATGAACTGGAATGATAACACTTTGGTTTTCTCGTATGATTTATTGATTATATCAGAGTTCTTGGCGCTTGTCACTGCGGCCTCTCCATTTGCTGTTTTCTCTTTCTCCGTGTGATTAATCGAATGATTTTGGAAGATGAAGGAGATCCGATGGGTGTCTGCGTGTCATCGTCTTCTTGCTGCTTCAAGGCTAAGTTCCATGATCAATGCTTTTCGTGTACTTCAGGTTGATGTTATTAATGAAGTTGCTTTGGAGAGTTAGTCTTTACTTACGTGTAGCATGATGTAATATATAGGATCCAGCACACTTTGTTGGTACCAGTTTGGGGTTTTTGATTATTAAAAAAATTAATTTTTGATAAATTTATCATATGTGTACCAGTTTAGAGTTTTTCGTGATATTAACCGAAGAAAATATCATTTGAAAATTATATATACCATTTATTAGATGATCGAATGATGTAGAACCATTTGTCTTATAAATAAATTGCGTTTACACTTATCAAACATTAAATGAAATTACTAAAGATAGGGAAATTAGTTAAATCAGTGAACATCGGTAAAACTTACAGAACTGGCGAATACTATTTCTAACATGAAATGCATTAAATGATTTTTTTATGTAAACAAATCTCTGAACTTACAATGATCTAAAGTTTTTTTTTTTGCTAGAATACAATGATCTAAAGTTAACATGCTGTGATAACATTAAAATTAAGACAGAAAAATGATGGCTTCATAAAAATGCAAATCGTGCGAAGAAATGATTTCACTAACCCTAGCGGTATCTGTAAAACCGTGTAGAGAGAAAATATATATAATTGATTTGCCCTCAACTTCTTTAATAAAAGATTTTGTCAAATTATGTCCCAAGTTTGAAGTCGTGTATAAAATCCGATCCAATTGGATAATGTATATCGGTCCTAATTGCAGGTATTTATTTATTGTAGATAAATACCAAGGTCGGCTCCCTCGGTGGGACTCCTAAGCAACAGAAGAAATCGCACAAGAAAATAAAAGTGAAAGGGTAAGGACGTTCTGCTGATTGGTCTTATCTGTTATAGCGGTCTCTATCTAGAAAAGAATTTGACCGTACGAAAGAAAGATAAGAGTGTAGGTTTGACTTTCCTTCTTTATGGTTTTACATAAGTAAATTCATTGACATTCATCTTGCTTCGTCATCTTCGAAGAAGAGAGCCAATTTCGTGGAACATTTCAAAGTGACCAGGCCAGATTGTTCGAGCTGCACGAGCATTCATAGTTCTGGTTAGTTTTCTCGAACCCAAAAGTCATATGAGAGAGGAAAAAACTTACGGTTAGGGTTTGCATTCTCTTCGGTTTTTTGTGATCAGTTTCGCTTAACAAAGAAGATTAAAGATCGGTGTTACTTACCGTTCGTGCTCGTTCCATATTGCGGAGGAGTTGTTCCCATCAAGATCGGCATTTCCACCTCCTCCATCGAAACCCTCCCACAACAAATAACCACAGCAAGAAAATCAAGAAAATGCACAACTCTTCCCCAACAAACGATGTTCCAGAGTCAAGCAGCGCCGGATCATCCTCCCCGCAAGAATCATCGGACCCAAACAACCAAGCTCAGATGAAGAACACCTTGTAATGCTGTGACCTCCTCCCGAGCAAAGCTGTTGAAGGCGCGGAGAGGGCCCCGAACATTCCCCATGAGGTCCAACGCGACCAGGTGGAGATGGGGGATGAAGATTCGCTCCCCTGGTCTGACTCTCACGACCACCCGACCCTCTATAAGGTCATCGATGAGTTCGATCTTGGGATGGAGAAGCTGCCGGTCAGGGACCGCATAGCCTTTGATAACATGTTCCGTCACTGGCCTACGTCCGTCGTGCAGAACATACAGGCAGGCCACAGGCACTACGTAACGATACGTGACGACACAGAATGTAATCATGGTAGCAAGGGTGGCAACAACAATTGCACGAATCGGCCTCTGTATTTCCGCGGCTTGAATGTATACTTCGCCAAGTGTCACAGGACCAGCCATTACTTTCTCAATTTGAGCGATGTGTTAGTGGTGAGACAAATCAAGGTCAACGATATCATTCTGTTCAGGTGGGATACTCCGAATGGATGCATCATTATGGAGGTTGTGAGCGTCGGGACCTAACGAAGCACATTGCATGCATGGATGTGCAAATCTTTTAGTAAAAAGAAAACCAGAATGTTATGAATGAGATTTACAGATTTAGGGAGAGATTGACGGAGGAGATTGGATTTCTTTCCTTTTCTTTTCTCTTTTAAACATTTCTCTTCTGGATGACGAGAAGCATCAGGCATGGTGACATATGAGTTTCGTATAACGCCTGTATTGAAGTACTTTTGTGTTGAAGTAGACTGGTTTGAAATAGCTCCACTTTGAGTCATAGGGGTTATGAAGAAAATTGTTCGAAAATAGAGCGGTTTCAATGTAAGATTTATATTTGCATCAGGGACCGACAACCTTTACGACTAGGGGATGAATTGGATGGATTTAGCTTACCCTCCTTGAATAGACTCGTAATATTTCTTTCAAAATTCATCGAGTATAATTATCCAATTAATTCACATTCGGAACCCTAATTGCCGTATTGAACAAAACGTTAAATCCGACCAAGCCCTTTAGCCACTCAACCTCTAGTCATTAACCATGACTCTGGCTGCCTCTCTCTCTCTCTCTCATCAATATATGATTTCTAAACATAGTTTCCTTAATTATATCACTACATGGTATGAATCGGGTTAGGTCTTGGTCCATAAATTTGCATTGCAAATAAATGAGTCAAAACAGGTTAAATATATCAATTTGGGTCGCATCATTTATGGCCCAACCCAACCCACCTATTTGACGGTCCTAGTCATGTTCAAACATGTTTCAAAAATGCCATTTTTCTTTCCAAAAGCACCTGTCCTTGAACACCCAAAACATTTAAAATCAATCAAAAGCCAAACAATCTAAGCCATGAACAAGATGCTAGGACGAGTTTGCAAGGATCGGCAATTTAATTATTTCGATGTGGTGTTTTGCTTATGGATATGGTTATTGGATCAAAAGTGAACTCTCTCTTTTTAATATATGAACAAAATATCTTTAAGAAACTATAAATTCCATACCTACATAGAGCCGGTTGGGTTTCAAGCGAAGAAGAATATTCTAGTCTGATTGGATTGTCTGGGATGAACTGTAAAGCACAGTAGTCATTGGAGAAGGACACTTAATTCCAACTTCATGACAAAAAGAAGGAAATTTTCAACGTTACCATACCTTTTTCCGACAGAAAGAGGAACATAAAAAGGGTTATCTTACACATTCATTCCACATTCATGGTCTGGAATGAGAAATTTCATTTTCCGAGCTTGTTGCAAAATCCCCACCAAGATAACCTATTATTTCCAGGTTAATTTGTGTAGCCAGTTTCGTTGCATATGGATGATTGGTCTCGTTAATGAGAATTTTTTTTTTTCATTTTACGTCCACTGATTAAGTACAACACGAGAAAATCAATGCTTTGAAAACAACAGATTTGCTTCAATGGGGCATTTAACGGCCATTTTCAAGAGCCTTATCAATAAAATCATTTGACAAAAAAAATTACAAAATCCAACTCTCGGTTGGAAAAATTTAAACAACTAGTTCTCGGGTTATCACAATATCGACCATCAACCGAATTATGCCAACACGAAAAATCTCATCTTTTATGATTTTTTGAAAAAAATGGACTCTCACAATCACGAGAATCAACCGATCAAAAACCCCATTAACAGAGTTGAGCTTATTACAAAATGGTTACTATAAGATTCAATACAATTCGTAAAACCTAATCTCTTGTCGGACTCTATTTATATGAAGTGAACTCATTACAACATGCAGTAGCCCAGAGCAGGTCTTGCCAATATGTTTTCTAAGCTAATCATTTACTTAAATTCTTTTCTTATTCTAAGAACTATATTCCTATGACAGACAAAAAATCTAAAAACAGACGCGTCTAATTCGTGCAAAATATTTATCTCTTGTCCATGCCAATTCACAAGTATGTCTGTGGTTGGCAGAAGAGTAAATTCTGCGCATATGATGAAGAGAATAATTATTTGGAAACGAGTAAAAGGTATCGTATCGCCTTTCTTGCTTTCTTCACACTGTCTTGAGAAACAAAATCTGTCGGCCCAGTAGAATTAGCGCTATTTATGCCAAGAAACTAAAGAACATATTTATAACAAGTCATGATCCCATGTGTTCATGCTTTAATTAATTACTTTTTATTTCATTGATAATTTAGGATCCTAAATAAAACGTGGGTGTTCAACTCGGGCGGCATTCTCAATTAGCTTTTGGCTTTGAAAAATGAAATTTGCGCTGGCATTTTTGAAGCGAAAGTCATGTTTAAGAAGCAGAAAATTCGGGCATGGTAAAATGCATGAACTTTAGGTCTTGTCCCAAATCTGGCCCAAACTTTATTTTGTCTGAAAAAAAATCACCAACTTTCAACCGTATATATCCCAAATCTGACCCCCGTTAACTCTCCATCCACTCTCGCCGTTAGTCATTCAGCATGGCTTTTCCACATCAGCAATTAAGGCACAAATACACCACGGCAGCAATAAAAGCACATGTCCACCTAGGCTGCTCTTTCTCTTCTTCATCTCCTTCGCACGATTTCCTCTTTAGGATTTTCTTTCTTCTTTCATCATTCGATACATGAGCAAGAGGCTTTGATTCATCCGAAGATCTCACGCGCTCTCCCTTGCACGCTCATCCTCTCACACGAAGTCGCTTGCTCTCACGCTCGGCTATTTAGAGACTTGTTTCCGTCTAGAATTTTGAAGATCACGCGCACGTTCGGTCAAGATCAAACGAGCAAAATCTCATGCACTTGGTCGCTCAAAGACATCAACTTGTCTGAAGAGCAAGCGAGCGAGCGAAGATCTCCTGTGCTCGCTCGCTCGCTCATCCTCTCACACAGAGTCGCTCGCTCTTATGCTCGGCAATTTAGAGATTTGTTTCCATATGGAATTTGAAGATTTCGCACACATTTGGTCAAGATCAAGTGAGCAAAATCTCGCGCGCTTGATCGCTCAGATACATCAACTCGTTTGAAGAGAGAGCGAGCGAAGATCTCGCACACTTGCTCGCTCATCCTCTCACACGGAGATGCTCACTCTTGCATGTACTCGCGCTTGTTCGATTGAAGGATATTCACTTAAGGGTCGAAGAGGACAGAGTGTTGAAGTCATTAAACATAAGGTATTCTTCTTCGTCTGTCACCCATGCATTTGGACATATTAAGTTACGATCACCATGTGCTTAATGGTTTGTCTAGTAGTGATTTATCTCACAAAAACTAAAGTCAGTGCTACATCCGACTGTTTAGAGGAAGTGTTAAATTTAAGTCTTCCCTATAGTGAGGTGAGATGATTCTCATGGGAAAATTCAGTAGCTTTGGTTCTATAGATAGGGCCATTAGATCAATTAACAAGCTATTTACAATGTCAGAAGTTGAGTTGAAAGACTGCGTTCAAGCGAGATATTGAAAGCGTGTGCATCTTGTAGTTAAATAGAGATGTGAAGCCTATTTGTGATAGCCTTACCACATTCATTTTTAAAGAGACTTTGAGTATAGAAAAGGAATTCTTCTTATTTTTCCTCCTAATCTATTGGAAGGCATTGAACTGAAGGATTAGTTCAGAAGGTTATCTATTTCAAATGTGTTCTCTAGCTATGGGTTGTCACGTTTTTAGATATTAGGAGCTAGAATTTATTTTTTCTTTATAGTTTCTGATCAATAAGTTGTTGTTTTGTGAAACTCTTTTCCTAATGTGAAGTGTGTCATAACTGCTTATTATACCATATAATTACTAAAGCTATTGTTGTCATACTAGGTATTTAATTAGTGCAATGAGCTCAACATTAAACTTCAAATGTCCAATTTTTTATTCTGTTTTGTTTATAGGATTGGGCCGGTTGGGGTTCTAGGTCACCATCGTTTTGCTAGTGGAAAGTTGAAGTGTTGTTGATTGAATAAGTAACAATGGTGAGTTCATTCGGTTGTTGGCCTTCTATTTTTAAATATTGTTTTTAGTTTCTAGTGCATGACTTTGTGTGCTTTTTCACGAAATGAAAGTGACAGTGATGATGGCTCATTAGACTTGTGTGATTATGAAATAATATATCAGATGACGAAGAGATTAGAACAAGGGAGATGAGGAAAGATTTTAGGGAAGCAATAATTGAGGAGGTAGATGATGGTGGAGACCTAACTGAAGGTTCCATCAATATAAGAATGGAGGAGGAGTTTGGTGTTATTCCACACAAAGGTGGGGATGACGATGAAGATGCAATATCGGATGATGAACCTCTAAGTGGTTCCGATATTGACAATTTTGAAAAAATTAGTGGCACAATTGGACGGATTGTTAATAGGTATGATCCTATGTGTGACCATAACGAGAATGTGTTTAGTCTAGGTATGAGATTTGAATCTCAAGAATAGTTCAAGACAGCTGTGCAAACATATGCGGTAATTAATGGATTTAACATTTTTTGGCAAATGAGTCAAAAGAAAAGAATGGAAGCAAAGTGTGTGAGTGGCTGTGGTTGGAGGTTGTATGGCAGTTGGGTTCAAAATGAGAAAACTTTCGTAATAAAGAGAGTTGGAAATCCACATAACTATAATAGAAGCCTTACAAATAGGCAAGCCACTTCTACATGGCTTGCTCATGAGTACATGCCTAAGATTAGAGCCAGAATCACTTATTCAGCTACCGAAATGCAAACAGATGCAAGAGAAAGATTTGCCCCGACCCTTGATAAAAAAAATGCTACCGAGCAATATGGAGAGCTCTTAGTTGTATAAGAGGGCCGATAGAAAAGTAATATGATATGCTAAGATCTTATTTGGAGGAGCTCAAGAGAATTAGTAAAAATGGAAGATTTGAGATGGAGGTTAACCCAGAAACCAAAGTATTTGAGAGGTTTTATGTGGGCTTTGATGAGTTGAAAATGGGCTTTTTAACAGGATGTAGACGTGTGATAGGCTCGGATGGGTGCTTTCTTAAGACTGGATTGAAAGGTATGCTGTTATGTGCCGTTGGACTGAGACGGAAACAATCAAATGTTTCAATAGGTTGAGCAGTTGTGGAAGTTGAGTCTAAGGTATCGTGGACTTGGTTTCTCGCTTGGTTATTTATTGACTTGAATGTGGACACAGGCGAAGGCTAGACTTTTATCAGTGATTAACAAAAGGTAATATGTCACATTTGTCTTCATTGGCTATTACACTATATTGGTACAATCATTGTTGTAACCTATTTGTTTTTCATTAGTTTATTTTGCAGTTTCATGGCTATCTCCACAAGCAGAGCATCAAAATTGTGCAAGACATATATATGCTAATTGGAAAAAATTACACAAAGGGGATGCTTTGAAGAATCTCTTCTAGAGGGCTGTGAGGTGTACATTTGAAGATGATTTTGACTTGGTAATGGCAAATTTGAAGATGGAGTGTCCTAAAGGTTATGAAGACTTTATGAGATAGGGCTCTAAGCACTTTCGCGGGGCTTTCATTAAGACAGGTACCGAGTGTGATGCAGTTGAAAATAATTTAATTGAGACGTTTAATGGATATATTTGCACACTGAGAGCAACACCCATTCTTGAGATGCTTGAAGAAATACGAGCTATGTCGATGGAGAGAATGACAGAGAGAAGCCAATTAATGGTTGATCAAATAGATCCAATTTGTCCAAGGATTATAATGAAGTTGGAGAAGACTAAACTTGAGTCCAGGTATTGTTTTGCTAGAGCGTCTTTGGGAAATAAATTTGAGGTTGAAGGGGATGGCAATAGATTTGTGGTTGACTTGGCTAGGAAGACCTGTGCTTGTAGGGAATGGGATATCTCTGGTATACCATGTAGACATGCCATATGTTGCATTGCTTTCATGAAATTAGACATCAATGATTATGTTGATGATTACTTTAAGAAAGAAGCTTACGAAAAATTGTATCAATTTCCCTTCCCAGTCATGAATGGGGAAAAAATGTGGCTCAAAGTTAATGGTGAGCCAATCAACCCCCACCTTACAGAAGGAAAAGGGGTAGAGAGAAGAAAAATAGAATAAAGGATAAGGATGAGCGAAGTAGAGACGGTAAGAAATTGATGAAAGTTGGAGTTCAAATGCGATGTTCAAATTGCCTTCAATATGAGCATAATAAGAAGACATGCAAGAATCCCACGACATCCGGGCCACCCAAAGTATGTCTTACTGGACAATTTTGTAATTGTCGATAAGATTTTTGTTGGGTTATCACAAATGATATCATTGGTATTTTCTTGTGTTCTTTCACATGTAGGCAAGAAAAGGAAGACCAAAGAAAACTGATGGGGCTAGTGGTACGCAAGCTAGTTCACAAGCTAATAGATCATCTAATGGGGACTCCACTATCATTAGGAAGGAGAGAGCACAGGCTAGTGCTTTATCAGGCATAATTTTATTTTCATACCATGTGTATATTGTGATTAATGTTTGATACTCATATTGTTTGGCAAAAGGACACTATTAGTGCCTTAACTTGTGTACGAAGGTCACTTTGTTGCTATAACTTTTTTTCACTTTAGTGCCAACTTTTTTGAAAAACGATCACATTAGTGCCAATACTGACATGACTTGCCAGAAATCCTACGTGGCGCTGACATGGTTCACCGGAGAGGTCCATGGCTTGCTAGAGAGGTCCAGTCAGCATTAAAAACCAAAAACGACGCCGTTTAGTCCACGAACGTATTCTTTTTTAGAAAAATGAAAATAAAATTATATTAAAATAATTTAAAAAAACAAAAAAAAGGAAAATACCACTAAAAATCCTAAACTATGACACTTATGATAATTTACTCTAAACTTTTTTTTTACACGAAAAATTCTAAATTATGCTATCTGTGACAAGTTTACTCTAAACTTGAGCAATCTTCTACTGATATCTCATAACCTCCATGTACTCAAGAATCTAGAATTTGTGGTTAACTGTGAAATTATGGACCCGAAAATGCTTGTGTAGTGCCTTTTACTAGATGTTGAGTTGTAGACTGAAAAGTGCTAGTTTTTTGTTGTTTGTAAGTAGATTTGGCTATGCATTATGTGTTTGGGGATTTGACGATGTCATTTTGTATATGTGATGTTTTGGCTATGCACTATGTGTTCGGCTGGTTTGGAAAGCTTGCCAAGAAATGAGGTAAAACTTGGAACGTTTGGATTTTGAAAATTTAGATTTTGCAACATGTAGGTAGCATATATAGAAAGAGTTTATGTTCAGGAACTTGTAGAAGATTATAGCATGATATTTTGGGATATATATTTTGTTCACGGATAGATTCCATAAAAATGGTGGCATTAAAGAGGAACTTCCTTTCACAAAATAGCAGCATTTGCTTTCATCCAAATATGCATAATCCTTATTACTTTAAAATAAAAATGAAATGGGACAGCATTTGCCTTCCTGATCCTTACCCCAGAGAGAGAGAGAGATGGGTCATATAAAGTCTCGAGGTGGTGGATGCAGTTTCAAATTAGTGAACCAAGCTTTGTAAGACCAATGCCTATTGCCTACAATTACTCCATCCTCGTATGCCAACAATGTCGACTTCTTTCTTAGTTATTTGATATTCCTAAGCAAAAGGTGTTGTGTAATGCTAAAACGATTGATTTTCCTATGAATTTTCTATGTCTTAGCAAGATTCCGCGATACAAGGTTTTGATGCAGATGTAAAACAAGATCGTTTCTTTAGATTGGTCCGTTTACAGGTAATTGACAATATCAAGTATCTGAAATAGTTCTATCCAAGCATTTGTAACATTGGCCTGAATTTTGGTTGATAGGGTCTATTATTGTATGCCTGCAGGTCACATGTCTTAGCCACGTACTACATAAATTGTTGTAGATGGAACCACATTTGAGGGAAAAAAAAAAACTCAAACTCTTGCTGTGACTCTATCGTCTTCAAGTTCAGAACTTGTCGAAACCCAATTAATTTTTTTTCTCCTTTTCCCCTTTCTTTCGGTGCAAAACACAAGCCCAGTTTGCGAGACATACCTGTTCACTTCTAACTTAATAACATAATCCAATGACCAAAATGTCAAAGCAACAAAGGTAATAAAGACCAGCCAGGAGACTCATAACCCTTTATGCAAAAACAAACGCAAACAGAGACAACGATGTAACTCTTGCAGAAATGTTGTGATCCATTTAACCGACTTTGTTCAAGCTATGACATACCTCATCTCACCCCTCCACATAAGCCCAATAAACAAATATTATTCGCCAATGTAAAATGAATCACCTAGCATATTCTCCAAACTATCAGGAACATAACCTAAATTAGAGAATTTACAAACATCCTAACCCGATCGAGGTGGCAGCTTTGTTACATTAAATGGGTCACTATTTCAATTTAAACACTTCTAAATCCTCGACTCTACTCAGATAATCAGCTTGATGCCAATAATATGAGGCCTTGATATGATGTTTGCAACAGCTCTTCCCAATCAGCAACCCAATAACAACCATTATGTTCACTTTGGTGCATCATTAGCAACTGGAGACACTGGTTCTTCCCGACATAAACATTATCAGATGGAAACTCCAGAAGCTGAGTTTAATCTAACACATCCTCTCTTTCAAATGAATGCATTAAGTCTATCACAAATAGGCTTCACATCTCTGTTCAACTGCAAGATGCACACGCTTTCAATATCTCGCTTGAAAGCAATGTGGTCTTCTGCTTCCAACTTAGCTTCTGACATTGTGAATAGCTTGCCAATTATTATTTGATCTAATGGCCCTATCTACGGAACTGAAGCTACTGAATTATTTTTCATCACTAGAGGGAAGACTTAAATTTAACACTTCCTCCAAACACTCGGATGGAGCATCGTTCTACGAGATAAATCAACTGACTTCAAATTCCATGAGATAAATCACTTCTAGACAAATTATCGAGCATATGGTGATCGTAATATAATAAGTCCAAATGCATAAGAGGAGGAAGAAGAATAATACCTTATGTTCAATGCCTTAAACACTCTGTCCACTTCGACCCTTAAATGAGCATTCTTCAAGCGACAGAAAGCGAGTATGTCCAATAGTGAGCGTCTTCGTGTGAGAGGATGAGCGAGCAAGTGCTCACTCTTCGAACAAATTGATGTCTTTGAGTGACCGCTCACTTGTTCTTCAGACGAATTCACATATCTGAACGACCAAACGACCGAGCGTAAGAGTGAGCAACTTCATGTGAGAGGATGGGCGCATGAGATCTTCGGACGAATCGAAGCCTCTTGCTCGTGTATCAAATGAAGAAAGAAGAAAGAAGAAAGAAAACCCTAAATGCTGCGTTTGGTTGACCGGATAAAAGCCGGGATATGATATGTTTTATCTTATTTTGTGTTTGGTGGTGGTCCAGAATAGGATAAGGTCGGATATAAACCGGATATAACTAGGATAAAAAAATCCGAGAGGGCCTGAATAGGATTTATAATACATATATTTCCAGAAACCCTACACTCCACTTGTCATCATCTTCATCCCCACACCTTGTACGCTTTCATCAAAAAAATTTCTCAGCTTTTTTTCCTTCACCGACTTCTCCGAACCCGTGAATAGCAAAAAATAAAATAAAAATTATCATATCTGACTTTAAATCTGTAATCCACCAAACAGTGGACAGGATATAAAGAAATCCCAAGATTTCTTGTCCTCTCTTATCCAGTCCTATCCTATTTAGAAATCTGGACGACCAAACGTAGCCAAAGAGAAAATCGTGCAAAGGAGATGAAGAAGAGAAAGAGCAGCCCAGGTGGACATGTGCTTTTATTGCTGCCGTGGTGTATTTGTGCCTTAATTGCTGACGTGGATATTATTGCTGACGCGAAAAAGCCACGTCGGATGACTAACGGTGAGAGTGGATAGAGAGTTTACAGGGGGCTAGATTTGGGATACGGTTGAAAGTTAGTGGTTTTTTTTAAACAAAATAAAGTTCGGGTCAGATTTGGGACAAGACCTACAGTTTGTGCTTTTTTATGGAATTGGGCCATAAAAAGATTGTATGTTACTTCCAATGGCCGTCTCGAGGAGTCTTGATACAAGCTTCGATGCATTAAAAATGACAAAGTCAAAGGTGAGACTTTTCTCTTATTGATCTTATCGATAAGACTCTTGTCGATAAACTGACAAAGTCAAAGATGAGACTTTTCTCTTATCGATCTTATCGGTAAGCCTCTTGTTGATTTGTCTATCTTTTTCACTCAGCAAATTAAAATGTGTAGTCAGATTTTCATGGTGGTTTCATATTGCAGAGAAGCCCATTTTCAC
This sequence comes from Syzygium aromaticum, assembly GCA_024500025.1. Lineage (NCBI taxonomy): Eukaryota > Viridiplantae > Streptophyta > Magnoliopsida > Myrtales > Myrtaceae > Syzygium > Syzygium aromaticum. The sequence continues at coordinate 16,454,232 of CM044888.1, read as the reverse complement.
AACCCCTATCGGGAGCTCGACAACGAGAATTGAACAAAATATGAGTTGTAGGCTGCCGCGGGGGGTGTCCAAAAAGGGAAAGGAGAAGGAGGTTGCGCATAACGGAGTTTTGACTTTACGGAGAAATGTAGATGTCAATTGGATGGACTTGCCCAATGGCTTGGCAATTGAGCTGTTTTCCCATCTGAATTACCGTGATAGGGCAGGCTTGGCATCCACGTGTAAACATTGGAGAGACCTGACTGCTTGTCCTAGTCTGTGGAACTCGTTGGATCTTCGAGCGCATAAGTGCAATTCGGCGATGGCGAGTTCGCTCGCTTCTAGATGCAGGAATCTGCACTAGCTCTGCTTTCTAGGAGCCAAGTCGGCTGATGCAATAATTTTTCTCCAAGCTAGGAACTTGCGAGAAATAAGTGGTCATTACTGCAGGAAAGTAACTGATGCAACTATATCTGTAATTGCTGCGAGGCATGAGTTGCTCGAGTGCCTTCAACTTGGTCCTGACCTCTGTGAGAGGATCACTAGTTATGCTGTCAAACAGATAGCTTTCTGCTGCCCTAGGTTGACTAAACTTCTGCTTTCGGGAATTAGGGATGTTCAAGGTGATGCCATTAATGCTCTAGGCAAGCATTGTCCACATTTGGCCGATGTTGGGTTCTTGGATTGTCTAAAAGTTGATGAGTTGGCATTGGGAAGTGTGGTATCGCTTAGGTTCCTCTCAGTTGCCGGGACAGCATCTGTAGAGTGGGGTGTGGTTTCAGATGTTTGGCATAAGCTACCTAACTTAGTTGGGTTGGATGTTTCTCAAAATGACATTGGTCCGGAGGTTGTTTCAAAATTGTTGATCTCATGCCGAAGCTTGAAAGTTCTGTGTGCCTTGAATTGTCCCGATCTAGAGGGAGATGCAAATTTTACTGCGCCCAGGATTAATGGAAAATCGTTACTCGCTCATTTTATGGATATCTTTGAAGGAATAGCTTCCTTATTTGCCAACATCACAAGCAAAGGGGGGACTGTATTTTGTGGCTGGAGAAACTCGAAGGAAACTCCTAAGAGCATGGATGAGATGATGACTTGGTTAGAGGGGATTCTATCACATTTGCTTCTACAAAGTGCGACGAGCAATCCACCGGGTTTAGAGGATTTCTGGTTGAGGCAAGGCGCTCCACTATTGTTCAACTTGATGCAGAGCTCTCAAGAAGATGTGCAAGAGAGAGCAGCATCTGGACTTGCAGAGTTAATTGTCATTGATGACCGTTTTCCTCTTAACCGAGGAAGGGCTGAAGCAGTAATGGGAGACGGAGGCATACACATCCTCTTAGACCTTGCTAAATCTCGTCAGGAAGTGCTACAATTAGAGGCTGCGAAAGTAAGGTTTTTCTGGTACTCGGAGCTATCTGATTAAATTTTTGCATTCCTTTTAGCGGAAAACCTAGTCACTTTCGTAACACTCTCTTTTCATCATTATATTAATTTGGAACACATAGAAACGGCATGTTAACTGACTACACCTTACATACAAGAAATTGAGAACTTAATTTCTGATGTGTTGACCTCTTGGTATGTTTCAGGCTATAGCAAGCTTGCTTGCGAATGTCAATGTTGCAAAAGCCATTGTGGAAGAAGGTGGAATCCAGATTCTTACTAGTTTGACGAGGTCAATGAACAGGCTGGTTGCTCAAGTGGCAGCTGGTGGTTTATGGAATCTTTCTGCTGTAAATGAGCACAAGGTATTGCCGTTGTTGCTTGCTTATCACTTTTGCAGGGTATCGAGTTTTGTTCTGATATTGATAATGGTTTCTTGTCAGGGTGCTATGGAGTAAAAGCTCTAGTTGATCTTATGTTCAAATGGTCCCAGGATTATCGTATTTTGGTACAAATTTTCCCATTTTACATCGGTTCAAGCTGCAAGCAAATTCTCTTTTATCATTTGTTTCTAAATCAATGATTAAGGATAATTTACTAGTCGATTGGTCTTTCACTTGTCTTCAGGAATGCGCAGCTGGTGCTCTGGGAAATTTGGTTAGCGACGACAAGTGTAGAATGGAAGTCGCACTGGCTGATGGAGTGCAGGCTGTGATTATGCTTGCTTGCAACTGCGAGTTCGAGGGTGTTCAGAAGCAGGTGTTGTGCTTCATTCTTTTCAGATAAAAATACCGTGAGAGTGGTGCGAGATAACATACCAATAAGCGCCAAAATATCCGGTAGCCTTATCTGAAATTGCCATAACTATCATCCATTACTAAGTGGCCTTGTGTCATTTCATCTGATGTATTTCTTTCACTTTCAAGTAAAAAAAATCTTCTCTCGAGTGAAAGAGGTTCCATTCAAAGAAATCATAATGTAGAAATAGTTTACAGGTTAACAGTTTTCACACTATGGAGCATTTTACTCATAATGATGCTTGCTTGCAACGTTTGAAGTGTCATAGTTTTGTAATACAGTATCCAGCATCTGAAATGAGGAAAATGTTTTTCCCAAACAAATGCACTCTTCAAGTTTTGAAGGATGAAGAGTGAAGTGCTGGAAATAATCCCATATACTGGGACATTTCGTCAATAACGGGCGTAGTTTTCTGAAGGAATGAGCTGAAAAATAATATTCTTCTTGTTCTTGATATGTGTGGTTGGTAGTACTCTCATTACTATTTGCCTTTAGCATTCACCATAGATCTTGATCTTCTGATAACATACAACTGATCTCTTATGATGCTAGAAACGTAATGCTGACTTCTTCCTCTTGGTTAAGGGTGGGAGTACTGACACATTTTTCAATTGAATGGTGTCAAACTTTACAGGTTGCTCAGGCCTTGGCTAATTTTGCTTCTCAACAATGTGGAAATGGTGACAATGCAGCAGTAGGGCAACGGGTGGCTGTTATGGAAGCACTAGTTCAACTGACAAGATCTCCCCATGAAGTTGTTGGGTAATTTATGAATCTATTTTTCTATAAACTGAATGACTTAATTTATGTGTGGTCACTTAGTGAACTTTTTTCTACATGGAAGCCCTATACTTGTTGTGGCCATTCCTTAGACAGAAATTTTATGATCTGCATAAGTTTTGAGAACACCTGAAGCAGCTGATTGAAGAAAATAATTAGCATGAATACTCTCATGTAAACAAAAAGGAAAGTACATGATGCAGTTGCTTTTAGGATGAGGGATTATGTTGGATTGCAAACCAATGGTTTTTGTATGAGATTCATGCTTGGGAGTTGTATGTACGTGAGAGTAAATGAGTAAATGTGGGACAAAGTGGAGGAGTAGGCTTGGAAGTTTAGTGGAAAATAGAGAAATAGGAATTTTTCTGTTTGTACGAGATTCATACTAGGTGAGGGTTATTTAATATAAAAACCTTAATATGAATATATTAATGTGAAAGACTGGAATTTTGCATTATGGATAATATGGAATTTCATGTTCAATATAAAAACTTTAAGATCCTTCCTAAAGTTATTCATGGGCCCTCTTACCCTTTTTGGCCCGTGTCTCAATTGTTAGGTCACATCTTCTCATAAAGCTTCTTGATATCAATGTTTCAAACTTTGGCTAAGCAAAATCTATATCATGGTCAGAGTCATGTAGTTGGGATTGAAAATGGCAGGCAACCTGTGAGGCTCTTGCCATGCCTCATCGATAAACAAAAGGGAGGTACGGGTTTGCTGAACAAGAACAGTTCAGGAGGAAACACACAATCTAGACAATTGTCTTTTGAACGCCGAAGCCAGGAAAAAGGAAGAACATCTTCCTTGAGTGAAACAACTTAATTCAATAGCGAAAATACTCTTAATCTTATAACAAACCTTCCAAGACTAGTAAATAGGCATAAAATCCTTTATCAATTGAACTCCTACCTAAGGAAGTAAACCTAACACCACTAGGACTCTTTAAACGTGTGGAAAGTGATGAATCCATCTTGATTCTTTGCAAATGCCACCCTAAGGATGTTAGCTCTTGTTTCTTAACTACATTCACACGTTAACCTTTTCTAATAGGGTCTTCAGGAACATATCAGTAGTAGTCCTACGATAGGACAGGCCCCATGGAATCTACAATCAGCCTGTGCGTACCAAAGGCACATTCAACTTTTTTTTATGGATTTGGTTCTACTATACCCTTGGTCACTTCGGTCCAAGAACTTAGCATTCCTATAGTCCTCCTCATGTACAATGTTGGTCCAGGACCATTTTCTTCACAAACTTCCTCTATTTCAATCAAGTAATTGGGTCACCTGAAACAGGTAGCTCTTCTTAGTTTAGAATTTGTCTTGGTACTTTTCATTCTTAAAGACAACCTAAAACAGCGGTCAACACAACTTCCTCCTGTCTATGTCTAGCAACAGATTGCAGTGTCACATTGATATTCTGTCTAGGATGCAAGAAACAGGTTTCCAACTCAGCTTCATCTTGACGGTAAATTTTCGGATTCTGCTGCTTGTAATCCCAACTGTAGGTGAAGGAGTTCCTGTCGACCAAGTATTTTCATCGGAAGAATCGGATGTATAAGTTTTGATAGTGGGCACTTGCACGAGATAAGATTATTTTAAGGAGATACCGATGCATATGTTTGCATGATAATTTGTTAGCCTTCTGCGATTTAAGAACGGCCCCTGCAAATTTGAGGGGCGATCTGAATATATTATTTGCAATAATCATGTTAAATTGTGAATGCTTAAATGAGTATTGCTCTTGAAATATTTGATGAGGTTCACTCCTATTCTCTGCATATAGTCAACGAGGTTGATCTGTGATATTTTGTGCACTCATCAAACAGGCTAAAAGCTGCTGACGCACTGTGGAATCTGTCATCCGATGACGGAAATCGTGAAGCCATTGCATCAGCAGGTGGCGTGTGTGCCTTGGTATGGTGTTTATTTCAACTTAACCATGGCTTCTCATCAAGCACTTATGCTGCAATTTCCTACTATTCTGCACAATATAGGATTACATGAGACGGCAAAACTGTGAACAAACAAACTGGTGTAGTGCTACCATTGCATCTTTTCTATACTGGGATGTGGAAATGATTTCGGAAGGGCGCAACTTGTCCAGTTCACGTGCTCTCTATTGACCTTGATTGCCGCATTTGGACTTTAGCTGTTTACTTGTCAGCTTGACTGATAATCTGTTTCAAACATATTATATGCAAAAGAAAGTGGCAAATAATGCACTCCAAAGAGATCAGCAGTCTGTAAAATTGCTTCCTGACATAATGTTCTTGGCCCATCATTATGGACATTATCTGACAAAAAGTAGAAAATGAGAACTCTCGTTGTAAATGTTCCATAATCATCATTCTGTACCATTGAAGCTATTGCCTTAGTATCACTATGCATATTATTGTGACTATACCGTTTGTATTTACCCTAACAAATCTTGATGGTAATCTTTAATGGTCAAAATTTTGGCTCATCAATCTACATTGGTTGATAGGTTACTGCCGCAAAGACATGTTTAAATGCCTCCCTACAAATGCGAGTTGCTCGTGCTCTTTGGGGTTTGGCAGTTTCAGAAGCCTATAGGTAGTCTCGTATTTCTAAATTGGATGCACTATTACGTTCCTATGCATGCCTTCATTCATCTTAAGGAATTGGATAGCATATGGTTCGATGTGTTTTGAAATTGCTTTGAATGTTGATTTTGGCGTGCTTTGTCTTGCATCTAGGAGGAAATTGACATGCCCGTACTTTTCATGCAAATGAGTCAGGACATATTTGATGATGTTGAGTTGGTGCCGTCTTTTGCATGATGTTTCTTCCCTAGTAGTTTATTGGAGTGTCCCCAAATTGTTTCTCAATATCTTTGTTTTTTGCTTGAAATACTTAGCTTTTGTTTTGCGTGATGCTAAGCCACAGATTTTTTTGGTAGTTTGTCTATTGAGTTAGATGGTGGTGTTGCTCGTCTAATTGAAATGGCTCGCTCTATTCATGATGTAAGTCTTTGACCACTCTGATGTATGCCTGCAATTTAATTCAGCCCTTCTCTTTAGCAAATGTAGATTAATTGAGTGTTATTTAAAATTTTATTTTCAGCATGTACGTGGGGCTGCCATCGGTGCTATATGCAACATCATTTTCGTGCCCATTAATGCTCTAAGCATGGTGGCGCAAGGGGGACTTCCTGTTCTTGTTTAACTTTGTTCTTCATCAACCTCCAAAACGATACGTTTCATGGCTACATTGGCTTTGGCATTTATTTTTTATGGCAGGTACTGTTTTCCAACCCGCAGTATATTATAGTGGGTCCTTTTCCTCCACCTGATAACTTTGTAGTGCACATGATATATCTTCCCAAATGAAGTTTGTCATGTTTATTTCTATTAATATGCACTACAGAGACAATTTAAGTGACCTGGAATTTGTTAACACCACACATTTCATTTTGTTGGTGCATTTGTCTATTAGCTCTCATCAAAAAAAGATTTTTTTTTATGTATATCCTCATATTGGAAGAGTTTTTATTATTTGAGCACGATAAAACTGATATGGTGAAACTTACTTGATCTAGAAGGCTAATTACCTGGAGGAGGGCAAATGCTGCGAATGCCTTGAGTTCAGAAGGTTTCTCCAACATGGAAATGAATCTTTTAATTTTATCTTCACTGAGAAATAATTAGAGGGAGAAGATCAGAGGAAACAGTGTGAAAAGAGCAGCTAAAAAACAAACAGACAGACAGACAAAGCTAACCAACAAAAGTTTCCTGCTTTGCCTAGTGCTCACATGACACTACTGAACCAGTAATATAGCTTCTCTGATAATCATCCACATCCCTTAGAAAGGAAATGGTTTGCAGTGATTCCCATGCGCTACACAGTTTATTTATCAAACTACCTACCTCAGACTTCTCATTTGCAGAGATAAATGCAAGATGTTTAAATAAGCAAATTTAATCAAATGAAGTTAAAAAGAGGCATTTCAAAGGTAAAACTTGGAATTTAATTGGATATAAGGGAAGATGGTGGGACCTGCATTTGAAATGTCCTGTCACTTCTGCTAATGCTGCAGGAGCAGACGATGCAGCTGCGGCAGTATACTCTTGTTGATCCGAAAACACGAGGACATAATCTTCGTTTTGCTTAAAAGCCATTCTTCTATTAGAGCTTCTTTCTGATGAAGTCCCAACCAATGCTTGTTCATCCATGCTGCAAGATAGATCGAGTAAGTTTCAGCATATCAGTTTCATCGTGTTCAAATAATTAAAACTCTTCCAATATGAGGATATACATAAAAAAAAATGTCTATATATTTTTTTTGTTGAGAGCCAATAGACAAATGCACTGACCAAATGAAATGTGTGGTGCTAACAAATTTCGGGTCACTTAAATTGTGTCTCTGTAGTGAATATTAATAGAAATAAACATGACAGACTTCATTTGGGAAGATATATCATGTGCACTACAAAGTTATCAGGTGGAGAGAAAGGACCCACTATAATATACTGCGGGTTGGAAAACAGTACCTGCCATCAAACATAAATGCCAAAGCCAATGTAGCCATGAAATGCATCGTTTTGGAGGTTGATGAAGAACAAAGTTAAACAAGAACAGGAAGTCCCCCTTGCTCCACCATGCTTAGAGCATTAATAGGCACAAAAACGATATTGCATATAGCATCGATGGCAGCCCCACGTACATGCTGAAAATAAAATTTTAAATAACACTCAATTAATCTACATTTTCTAAAGAGAAGGGCTGAATTAAATTGCAGGCATACATCAGAGTGGTCAAAGACTACGTGATGAATAGAGCGAGCCATTTCAATTAGACGAGCAACACCACCATCTAACTCAATAGACAAACTACCAAAAAAATCTGTGGCTTAGCATCACGCAAAACAAAAGCTAAGTATTTCAAGCAAAAAACAAAGATACTGAGAAACAATTTGGGGACACTCCAATAAACTACTAGGGAAGAAACATCATGCAAAAGACGGCACCAACTCAACATCATCAAATATGTCCCGACTCATTTGCATGAAAAGTACGGGCATGTCAATTTCCTCCTAGATGCAAGACGAAGCACGCCAAAATCGACATTCAAAGCAATTTCAAAACACATCGAACCATATGCTATCCAATTCCTTAAGATGAATGAAGGCATGCATAGGAACGTAATAGTGCATCCAATTTAGAAATACGAGACTACCTATAGGCTTCTGAAACTGCCAAGCCCCAAAGAGCACGAGCAACTCGCATTGTAGGGAGGCATTTAAACATGTCTTTGCGGCAGTAACCTATCAACCAATGTAGATTGATGAGCCAAAATTTTGACCATTAAAGATTACCATCAAGATTTGTTAGGGTAAATACAAACGGTATAGTCACAATAATATGCATAGTGATACTAAGGCAATAGCTTAGAGTGATGATTATGGAGCATTTACGACGAGAGTTGTCATTTTCTACTTTTTGTCAGACAATGTCCATAATGATGGGCCAAGAACATTATGTCAGGAAGCAATTTTATAGACTGCTGATCTCTTTGGAGTGCATTATTTGCCACTTTCTTTTGCATATAATATGTTTGAAACAGATTATCAGTCAAGCTGACAAGTAAACAGCTAAAGTCCAAATGCGGCAATCAAGGTCAATAGAGAGCACGTGAACTGGACAAGTTGCGCCCTTCCGAAATCAATTCCACGTCCCAGTATAGAAAAGATGCAATGGTAGCACTACACCAGTTTGTTTGTTCACAGTTTTGCCGTCTCATGTAATCCTATATTGTGCAGAATAGTAGGAAATTGCAGCATAAGTGCTTGATGAGAAGCCATTGTTAAGTTGAAATAAACACCATACCAAGGCACACACGCCACCTGCTGATGCAATGGCTTCACGATTTCTGTCATTGGATGACAGATTCCACAGTGCGTCAGTAGCTTTTAGCCTGTTTGATGAGTGCACAAAATATCACAGATCAACCTCGTTGGCTATATGCAGAGAATAGGAGTGAACCTCATCAAATATTTCAAGAGCAATACTCATTTAAGCATTCACAATTTAACATGATTATTGCAAATAATATATTCAGATCGCCCCTCAAATTTGCAGGGGCCGTTCTTAAATCGCAGAAGGCTAACAAAATATCATGCAAACATATGCATCGGTATCTCCTTAAAATAATCTTATCTCGTGCAAGTGCCCACTATCAAAACTTATACATCCGATTCTTCCGATGAAAATACTTGGTCGACAGGAACTCCTTCACCTACAGCTGGGATTACAAGCAGCAGAATCCGAAAATTTACCGTCAAGATGAAGCTGAGTTGGAAACCTGTTTCTTGCATCCTAGACAGAATATCAATGTGACACTGCAATTTGTTGCTAGACATAGATATGAGGAAGTCGTGTTGACCGCTGTTTTAGGTTGTCTTTAAGAATGAAAAGTACCAAGACAGATTCTAAACTAAGAAGAGCTACCTGTTTCAGGTGACCCAATTACTTGATTGAAATAGAGGAAGTTTGTGAAGAAAATGGTCCTGGACCAACATTGTACATGAGGAGGACTATAGGAATGCTAAGTTCTTGGACCGGAGTGACCAAGGGTATATTAGAACCAAATCCATAAAAAAAAAAGTTCAATGTGCCTTTGGTACGCACAGGCTGATTGTAGATTCCGTGGGGCCTGTCCTATCGTAGGACTACTATTGATATGTTCCTGAAGACCCTATTAGAAAAGGTTAACGTGTGAATGTAGTTAAAGAAACAAGAGCTAACATCCTTAGGGTGGCATTTGCAGAGAATCAAGATGGATTCATCACTTTCCACACGTTTAAAGAGTCCTAGTGGTGTTAGGTTTACTTCCTTAGGTAGGAGTTCAATTGATAAAGGATTTTATGCCTATTTCCTAGTCTTGGAAGGTTTGTTATAAGATTAAGAGTATTTTCGCTATTGAATTAAGTTGTTTTCTTCCTTTTTCCTGGCTTTGGCGTTCAAAAGACAATAGTCTAGATTGTGTGTTTCCTCCTGAACTGTTCCTGTTCAGCAAACCCGTACCTCCCTTTTGTTTATCGATGAGGCATGGCAAGAGCCTCACTGGTTGCCTGCCATTTTCAATCCTGACTACATGACTCTGACCATGACATAGATTTTGCTTAGCCAAAGTTTGAAACATTGATATCAAGAAGCTTTCTGAGAAGATGTGACCTAACAATTGAGACACGGGCCAAAAAGGGTAAGAGGGCCCATGAATAACAACTTTAGGAAGGATCTTAATGTTTTTATATTGAACATGAAATTCCATATTGTCCACAATGCAAAATTCCAGTCTTTCACATTAATATATTCATATTAAGGTTTTTATATTTGTGGAAGAAGTTATCTTTCTCTCTCTTCTATTTTATTAGTGTTAAAAGAAGATACAAAAAAGGTATATATAGGCTTATCCTTAAGCCTAGCACAATTACAAAAAATGCCCCCAACTTGTTAACACTATAATAAATAATAAACCCAACACTCACCCTCAAGTTGGGGAGTACATATCAAAAAGGCCTAACTTGTCGCAAATGTACGAAACTCGTCCACGTCGAAGAGGTTTGGTGAAAATGTCTGCTAGTTGTTCCTCAGACCGTGTGTGCACCAACCGTATATCACCACAATTCACCTTTTCCCGAACAAAGTGACAATTAATCTCTATATGCTTTGTTTGTTCATGAAACACTGGATTGCTAGCAATGTGAACAGCTGATTGATTATCACAATGAAGAGTAGATGATCCAGTCATAGGTAGTCCAATCTTTGTCAACAACATACGAACCCATTGGAGTTCACTCGTAACATTAGCCATAGCACGATACTCGGCCTCTGCACTAGATCGAGAAACAACAGATTGTTTCTTACTTTTCCATGACACAAGATTGCCACCAACAAAGACACAGTATCCAGAAGTAGACCGACGATCCACAGGGCAACCGGCCCAGTCTACATCAGAGTAAGCTGTCACCTCCAAAGATTTAGAGTCAGAATAACCAACTATATGAAGATGACCCCGATTATCGAACACAAGTCCTTGACCCGGAGCCCCCTTCAAATAGCGAACAATGTGTAGAATGGCTTGCCAGTGAGTGGTACGGGGAGAGCTCATGAATTGACTCATCACACTAACAGCAAAGGAAATATTTGGACGAGTAATAGTGAGATAATTTAACTTTCCTACTAACCGACGATACTTCTCGGGATCATGAAGAAGCTCACCATGTTCATTATCAAGTCTCATCTCGGGGTCCATAGGTGTGTCACTAGGTCTAGCGTCATGCAAGCCCGCCTCCTTAAGAATGTCAAGAGTATACTTTCACTGAGAGAGAGTGATACTGTCATTAGTATATGCAACCTCTATGCCAAGGAAATATCGAAGATGACCCAAGTCTTTAGTATGAAACTCTTTCTGTAGAAACTGCTTGAGGCACTGTATACCTTCCACGTCATTCCCAGTAACAATAATATCATCGACGTAAACAAGAAGAATAACACACCCCTTTGAAGATGACATACTAAACACAAAGTGATCTACACTGCACCGATGCATGCCAAAAGTAATAACCGCATCACTAAAGCGGCCAAACCAAGCATGAGGAGATTGCTTAAGTCCATAAAAGGCTTTTCGCAGCCGGCACACCTTCTCCCCCTGAGCAACAAACCCGGGTGGTTGCTCCATATAAACCTCCTCGTGAAGATCACCATGAAGAAATGCATTTTTGACATCAAGCTGATAAAGAGTCCACTTAAACCGGGCAACCAAAGAAATAATGATACGAATGGAAGAAATTTTGGCCACCGGAGAAAAAGTCTTATCATAGTCAATACCATAAGTTTGAGTATAACCCTTCGCAACAAGACGCGCCTTCAAACGCTCAATTGAACCATCGGGATGGTGTTTGATGACAAAGAACCAGTGACAACCCATCAATTGTTTGTCAGGAGGCAAAGAGACCAACTCCCAGGTCTTATTATGATGCAATGCAGCCAACTCCTCCTCCATAGCACTAGCCCAACCTGGATGGGCCAAAGCCTCCTGCACACTACTGGGCACAGATACAAACGCAAGAGATGATATAAAGAGAGACATCTAAGGGGTTAAATTATGATAAGACACATAATGAGAAAGAGGATACCGAGATCGAGTACGGTGAGCAATAGGAGAATCGGCAGGAGTTGGTGGAACAGGATCAGAAGCTGGTGCCGGAGGTGGTGGTGGGACGTTTGCTGGTGGAGAGGCACGACCCCAAATAAGGCGAGGACCACGTCTATAGACTTGAAGTGGAGTTGGTCTAGGTAATCCTGAATCAGGCGGAGCATCAGTAGAAGGAACGGGATGTTTCTCTGGTTAAGAAGCAATCGGAGTATGCGGCAATGATTGATAAGGTCCGGAAGGTGGCAGAAGATCCATCGTTAATGGCACCTGAGGAGAAACATTGACAAAATATGCTTGATCCTCGAAGAAAGTTACATCAGCGGAAACATACTCCCGATGGCGAATAGGACTATAACAGACATATCCTTTTTGAGTACGAGAATAACCGACAAATATACATTTTTCAGCATGAGGTGATAATTTATCCGATCTAGGAGACAGAGAATGAACAAAACAGACACACCCAAAAATGCGAGGACGAACAGATCACAAAGTACAATCGGAATGAAGAAGAGCATAAGGGATTGCTCCCTTCAACACAGAGGACGAAAGACGATTAATAAGATGACATGCTGTAAGAAGAGCATAGCTCCAAAATGACTTAGGCATATGGGTATGGAGAAGTAGACAACTAGCAACATCTAACAAATGACGATTCTTTCGTTCAGCAACCCCATTTTGTTGCGGAGTGTGAGCACAAGAACTCTGATGTAAAATACCATGCGACGCAAGAAAAGGAATAAAGGTAGAAGAAGAAAAATATTCACGAGCATTGTCAGTGCGCAAACACTTAACAAGATAGCCATATTGAGTAAGAACTTCATTATAAAAATAGCGAAAAGAAGAAAACACTTCAGTACGATCTTTGATTAAGTATAACCAAGTTATATGAGTACAATCATCAATAAAGGTTACAAAATAGCGGAAACCAAAAGAAGACTCCCGACTAGGACCCCAAACATCGGAGTGGACTAGCTCAAATGGCTGAGACGCACGACTCAAAACATGAGGGGGAAAAGACAAACGATGATGTTTCCCCATTTGACATGTTTCACAATCAAACTGAAGACTGGAACCAGACATAAAAGGAAAAAGTCGGAGTACGTCTGCTGAGGGGTGACCAAGGCAACAATGTAATCGATAGGAGTCATCTATAGCCTTCTTTTGAACAGTAGTGGCAGCAGCAAAAATCTCGGGATCCAAAAAATACAATCCACCAGCTTCACGCCCACCACCTATTTGGCGTCCAGTCTTCCGATCCTGAAAAACACACGAAGAAGAAGAAAAGATAATATCACACTCAAGTTCACGAGTAAGAGAACTGATAGATAGTAGATTATGAGGAAAGTTTGGAATATGGTAAACAAATGGTAAGGACAAAGACGAACTCAATGATACACAACCTGAACCTGTCACTTTGGACTGAGAACCATCTGACAAAGTGACTGACGTGGACGAAGCTGATGAGGTTGAGGTAAGAAGATGCTGATCACCAGTCATATGATGAGTGGCACCCGAATCAATAACCCAAGGACGAGGGGTCGCTGTAGTGGACAAGAGACAAGTAGGATCATTGCGATGTGCCAAGGTAGCAACTGGACCTGAAGGAACATCAAGCTGTCATGCCCTAATCGGCTCATCATATTCTGCACGAGTCAAATGTACCATATTCTGTCCAGACGGTGGTCTAGATGAAGGAGCTGAAACATGTAGACCCCGTAGCTCAGGATCGAGGTCGTAGCAATAATTAGCAGTATGTCTGTATGCTGACAATGAGTACAAAAACGACCCCCACTAGTTCCTTTAGAACCGCTACTACCACCACCACGAGAGGCACCTCGGCCCTGAACACCACGACCTCGACTGCGACCACGAGCTCCTTGACCACCACGAGCCACCATAGCACTATTGTGTGATATAACTAAAGTTTGGGGACTCGAAGTATAACGAGCAGCTTGAGAGTACACTTCTTCTATGGAAGGTAGAGAGTCCAAAGAAGTAATCTGTTGCTGAAGGGCATTGTGACCTGGACCAAGACCTCGGAGGAAGAGGACTACCACTATATTCGCTTCTCATTGCATTTGAGTAACCGTGGTAGCCGGTGGAAGATAGGATTTGAGACGTTGATACAAAGATGAAAAACGAGCATAATACTCTCCCAACCCGGCATCACCAATTTTAGCTTCAAATAAAGCTTCCCACATATCACAAACTCGACTCATATTATTCTGTCCAGAATAGAATAGAGCACATTTTGTCCATACCTCACGGGCTGTCGTACAATCCATGAAAAGATGGCAGACAGCTATACTCCCCCATAAAAGAGTACGCAATGCAGCATCAATGACCTTCCATTCTTCTTGACTAGTTGGATCTGCAGGTGGTTCCTCTTCAAGCCATCTAGACTGACGATTAGCATAAATAAAAGTAGAAAGAGCCATTGACCAAGTAGGATAATTGGTACCATCCAACTTGACCAGGGTAGTGTGTAAACCTGTCAAACCATGAGTACCACTCCGATAGGTACCAAAAGACCCTGAACTAGAAGTAGCATTAGGAGGGATCACCCCTGAAACATTAGACAGAGAGTTTGCTGGATCCATAGATATATCCACAAATTTGACTAATCGGAAATCCCCAACAAAATCTGTCTTCAACACCACTTCCAAATAAAGAACCAATGTCTAGTGATCACACGTCCCTTAGCCAACTACTACTATCACCAACATAGATTGATCGTCTCATAAAAAAAAGCTCACTGATCGATTCAAAATGACACCACAATAACAATTCAACGAGTCCTTACAACCCATAAGGCTTCAATTTTCAGCTCGGAACAGCAACAACACGGGCAATACACCAATGTAATGTCTCAGAGGACACGAATCGAGGCCTCACCTGCTGCAACTCGGCAGCCACGACAGTCCGCTCACACCCACGAGCTCATCATCCCCGTCCCTCTGCTGGGTACTCAGCACACATGAAGAACTGCTTCACAGTTAGCTTTGAAAATCCCTTCAACGCTAGAACCCACGTGATCTTTGACTAATCATCCGCAGAGCCACAGCCTCAGACGAGTGGACGACCTCTGCTTGAAGGTGGACAAGAGCACAACCACCACGAAGACTAGGTTCCACACGAAGTTGAGGACCACGATCAGCCTTGAGCAAGCGGCGAACAGGAGAGGGAGGCGGCTCAGTCGCACAAGCTGGAGGCGAGAAATGAGCGCGACCCGGAAGTTCAACCGGGCTCACTTCTCCCGCCAAGTGAGCTGGAGCATGTCGCACCAGCTGGAGGCGAGAAGGAGAGCTCGCACGGGTAGGGCACGAGCTGGAGGAGAAGAAGAGAGAAAAGAGAGCCAATGCTCTGATACCACGTGGAAGAAGTTATCTTTCTCTCTCTTCTATTTTGTTAGTGTTAAAAGAAGATACAAAAAAGGCATATATAGGCTTATCCTTAAGCCTAGCACAATTACAAAAAATGCCCCCAACTTGTTAACACTATAATAAATAATAAACCCAACAATATTAAATAACCCTCACCTAGTATGAATCTCATACAAACAGAAAAATTCCTATTTCTCTATTTTCCACTTAACTTCCAAGCCTACTCTTCCACTTTTTCCCACATTTACTCATTTACTCTCACTCTCACGTACATACAACTCCCAAGCATGAATCTCATACAAAAACCATTGGTTTGCAGTCCAACATAATCCCTCATCCTAAAAGCAACTGCATCATGTACTTTCCTTTTTGTTTACATGAGAGTATTCATGCTAATTATTTTCTTCAATCAGCTGCTTCAGGTGTTCTCAAAACTTATGCAGATCATAAAATTACTGTCTAAGGAATGGCCACAACAAGTACAGGGGCTTCCATGTAGAAAAAAGTTCACTAAGTGATGACACATAAATTAAACCATTCAGTTTATAGAAAAACAGATTCATAAATTACCCAACAACTTCATGGGGAGATCTTGTCAGTTGAATTAGTGCTTCCATAACAGCCACCCGTTGCCCTACTGCTGCATTGTCACCATTTCCACATTGTTGAGAAGCAAAATTAGCCAAGGCCTGAGCAACCTGTAAAGTTTGACACCATTCAATTGAAAAATGTGTCAGTACTCCCACCCTTAACCAAGAGGAAGAAGTCAGCATTACGTTTCTAGCATCATAAGAGATCAGTTGTATGTTATCAGAAGATCAAGATATATGGTGAATGCTAAAGGCAAATAGTAATGAGAGTACTACCAACCACACATATCAAGAACAAGAAGAACATTATTTTTCAGCTCATTCCTTCAGAAAACTACCCCCGTTATTGACGAAATGTCCCATTATACTGGATTAATTCCGGCACTTCATTCTTTATCCTTAAAAACTTGAAGAGTGCATTTGTTTGGGAAAAACAATTTCCTCGTTTCAGATGCCGGATACTGTATTACAAAACTATGACACTTCAAACGTTGCAAGCAAGCATCCTTACGAGTAAAATGCTCCATAGTGTGAAAACTGTTAACCTGTAAACTATTTCTACATTATGAT
This sequence comes from Syzygium aromaticum, assembly GCA_024500025.1. Classification (NCBI taxonomy): domain Eukaryota; kingdom Viridiplantae; phylum Streptophyta; class Magnoliopsida; order Myrtales; family Myrtaceae; genus Syzygium; species Syzygium aromaticum. The sequence goes on along the minus strand of CM044888.1, from coordinate 16,437,561 downwards.
TTCTTTGAATGGAACCTCTTTCACTTGAGAGAAGATTTTTTTTACTTGAAAGTGAAAGAAATGCATCAGATGAAATGACACAAGGCCACTTAGTAATGGATGATAGTTATGGCAATTTCAGATGAGGCTACCGGATATTTTGGCGCTTATTGGTATGTTATCTCCCACCACTCTCACGGTATTTTTATCTAAATAGAATGAAGCACAACACCTGCTTCTGAACACCCTCGAACTCACAGTTGCATGCAAGCTTAATGACAGCCTGCACTCCATCAGCCAGTGCGACTTCCATTCTACACTTGTCGTCGCTAACCAAATTTCCCAGAGCACCAGCTGCGCGTTCCTGAAGACAAGCGAAAGACCAATCGACTAGTAAATTATCCTTAATCATTGATTTAGAAACGAATGATAAAAGAGAATTTGCTTGCAGCTTGAACCGATGTAAAATGGGAAAATTTGTACCAAAATATGATAATCCTAGGACCACTTGAATATAAGATCAACTAGAGCTTTTACTCCACCAGCCTCAGCGATAGCACCCTAACAAGAAACCATTATCAATATCAGAACAAAACTCAGTATCCTGCAAAAGTGATAAGCAAGCAACAACGGCAATAACTTGTGCTCTTTTACAGCAGAAAGATTCCATAAACCACCAGCTGCCACTTGAGCAACCAGCCTGTTCATTGACCTCGTCAAACTAGTAAGAATCTGGATTCCACCTTCTTCCACAATGGCTTTTGCAACATTGACATTCGCAAACAAGTTTGCTATCGCCTGAAACATACCAAGAGGTCAACACATCAGAAATTAAGTTCTCAATTTCTTGTATGTAAGGTGGAGTCAGTTAACATGCCGTTTCTATGTGTTCCAAATTAATATAATGATGAAAAGAGAGTGTTACGAAAGTAACTAGGTTTTCCGCCAAAAGGAATGCAAAAATTTAATCAGATAGCTCCGAGTACCAGAAAAACCTTACTTTCGCAGCCTCTAATTGTAGCCCTTCCTGACGAGATTTAGCAAGGTCTAAGAGGATGCGTGTGCCTCCATCTCCCATTACTGCTTCAGCCCTTCCTCGGTTAAGAGGAAAATGGTCATCAATGACAATTAACTTTGCAAGTCCAGATGCTACTCTCTCTTGCACATCTTCTTGAGAGCTATGCATCAAGTTGAACAATAGTGGAGCGCCTTGCCTCAACCAGAAATCCTCTAAACCCGGTGGATTGCTCGTCGCACTTTGTAGAAGCAAATGTGATAGAATCCCCTCTAACCAAGTCATCATCTCATCCATGCTCTTAGGAGTTTCCTTCGAGTTTCTCCAGTCACAAAATACAGTCCTCCCTCTGCTTGTGATGTTGGCAAATAAGGAAGCTATTCCTTCAAAGATATCCGTAAAATGAGCGAGTAACGATTTTCCATTAATCCTGGGCGCAGTAAAATTTGCATCTCCCTCTAGATCGGGACAATTCAAGGCACACAGAACTTTCAAGCTTCGGCATGAGATCAACAATCTTGAAACAACCTCCGGACCAACGTCAGCTCGAGAAACATCCAACCCAACTAAGTTAAGTAGCTTATGCCAAACATCTGAAACCACACCCCACTCCACAGATGCTGTCCCGGCAACTGAGAGGAACCTAAGCAATGCCACACTTCCCAATGCCAACTCATCAACTTTCAGACAATCCAAGAACCCAACATCGGTCAAATGTGGACAATGCTTGCCTAGAGCATTAATGGCATCACCTCGAACATCCCTAATTCCGGAAAGCCGAAGTTTAGTCAACTTAGGGCAGAAGAAAGCTATCTGTTTGACAGCATAACTAGTGATCCTCTCACAGAGGTCAGGGCCAAGTTGAAGGCACTCGAGCAACTCATGCCTCGCAGCAATTACAGATAGAGTTGCATCAGCTACTTTCCTGCAGTGATGACCACTTATTTCTCGCAAGTTCCTAGCTTGGAGAAAAATTATTGCATCAGCCGACTCGACTCCTAGAAAGCAGAGCTTGTGCAGATTCCTGCATCTAGAAGCAAGCGAACTCGCCATCGCCGAATCGCACTTATGCGCTCGAAGATCCAACAAGTTCCACAGACTAGGACAAGCAGTCAGGTCTCTCCAATGTTTACACATGGATGCCAAGCTTGCCCTATCACGGTAATTCAGTCGGGAAAACAGCTCAATCGCCAAGCCGTTGGGCAAGTCCATCCAATTGACATCTACATTTCTCTCTAAAGTCAAAACTCCGTTATGCGCAACCACCTTCTCCTTTCCCTTTCTAGACACCCCCGGCGGCAGCCCACAACTCATATTTTGTTCAATTCTCGTTGTCGAGCTCCCGATAGGGGTTGTGAAAATGGGCTTCTCTGCAATATGAAACCACCATGAAAATCTAACTACACATTTTAATTTGCTGAGTGAAAAAGATAACGAAACAAACCGAACCCACATCCGGCCCAAAACCCCCCTAAACCTAAGCCCCGCCCGACCAGACCAAGCTCTTACTCTCTGACCTCTCAAATGTCATCGGCATCGTTCAGCTAGTCATGAGCGGAGTTCGCACCTTTGGCCCGACCGAACTCCGACCTTTTGATCACCCGACAAACACACATGGCTCATCTAGGGATGCCATAACAAGTTCAAATTCAACCAACTCAGAATTAAATTTTTCCATCTTAAAAGTATCGGAAAAAGGGTAAAAGAAATCAAGACTTCCATCATATCTCAGTGTTTGAATGGGCATGACAGACATGAATTTATGGTTTAAGCCCCAAAAAAAGGAAAACCAGAAACAAAAAAAAAAAACCTCTTACTCGTAGACCGTAACAAAATGCTTCCATGGGATCTATGGCTACTCCAACATCTATAAACGATAAACCATTAACAATAAACATAAGAATTTGCAACAAATTTCAGCCAAACGACCTCAACTAGGTTCTATGACTTCAAGGTCTCACTAATAGGGCTGTAAACAGTTCGGTTTGGTTTGGTTCGGTTCGGTTTTCCGCTTTCAGTTTTTTCTTTCTTTCTTCTTCTTTTTTTTTTGGCTTTTATCCTCCACATCTCACAGCCTCTACAAAATGGGTTTTGCCTTCGTCCCCCAATTCACAGAACCATTAACTTTGAGTTTCTTTTCTTTAAAAACACCAAACAATGTTCTGTCCATGAACAAAACGAAACAAAATGGCAGATATATGCTCATTAAAGCAAAAATGAAACACAGAGAAGAGAACAAAACCAAATGGTGAAAATGAACTCCAGGAGAATGCTGTATTTTGAGACAAATGGATTAGCTGCCAATAAACTCAAATACTGAACAAAGCCACATTAGCCAAACGTGAACAGATACCCCTGTGAACCACAAAGTCCTTGGCCTCATCACAATGCCAACCTCCTAAGAAGGAAAAGAAAATGCCCACAACGGCCAACGCTCCAACAAGAATCCAGAGCACAAAACAAAAAATGCCCCCATCTCTCCATAGAGCACAAATTCGTGGAACCAAACAAATCCCCCACAAGCCCATGACCAAACAAATAATATGGCATTATAAAAGTTAGAATGGAGCGGAGGCAAGAGCAAACTACCTGAATGAGAAGAGTCGTTGGCATTGAAGCCACTGGTGTTTTGTGAATCGTGTGGTATAATAATTCTCTCATATTGCCAACAAAAATCAGTCCCTGTTAAGCTGCAAAACACCACAATCCAGAGATCATAGGTCATGAATGATCGCAATGAGCAAAGAACAAAATTTTCTTCCTTTGCTTGGGACTCGGAAGGATGTAGGACAAGCATTTGTACTCTAGATAATGCAAATGAGGGGAATGGCAACTAGACGCTGTCAAATAACATTTTGTACTGGAGTGGAAGAATAACCACCAATTGGTGAAGCTGTTTAGGACTGATTTAATTTTTCTCTTATAATTTTCCCAAAAGAGGTATTCATAACTTTGGCAAGGAAAAGGGATTGAGATTAGCATTTAATAAGATGGATCGAAAGGAAGACAGAGAAAGGAAAGCATATCATGAGAAAGAGACTATTCCAAGGAAAGGGGATCGAGCACCAACGTAGACATCAATTAGCTAGCCAACAAACCACAACATAAGTTCTATGGAACAGTCAATAACACTACTTAGGTCAATAGACGTCAATGTCAAATTCCAAATAAGTCAAAAAGAAGAAAGGGAAATCATCAAGAAAGGATGCAGAAGGAACCCGGCAGCATATTTGAAACCATTGTTGCAATTTAATCTTCTCAGAACTCTCCTAGTCCTCACAGATAAACTATCAGGAGACACTTCGACCATTAATTCAGGGCTCGAAATTTCACGAGGGAATTATGCAACAACAAAATGGTTAAAAATTACTTAGACTCTGCCACTTTCTGTAGTTTGCTCCTTCAAATTACATGTAAGAATGCAGTTCAGATTAGTTTAAGAGAGAAGTAACACCTGATACTTGAACATAGAGTAACGGTAAGCACATATTAGGCACACAATATTGCTTGTACCCCCAGCAATTCCATCACCATAGCCAAGAAAAATTTTGTTCAACTTCATCATTTCAGAAGGCATATGTCCTAATCAGGAGCAAAGAGACTCACCTTTGCACCTTGTTTTCCTCACAGTACTTTGCAGCTTCATCTGCTGGCATATCGGCAAGCTTTCTCTCCAAGGCACAGCTGAAAGGAATAATTGTTTCACCTCCATGCTCCTGCACCCTGCAAAGCAATGAAGCTTGCTACAATAGGACCAGACTAGAATGCCCGTCTACAATCCACAGGCAGCAAAAAGAAGGAGCTATCACATATATTGACCAATACAAAAAGCACCAATCACAGATAACAACAGCATATTGAGAGAGAGAGAGAGAGAGAGAGAGAGAGAGAGAGAAGGTGAAGGGATAACGTATTGCAAATAAAAAAAAAACTCACAAATCTTTTGAGCTTAGAGACCCAAATTTGAACTCAGAAGATGGTGAACATACCAAGCTTGAATCTTGGGCAAAAACTTGTTCTCCTTTCTCTGATAATCTTTCTCATTCATATTAACCTGGCAGTACACAGAGACATGATCAAGAGTCAAACATGAGGAAAACAACAGCTGGAGAGCAACATTTGCTTGAGGGTCCACCTCATATAAAACAATTATCCATGAAAATTTCAGCTGTTTATATACCCAAGATATCTTGCTAAAAAGTTAAATGAAGAAATTAATTAAGAAGAATTGTCTTTTTCTTAGTAGGAGCTTGTGAGTAATAGAGTAAGAGGATTCAAGTTTCACTTGACCAGAGGGTGACATGGCCTACAACTTTACTCTTACTTGATCTCTTTTAATTGCAGAACTGCATGTGGGCTTTGCATACCACCAATGCAGTGATTAAAAAAGCAACCACCAAAAGAACTATGAAATATATGCCATGCATGCATTAGTGGTAAGTCCACAATATCTGTAGAATTAAAACTCACCAAGTAGACAACTGGCTTTGCTGTAAGCAGTTCAAAGGTATTCAATATCTCAATAACAGGAGCGTTCCAGTCTCCAAAACAAACATCTTTCTCATCCTCCAGCCATGCCTTGACCTGTCAAGAAGAGCATCGGCGTACTTTAGATATTTGCAACATCTCAATTGCACTGAACTAATCCTGCAGCCATGCGACCTTTTATTTTCAGCCACCTAGCTCCATATTTTCACCCATTCTTATACAACGAGATTGATGCTCAACAAATTTCACATGCTTTACACATCTCGTGTTAAATTTTACCATATCAGGCTTACTAATAACTGGCGTGAAGATTGATGAAGCCATCATAGACAGACTCATTGAAAATCAGAATGCAATTGTCAAAAAATGAGCTACTAGTAATTGGAGGATTCCCATAATTTTAGCCAATATCATCTAACATCAATGTTCAAGAGAAAAGGAAAACTGTTAATACTTTTTTTTTGGTAAGAAGGAAAACTGTTAATACTTTTTTTTTTTGGTAAAGAAAAACTGTTAATACTTCAGCATCCTTTGGTGAAAAAAAAGGAGGTAAACCAGTTTCTTGTGAATAAGATGCATAGCCAAAGTTGAGTTAAATCAGAAAGATTGATGAAGCTATTAAGGTGGACTTGTTGAAAGTTAGGGATCTAAATGTCAAGTAACATATCAGAAACGAAGGAAAACTTTTAATACTTCACCATCCTTTGATGAAAAAATGTATGTAAATCAGTTTGTTGTGAAAACGTGCATTGCCAAAGTTGAGTTAAATCATAAAATTGATAAAGCTATTAAGGTGGACTTCTTGAAAGTCCGGAATTTTAAAGTCACGAAAACTGAAAGGTTTTCCATAAATTTGGCTAATATAATCCCCAAGAATGTCAAGTAACATATCGAAAAAATGGAAAAGTTTAGATACTCCAGCATCCTTTCACTAAAATAATGTCTTGGTAAACCAGTCACTTGCAAAGAGGATGCATAGCCTAAGTAAAGTTCGCATCCACCAACAATACAATCCCCCTCCCCATCTCTCCTATTTCACTTGAACCAGCCAAAACCCAAAAAAGGAAAAAACCCATCCCTACCATCTAATAAGGAAGAACGTCTCAACCTTCGTGCAAAATGCAATAGCTATGCTCTAATTTTTTACCAACATAAGATTTTATAGCAAAGAGGCCAAACTAGGGCATCAAATCGTATCCTGGAGAACCTACAAGAGATTATTCTTCACACAAATGCATAAAGTATCAAAAATGCCAAAACACGATTTGGTATGCAGCTCAAGGACAACCTAACAATACAAATCAACATCTGAGAGTTGTAGGGAATATTTCCCAAACCAACTGCAACTGAGAAGATTCGAGGAAGCTAGATTATCACCAACAGAGAATTCCAGTTTCCAGCAGAATATTAGAGCTGAGAATTTTTTACAACTTTATATCTAATACAAAGAGCAAACAAATATCATGCTGAACACAACTTTATTTCTAATACAAAGAGCAAGCAAATATCATGCCGAGCAAGAACTAAAAGCAGCTCCTGGTCCTTCAAGCTCCAATAAAGCCATTTCCCAGTAGATAGAGAAAACCACATCAAATGTCTTGAGTCATCAAGCTTGATTTAAAACCAAGCTCCTGCAAACGCCAAATATTGGAATCCTCTCTTAAAGTTCTTAGCTGTTCTTCACAAATCCAATGAGCTAACTGTTTAACTTCAAACCAATTAGCACTTCTAGCCATAAAACCTATTCTTAGTCTAACATTCTTTCTGGAAGGCACTTCCAAAAATCGCACAACAATTTTATGAAAAATTCGCTGTATGCCATTTCCACGTGATTGCTTCTGTAAAGCACATTCTATGTACAAAGTACTGAAAATTCAAAAATATATTATTTTTAGTCTGACATCTTTTCCTAGAGGCACTTCCAAAAATCGAACAACAATGTTATGAAAACCTATGCTGTATGCCTTTTCTACGTGATTGCTTCTGTAGAGCACAGTCTCCGCCCAAAGTACAGAAAATTCAAATACATAAGGAAGCCGAGTAGAGTTATCATCATTTTACTAGTAACAGTGAAAAACACATAAAAAAGAAGAAGAAGAAGCTAAGGAACTGAAAAAAGCTTTTTGCTACTTGAGAGGGTTGCATTTGTACATCCTCTGACATAATTCTCAACAGCAACAACAAATATTAACGAGATGCAGGAAATACGAACAGAAATTGAGGAAAGATACAAATATGAGCAACTCAAACCTTTTCAAATCAACTGAGAAAGTAGTTAATACGACATACATCTATCATTCCCAACATTTCAGATTCACAAAAGACTAACACGGAGCACTGAAATATCACATCAGTACAAAATAGGAACTACAGAAGAAAATTTGCCTGTTCAGATAATTGGGAAAAAGAAAAAGTAAAGCTACACCTTCATACAGCACTCGTGCTCAATCTTTAATTGCTTGTCATTGCTAGTCTTCATGCTCTTCTCTAAATCCTCTATCTTTCTATCCATGAATTCAACATCCTTCATAACACCATCTTGATGGGTTCAGGAAAAATAATAAATATTGAACCACCACAACAGAGCCGTGGTGGTGAGAAGCATAATGAAGCAAATAAAATCTGATGAAATCTTTATCCTCCAATAACTGTGGTTCCCAATATAAGACAGAGGTATTACCAATTTAGCATCAGAGGAACTTCTTCAGTTTATCCCATTATATTTTACTATTGAAAGCCGGATAAGGATTATTGACCAAAAAAAATGTCCATATGGATTACGCCACATAAATAAATCATCTAGTATGATCATGCTACTGAAAATCTATTGAAAAGTAGGAAAAACACATGGGACTCTCTGTACCAGAATGCAGCACCTGGCTATTTATTTTTGTATTGAAAGGATAAAGAAGGTAGCCTCTGCTGCTGCTTAAAGCCACATGCAAGTTTTCCACAATAGCAAAAATGTGTTACTTAAATCCAATTTCAATAAAGAAACTGAAGATTCGTACTCCATCAAAATGTCTCTTCTTTCACTCCTGCAGAGAGAGGGATTGATGTAATCCTTCTTTTCTTATTGCACTGCAGATGAATCCCCAGCTTCTTTAATTATTTAAGTCTAACAACACAGCATTCATCACCAATTTATCACGCTTCTAAAATTCAGGAGTTGGATTTATACATGTTCTCCCTCCCTCCGTCTCTCTGATGCAGCCAACAAAATCAAACAACCTGACCTTTGTTCAATTATTGATGTTCTACTTGAATAATTAGTCCTATCAATTCGGATTTCTGTACTATTAGGATTCAATAAATTTCCTTTAGCATTTGGAATAGGATAAATCACATCCTCTACAACTAAGCAAATTGTATGTAGCTGCTGGTATTCCCTCTTCTACAACATACAAGGCCGTATTTTAATGCCCACCTCATGTGGAATTGACAACGCTGACTGGACTGCAATTGCAGTGAAGCACATATGTGCCTGACTGGAAGGACCTAGGGAAGTGAACCTGTATCTCTTAATGAAGCAGCTCTTTAAAGAGCCTTGACCAACTTGAAAAATCAATGGATTATGATGGATATCCATCAACAGATGCAGAAGTACATTCCTTTAACTTGTAGCTGAGTAAAAGAGATGGCTTGGGAAACGATGTTTAGCTAGTTAGATATTTGTCAAGGTTGAATCATGAAACCCAAGTAGGCCCCCATGACTTTGTGATTTTTTGCAAACACATGCTCTTGAAATAACCTTGTAAACACAAGCACACTTGGAACACTACCCTCTTTAAATGTAACTACTCATCTAATTATCTTGCAAATTGCTTTCTTTTCCCATGCCCAGCAGACGATGCACTAATTAAAATGATTTCAAACCAAATGAACTGAAGAATGCTCATCTTTATTAGGTTCACTCAGGTCCAAACTTTCTGTCAAGCCATCGGAACCTGTAACATCCAATGCCTGTTCTTTTTAACGTGCAAGGCCACAAATTCACAGGCTTTTAAAGAATCTTAATATGCTAAGGGCCATTCCCAAAGTGCACTTACCCTGTACGGAAATCTTTGACCTAATAAATGGGAAAAAGAATGAGCGGTAGATCTCCTATGCATTTATTGGAAATAGGCTAAACATGGCATTGTCCTGATCCTCCATATATTGACCATAGTCGTCCCAGATAGAGAAACAGTTAAAATGCTGTGACATATGGAGATCCTTCTTACAAGTCCACATCAAGATCCCTTTTTAAGTGCCACTATGCATGGATGTAGATCCAGAGACCACTGATTGAATTCCTGAGACTCCAATTTCTTGAGAACATGCAGTGGCAATTCTCATAGTCAGCTAATTCGTGAAGCTGCAAAGAGAGGTTATCCCTCTCACAAGTTACAAAATGCGGAGGGAGAGGAGAGCAAGATAATTTATAGGGTACACAGTGATTGCACTTATTAAGGACCTCGGTCTCGTTTCTGTTAACTTTTTTCTTCAATCATGCTATGTTAGATATTGAATATCATGCCTCGTAAATGACTTTTCTATATGGGTCACCACTCCAACGAAATTATTTTGAAGCAGGATCCTCTCCTCCCAACTTACTATACAAGCATCATTATGGTTGCAGGAACCAGGAAGGCCAAACGACATCATGCCCATAGCAAAAATCCAATCCTCAAGAACAGCATAATTTACGGGAAAGTGCAGTAGACGGTATGGGCCATACTTAAATGAACTCACCTTTAATCGTAATTCGGCACTAATAACCTCCGGGTCCCTCACAGGATCAACCGAGTCATCAACATGTATAATATCGGGATCTTCAAAGGCACCTAAAACAACGGTAAAGTTTTGCAGACATCTCAGAAAAGAGAAAAACCCCAGAAATAAACAAATATGCATAGAGCTCTTCCCCAACTAAAGTTACAGTCATTGCGGTGCTGAGCATGATGATGACAAATTGACAGAGAAATCCGAAATGGATAGTCACTCTCATTTCTTCGATGCGTGACTATGGCATCAAATACAATAAAAAGTTAACATGTCAAGCCAAAAGCAAAAGGTTGCTCCAACAAACTTTTGTGCTTGTTCTTTTCGGTTATCGCTTTTTAGCATTGACAAAAGTGAAAGGCCAAAAGTATACTTTGAGAGTGGAAGGTGAGAACATAAGATGCTTTTGTCAATGTTTGTACTATTTCTGGTAATAACTTCAAACAGAACATTTTCAAGATCGAGAACTTCTAAAAACGAAATCTAATGAGTCTAAGATTAAGCCAAAAGCTAAAAGCTACAACTAGAACTGAAAAACCATAGCCATCCAACCAAGCTTTAAATTGTTTCACCATATCATCTAGGAAAACGGAGCAAAAGCCCTCTCGACTTCTGATATATCACACAAACGTCAAACACAACTCTAGATGAACAGATCTAAACGAAATTGGACAATAATAAGGAGATGGCCATGGCCAAGAGAGGATAAAGTCAGATCATTTTGTGCTTTTCCACATTAATTTTGCATTCAATTATTTCAACTGAAGTATCCCGATCATCGAGAACAAAACTAACTGCAAAGTAGTACAAGTGATGTAAGAATCATAATCCAACAACACGTAGTCATGTTCTAAAGAACAAAGATGATGGCAACAAAAGTTCAAGAGTCTTACGAAGAACATGAAAAATCCCATCGACTGCACGGATGTGGGAAAGAAAGCTATTGCCCAAGCCTTCACCTTGATGAGCACCTCTGACTAGCCCAGCTATATCATGGATTTCTAGGAAAGCTGGGACCTGCATAAAATTACAGTTAAAAATCATTTTCAAAAGTCTACAATTTTAATCTCTCATAGTTATCGAAAAAGATATTGATCCCTAGCCAAATGGGCAGAGAAGAGGATTGCTGGAAACACGATTTCTTGATCGCACACAAGCACAGATTAAGAATCAGAGTTGAGAATCTCAAATAGTGATTTTTAACAATCATTAATCCCACAAAGGGGACATACCAGTCATCAATAATCCTCCCACAGAAACTATAGTCACAAAATTCTTCAGATTTGAATACAAGTTTGGCATCACTTGTAACCACTCCCCTAACCCCATGCCAAGTGCAAAAGGCCTGGCGATGCTCTAAGTAAATTCACTCACTCCCTGTGAAACACATCTCTCACATAAATGCATATATGGATGAACTACCGATGCATCTGCAACAATTATGATGCAGCAAATAATAATTTTATTGAAAATGGTCATCGATGTTTGCATGGTACATATGTAGCGTGCCGGTGCTGTCTCACGAGGCCATCTTAGTCGTTTATAAATAGCTTGAGAGAAACAGTTTAATAATGAAAGGTCACTGATGTACTTCTCATCCGGGAGATGCTGATCTGATCTCTGGCAATAACCAGAATCCTCATTGAACTGATAGTGAAACAGCCAACTTTTCACCCAGAGCTGCATCTCATCGGCCAGATATGCCTTAAGAGCCAAGTACATGAGAAACAGGTTTTGTTTATCTTCTCTCTTTTGTTCAGATAGGACAGAGCCAGTATACATCCTCACCCAAGTTCCAAAGCAATAAATCTTAGCACAACACCAGTTCCAGTTGAATGCCAAAAGGTTTCGTCCTTCCACAAACTCTTGAAAAAAAAATTCGAGATTCCCTATGCTTTCCAGGCAAGCCAAAAAAGTTCTCACTTCTTTACTGGAAAAACATCAGTAGCAACTCACTTGGGCCATCTTATCTAGCCATTCTTCTTTACATTTCCCGAAGATCTACTGAGTCAAACCCCGTAACTACATTCTTCTTTATTTGGGTGAGAGACTTAACCTCCCATCCTCCATCAAGTACGTATGTCAAATTGAACAAGCTTCTCCAGGGGTTTTCAGCACAAAAAGTTCATCTGACATTCTCCGTGTCATTAAATCAGCAAGAACCACGTTTGTCAAATATGTACTAAAAGAATTGACAGCATCCTCTTAATCAGACCGAGTCTGCTCACAGTTCCCTTCTTAGGGCATTGTAACTTCTCTTCTAACATTTCCGGTTAAACTTAAGCATCAAACTGCTTGGAAACAAAGTGGAATACATCTCCATTGGAAAAGGGATCCGGTTGATACAATTGCCATATGTTGATGCTGGATGATGGTATTATCGGCAAATAAGACGTGCAAAAGCTGTAATTGTTTGGCAGTGTCAAACCGTTTGTAGTCTCGAAGTTGAAGCGATGAATTAATTGGCTTGTGGATTCAAGAATGTTCCCACGGTTATAAGTTGCCACGTGTACAGATCTAAAGTGCTCTCCACACAGAATCGTTTGTCAAAGATGGTCATGGTATGCCGTTCTCCTACCAATAGAATGCCACATCTTTCATACGTTAGTTCACCACTCTTTAAATATTCTTGCACACATCCAGGCTTCCGACAGCACCACTTTGACCTAATAAGAGTACGGGGAACCTTTCGCTAATATTACTAGAACTACAGAACGGCAGCTTCACTAAGTCGAAAACAGAAGCATGAAAACAACACTATATCAGATGACCAAAGAAAGAAAACCCATGGACCACCCATCAAGAGTACAACAATAATAATTTGTAAGTATCACCATCACATCATAAAAAGTCTGACCAAGAAGCGCACAAAGTAAAGTGACTTGCCTCACTTTTTGGTTTGAACAAATTGCAAAGCCATTCAAACCGCTCATCGGTGATATTCACTCGGGCCTCATTTGGATCAATGGTGCAAAAGGGGAAACTCTCTGCCGGTATAGCTAATTTTGTGAGGGCATTAAAGAGCGTTGATTTGCCGACATTTGGTAGTCCAACCTGATTATAAAACAGCAAAGTAATTCGGCATGACAAGTAATAAAACCCCCTAAAATTCATAAAGACGGTAGAGCGCAAGAAGAAGAGCAACAAGAGTCAAACAATCATACCAGTATCTAGACTGCAAAATATAACCTCAGGTCCTCAACATCTAAACATTTGCACATCGCATTCAAGTATACATAAATATAGAAAGTCTTCTACACTTCCGGAGATTCCGAGCTCAATTTGCTTGCACAGTTAAAGGGGGGATCAAGTCCACAAAAGATAATATCAGCATGTGGATACACAGATCACGTGATCAAGTCGATGCATCTAAAGAATGACTGAAATTCGAATGTTGCATTCAGGTGTTCATCTTTAATTCTTTTCGCTCCGTGCTGTACAATCTCGTAAAATAATCCATCCAACGGTTCTATAAGGTAATCCAATCAGGTAGAACACTTATGTCACATCTTTTATTTGAGAAGCATTAATCATTTAGAAATTAATCGGGGCTACCATTCGACTAGAAAGAAGCATACTAAAAAAAGGCTTGGGTAAAAAGGAAAGGGGGGAGGTGGGCGAGGGGAGGAGCTTTCCGTGAAGAAAATGGCGAGCAGTCCTCCCTGCACCTTTCCAACCTTCTTGAAACAAAACAAGAACCGAGAACCATCGATAACTTGCGGCTGCAGTGCAAAAGTCGGCACGAAAAAGTAACGAAACAAATGCATATCAACACAGAGGGAACAGCAGCTCGCCAGAAACGACGACTTTTCATATCCTTAAATCCATGAACCGCGGGTACAAAACAGGAAAAGAATGAAGATTACGCAATCGTAAGCCGACAGAACAACAGAAGAACAAAAGAACAGAGCAAAAGCAAGAACGAAGAGATCCTCCGGCAAACCGGATCACGGAGAAATCACATGCAACGGGCGACCTCTCAGCTACAAACGAACCGCGAATCTCCGATCAACACGACATCGAAGAACGCAATGAAGAGGGAAGAGGAGGGAGGGAGGAGAAGGTGTACGATTCCAATCTTGAGATGAGACGAGAACCGGCCGAGGATCGGGCACTCCGCCGGCGCTTCCTTCGATTTCGCGGCTTTCGGCGGCATTTCCGGTCGGGCAGCGGAGCTCCGGGAGCGCGAGAGGGAGGAAGAGAGAGAGAGAGAGAGTTAGAGAGTTCTCGAAGGTTTTACGAGAGAGGCGGGAAGAGAGAGAGAGTTCTCGAAGGTTTTAAGAGAGAGGCGGGAAATATTCACGGACCATTTTCCCTCTCAAAGGAGACCCAAGCAGCACTCGAACTGTTTTACCATACTGCCAAACGAATTGAAACTCCCCATTTTACCCAAAAAAAATGATTTTCACGAAATAAACATAATCAAGCACGCTCTTTTCTATTGTTAGATCCAGCATTAATTATTCATTCAATATGATTTGTAAATCCAGCGCAATAAAGACAATTAAAAATAAATTTGCTTGTACCAATATGTGATCACATCTACCGCCTATGTAATTTTACACTCGAAAAAATTAGAGTATAATTGATTGAATTTTTCATCATGATTGTCTTTTTTTCGAATTCTCCAAAATTCGACGATCAAAGAACAGTCATGTTTCACAAGTGCAGGGATAATTCCAAAAAGAAGCATAAATTATAGGTCGAATGACAATTCTGACTCAAACTTTTTTGGTCTTGTAAAAAATCGACTTTTACTCTTATCTCAAATATGTTCCCCCGTCGACTCTCTGTCTAAAGTCACCCTTGTTTGCGAAAAATGATATGGTCGTGAGCTTAGCAGATCTTCTCCATGGTGTCTGTCGACGGGTGGTGGTCTATAGCTTCAGATTACAATAAAATGACATAATCTGGCCAGAGAGATTCAATCTTTAAATCTTTTTAACATGCCCGTGAAGTGAAGGAGATGAACAATTTACCGTTATTCTACAAGCTGTGGCTCGGAGAAAAAGACAATGAATAGTACTTTAAATCTAGTCGGTAAGCCACATTGATTTATTACAAAGGTGGAATAGTTAAGTCAGATAGTCAATAATTCTAAGTCAAAGGGAGCCAGATTTGAGATTTAAGCGAAAGTTAATGATTTTTTACGAGATAAATAAAAGTCGGGGCTGGAATTGTCACTCGACATAAAGTTTGTGCATTTTTACAAGACAAAAAAAAGTCAGGACTAGAATTGTCGCTTTACCTAAAATTGATATATATATATATATATTTGGAATTAGGCCCACAAACTCATGTCGTTCGCATATTCATCCTAGAGTAGATAAATTCAAGAAACAATGAGCGGGACAAATTTACATCAAATTTTGAATATAAAGGAAAAGAATTGTTGATTTGATCGCAATGCCGGTAGTAAGAAGAGTTATTCCTTTTCTTTGGAAAGAGTGAACTATCCATTGAACTTTGATTTTGAACTCGCAAGCCAAATATAAAATGAAAAAAATTCACGTGAAAATAACTTTTACACATGGCTGTTTAGATTCTCCGCGTAATCTATATCATGTAATTTTTTGAGTTTTAAAGTATAAAGTTCAAGTCTTATAGGAATATAAATTTAAAAGATTGAAGTTTCAAAGAAAAATACCAAAACAAAAATGAAGAATAGAATAAACTGTTTTTTTCTAATATCCAAAGTAAAAATTTCAAGAAAACATAAAAACAATGGGCCTTCCCACCATTGGGCCAATGCAGCCGATGGTGTCATCTTGGACAGGGTCATGGAAAGTGACACGGGGCGCACATTTCCAAGGACTTGATTGATGTGTAGAAATGTTAATTGTTGCCTTATGTCTTTACCAAATAACGAGAATGAAAGAAGAGTTGTGAAAAAAATACCAGCATTGTAAATTCAATAATTACATGAAAAGAACAATAAATAATTAATCAAATTACATTACACTGGTTGAACTTAATTCCCTTACCGAGAAATTTTAAGATCATAAAACTCAATCGACTTTATGGAGGCGATATATCGATGAAAGATCTTGTATGAACGAAAAATGATACACTAGGAACGTGTTAGGGAAAATGACACAAATGATTAATGAACTTTAGCCCAATGTGCAATATGGTCACTGAACTTTTAATTTGTTTAATATAATCCATGAGTTTCAGTCCAATGTGCAATGTAGTTCCCATATCATATAATCCATAGACTATGTCACGCCTCGAACCCCATCGAGCTCGCGACATCCCCTGCTCCGGTTGAAATGATGCGACGTCCTAGAATCGTCACTGACCCAACCCAAACATCAGAGCCACATACGGAAACGAATATAAAAACCCCGGACAAAAATATGACGACAACGGGGTAGAACACTATAATGATCAGACAACAACATATCCATACAACACCAAATATACAAACATCGTTTTACAGACATAAATACAGACGAAGTCCTCCGTCACCGTTTTAACAAAAGTTTAGGAGTTTGGTTAACTTAACTTCATTATCGGTCTACCCAATCTATACAACCGGTAAAATACCCTAGGGAAAACCTAAAGATCGCCTTCCTCCATTCTGCCCCTAATTTATCTGGCTCAATCATCTAGAAATTTCTTGGGCATCGCCTGTGAATCCACCAGGCACCATGAGCAGCTCTTCGTACTTCAAAAAGAGAAGGCAGTTCCTCGGATTTACGGCTAGGGGTTTGAAATTGTGGATTATACAACTATGAGATGAATCTCAATAAGTGTACAACCCCATTACCCACGCAGGCACTCACGTACCACCAGACGAAACACGCATAACACACAACGATCAGTCAAGGTAACAGACACATACGAACCTACTTGGAACTCATCATGCGCATTTCTGCACGTTAGTTGACCACACAGCTAGTATGTGAAAGATATACATTACAGCCGCGCGCGTACCCCGATTATAGAGCAAAATCCACTTGGGCACATCTCATGCCATGCCTAGCAGTTTTTACCCCATAATTGAGCATCACACCACGCGATACAAACACACTCGCACACCAACTCACACCACACATCACTTTCTCAAACCTTGCACCTCAAGTCAATTCTCGCTCATTCTCAACTCTTTCATCACTACCGTGCCCACGTAAAATGCATCAGGCCAACGGTTTTCTGACCTCGTCAGGCATCGACACCCCGTAGGGTCGGGCATCGTTACCTCATCAGGGACTGTATCATCCTGCGTAAACGAATACGCCTCATGATGGAATCCTATACACACTTTCCTTCTACCACGTCCGCGTAAAACGCATCAGGCCAACGGTCTTCTGACCACGTCAGGAATCGTCACCCCGTCGGGCCAGGCATCGTCCCGCGTAAGCGTACACGCCTCAGGACGGATCCTTTTCAACCAATTCCACATTTCCATCTCCTCGTTCCACTCAAACCACACTTACACACGGCCAACAATCGCACGGCCAAACATACACACCTCACACACAAAAATAGCCACGCACCAATTCACATGTCACGTACACTTCACAAACACATGTTCTCGTCACACGAATACCACACGATCACACATATTTAACACGTAAATCCAATACATATTCACACCACCACACCACATTCAGCCCAAGCACAGTTCAGAACACATTCCCAATCAGCCCACAATCACAACTACACAATCAGTCAATTAAGTCCAATTTAGCCATAACAATTCCAATTAATCACACAAATTAACCACAATCGATCCACACATCACAGCCACACCATTACACATACGAACTCATTCAAGTATCAAACTACCGGTCAAAATGCCACGATAATACCGAATAATCCTCAAGAGAGAGAAAAACCGAAAATATACAAAATTGGGTCCAAACTGGGCAGTTGCGCAGTGACCGAAATCCATTTGAAATAAATAGTAAAACAATTCCAAAAATTATGAAATTTGGATATGTTGTACAAAACATCTTGATAAACATTTTTCGTGAGGGACTCAAAATCCAGATCCAACTGTAAACACCTCTTTTTGTCACTGGAAGACAGATGAAAATCAACCCATCCGGTCAGTCCACCTGATCATAAAAATACATTTTTTTCAATACCCAAATCACCTTGAAAAGCCTTGAAATTTTTATATGTTATAGCCACAAATGTCCCCAACAACTTTCGTGAAGAAAGTATTTTGAAAATAGGCCTGAAAAAATTTGTAAAAATTCAAACAAACCCGAAGGTCGGATGAACAGTAAATCCGGTAGTTTTATTTCGGTCCAAAGATGGACTTCCGAATGGCCTCAAATGATTTCCAAAAATTCCCAAATTAAAGTATGTCCTACTTCAAGATGTTGGGAACAACTTTCATGAGAAGACTTCGTCAAATTCGGGCCACACAAGTCACAGTAAAATTAGCAAAAACCAGCGACGCAGTAGTAACCTATCCTGAAATCAGCTAACACGCACCGCCAAGCACATCCGGCCAACAAATTCACCATAAACCGAGCCCTAAACAAATCTAACAATACCCGAGGTCCTAGGCGACATTTGGGGAGGACACTTACCTAAGAAAGGCGAAACAAACGGGCTGGATGGGTGGCTGAAACGGGCAGAACAGCAGTAGCAGCAGCACCGATGGTGATGGAAGGAAACAAAGATAAAGAGAGAGAGAGAGAGAGAGACTGATTGTGGGGGTGCTGATGGCCGGTGGTGATGGGATGGAAATGAGAAGAGAGAGAGTGAGTGGGTTTGACTAAGTTGAACCAAAATTTCCAAATGCCTAAATTGCCCTTGAACACTTGGCCCACATTAATCCTTATCCAATAATTGAGGGGTATTTTGGTAATTCATTAGGCTGCATTATTGGGCTGATATTATCCATAAAATATCCCCAAAATAATTTTCCAAAAATTCGGAATCCCCAAAATTAAGCCTAGGGGCAAATTGGTCATTTTCCGGTCCTGGGTCGAAATTTCATTTTTTGCCCGTACCAACCCCAAATGGGTGTGGCCAACATAATATGGCGTCGGATTGGTGAAAATAGCTTCTTAAGCTCTCGAAAATTGATTGCAAAGTCCTGGGATTAAAATAATATTATTTTTCACTTCCGAGCCAAAATTCCAATTTTCAACCAAAACAACTCTAAATGTGCGTGGCCACCCTAAAATGGTATCGGACTCGAAAAATAATCTCATACGGCCTCAGAATCGACATTAGGGTCCAGAGGGGCAAAATAGTAATTTTTCCAGTCCCGAACCGAAATCCATTTTTTTGCAGAAATGGGTGACCCCAAGGTTGGCCAAGCCAAAAAAGTCATCGGCCGCTCAAAATTGTCACTTTCAAAATTCTCGATTCCCAGGCCCGAATTCCAAGAAATGACTATAATCGAACAATCGCGACTTTAGTTTATCTCTTGCCAACGAGTGGCTCTCTGGGATTACGCGTTCTCGACCCGTGAACGACACTAAGTCAAATCACGTTTAAGTTTGCTCGAACCAAGGCGACCTCGATTGTCATATAATTGCGAGGGTCTGTCGCTAGTTCCCTTCGGACACGATCAATCAAATAGATCGCTCTCTGTTGGCCCAAAACATTCCCTCGTCAATCCTTATGGTCGAAGGTCGGACCAAGGTCGAGTTCTTTGGTCGTGCGAAGTCAATCCCGTAATAGCCCTACCCCTAAGGTTAGCATCCCATGAATATGCATTTCCGGGTGAGATCTCACTATAGTGCATTGATCAATTTTATTTCTTAAATCCCGGGAAAAGGATCGAAAATTTAGACTGTTACAGACTAGATCGAATCTAAGGATATTACAATCTAAGGACTAAATTTGAATATTTATCAAAAGTTGAAGGACTATATTGAACAAATTAAAAGTCTAATGATCACATTATACATTAGGCTAAAGTTTAAGAACTGTATTTAGCAAATTAAAAGTTCAAGGACGATATTGCATATGAGGTAAAGTTCATGAATCATTTGTGTAATTATTCCAACGTGTTATAACCATGTTAGGTAATGAAATATGAAATTTTCACCATTTAGAGTCGTTACGTATGATAATTTTAAATGGTTATTTTATTCTTTCAACGAACGACGGTTTAATATGAATAAATTTCTTAAAAATTATGTGGTAAAATCTAACAATGACGTTCATAATTTTAGATGTAGCATTTGGTTTTCCATCTATATTATTAATAAAGGGAACTTCTTAAATTAGCATCGGTGTCCACTTCGGATTTACTAAAGTACCATCGGCATTTTTATGATTACTGATAAAGTCTAAAGTGGAAATTTTTTTTGGTCGGAGAATTAAATGGTAATTGTAATGTACTAGAATGGGAAATTTCTTTGATGGTGGGTAGTTTTTTGGTTGTTTAGTAGTTACTCTGATTGAAACCAAAGCCTAAACACTCAAAGTGCCATATTTGACTCTCTTTTGCCAAAAAAAAAAGTTATTAAAAGCGCTTGTATGACAAATGATCTTCTAAGGGAAAATTTCAAGTAAGGATTCGAAATAGAGCCGTTTTCTCAAAAGAGCACCTGAAGTGAACATTATCTTAAATAAGGGTCTCAAGTGATCAATTAAATCTCAAATAAGGACCTAATCTCACCAACTAGGCAAATCTTGTCCACATCCGGGGACATTCTCGTCCAAATACCTGTTTTTCTTTCTTCTTTCTCTTGTTTTCTTTTCTTTTTCTATCTTTCTTCATCTTCCTTAACCGTCCTTCGCTCTAATTGCGATGATCATAAACACAACAAACACAATGATTGAGAAAACTAAACTAAATGCAAACTGAAAATGAATTCTCTCTCCCTTATATCTTTCTCTTTTCCCAAATCGAATTGCAAAAGAAAGTGGAAGCAATCTAATCAAGTCTAGAGAATCCACTCCACGCAGTGCCCGCCACAAAGCAATCCAACAAATTTTGCACGACGGAATCAATAAAAGAATCACCGGGACGCATCAGCCACAGCTCGATCACGTTGCCGCGCCAAATAGTCCAACAAAAGACAAATTTTAAGTGAGCAAGAAAATAATGAACGAGAAATTATCAATTTCAGATTGGGTTAGAGAAAGCACTTAGTTCTCTAAACTGTTTTAAAAAAAATGACTGTAAAAGTCAAAAGGAATTACTTAGTAGCTTATTTACAAGATTTAGTAAAAACAAGAGTATTCGTAGAAACTCCGATTGCGTAGTTGAAAAAAGTGAAGAAAATGTGTGAAATCATGTATGAAATTACAAATTTGTGGGCCAATTATTTACTAGCTTGAAGTGTCAAAATATTTTCCTACCATTACAAATATAATTCAAACAAATTAATGGCCAATTGTTTACAGATTTAATGAGTCAAGTAATAAATAAATCAAATTTTGGGTAACTGTCTAAATATGATTCATTTTCTGTTCCCATATTCACTCAACCACTCTGGCACTGATCTTTTTACTCCTACATCAAGTGATGGGAATCACAGACAAGGCTACAACACTGCATGAAGGTGAGAAACCCAATAAAAAGTGCAGGATGCTGATCAGAAAAACCAACATTGGAATACATCGAGATTACACTGCATTTACTCTTTATACTGTTGGGATTCGGATCAGATGGTGTGCCTCCATTAGACCAGTCAACAACCCCACCCCCGGCAATGGTCGGATTGCCCAATGTTCCTCCACCCTTTGAAGGTTATTCATACTTAATTATGAAGCTGGGACCGCTACGATTTGCAAAGTAGGGCTTGTCAGTGGCTAGCACAGCTGCTTGTTTAACATTCACTGTGAGTTGCTTATAATTATCCTTATTTTGTTGCACTTCACATTGAATCCAGTAATGTGCAGTTCACAGTGAATTCAGTAACGTGGAGTTAGATACTTGAGCCAATATACTTGTCTGATTTTCTTTTTCTTAGATTGACGTGGAATGGTACTCATAAGAAGCATTTCTTCAAAGAGAAGTGATTAATTTTTTTTTTTTTTTTGCAATGGTATATTAATTTTATAGAACTTTCATGTTCTCAAGTTCTATCAATTGCATACATGGACTAAAATAAGATTATCCTGAGGAGAGGTGATTCTTCCTTTTGAAGATTTTCCAAGGTGCGAGCCTTTGCCTAACAACTACAACACCGGAACAACTAGCATCTGCTTTGAAGTGGTATATGCTCCCAGTTAGTTTTGTTGGTGCACCAGTTGCTGAAATTTTTCTCACCCCCTCGCTCTCATTAAGGTTCATCAATCTTGTATTTGATGGGATAAGACTATAATCGGTCGGATGTGTTTCTTCAGTATCAATCTGCTAGGTTTCCCTCTTGGTCTCTTATGTTTGAAATGTCCACTTCACATGGCACGTCCGTAATGTGGCACGTGGAATAGTATCTCGCAGAATAACTCGGCACAAGTTGACCATGATGGAGACGATTGATGGTAAAAGCTACATTGTTAGCGTCCATTATTGGCTTGTAATCATGTTTTAGTTGGCTTTGAGAAGATTTTGGTCAACACGAAAAGTGGAACTTTTTAGTCAGATCACTGGTTACTTTTTAATTATCTTTTATACAGACATGACTAAACATCCCGTATTCAATATCTTTTAGTCACGGTGATGGAGATCCACTGGTGTTTTGCTCCCGTGCATCTTATATCCTCCTTTTCTTGAGTTAATTTTTTTGGCTTTGTGGGCGGAGGGCAGAAAGGAAAAAACCTGTCCTTTTTACCCCTGCTCTCTCTCTCTCTCTCTCTCTCCCTGTCGCGCGCGCGCGCATCACAATCTCATGCTTGCATGCAGAAATGCTTATGGAAGCACCAACTCATGCAAAGTATGACCTACTACTCCGCAGATTGAAGAATAATACTATTGCTAACAATCTATCAGAACATAAATTGTCTCAATTGGTGGAACTCTCAATCAATATCATTGTGATATTCATTCAGTAGTTATATTAATCTGTTCTCACAGGAGTCTGCCACTATTGCCAGGAGCATGAATTTATATTTATTTGTTGTCTCAGTAGTTACTACACTTTCATCTTGTTCTTGAAACTTTTTGCATACTGTATAGCCAAACTTATTTAGTTCACCTCTTTGTTTTTTCCAGTGCCTATTCATGTTCCTTTGCTCGACTTTCTTGATACTATGTAAAACTCCATACAAAGGATCACGACCTTGACAATAAAACATGATGAAGACTGTGGGCACATTATGATGTCTTACTACTAAAGAATTTTTGTTGTTTTAACACTATTCAACTTTTATGGTTACTCTACTAATTATATTGTGTTGGATTTTACTATGCAATGTTCATTTCCCACATTCGTCAGATCCTCAAAAATATATTTACCCATGCCGAGTAGATCTCACAGGTTTATTTATCATTCTGGTCTGGAATTATAATTTCTTCTTCAAATTTATGTAGCGAAGTGTTGCAATCTTTTTAGGTCCACCAATTGCCAATTGAGAAACTCTCTAACCCTTTTATGATAATCGTACGATTTTTATCATCGCTTGCATTGTCAAAAGGTTCATGCAACGATGAATTGAAAGAAATTACCGGTTCATATCTCAAATCTTACGCTACAATAGCCAACTTTTGAGAAAATGGAAAATACCAATTTGGAGAACAAATAAAGAAATCTGTTTGTAGCTACGATACTAAAGCATAGACCTAATATGAATTTAGGAAATCGTTCATAGGACAATCCTGGAACGACAGTTTTACTCTATTTTCTGTTAATTTTTGCACTTTTATACACACCTGTCATCTTTAGCTTGACACCATCTCCAAAACTTGAGTCAAAGATATGAACTTCGTGAAATGAAGTCTTCCACATTCAAAATTATCTAGGCACAGTTGATAGGATTACTGAATGTCCTCAGATCTATCTAGGATTGCAAAGCTAGTACTACTTGATTTTGATGTAATGTTGTCACGTTATACAGCCTAGAGGCTTTGTTAGATTCATAGTTTCGGCCGAAATTTAGTGTGGTCTATTTGCAATTTTTTGCTCATTAGCACAGCAGTTATATCTAGCAATGTGCCACTTCAGTACTCCTCTTGGTGCGGTGGTATGTCAGATAATTGTTTGCATGATTTTAAGCAAACTTTAAGATCCTTTCTAAAATAGTTGTGCTCCAAAAGTGAATGAAACTGTTGCAGAGACGATTTGATTGTGCGTGACTTTGATTTGAGGGTGGGCGCGCGGGTGTGCGTGAGAGAGAGAGAGAGAGAGAGAGAGAGAGAGAGTTTTTGTACAGCTCTGCCCGGAGGCCGTCAGATTGGAGTGACAATGCATCTAATTTAAACCTTAATTGTACGTGGATTGAGATTGAATGTCTCATTGGAACCCTAAAGGAGCAAGTGTTGATCAACCTGTATGTGAAATTTGAGATGAAAATGTAGAAGTTGGGACTTCCATTCTTGGTTTGGTGTCTAACTTCTGTGGTTTTGAGTCCAATAGTTGGGGTATCAATCAGAATTGCTGATTTTCGGTTCACTTTGGTTGTTAAGAGTAACCAGTGGTGCCTCGCGGCCGTACCGTCCCTTTCCCCTCCGCTCGATCTCACATACACACCCCCCTTGTCTGTCCTCGAGGTTTTAGGCATTTTCCTTTTCTCCATTTTTCTGTACTTATTAATCCACGTGACGTTGTGGGAAGCAAAATCGATGTTCATTCAACCGTCCGAGTCAGCGTTTGTGTGATAGCATAAAAATGGAATGGTGATCTCCATTCTCATGTGATAGCAACGTGGTCCTTGAACCTTATGCGGTCCTTCAACATTTGATACAGGCTCAATTTAGCCCATAGACTTAATAATTCAATGACTAAATTGAATATCTACTGAAAGTTTAGGGATCACGTTGAAAAAATTAAAGTTTCAGGAGCTGCATCGAGCAAACTAAAAGTCCAGGAAGCATAATACATATTAAGCCGAAGCCACTCGGGGATTACGTTGAAACAAATTAAGAACCATGTTATGCCCGGGGATGTTCGCTATTATCTCAAAGTTCACGAATTAGCCGGCGCCTTCGTCCCTTGTTGATGTCGCGCGGAATCCCACGAACCGAACCGGGTTCACAGAAATTTCAAAATCCGAACCCAAACCAAGATCGGCAAATCCCCCTACCTCCTCCTCCTCTTTCGTCATTCCTCTTCAGCTCAAATTCAACAACCCTCGAGCTCAAATCCTCCCTATCCCCTCTCAAATTCCTGTTCTTGGGTACCCTGAACGACCCAAGAAGTCGCGCTCGATGACCTTCTTGATCGCCGAGACGTAGGTGTCCTCATCGAGGACCGTGGGCCACTTCCGAGGATTCATCGGAGGAGGGGTGACGGTCGACGGAGGGGCAGCCTTCGGGGGCTGTAGGGACGATTCGCTGGGGGCCGGAGATGGCGAGGAGAATGGCTGAGAGAGAGAAGCATTGTTGCGAGAAGAATGACGCTGTCCATCACTACCTTTAGCTCTGCAATTTATCCTCACGTAACTCAAGAGGAGTTGGTTGGGGTCATTCAAGTCTCCGTTCGTTTGGCGGAAAATATTATGTTTTTGAAAAATATTTTTTCGGAACATAATTTTTCGGTGTTTGACAATCAATATGAAAATGTTTCGGAAAATATTTTTTACCAGCGGCGGCGGCGGGCGGCGGCGGCAGCGGACGAACGGTGACCGACGAGTGGCGGCCGGTGACCGGAGGGAGGAAGGAGGAGTATAGCGGAAAATGATTTCTGTTTTTCAGAAGCGGAAGTCATTTTTCATAAACTTAAGCTATTTTGTGAGGGGGGAAGGAAAATGTTTTCCTACAGGAAAATTCGGAAAATATTTTTCGAGAGAATATTTTTCGCCAAATGAACGAGCCTAAATGAAGGTTTGGGATCGAACAAAACCACCTTGAGCTGATTTTTTTTCTCTAAAATGCAAAAATTTCGAAAATATATTTTTTAAAAAAATGAAATCCAAAACCCGACTCGGGCCGATCCGACCCTACCCTACCCTTGGGATATATGCCGAATAGTGTCTTGGGTTGGGTCGGGTCAAATGCGACCCTATTAGTTTCGGTCCGGGTCCGGAATAATGAAAACCCAACCCGACCCATCGACACCCCTACCCGGAACGACCCGCTCCCCAGATTCAAAATCCCTCCCCTCCAGTCCCCCGCCGCATCGAGCCCGATTGTGCCCAGGAAAGCCGCCCGCGACGGCGCCTCCTCCCGCTCCCCCTCCCCCTACGGTGGTGCGATGATCGTCCGGACCTGACCTACGGTCGCAGGAACCGCGGCATTTCTCGGAGCTACTCCGGTTCCATGGACGACGACTCGATTTTGGACCCCTACAGGGACTCCCTCTCCTCCCAGGAGACGGCGGCCCAAGATTCGACCGCCCACAGCCTGCCCTACTGCGACTCCGACTCCTTCGGTCAGCCCCTGGCCGCGGAGGATTGCCTGCGGCGGCGGAGTCTCGAGGAAGTCGAAGAAGCCGAGGAAAGGGGAGGGCAAGAGAGGGCAGGGTTACGTGGAGTACTCGGTGTTGAGGGCGACGTGGACGCTGATGGCCGACGCAGGAGTTCGGGGAGATGATGGAGCCCGTGGACGAGGTGAATTTCCGTGAGGATTCGGAGGGCGAGCTTGTTGTCCTTGTTGGGGATTTGCGGCACCGAGCATCAGAGGAGGCTCTTGAGGACTCAGGGGTACGTTTGTTGTTGAGCTTACACTGTTTTCTTTTCTTGGATGTGTTGTGTGTTTTTGAGGTTTGGGACTAACTGGGGGCATTAGATTGTGCGTGTTGGTGTTTGGAGGGGGCATTTATGGTTGTTAGAGCTGAGTTCTCGGGTTTCCTGTTTTCTTTCTTGGAGAGTTCGTAAAGTCATCGATCTTCTCATTATAGCTTCCATGCGGTCAGTGGTGATTTAAGGGGAAAGCCAAAATTGGACGTAAGCAATATATCTGGTATGAGCACCGCATTGCTATAGGAGGAATGCACGAGAGCTGTTTGTTGGTTTCGTTAAGTCCAGCTTGTAGGATTCCTGATTCAACTTTGGATATGTTCACTGAATGTTTTGCAAGACATAACCTAAAAAACCCAAGGCACAGCCTTCATTGACTTCTGCAATTGTATATTTTTCCCTTCTTGGTTGTTCAGTAGAGAAGCAGCTGAATACCTCACCGCCTGTGCTTTTTTTTTTCTCTTCAGCATCCCCTGGCTGCTGTTATATTGCTGCTTTGATTAGCCAAATTTCGATCCTGGCGTATTTATTGAAGTCCTTTAGAACTTTTCTCTTAGAAATAAGTCATTGGGCATTAATTAGCCAAAGGATTAGTAGTCCGCACCGCTTTCAGAGACGATTGTGACGATTCTGTCAGGAAAAAAGGAGGGTATAATTCAAGTTCTTAAGAGAATGAATCAAGCATTTTTTTCCAGATAGGAGGAGCCGGATCGATGGCATGACCAAAAGATTCCAAACCTCGATGGCATTGTTTGTAATTTTTCAAAAATAATGTGGTTCCTCCTCCTCCTCCATAAGTGCCTTTAA
Organism: Syzygium aromaticum; assembly: GCA_024500025.1. Classification (NCBI taxonomy): domain Eukaryota; kingdom Viridiplantae; phylum Streptophyta; class Magnoliopsida; order Myrtales; family Myrtaceae; genus Syzygium; species Syzygium aromaticum. The sequence continues at coordinate 16,409,804 of CM044888.1, read as the reverse complement.
ACAAAGGGAATACCTATTTAGGATTGTCCAAAAAGGGTGCCCCGTTGCCCGAGGCTTCCTGCATCGGGGGGTCTGGGGAGGGTTTGATGGTCGCTGTTTCCAAAGAGTCTGTTTCCATGAAGTCAGGCCGCAACGGAGTGATAAATTTCCAAGGTCAATGACCTTGACGTAGAAACTCCCCGCCATTCATTGCGTAAACCAGCAAAGTTGAGGTGACTTGAGAAAGAGGCTCATAGTTCTTTAGCCGCACGCCTTTTGAGAAGAAGCTATTGTTGTTCTTCTATGGCTTTAATGTTCAAAACGGATGGCATCCACGATGTTATGTGCGAAGCTCCAGTAAAAACCATAGTGCATTTTGCAAATTGTGGAGTGGGGTCAAAGATTTTCAGATTATTCTGCTGGCTGTCCGATGGCTTTCATACGGTTCTGTCTTCGCCTGACCCACAAACTTTATTGTGGAGTAATGAATAGAAATGCAGATCAAACTATCTCCAGCTCACAATATGTTCGCAACAAAAACTGCGTTCCTTTCTGGTCGATGTAGTGTGATGCCATCCTACCGTTGACTGCAGCTATCTTATTGCTTACCTCTGATGAGAAAGGAGAGAAGTCTTCAAAGGGATTCCCCACAGCCACATAGTCCAATAATGTCTTCATCACAATTCTCAATAATCTATTTTGGACGTTCTACTTAAATTAAATTATCTACCTCTGATCATTTTTAACAAAATCTTCTTGGAGTTGCTCACATTGTGTAGAAATGGTGGATGGAATATGTAGCAGGCTTGAGAGGGCACATTTCATTGTCGTGTTGTTTCTTTTACTTGTGTTATTCTTCTTTGCTGCCAGCAATTTAGAAAGACAAAGAATGTATTCTTGTCTCCTTTAGAATGAAAAGACTTCTTCCCCATGCAATCCTCCTTTCCGTCCTCTTGCTTTTTCTCTCATTATTATCCATGATACCTTTTGTTACCTATATTTTTTGATTTGTTGCTCAATGAAAGTTAATTCAGGATGCATTTCGGGGCATGAGTATTTTAGGTCGCCCCAAATAAAAAAATGATTTTGGTTTTAGAAACAATGAGCAAAATTCATATAGTTTAAATGTTTGATAACTATTTATTTTGAAATACTTAAATCATCCTATATTAATTTCGAGGCAATGATCTAAAGTTTACATTCTTACAAGTAAAATCGAACGTAGAAAAGTTAAAGGGCTTGAATTTACACTTAATTTATGAAATAAACAATAGGTTCACATGGCTGTGGTGGAAAATATTTTGTCTATTCAAAATAGTGGATCGTTGACATGCTCACAGTTGGCGCTTGATTATGTTCTGTTTACTTTAGATGAGCTAGGTGACATTCTGCTTTTCATGCATTAGTCAATATTGCAATCTTTTTTGGCTTACTCAAACTGACATTCCTAATGCTTTGTTTTCAGGATGGCGAAGACTATAATCGATGCTCTTGTAGGTCTCAATTTTGATGACTCACCAAGTAATCTGGCAACAGCAACCCTCTTTTATCTTTTGACTGGTGACGTAAGTCATTCAAAATTTGCATGCGATAGAGTGATTTCTTTTCAGCTTCCCTCAATGTGCATCGATGGGATTGAACTTTCATCTAATCAAGTGTTGCTAGTAATTTGAGCCTATAAATTTCCCTGCGAAGAAAACGGCATCACTGTTCCCATATCAGTCTTGTACCTCATAAAATGCTTCGACGGTAGAAGATGTGGTTACCCTTTACTGTTTGGCTGGTCATGTATATAAAATTCGATTACTAGAGTGTATATGAGGAATATTCTATTCGGTCCTGCTGAATCACTATGGCGGGGCTCTTCAATCGATGAAGTTTATATGTTTCTACACACAATAATGAATAAGGATGACTGTTTGTTTGTTGGCCCCTAAACTAGAGTATCTTCATATTTCTGGGACTAAAATTGCCTAGTATGTCATTGCTATTGTATTGTTTTTATGGACAAGACATGAATGATGACTGTCACCAAAGCTTTTCACTTAGTTATCTGTTAGTTTTGTAGGTCGATATATAGGTTGGATTCATTAATGATATTATTATCAATCACGAGCCAATAATTCCCACTTCATCATTGTGAACTGATTTCATTTTGTCATTCACTGCATTTAGATATTACATATGAAGTCACCAGTAACTTTGTAATTATCTGGTATCGATTGTCTCAATTTCCAAAAGCTATTGGAGCTCGAATTATCTAGCAGCAACAACCACCCCCCCACCACCAAACCCCAAACCCAAAATGCACGTATTGACCTGAGGAAAATATATAAGCCAACAGAACAAACACCGGTCATTTCTTCATCAAGAGTGCTAGGTCCTGAAAAAGCAATAGAAGTGGTTGAGTTGTAGATTGTTTTATCTGCTTTTGAGGATGATCTTGCAGCATGTCATCAGGATCCTGAGATATTCCATGGGGGGATGAACAAAAAGGATAGTGGCTCTGCCAATATCATATCAAGAGCTAACGAAATTCCTGTAAGTTGCAAGGAGCTGAAGTCAAGCCTTTTGGATGATAGTGGAATTCACAGGCCTGAGCTATGCCCCAAGTGGATAGCTTTGTTGACTGTGGAGAAAGCTAGTTTATCTACCATTGCTCTTGAAGGTACTATGAACCAAATTAAACTCTTGTTCCATCTCTCTGAAAAAGCTTTTTCTTCCCTGGTATAGATGTAATAGGCCTTTTCTTGGATTACATGAGGGATGTTGCTCATCTTGATGGCACTGACTAGCTAACCCTGGAATATGCAGGAGATTACTTCTTGTGTACATCATAAAAAAAAATAACAATATCGACAACAACTTCAGCATTATTCCACTAGGGGGAGTTGGCTACATCATTAGATAAATAGTTGGACTTAGTTGGTCTACTACGGAGGTTTGTGATCCGATGGCTTTATTGGTGTTCTGTTGTAAATCATGGTGTCATCTCTCTCTCTCTCATGTTTCCCCCTAGTAGTTGTTTTGACTAAATTCCTTGTCTTAACAACTGTATCTAGATAAGTTCTGTGATTCTTTTGTTGCTGTTGTTGTGCCTGCTCATCTTCTCACATGAGTAAAATGCATATAGCGTTTTATTTCTACTATATTGGTGAACACCTGCATACTCAATTTCTCAATTATGCCCATCGATTTTTAGCAACTGCTGGAAGAATTTCTCTTTTTAAAATTTTGAGTTAACTTTTCTATATATCTTCAAATCATTAAAAAGCGTGTTATTGATCTTCCATCTCGTAGTCTCCCTTGTTAGTCTTCTGATCTGCTTTAAAGTTTACGAAATGCTCGTCATTGATTTTCTTGCAACTTTTTGGTAGATTAGCTCCTAATCTGTGTATTAAATATAGCAAGTATTTGTATGTTATATTTTCTCGCTGCTTCCTTTGTTTCTAGCGTAGTTCTCACTGAATGCAGACTTATCTTTCAAGTTAATTCTTGCAGAAAGTTCTAGCAGAGTATTTGATTGTTTGAGATGGGTTTGCAGAGAGATGAGAGGTCGCGCGAATGGGAAGCACGGTTGCTGGAAGAGATCGTGCCTCTTTTGTAGGATTCTAAAACGGCTAAAGTGAATTTAAAATTTTAATTTTCTTCTTTGAGATTGCCATTTGACTCCCAAAAATTTATGGAGTGAGTAAAGTAAAATAATATTTTTCACTGTGGAGCGCTGTAGCGGCGGAGCCTGAATATTACATGCTACTCTCTTAAGTAAAACACGATCCAATTCAATCCCCTAACAACAAATGAATTAATTCTCTTGGTAGCCTGTCTATCATCTAATACAAGATTATCACATCATTATTAGACTGGATAATCCAATTAGCTAGTCAATCTGCACATGCATTTTCCTTTCTATAATTATGGAGAATATTGACCCGTTTAAAATATATATGATTATATTTGCAATTTGAGAAATGAGTATGCTGTCGAAATCAAGAGATGAAGTTGAATATTGAAGTCGATTCGACCTTCGCAATTAGTTTGGTAATACACACTCCCATCGTTTGCGCAAGTCCCGCAAGCCAGTTGCCTTAGTCATCATGAAGAAGTCCACTTACTAAAGCTAGACTCAAGTTGTCTTTAGAGGTCTTGTCGGAATTGAGTTTGATCCAATCATAATAAGGGGGGTCCAATTCACAAACTTATTTATTTTCTCTCTGAGGCACATAATCTTGTTTCTACTATCCCAGCAACATGCATATCCTTAAAATATCCTAAGATCAGATTCATAGATACGCCGAGAAAAGATAAGCCCGTTTGAGATAGCCTTTGGTTCCTCCAAGTCCACGAATGTCAGCAAGTTACACCAATTACTAGCATCAGGTTACCTGGTTTTTTTCCTCTCAAGTTTGAGTATATATGGCGAATTAAATCTTTACAAAAAAATCTGATCAGATTGTAAAATATTTATTTTTTTGGGTTTAAAGTATGAGTTTGAATTATTATATATTATGCATTCGTTGGACCATGTCTAAGAATGTGCGAAACCTAATTCAATTCAAATCAATTGAGTATTCAAAGATTTTCATCCATTTAACATGAGAAAAAAGCTTTATGTAGCCAAATTTAAGAATTTGACAGTTTGATGATCTTTGGGATATATCTTCCCCATATACAATTTTGAAAATCTTTAATCTCAACGTGACTCTCTACCTTGGAGTGGAAGATGAACTTAGCTTAGTACATGTCTAAATGAAATTTTTTTTTTAAAAAAAGGAGAGTGAGAGGAGCTTGTTGAAGGGTATAACTAGAGACATAATTGAAAAATACACCAAAATATCCTATTTTGGAAAGGGAAGAGTCTGTTTTGCCCAAAAAAATTATAAACCACCAATCGCCAATAGGCATACAGCCAATTTGATAAAGAGACTGGAGGGGGTGTGGACACTTGCATCACAGGCGGGGTTTCACTCCTGCGCTCTGCAAGAGGCAAAACAAAAATCAAAGAGTGATGAGAGTTAGGAATAGGACAGACAAAAAAAAAAGAACCACCGATCTAAAAATAATATCACCTCAATTTCCTCGGACATTCTCCTTGAAAATGTAATCTGTGGAAATACATATAGTATGGAGCTTGAGGTCCGTAGAGTCGAGGGCGACCTTCTATTGTGAGAAAACCATTGGCTCATTCAAGGGGTTGCAACTCGAGAGTGACAATGACTGAGGCCGGGCCAAAAAAGTTGGAAATGTGACCATTGCTCCGATGAGCCTCCCAAAGTCGAGATTGTCATTCTTGTGGCTTATTTTCTTGTTTACGTAAGAAGTCCATTTCTAAGTCTTGGTTACTGTATCCATCGGATATAATCATTACGGAACGAGCAGACGTCTCTAAAGATAACTTCCTTCTTGTTTATATAAGAAGCCCATTTTCTTAATGTGATGCTAGGCCAAGAAAGTTATGTATTGATATTGGATGATAAAGATCCGGTAAGTCAATTTCAAAATAACATCTAAGCAAATTACTATATGGTTTGCCTATTCGAATAAATTTTTTTCTGTAGGCGATAAGAGGTCATCTTTAAATTTTCCAAGATCAATTTCGGGTGGGGGTTGCTCGGGATTAGCATTCGATTTTGTTTTTCTTTGCTATTTCCTGTTTTTTCTTTTGCTGCGGGGGTTTGATGTTGATCTTTGTTTCCCTGCGTTTGCAAATTTTGGATGAGGTTGCATGAGGATTATTGTTCGGTTTTGTTTTGCCTTCTTTCGGGCTTGGCTAGGAGGGTTCGAATATGCATGCATACTTATGTCATGTGTCAGTCCACCGATCAATAATTTTTGGGCTAATGGAGAAGTAACCATGCATTGACTTGTTTTATTAAAGCCGTCGGAAACTGTAACCGTGTATATATCTTTTGCTTTTAGCATGGCTTCTGTCAAGAAATTAAAGAACATATTCATGACAAGAAACAATCCCCATGTGTTCATGCTTTATTGATTATTTTTTTATTTCATTGTTAATTTAGGATTGGTGTTCAACTTGTGGGGGTTCTCAATTAGTTTTCGGCTTCGATAAATGATATTTGCATTGGCATTTTTCGAAACGAAAGTCATGTTTCGGAAACAGAAAATTCAGGCATGGTAAAAAGATTGATTGTTACTTCCTATACGAACATGAGGAAAAGTAGACTCGGCAAGGCATGCCCTTTCCTTCGGGTTTAGAATGTTGCGTGGACCGACGAGTTTTTGTTTTACGTTGGTGCCATGAGCCCACGCTGATTTATCCATCTTGTTTACGTACTGGGCCCATTGTTAATGGATCAGGTAAAGCTCTTTGCAACATAGCAAATTTTTCAACCCTGAAATTTCATCCGGCATGCAGAAGCTCACTCTTAATACAAAGCTAGGTAAAAATGGTAAAAAGCTACGCATATATGACAAACTAAAAGCCAGACATTTCCACTTGCGAAAAGGAACAACGTGACGGTCACACCGAGCTATTTCATAGAAAGCCATGAACATCATGATCCACACGGTTCAAGATTTTCAAGATTATTTTACGAGTTTTGATCAAATTGAAATGGACTTTTCCATGTTGGACTACACCGTCTAACAAAAGGCAAGACGGGACTTCTTAACATACGAAATAACTTCAGAGATGCTGGACTCGTGCTATTTTGACACAGATCTGCTTCTATGAATTCCTCTGATGTAAAAGAATCACCACTACGATGGAATCCACATATGCGAAGATGATAAATCGAGCAATGGCTGAATGCTAATTCTAGGCAGGGCTCATTCAGAATACGACATGGCAATCAGCGAAGCATAAGCAAACTACTTTCATTATCTTTACTTACAAGTGCAAAGGAAGTTCGCCCTTTTCTGGCATAATAAAAGAAGCGTAAACACCAAGCTAAAAGGAGAAATATCCAGTTCTTCCGACTCTGACATTACTGCAAAACAGCTTATCATCCTTCTTAGCTTTTGTAAGTATTGAGAGGTGCACAATGAAGCTCTAGGATGGGAAGCACTCCAACAGAGACACAGATTGCCTTGGTCAAGGCCAAACCCACAAAGGCCAAGCCCAAAGAACATCTTCGGTTGATATTCTTCTCTGAAAAGAAAACTTCACTTAGACAGATATGAGTCGCAGAGTCATACTTAAATGTTTGAGAAGCACTCCAGGAAAGTAACAAAGTATAAGAACCGACAGAGGACGGCAAGACACAAAAAATGCAGGCCTCAGATGCCTAAAAGGGAGGCGCAAACTGCCAATGAAGTTAATGCACAGCTATATCATTGATCGAGACGTCATTTTAGAGCTACGCACGCAATTGACTTCATACAAACAAAACAAAAAGTTGGAAGGCTAGTGCATGAGGATGGTTCACTAACTCAAGGATATGAGAAATCGATATCGATGACAGACACAAACAGGCCATGTCCACAATGAAGTGCTAGGGCAACGGAATAAACGATGGTCGGCACGAAACTCTTTCCACTGAATGGGGAATTTATAAGTTTGCTAATTGAATGCTATTATCAGTGTAGTGTGAACTTTTTCTTAATCGTCGCTGTCGACATGGGCTTCTAAGGGGGATAACCTCTCTGGAATAAAGATTAATCACGAAGAAAAATATTACACAGCTGCGTTTGCACATTTATCAATTAGGAGGCTGTTTCGTGAGAATGATGCCATTCATTCTCAAATTAACCTTTTTCCTCCCCATGTTTCTAGCTTGAGTTACAAAGCAAACGCAACGCAAGCAAGAGATTAAAGGGCCTATTCCGTTTTAGAACCGGGAGCAAGTGAAATTAAGCCACGGGCTGATCAATCGTCATTCAATTCCGTAAAGGGAAGAAAGAACTACCACAAGCAAAACATCGCTCAAAATCTCTGATTAGCGCAAGGTTAAGAAGATGTCATACCAGCCACCGCTGTGTAATTTCAAAAGGCACGCCACAAGTTTCTGGAAGGAGATCCCCACAAACATTGCAGGCTCCGAGGGAAGAACTAGGGTGGGAACAGGAATCCTGCTTTGGGGTTGTTTCTGCGCAATAGCAAATGCAGGATATTATCTTGTAATCAATCCTAGAGGAAAATAAAGAGTACAGCAGCGAAAGAGCATTGGTGACTGAAAAACAAACGCTAGCCTGTCATTTTACAACAAGAGCATGCGGCAACAGTAAAAAGAACAAGCAAACTGGATAAATAAAACCAGTTACATAACAACAGTGGAAGCAGGTTTTGCATAAGTTTCAAAAGGCATACCACGAATTTCTGGGAGGAGTTCCTCAGGAACATTGCAGACTCTGAGGGAAGAACTAGGGTGGGAACAGGAATCCTGCTGTGGGGTTGTTTCTGTGCAATAGCAAATGCAGGGTATTATCTTGTAATCAATCCTAGAGGAAAATAAAGAGTACAGCAGCAAAAGAGCATTGGTGACTGACAAACAAACGCTAGCCTGTCATTTTACAACAGGAGCATGCGGCAACAGTAAAAAGAACAAGCAAACTGGATAAATAAAACCAGTTACATGACAACAGTGGAAGCAGGTTTCGCATAAGTTTCGAAAGGCATACTGCAAATTTCTGGGAGTTCCTTAGGAACATTGCAGACTCTGAGGGAAGAACTAGGGTGGGAACAGGAATCCTGCTGTGGGGTTGTTTCTGCGCAATAGCAAATGCAGGGTATTATCTTGTAATCAATGCTAGAGGAAAATAAAGAGTACAGCAGCGAAAGAGCATTGGTGACTGACAAACAAACGCTAGCCCGTCATTTTACAACAGGAGCATGCGGCAACAGTAAAAAGAACAAGCAAACTGGATAAATAAAACCAGTTACATGAAAACAGTGGAAGCAGGTTTCGCATAAGTTTCAAAGGGCATACCACAAATTTCTGGGAGGAGTTCCTCAGGAACATCGCAGACTCCGAGGGAAGAACTAGGGTGGGAACAGGAATCTTGCTGTGGGGTTGTTTCTGCGCAATAGCAAATGCAGGGTATTATCTTGTAATCAATCCTAGAGTAAAATAAAGAGTAGGGCGGTGGAAGAGGAGCATTGGTGACTGACAAACAAACGCAAGCCCGTCATTTTACAACAGGAGCATGCGGCAACAGTAAAAAGAATAAGCAAACTGGATAAATAAAACCAGTTACATGACAACAGTGGAAGCAGGTTTCGCACAAGTTTCGAAAGGCATACCACGAATTTCTGGGAGGAGTTCCTCAGGAACATCGCAGACTCCGAGGGAAGAACTAGGGTGGGAACAGGAATCCTGCTATGGGGTTGTTTCTGCGCAATAGCAAATGCAGGGTATTATCTTGTAATCAATCCTAGAGGAAAATAAAGAGTAGGGCGGTGGAAGAGGAGCATTGGTGACTGACAAACAAACGCTAGCCCGTCATTTTACAACAGGAGCATGCTGCAACAGTAAAAAGAACAAGCAAACTGGATAAATAAAACCAGTTACATGACAATAGTGGAAGCAGGTCTCGCATAAGTTTCGAAAGGCATGCCACGAATTTCTGGGAGGAGTTCCTCAGGAACATCGCAGACTCCGAGGGAAGAACTAGGGTGGGAACAGGAATCCTGCTTTGGGGTTGTTTCTGTACAATAGCAAATGCAGGGTATTATCTTGTAATCAATCCTAGAGGAAAATAAAGAGTAAAGCGGTGGAAGAGGAGCATTGGTGACTGAAAACCCCCCACTGGAAGCAGGTTTAGGTAGAGGCGTTTGTAGAGCAAGAGCACCCATCAGTTTACCTCTTTGTTTTAGACCCAGAAACATCACAAAACACGGCAATCAAATCAGGCCCTTACCAAAAAAAAAAAAATCGAGTTTACAGGCAACACCGTGACAACCCAGAAAGCATCCCCAACATTCCTATAACCCTAAAAAAGGCAAAAGACGATTAGGGGAGGTTAGAGGTGGAGGAGACATATAGTTTTAAATGTGAGTTTCGACTCGCACGCTGCCTAAGAGATAAGGCAAAAGTTTAAGAGTGAATTAAGAGTTAAAGTAGGACAAAAAAAAACTACACTAGAGAAAAAAAAATGGTACAGTCGGTCGAGCATTTTCCTTTCACTTTTGTTGGAGTGAAGTTTACAAAATTACACATAATTTTCTTTTGAAAATTTATGTTTGTTAAGACTGCTTCTCTAGTCTTATACATTCCACTTATATGAATGAAAATAGTACTTTTTTAGGATCACAATAGTAATGATAATTATGAAATTGCAAAAAGAAATATCACTTCAAAGATGATTGAATATTGTCAGTTCATTTTCATTACGTATAACGATCGCTTTGCCCTTACCGAGCATAACCGATCTCATATTGTACAAGATTCGAATCCTTCGGAAACCAATTCTATTTAATTCGACTAGATCGTTTGATCTTTTTTTTTACTCTTTTTCTTCTAAGTAATTTTTTGCTCTCTACGGTATATTATACTGCAAATAGTTTATGCCAATTCTTCTCCCCATATTTATCCAATAGATTCTTTGTTTGTTTGTAAAAATATCCCATTACTTATCGTGTTGGATAGACTAGAGTCAACTTTACGTGTAATTATAGATTGAGTCACTTCCTTATTCTCGTCGAATTTATTTTACTATTTATTACTTTCTTATGCCCATTGAGGTAATGTTTTAAAATTATATATTTATTTCTCTTAATATTTCCTTAGTACATATTTCCTAATTCTCACAGGTCAATTTTACTGCTCATTGTCTAGAGATTTTCCTCCAGACTTTCACTTCTTCTTGAACTAATGCTGAATTTTCATTTGGAAAACAAAAGACTCATTTCATTTAAAGTTTAACGTACAAAACTCGCTTCTAGCATGACATGTTATATCATGTTAGACCGAGAAACTTAAACTGGAGAAGCATCGCAGAGAACAGATCGCACGACTTTCAGAACCAGAAGAAATCACCATCCAATAGTTGGTTCAAAGCTCGGTCTATTTACCTTATAGCATATAGTCCCAGCGGGAGCAAGGACATCTTCCACCTGCTTCCCCATCCTGATCTCATTCCAAGGATTCCTACACTGCTCACTCAGCACAAAATCACTGGACATCTTGTAGAAAATGCTCGTCCTGCTCTTAGACGGACTCCTCGGAACCAACTCGCTCTCCGGCGATGCAGCTTTCTTGCTCGCACCGGCAGTGCCGACCTCCTCGAATATTTTGGATCTCGCTCGCCACAAGGCGTTGGTGACGACAGGCTAGAAGTACATGCCGGGCCTCGAGCTGCTGATCCGCTTTCGAATCGACGATCTGGCATTGATGGGTGGAGAAACCTCCTAGGGCGGAGCGGCAATGAAGGCCACCGGAAATGAATGATGACTAGCCCATGGCTTAATTCCACTCGCTTCCAGTTCTAAAACGAAATCTGCCCTTTAAGCATGTTAATCTCTTGCGCGCGTCTCGTTTGCTTTGTAAATTTAGCTAAGGACATCGGAAAAAAGGTTAATATGAGAAAGAATGGCATCATTGTCATGAAACGGCCTCCTGAGCTATCCAATATTTTTCTTCATGATTAATCTTTATTTTAGAACTCTCTGGAGATTATAAAAAAACGCAAAGAAAGGAAAAGAAAAGAGAAGGAAAAAAAAAAGAAAATGAATCCAGAAAATTTAAAAAATTGCGAACATTGTCCACGTTAGTGCCGGTTGTGTCACGTAGAACAGAGAGTACCAACGTTAGTAATTTCCTGTCAAAATTGATTGAAATAACCAAATTGACAAATTATGAAAAGATTTATGACTCAATTGACAAAATTAAAAGGTTTAAGATCGAATTAAAATCCGCACAATATGTTCAAGACTTCAATGATAATCTGCTAAGCTTGGACAAAATACACAACCAGAATTGGAAGCGCAAAACTTCATAGGGTTCGAGCAAGTGATAATGTATATCATCAAAAGCGTCAAGTCAACCCTATGTTTTGAATATTCGTTTTAATCGATAACCTCAACGAAAAAATGACAACATAATTTCAAATGCTAGTTGTTATCAACGAAAAAATAATTGTAGGCTTTGATATATGTCATGCTAAAAGAGAGAGATATATCATTGAATATGGAGTACAAAGTACAAACGTTATGTCTAAATTAAATCTATGCAAAACACGAAGTACAAAAAGGGCTGGTATGTATTACTGCTCCAATTTGGCATCATCGCATGTATATGTACCCGCCAAAATGCACAGATTAGCTTCTAAATAAATCATTGCTCCACTTTTGGGACATGATCGAAACTCACTCAACAAGAAAAAAGAAAAATGAGTTCCTGTCCTTCCCTCTCCCTCCTCCTCGTCTTCTTCCTCACCTCCCTCCACGCTGCATCTGCAGATGGCGGTGCCAACAGCGTAATCCACGGAACGCGCACGAAATACGCCCAAGAAGAACCCACCAACGTCAGCTACAAGTTCTGCATCTCGTCGCTCGAGTCGAACCCGAACAGCCACCTCCCCGACCTCCGGGGCGTCCGCCTCATCTCCATCAAGCTTCTGCGGCACAACGTGACCGACACGAGGTCTTACACCAAGAAGCTTCTGAAGAGCGAGAAGATGGATCCGTTCATCAAACCATGCTTGCAAGATTGCTTGGAGCTGTACTCCGACGCAGTCCCGACGCTTAAACAGGCGATCAGAGTGTACAAGGACAAGAAGCACCGGGACGCGAATATTGACTTGAGCTCGGAGATGGATGGCTCGACGACGTGTGAGGATGGGTTCACGGAGAAAGGCGCAGCATCGCCGTTGGCTGAGAGGAACAAGGGCGAGTTTCGGTCGTCGGCTTTGGCTCTCTCGATTGTTACGATACTCTCGTGTTCTTCCCATTATTTAGGATTGAACGCCGTGGCCTTTCATTGCCGTCGACTCCTGTATCGTTGTGTTTGGCAGATACTCGATCATGCACTTGAATTGTTCATTCGTTTGCTTATGAACTGAAATGATAACCCTGTTATTTTCTTGTATGATTTATTGATAATATTGGAGTTCTAGGCGCTTGTCACAGCGGCCTCTCCATTTGCTATTTTCTCTTTCTCCTCGTGATTAATTGAATGATTTTGGAAGATGATGGAGATCTGATGGGTGTCCGCGTGTCATCGTCTTCTCGCTGCTTTGAGGCTAACTTCCATGATCAATGCTTTTCGGGTACTTCGGGTTGATGTTCTTTAATGAAGTTGCTTCGGAGAGTTAGTCTTTACTTACGTGTAGCATGATGTGATAAATTGTATGCAATACACTTGTCGGTATACTAGTGCGCTTGCTAATATTTCTAAGGGGTCCTCATTTCAAATTCACTCCGGAGAAAGTACGCTACACTTTTTATTCAAGAATTCATGTTATGGACTCTTCGTTCATTCTATTTTAAATAAGACGTTTGACATCCTCCGTCTGGATGGGGTTATTGCAATGGAATTATGTTCGTCTGTAAAGACTTATGAAAATAGATGACCAATTTTTTTCTGTCATGAAAGGCCCTTTGAAGGAAATTAAAATGGCATACACCAACTGAATAATTCGTTGCTTAGGTGTTTTATGCCAAACCATGAAGGCTATCCGAAAATCGGATTGCTTACGAGATTCCTTCCTTAATATATTCACCAAACACCGATATATATTCCTTCCTTGTAACATTTACCAAACACTGATATATATTGGGAGTGGACTACCAATCAACTACCGGCACTGATACCAATATGTTGGAAATCCGTAGCAAAAGCCCAATATCAATTGGACTCATCTTCACTAAAAAATGTAAGCTAGTGAGAATTAACTATTATATATTAACTGCTCAAACCATGCCAATTCTCATGGGTTTTATATTTCAGAAATTCATTTAAGTGACATGTTTACTAAAACTCCTTTTCTACCTTTTCACCTCCTACTTACACGAAAATTTAACACTATAAGAGCAACAGAAGTGAAAAATAAAGTGGAAAGATAATCAAAGAAAATATCATGTAAAAATTATATATACTGTCTATTAGATAATCGAATGATGTAGAACCGTTTGTCTTATAAGTAAATTGCAATTACACTTATCAAACATTAGATGATCGTGATTCCTTAAATTTTTATAATTTCTGTTTATATATAAAACAATTGCTGTTACATAATCTAAAAATTAAATTCACGAAACTAGTAAATATAGGGAAACTAGTTAAATCAGTGAACACCGGTAAAACTTACGGAATTGGTGAATACTATTTCTATCATGAAATTTATTAAATGATTTTTTTAATGTAAACAGATCTCTGAATTTACAATAATCTAAAGTTGACATGTTGCAATAACATTAAAATTAAAACAGAAAAATGACAGCTTCATAAAAATGCGAATCGCTCAAAGAAATGATTTCACTGACCCTAGCGATATCCGTGGAATCCTGTAAAGCAAAAGTTTACATAATTGATTCGCCCTCGACTTCTTCTATCAAAGATTCCGTTAGATTATGTCTTGAATTTGAAGCCGTGTACGAAATCCGATCCTATTGGATGATGTATATCGGTCCTAATTGCATGTATTTGTTTATTGTAGATAAATACCAAAGGTCGGCTACCTCGGTGGGACTCCTAAGCAACAGAAGAAATCGCAAAAGAAAATGAAAAACGAAAGGGGGAGGACGTTATGCTGATTGGTCTTATCTGTTATAGCGGTCTCTATCTAGAAAAGAATTTGACCGCACAAAAGAAAGATAAGAGTGTAGGTTTGACTTTCCCTCTTTATGGTTTTACAAAGGCAAATGCATTGACATTCCTCTTTCTTATTCATCTTCGAAGAAGAGAGCCAATTTCGTGGAATGTTTCAAAGCGACCAGGCCAGATTGTTCGAGCTGCACGAGCATTCATGGTTCTGGTGAGTCTTCTCGAACCCAAAAGTCCGTTTTTTCGCGCATATGACAGAGGAAAAAACTTAGGGCTTTTCGCATTCTCTTCGGTTTTTTGTGATCTGTTTCGCTTAACCAAGAAGATTGAAGATCGGGGTTATTTACTGTTCGTGCTGGTTCCATGTTGCAGAGGAGTTGTTGCCATCAAGAACGGCATTTCCACTTCCTGCCATCAAAACCCTCCCAACATCGAATAACCACAGCAAGAAAATCAAGAAAATGCGCAACTCTTCCCCAAGAAACGATGTTCCAGAGTCCAGCAGCGCCGGGTCATCCTCCCCGCCAGAATCATCTGACCAAAACAACCGCGCTCCGAGGAAGAACACCTTTTACGGCTGTAACCTCCTCCCGAGCAAAGCTGTTGAAGGCACGGGGAGGGCCTCGAACATTCATCATGAGATCGAACGCGACCAGGTTGAGATCCAGGATGAAGATCCGCTCCCCCGGTCCGACTCTCACGACCACCTGACCCTCTATAAGGTCGTTGATGAGTTCGATCTTGGGACAGAGAAGCTGCCAGTCAGGGACCACATAGCCTTGGATAACATATTCCGTCACTGGCCTGCGTCCATCGTGCAAAACATACAGGCAGGCCACAGGCACTACGTGACGATACGCGACGACACAGAATGCAATCACGGCAGCAGGGGTGGCAGCAACAATTGTGCCAATCGGCCTCTGTATTTGCGCGGCTTGAATGTATACTTTGCCAGGTGTCACAGGACCGGCCATTACTTTCTGAATTTGAGCGATGTGTTCCTGGCAAGACAAATCAAGGTCGGCGATATCATTCTATTCAAGTGGGACACTCAGAATGGATGCTTCATTATGGAGGTTGTGAGCATCGGGACCTAACAAAGCACATTGCATGCATGGATGTGCAAATCTTTTAGTAAAAAAGAAACCAAAATGTTATGAATTGAGATTTGCAGATATAGGGGGGAGATTTACGGAGGCGATTGGATTTCTTTCCTTTTCTTTTTTCTTTTAAACATTTCTCTTCTGGATGATGAGAAGCATCACGCGTTGTGTAGGGTGAGTTGATGTGACATATGAGTTTGGTACAACGCCTGTATTGAAGTACTTTTGTGCTGAAGTTGACTGGCTTGAAATAGCTCCGCTTTGAGTCATCACTGAGGGGTTGTGAAGAAAATTGTTCAAAAATAGAGAGGTTTCAATGTAAGATTTATATTTGCACCAGGGATTGACAACCTTTGCGATTAGGGAATGAATTGGATGGATTTAGCTTACCCTCCTCGAATAGACTCGCACTATCTCTTTCAAACTTCATTGGGTATAATTATCCAATTAATTCACATTTAGAACCCTGATTGCCATATTGAACGAAACGTTAAATTCGAGTAAGCCCTCTAGCCACTCAACCTCCAGCCATTAACCATGACTCTAGCTGCCTCTCTCTCTCTCTCTCACATCAATATATGATTTCTAAACATAATTTCCTTAATTATGTCACTACATGGTATGAATCGGGTTAGGTTTTGGTCCTGAAATTTGCATTGCAAATAAATAGGTCAAAACGAGTTAAATGTATCAATTTGGGTCTAGCCATTTATGGCCCAACCCAACCCAACTATTTGATGAGTCTAGTTACGTTCAAGCATATTTCAAAAATGCCATTGATCTTTCCAAAAATACCTGTCCCTGAACACCCAAAACACTCAAGATCAATCAAAAGCCAAGCAACCTTAGTCATGAACAACATGCTAGAACGAGGTTGTAGGGATCGGCAATTTAATTATTTTGATGTGGTGTTTTGCTTATGGATATGGTTATTGGATCAAAAGTGAAGTGTATCTTTTTAATATATGAACAAAATATCTTTAAGAAACTATAAATTCCGTACATACATAGAGCCGATTGGGTCTCAAGCAATGAAGAATATTCTAGTCCGATTAGATTATTTGTGATGAACTGTAAACGACAATAGTCATTGGAGAAGGACACTTAATTCCAACTTCCATGACAAAAAGAACGAAATTTTCAACATTGCCATATCTTTTTCTGACAGAAAAAGGAACATAAAAGGGTTATCTTACACATTCATTACACATTCATCGTCTTGAGTGAGAATTTTCGTTTTCCGAGCTTGGTGCAAAATCCCCACCAAGATAACCTATTATTTCCAGGTTAATTTGCCTAGCCAGTTTCGTCGCATATGGATGAACGGTCTTGTTAATGAGTAAAAAAAGTTTCATTTTACATCCACTGATTAAGCACAACACGAGAAAGTCAATGCTTTGAAAACAACAGATTTGCTTTAATGGGGCATTTAACGGGCATTTTCAAGACACTTATTAATAAAATCATTTGATAAAAAAAATTACAAAATCCAACTCTCCGTTGGAAAAATTTAAACAACTAATTCTCGGGTTTTTTAATATCGACCATTGACCGAATTTGCCAATACGAAAAATCTCATCTTTTATGATTTTTTGAGAACGATGGAAATTCACAATCACGAGAATCAACCAATCAAAAACCCATTAACAGAATTGAGCCTATTACAAAATGGTTCCTATATAAGATTCAATACAATTCATGAAACCTAATCTCTTGTCGGACTATATTTACATGACGTGAACTCATTACAACATGCGGTAGCCCTGATCAGGTCTTGCCGATATGTATTCTAAGCTAATCATTTACTTAAATCCTTTTCTTATTCTAAGAAATATATTCCTATGACAAACAAACAATCAAAAAACAGATGCGACTAATTCATGCTAATTATTTATCTCCTGTCCATGCCAATTAACAAGTATGTTTTTAAATCGAACGATAGATATGATAAGATATAAAAATATTCAACTTTAAATCCACACTTCACCAAACAATAGATAGAACATAACAAAATTTTAGGATTTCTTGTCCTATCTTATCCCGTCTCATCCTTACTAGAAATCCAAACGACCAAATACAATCTAATTGCCATTATTAAACAAATCGCTAAGTCTGACCAAGCCCTCTAGCCACTCAATCTCCGGCCATTAACCACAACTCTGGTTGCATCTCTCTCTCTCTCTCTCATCAATATATGATTTCTAAACATAATTTCCTTAATTATGTCACTACGTTTTCTTAATGTGTTACAGTCGACTTTAGTGAGCCTTGTGTACCCTACGGTAGTTTGCAAGTTTTGACTCTGGCCTTAGTGACTGGGTTGACTCTTTCTATTGTTCTCAAGTGAAGAATGGGAAACAAATCAGTCATTGGTGGAGAGAATAACGAGAATTTTTAGTTGGGATTTCATGTGATCCATGATCCATTTATATCTTGTGATCATCATCATCATAAGATCGTCACCAGATCGATATCTTTTTCTTAGTCGATGTGATGGGATTGTGTGAATGTCACCATTATATGGAGGACTTTCATTCGGGTCAACCCTTACATAGCTCTCTTTGTTATTGGAAAATCAAACCTTACATGGTTGTTTTGATTTGATCAAACCCATATTCCTCAAGTGCCACTTACAAATTGAAGAATTCGAAAAGGAGTTAACCTCCCTTTCGGCCCAAAGCGGTTAAACCAGAAACTTACCCTCAACTGATCTTTCTGTTGAAGGTTTCTTGAAGAGGCCACGCGCAAAATCCATCGCAAGCGATCTCTCTTGCACGGTTCAGTCCTTTTTTCTTTTCACCCATCGACACTCGTCTATTCTTCTTCACTGAAGAAGAGCAGTGCTGCTGCGTCGTATCCGTTGGCTCATCAGGCCATCAGATTGCTCACAAATCAAGAGCCGATCATCCGTCAACTACCCTATGAACGAACCCTACGACTTCGAGTGGTGGACCTGATCGCATTGTTTTGGTTAGTTTTCTGGAAGTCCAAATTCATTTGATTTACTTGGTCGTCCGCTTTCTTCTTAATGGATGGGAGTCTTCATACAAACGTATATGAAGATGATCTTTATTAGGATTCACATTTTCTTCTCTTTGTTTCCAGTTGCAACAAAGGGGATCAAAGATTTGCATTACTCCATTCAGGGTTGTTCCTTTATAGCGGGGAAATTGTTTCCATCAAGATCACCATTTCCGCTTCCTCCATCGTAACCCGCCAACAATTACGTCACGAAAATCAAGAAGATGCACAACTTTTTCCCATCAAACGATTTTCCCGAGTCCAGCAATGCCCAGTCATCACCACCGCCAGAATCATCGAACCAAGTTAACCAAGCCACTATGAAGAAGACGCTTTTCTATGACTTCCTCCCAAGCAAAGCCGTCGAAGACGCGGAGAGGGCCCAGAACATTCCCCACCGGGTCACTTGGCAACTGATCGAAATCCGA
Source organism: Syzygium aromaticum (assembly GCA_024500025.1). Classification (NCBI taxonomy): domain Eukaryota; kingdom Viridiplantae; phylum Streptophyta; class Magnoliopsida; order Myrtales; family Myrtaceae; genus Syzygium; species Syzygium aromaticum. The sequence goes on along the minus strand of CM044888.1, from coordinate 16,390,610 downwards.
GATGGATATCCACTCCCCGCATCCGAGTCTCATGAATGCCCGACCCTCATCAAGGTCATCGATGAGCTAGAAGTTTTCACGGGGAAGCTGTCTGTCTTGCACCATAGGGCCTTCGATTGCGTGTTCCGTCACTGGCCTATGCCCATCGTGCAAGATATCTTGACGGGCGGTGAGTACCGAGTGAAGATATTTGACTCCACGGACTGCGACTGCGGTAGCGGCAACGATAGCGAAATCATGTCTCCGTGGTTTTGCGGAGGGAACGTTTGTTTCGCAAAGTGGCGCGGTATGGATCATTACTTTCTGAACATGGGCGAGCTGTTCCGGACGAGACGAATTGCCGTTGGCGATGTGATTCACTGCAGTTGGGACACTCGGAGAGAGTGTTTTGTTTTGAAGGTGGTGCGTGGAGAGACCTAATGAACGATGATCATGCGCATGCATGATGCATGCAATTTCCAGATCTACAGATTCGGTGCAGAACTTCTTGATGACGTTACTTCTTTCTTCTCCGTTTTTCGAGATTTTTGTTCTCGATGAGCAGCTTCTTGCAGAGAAAGTCAATGCGATAGATGAGTTCGTTCTTTTGCCATCATTTTTTTCCCTTGCATAAAGGAAAATTGAAAGCAGGCACGTAGAAAGCTTTTCATCCACCCTTGATTTGAGGGTTGGTAAGAGAATGGATTCCCTCAAATTGAGGGTTAACAGCACCACTCGCGTGAAAAAAAAAAAAAATTTACTCCACCAGACTATATTAAAATTACTAGTTAATTAATTCCTATGTTGAAGTTGACTGATTCGGTAGAATATAGAGATTCTTTGAAGAAAACAATCAAATGCGTTCATAAATGATATTCCAGTGGTCTTAATTAATGCACCCGAACCGTTGTTAACAAGTTCCATCTTTTATGTTCCACAGTGGACTCACAATTTCTTTTTCGTTTGCGTATTCGTTAGCATCAGTTATTATTTACCCCCTTTAGATGAAATGGTACATCATCAATCTCTTTTAAAATCCAAAATGGTCAAGATCGATCGGATTGCACAAGCTATGGAAAAAACCCTCGTTCCCAAAACAAACAAAATCTTAAACCTTCCTTCCCAAAACAAACATTGCCATGCTTGATACTTCTTAAAGTTTTGATAGATAAACAGTTTTTCAAATTTGAGGATTCGTAAAAGAAAAATTATCCTCATAATATGTGTAAATCGGAACTCTCAATTACATTATTTAGTGAAGTGTCATTCATATAAAGGTGGATAAATTGAATATGTCACTGTACCGCATAAAGGGAGAAGATCTTAATCTTAGGGCTCCTTTTGTTTCATGGAAAATGAATGATTTGGAAAATATTTTCCTAAAAATGATTGCTTACATCGCTTAAAATAATTAATCAATAAATAATATTTTAAGTATCGACAACAATTTATATCTAAATATTTTTATGAACGACGAAAATTTTTCCCGCTCATTTATTTTATAAGCGATATAGATAATCATTCTTAAGAAAATATTTTCAAAATTATTTATTTTCCCCAAATTAAACGGAGGATAGAATTATATTTATTTGGGGCTATAGAGTCGGTTAGACCGAAAGCTCACCATCAACTTCTTTCATTAAGATTTCACGAAGAGCCTACCTTTTTCAAAATTCCATCCCAACTGAACTCCCTCTTTAGTCCATCTTCACTCTAGCCATCGGATTGTTCTCATGTATTCCGATCACCGAATGAACGGGCCATCCAATGAAGTTTAATCCTCCATTCTTCGTCCTCAACTAGAAAACATAAAACCCGCATGAAACTTCTTCGGTTTGTCGGGCCACATTGTTCGACGTTCACGAGCCAACCATCCATCAGATTGAAGAAAGAAAGAGTTTCCACAACTTTGAGTTGCAGTTTTTTCTTGGTCTGGTTAGTTTTCTTGAAACAACAAACTCATTGCATGGTCGCTTCTTGATAGATAGGCAATGTTCTGCGTCAGCGTCAGCACTCAATATTCTCGTTCCTGCATGAAGATAATCTCTTTCGGTGTTGTGTCACGGCTTAGAGGTTTTCTATACAAAGGACCACGCACGAAGGATAGGCAAACCTCGAAATTTCCAAGTCCTAGGATTTTCTTGTGTATTTTAGAACACTCATGGGGTAGGCAATATTATAAATGTATACTCCCGTGACAAATACAGGTAGTTGATAGATGGGGAGATATGATCTCTACTGTTAATTTGAAGAAAGATCAACAAATGTAGTTAGGCATGTACTCCAATTGTGTCTATTCAATTTTAAACTTTTTTTTTGGTCAATTGAGTCGTAAAACTTTTACATTTGTGTCAATTCAGTCCATCCGAATCATTTTGGCCAGCTAGCTCTAACTTGGACAATTTTTAATAATGTTTTAATATTTATCAAATTTTATTTTTTTTATTTTCTTTCTCTTTCTTCTTTTTTTTTATTTTCTTTCCTTCTAGCGAGGAAGAAGGAAAGAAAAAAAATAAATTGAAAAATATTGAAAAATATTAAAATATTATTAAAAATTGTCCATGTCGGCGCTGACTGAGCTATGTAGGACAGTTGGTATCTATATCAATGCCGGCAACCAAAATTGACCGTATGGATTTAATTGGCATAAATACAAAATGTTAGCACTTAATAGGCAAAAATAAAGGATTAATGACTGAATTAGCACTATTGCACTTGTATGTATTATCTCACAATTAATAAATATTCAGAGTTTCTCTCTCTACGCCTTGTGAGCGGGAGCAAGTAAAGTTGACTTAGGAAGCAATTCTTAAGATCGTAAGGATAAGGGAATGCTAGATGAACCATCCTGAACAAATTCCATTTTATCATTTTCAAAACCATTTGAATAAGAGAGCAATTATATCGATTTTGTTCATAAAACAGATTTTCCACTAGAAAATGGAGAACATTATATAACACAAGTATGCAATCTTTCATTTTTTTTCTTTAAGTAAGTACACAACCCCTTTATTCAAGCTTAAGTAGGGGTGTGCATTAGTCCGGTCTGACCTAGTAATTCGACCGGACGAAACTGAACTGGCCAGTTTCTGAGTGGTTTCGATTCTACGTAAGGAACCAGACTAACAGCTCAATCAATATCTATTTATTTATTATTTTTTATTTCGAATCAAAATCCTAATTAGTAAGTTATTTTTTCTTTTAATGTTGGGAAACTCGCGCTTATAGGAATAGAAGAAATCCCAAAACAAAATCACCGGTTTCGGGATTGATCTTGCGACCGGACAGGACCGATCAGTCCGGTCCGGTTTGGTGGTGGGCCAATTCTCGGTCCGATACACTGGAAACCGACCCTGCCCGCTCCTGTTCCGGGTTTCAAGACGGGACCCGACCAGCCTTGGAAACCGATCGCCCGCGAGCTTAGCAAATGAGATTCGGGTCGGGTCTCGACCCGCAATTACCCCATTTCACGCGGACGAGCCAGCATGCGACTCCGCTCTCTCTCTCTCTCTCTCTCTCTCTCTCTCTCGAATTTACTTAATTAATAAGACAACTACAAATCAAGCAGATCGCGCATCGATTCGGCACGAGAAAAAACCCATCAGCGACGAGGCTCTGAGATCTCGATCCCCATCTTCATCTCCATCTCCATCTCCATCTTCTTCATCTTGCTCTGCCGCTGCGTGGCTTCTCGAGGGCGAGATCTCGGCCTTCCTCCGATCCCCGCGCGGTTCGTCTTGACTCGGCCGACGGAGAAACCATGGCCCCGGTCTCGGCCCTCGCCAAGTACAAGCTCGTCTTCCTCGGAGACCAGTCCGTGGGCAAGACCAGCATCATCACCCGCTTCATGTACGACAAGTTCGACAACACGTACCAGGTCTCGCTGTTCCTCCGTCTTTTTCCCTTCGCGAGCACTTTCGACTGTCGTTGCGGGGGTCTTTCCATCTTTTTGGGTTCGTTCGGGTTTTGGTTTGGTCCCGCCTCGTTCTGGGTCCGCGGCGCCGATTGAATCCCGATCTTCTTCTGTTTTTTCGTTCGTCGTTGAGTGATGCTGCTCTGGAAGCGATCGGTGTTTGCCCATTTCGATGGTTGAATTGGGTCTTGGGTATTGTTCTCGATACGATGCGATGATGATGGTTCGATCTTGATCGGTGGTCCCAGCTGGATCTCGTAGCAGTAATCATCTCGTTTTGTTGTGTTCTTCTATCAGTTTTGGGAGGGTCCGGTGGTACCTTCATGATGGAGTGAGCATATAGCATTGTCGCTGGAGTTCCCTGTCAGCTTCGTGTGTTTATGTTTTGTACATGCGGTTGGCGAGATCGTTTGAATTGACGTTCTGGGTTGTCGAGAACATCAAATTATCGGTTCGTAGGGCGTTTCTTGTTAGTTGATGTTGAAGTTTCAGGAAAATGCGCTGTGGATATCAAATCTTGGCTGATTGTAGATATTAGAGAGTGGGATATATCTTATCCTCAATTCCGATTTTAATTGTTACTTGTAGAATTTTAAAAGATGTTAAGTCAAAATTTGACAAGAGGATGCTGTCGTCAATCTATCGTAAATAGGTTGTCATACATTCAGCCTAACTTTCTGCCCTTCGTGAGAACCGTAGACACTGGTGGGTGGCCATCCAAAATTTTAAATGCGATACCTTTGTGAAAATGTGCTGCAGGATTTGAGTTGTTTGAAGGTTTTAATGCTGAAGGACTTCTGTAGATTTCAATAGCAGGCTTCAAAAAGTTGTTCTCTCTTTAATTGTTGGTTTGTTTCACATAAAGTAATACTACTAAGGGCACTAGATAGATTGATTAGATGTTTTTATGTTTGGAAGTTGGAAGTATAACACCAGAAATACATTTCTGATAAAGTTTTATGCGAAATCAAGGTTTTTGGGGCAAAACCTTTGAGCTAGTCCTTTTTATTTGCATTATAGTAGTATCCTGCGACAACAGTTCATCAATTTGGCGTGCTTGTCATTGGGTATTATACTTATTGCTAAACTTTAACATGCCATAATGACGTTTACCTTCTGCAACACTAACATGTTAGTCACGGTGGATTTTAGCTGCATCTGCAAAAGATTTTTTTCTCTGTGTTTCCCTCAAGGTACCTTCATTTGATGTATATTAACATGGTTGAGTTATTGACTTGTCTGTGCCTTAAATCTTCTAAGCAAACTAACTGCTTTCCTATGATGCGTTTGAATACTGTAGCATATTAATGTAAGCTTTGATGGTGTTACAATTGTCCAGGCCACTATCGGTATTGATTTCTTATCAAAGACAATGTACTTGGAAGATCGAACTGTGCGGTTGCAGCTCTGGTGAGACTTTAGTTAGGTTTCATGTTATGGGTGCACATATGGCTTGTCGCATTGTTGTTGATTTCTAGTGTTCATAACATAATGCATCCACAATTCTATGATGTAATAAGCAGAGATGGTACATGGGTTGGCCCAGAATTTGACCGTTTTGAATAAAAAAATGTTGAATCTAGAAAGCAGGTTTTATATGCATTTGTTGCAATATCATTTTGTTGTCACGCATCATAGTTGTATCGCATTGAAGCAGTTGCTACTTTGTATGGTTGAGGCTCTTGTGAAACCTGAGTTTGTTCAAAATGCGAAAACAACCAAAGATGTAATTTTATTGCCGCTTATGAATTAACATGGCTAAGTAGTTTTCTGGGTGCTGTCAATCACGGATTTTACCCTGCTATTCCAAAGATTAGTTCGTGAGGGATTCAACACAGACTGTATTTTGATGATTCATTGACACTAGTGAACTTCATGGATCAAGTTACTTGATGCGGAAATCTGAAACTTTAAGCTCTCTCTTATTGTCGATGTATCTTTGTGTATCAATTAAGGTATTAGCTAATGATGAGACTACTGAAGAGGGAGTTTTTTTCAATATTTTTTGTTGCCACTAAGTAGCAGTGTGTTGAAATTCTTCCAAATTAGCCGATCGAACAAGTTTAATCAAGTATGAGTTCGTCTCTTGGTATGGATTTTTTATTGGTTCAATGGGGTAACAGAAACTGATGAGTTCGGTCTTTGGTATAATTTGTAAAGACTGCTGAATACCTATCCATCTATTTAGTTCATTGTAACATCATTTCCACGAGTTGTCATGTTAGTCCTGTGGGTGATTGGGTTAGAGTCACACTACCAGTTTGTGAGTGTAGATTTGATTTGTAATGCTTGAATTAAGGTTTGCTTTTGACCGGGTAGAAACATAGAATAAGTTATTTCTGCACCTATCTATTTTTCTTGTCCTGATTGGATATGGCTTCTTTTGGTGCAGAAGGATATGCATTGATCCTTTTGTGACGTTGTATTCACTTGCATTAAAAATTAAATGCTGATGTGTATTGCAGGGATACTGCTGGACAAGAAAGGTTTCGGAGTCTGATACCAAGTTACATAAGGGATTCTTCCGTAGCTGTCATTGTTTATGATGTTGCGAGTATGATATTCTTGCTTCTGTTCCAACTTACCTCATGTTGTTGGATTGTCTTAAATTGCAGTATATATCAGCAGTTGTTTCTAGTCATATATTTGATTTTGGAATTCTTTCTTTTCTATTAAATTCATATGCATTCTTCATCTGTTTAGGTTTTATCATTCATAAATATCTCCATATGAATGGGTTTGTGTGGCTTTCTTTTTCTCCTCACTGCTTTTTGATTTTTGTTCCCTGTGCCTGTTGTGTCTTCCCGTTCTGCATGTAATTCACAGATAGTGAATCCATCCTACATCTATGTTGGTTTCCTAGCAGAGAAGGGATTTCGAGCCTTAACCTTCTCTATTTTGAGCTTAAAATCATGTTTGGTTTGCAAAATTGCTTGAGGAATTGTGATGAATTACTATTGTAAGAAAGTGTTCTGTGATTTCATCATTTAAATACTTCATATTTGAATAGGGAATAAGGCTAGATCAAGTACATTACATCTCCTGAGCTAGTGCAATTTGTCATTCAGTTAATATTGTTGCACTTCATATGGTTTGTCAGGCCGACAATCATTCCTCAATACTTCCAAATGGATTGAGGAGGTTCGCACTGAAAGGGGAAGTGATGTTATCATTGTACTCGTTGGAAACAAAACTGATCTAGTGGATAAAAGGTAAGTTTGCTCTATTTTATATTTTGGAATAAAAAAAGCTGTTTATCGTGGGAATAAGATTTACTGGTTTTCTTTTGAAGTTAAGTTTCATTCTCTGCTACCTTAAGTACTTGCAAGACTGCATTTCTCAACATTTGGTGTGCACTTTGACTCACTAATGTCATTAACAAGAAGAGCATATTTTTCTTGCAAGTGCTGGAGATTACCTTCTTTCTGTGGTCAAATCTTTAAGACATCACCTTCACCTCATGTTTTGCTTCTTAATATTGGCCAGGCAAGTATCAATAGAAGAGGGAGAAGCCAAAGCTCGTGAGTTGAATGTTATGTTCATTGAAACTAGTGCAAAAGGCGGGTTTAACATAAAGGTAATCATCAAATGACTTGAAGCTACTTTTTCCTGGTATTATACAGCAAGCGTACTTTTTTTCTGTACAGAAAGAGTTTCTATTTACAAGCACCAAGCTACTAGCATACACATACTGTAATGTTATGAGAGAGAGATTGTCTGACTTGGAAAGTCAAGCATTGTTCTTATGATACCAAAAGTTTAGAGTCCATGTAATAGGTTACAATCCAAAAAAAAAGTTTTATATAGTTAACCTTCTGAACACACTTTCTCACCATACCCAAAGTTCCTAGTATCTCCGGGGAATAATAAAGGGATCTAGTGGATGACTCTACTCTCAAATACATCATTGTTTGTTCTTCCTTTCCATGCTAACTGAAAAACGATGGCAGTAATAATGGACACTCAATGATAGTTAACCAGTTGTTAGATCGTTATTGTCAATCATGTGACAACCCCATGTTTAGAAAACCGCTCTCTTTCCTTCACTTTCTTAAGCTAAGTGTCAATGTATCATACAGGATGGTAAAGCATACCCTGATCTTTAGTTGATGAGTGACTTAAGCTACTTTCCTATTGTACTTGTGTCAATTAGTTCATGCTCCCTTTTAATGCAAATTGTATTCTTGAAAGTCGATCACTGTGTAAAATGTAAATTATCTTTCAAACTTGTTTGTCTAGGCTTTGTTCCGTAAGATTGCAGCTGCCTTGCCAGGAATGGAGACACTTTCTTCAACAAAGCAAGAAGACATGGTTGACGTCAATCTTAAGTCTACCAACCAAAATGCATCTCAGTCACAACAGCAGTCTGGTGGATGTGCCTGTTGATAGATTCGTGCTTGAGCATGTCATCTTTGCTGAACATTGTCTCGATATATGCTTCCTTTATTATTTTGAAGTGTCTTGTAAGTTTATATTCTCGTTTCCTTTTCATAGCATGGAGATTTTGGTCGGTTTGTTTTTGCTTATCCTCATACATAGGATTTGTCTGACTAGCCTTTTAGGTACCGATGTTGTAGACTTGGAAATGACTCAGACTAGTACTAGTATCGTGATATAATTGAAGTCTATGTGTTTCCATTCTCGCAGTGGAAGAAAGAACCTTACCGAGAAGAGTCAGGATTACTCGGTCTCTTTGCACTTATGTTGAGGAATATAGAGAGCTGCAATTGTTGATATTTTCATGTTAGAAATACAAATTGCAATAACTTCAATGGAGGGTTGGTTGGCCATCTACATCCTCAACAATGCTATGGGAAGGAGAATGTGGCCAGTGTGTAATACCACCTTTGTGGTGTCCCTCTTTACTTTCTTTGTTCCTGTGTCCCTTGAAATCATTGATGAGACGCCGAAGTTGATGAGAAGATAGGAGACGAGTCGCATTACAAAGTGTGGCCTGAGCACAATTCATAGCCATATGTGTGGCTAGGGCAGAATTTTACGGTGCCGTTGCCTGTTGTCAATGGTGTTTGGAAGGATGAGAAGTAGAAATTGTTCCCCGAAGTGTAACGATAAGGCTGTCTGCCCTATGTTTGTCATTAGCTTTTATCAACTTTTAGTTGGGGCAATGAAGAAATGAATATCTCAAGTTTACAACCCCGCTAGTCGTTCAACCCTCGCATTGCACGACATTTCATTCTAACAGATCTTGCAGGTCGGTTTATACGGAATATAACAGATATTAAATAGACTTTAAGAGACAAATTCATATAAAACCAAGTTCATATTAGAAATCAATTGAGATTCATTTTTTGCTAAAAAGATTGTTAATTGACGGGTAAATTCAGTAAATTACACTTTTCTATAATTTCAAGGAGTTAGTACGTGATTTTCTATGAAATCCAAGATGAAATATCTAGAAATCAACAAACTTCATGAATCTCCAAAAAGATAGCGAGCGCGCACGAGAGAGAGAATTCGTCATGCTTGTTAAATTTAGGGTTTCTTTGGTGTATCTGAACAATAATTACATCTATTCAAGGGCATAAAATTTGGGTCTCAAATCAACCAAACGGAGATCATGCGGCAGTCAAACTCAACCCCCCTTTTGAAGTTTCTTGAATTACACTCGAGGTAATTAGATTCGCAGATAGTTTTCGATGAAAGATTGGAAGAATCAGGACCCTTTGCCCCTCCCATCCTCCCCTTCTTCCCCTCCCCAATAAATAGTCAGCCCTTGCTCATCCGTGATGACCCTCAACCAATACAATGGCAATTTCATATTTTAAGAGTTAAAAATCGAGGAGGAGTGATTAGCGCTAATAATTCTCTCTAGTCGCTAGTCTCACGCCCATCACGGAATGTTCAAATTGAGTCATAACTATTCTACAACACTCACGATCCCAAAGACATGAGATTGGCAAGCCTGTTATCATGGCCTTTTCAAGACATTACTGACCAGGAAGTTTCTCCTCACGAGTTACGCAATCTTCAGATCAAACCAAAACTACTTTACATCGCTCATGATCTGAATGCCTGAGGTCAGTGAATGCCACACTATTGCCCCTAGAGGATGTCAATGATTGCAAAGTTTCTTTGCACGAGTTATTCCACAATTAGGCAATGCAATAAGAATCGTCCAGTAATTCACTCGTTGCATAATCAAACTCATGACCTCGTGAAAGGTAAGCAACTCATTTAACCTTATACTATATTAACTCGATCGTAGAGGAGAACCTAGATAATATAAGAATCAATCACATGATCGTACTTGGAATGTCACATATTCTACTATATCTCAAGCCACATCCCATTTTAAGAAGAGCTTGCGGACAGAAGGACAGCGCAACAATGCATAAACAGCCAGGAGACCGTGTACAACGATGCTCCACAAGGTTGGCCACCTGGGTTTTTTTTTTTAACTCTGATGCATGATGGAACGCCTGCCTCTCTTGTGTTCTTTTGTCCCCTCTCAACCGATTTTGCCTTTGTTTAAGGAACCCCCCTCCATCTCGACAAGTGCGTCGGACACGTCCGAAAGAGTTCCTATGTCTTCCAGGTTGTCCCTATTTACCGGCAATTATGGGCACGATGCAGAGCAGACAGCCTCAAAGTGACAAGGAAAGGGGGAGAATTGATGCCTGCCACGACAAACATGTAAATGACACAACTTGAAAATTTTTCATTCTATATCACTCTTAATTTTATTGTTTTCTCCTCTCATCTATCTGTTATTATAACATTGAAATGCGAAAAATGTAAAATTTACCAAAGAAAAAGGACAAAATGGCAAAAGCCAGAAGTTACTAACCCATTTTTCCACTAGAAAGTGCGTTTAATGAAATTCTTTAATTGTCTCCCTCTTTCTTTTTCTAGATTTTCGAACAAATGCGTTTTGAAATTATTGAAAGAAATATCAAAATGTTCATTTATTAGTGCTGCCTTTTTAGAAAAGAACTAGTATAGTGGTAAATTAAAAGAAAACAGTGTCAAGTATTTTGTTGGGTCATTCAATTGAAGCAGTTAAATTGTAATTACTTGATCATGACATTGCATAAGGAAGAAAACAATTGCGCATGAAAACTGGTATCATCTTTTAATTGAAAAATTGAAGCAAGTTTGAAACTGTCTTGTGGTTACATCTCACAATGTTCCTTGGTTGCATCTTGTTGGACTACGATGGTCGAGCATCAATCCACCGTCCTTAAAATATCGTACTTTAATGCATTTTCACATGATCCCAACACAAAACACAGAGTGTCGTACCACACAAACAATTCAAGAGGTTTTCAACGAACGACCGAGAGATGTTCTCTTGTGACCCAATTGGACACCAATCACCAAGGATCGGATCTTCATAGATCTGTAGAAATGCCTCTCATGCTCATGGTCACGTGAAACGTTCTCTCTTCGTGTCAAGATGCTGGATCCATTGGCCTTTGGCCGTGTGCAATAGCGACAATATTGCAAAACATGGATCGACCCAATCAACGAGCTGTCTTTGTTGGAAGATTGAAAGCTTGTCCTCAAAATTGCCCGAACCGCGACATTCCCCTTTGTAATAAGGACCTAAACACACCCTCCATCCGCGTGTGGTTTTCTTATACAAACAATTTTGAGGTCCTGCAATGTGGGGTCATAAGTAATACAATAATAATCTTAATTGCTTAAGCCAATGCAATTTCCTCCTTTTCTCAAGGTTACCTCAAAGAGCATCTAAATGTGATCTTCCATCCAAATGCAACTATTTAACCCATTTAGAGACAATGTATTTGACTTTTCATTTTCCATACAATTTATTTCTGTCCGACCCAATATTAGTTTCTAATAATATTTATCCAGAATTGTTGACACCCAAAAAATGCCCAAATCTTTGATTGTTTACTTGGGGCTGAGAGATATTGAGCGAAATACAATGAAGGCAAAATTGGTCAATTGTTAAAGGCTCTTAGTCGGTCGACCAAGTAAATGGGTCTAGCCAACGGAACTCATCACGTGAGTAAGTAATCCTGGACCTAGTCAGCAAAGGGCCACGACTAAGCAAAGTAGTAATCTAAGTAATGGAGCGGACAATTTTGGACACGATTCGCCAGGGCTCATCGATGCAGATGTGAAGAAGCGAAATCAAACAATCATAAGGTAATAAGTGCCGCATATTTGAAAGCCATTGATGATAGAGGCCAAGAAATCGCAACCGTTGAGTAATGGAACGAGGGACTTCAAAAGTAACCGATGATGCTAGATGTGAAGAGTAGAGGAGCAACTGTCCAGTAGTGGAGTTATATCTACATGTTGATTAACTGTTTGTAAATACAAGTTGCTGAATTTTAGGAGTCAAGTAAAATATATTTGATTTTCTCATAACAGTTGTTAATCAAAGGTGGTAGTTGTAAATACTAGAAATGTAATTCATGCAAAGAACTGTCAATCTATCAATGAACACCAGTTGTTCGATTTTACTTTCAATTTATCTTTACTTTTGACTACCCTTTTACCGAATACGATTGTCTCCGATCTCAATATTTTCAATTTGCTCGTCAATTCGCATTTGCTGTCTAAGAATTAGCAAAGGTCCATTCACATCTATCCATATTTCACAAGGTTTTTTATCGACACATTTCGGCGAAACGGGAATGAAGTTGTTGCGCTCTCCTTTTGCTTGCGCACTCTACAATCATTGTAGAAAAATGCTTGCATGCACTCGGTGCATGAGAGAGCGAAGCATATCAACCGTTGCATCTCTCTCAGATCAAGTAAACTATATGGATAGTAGCTCAATTGAGTTATACACCTAAGAAAGGATTAAGAAATCTAATAATGGGTCGTCATCTGAAGGGCTCTAGCTAGTATAGAAACATTTTAGGAGACTGCTTGTTTGCATTGGCCTAGACCTATACATCATTACTTAGCCTTTCCATTAACTAGTTGAGACATAGCAACTGTATCTAGTTTGACCCACGTATGCAAATCACGCTTATCTATTCCCAAACCTTAACTCACCCACCTCTTTAACTCCCTCTTTCTCCTAGACCAGCCGCCATCGCTGCTCATCGGAGCTGTTGTAGTTACCACCGTTGCAAACGACATCAGCGCTATCCACCACCGGGAAACCTCTGGCTGCCATCGGTTGATAACTCCCTAACCACAACGGCCATCGTCTTTGGAATCATCTCTCTTAGACTTCAATTGAAATGAGATTTGTCCCCTCTATCGCAGATTTCGTGCCTGCAATAGAGGAGTTGTTTCTCCTCACCATCAAATCGATGCCAATGAGATGGATCTCATCCCTGTTGACGTGGCAGTGGAGAAACACACGGAATAAAGAAAGGGATAACGACAAAAATTGTCCATCAACTTTGGCTTGATATTCAATGCCATCCTTAGACTTTTAATATGTTTAATGTAATCTTTGAACTATTCCTAAATGTTCAATATAGTTCATAAATTTTTAATTTATTCAATCTAGTTTTTCAACTTTCCATCATAAAGTCAAACAATCCTTCAGTACCATTCACAAGTTGTTATAATTGCAATATAACCCAGATTTTAAAATTTCTTTTCATTTTAATTCATTTCCTAAATCAACAATAAAATATGTTATGCTTAAATGACCCTTTTACCTTTTTGGTCTTATAAATATTAGTTTAGTTCCATTCAAATATATTTTTACTTTTGATCTCTATAATAATAAAAATATATTAGAGTTTTATTATATTAATATTCCTTTTATTTAAAAATAATTGTTCTCATAAGAATATTTTATTTAATTTGTCTATGGATTTCTCGTACATATATTAATCTAAATCCTGTTCTAGTTTTTTAGATAGATAAAATTTTCAATTTCTTGTATTTCTCATTTTTTAAATTAAATTTAGATAAATCTATAGATTAGCAAATTAAAATAGCATGAATATCGACCCAGTAAAACTCAATGAGGTTCTATTTTTATTATTATGGAGATTATAAGCTAAAATACACTCAGTTGAAAATATTGTAATATTTGTAAAGACCAATAAGATAGCCATATTTTTGTTGACTTAGGAGATCGATTGAAATGAAAAGATGTTTTCAAAAAACATGGGAAATCAGGAAATCATGTAACTATAAAAACATCCGACTCTTTTAGTAAAAGTTGAGGGGCTAAACTGAATATGTTGACAGTTCAGGGAGTAGATTGAATATTTAGGAATAGTCCAAGTATCGCATTAAATAAATTAAAAATTACACTGAGCCAACATTTGCAACCTCTTTGTGTCATAATCACCAACAACAGGAAAAAAAACAATGAGCATCGAAGAAAGGTAACAAAGAAGAACAAGGGTTAATACCACGAAAAACCCAAAAGTGGTACAATTGTGAAAAATTTATTTCAATCTAAAACTCAAAACTAGTATACTTATGATAAATTTACTCACAATTAGCTTCCATTAAATTTCACCGCCAAATTACTGAGTTCAATGACACATGGTAGTTGATGAATGTTTCGATTTAGGGTTTTACCCCTCTATTTGTCACATATTTATCAATTTGTGACTTTTCGTGGTACTAATCTAATTTAACAAATGGTAAATTTATTATAAATATATCACTTTGGGGTATCAAAAAATTTAGCCCGGAATAAATTTGTCAGAGATCTTTCGGTTTCAAATTTTTCGTCCCGTGGACCCGAATAACAAAGAGGATCTTCATGTTGAGACATTGACCCGAGATCTTGTTGTGGAGTCAACATCGACGACGACCCCACTCCAACGGCAACAAAAGAGGCACCGTTAGCCTAGTCCCGCATGGCAACCTCCTGGATATGATAAATTTTCCCCATAAAAAAAAAAAAAACAAAGGCACGCTTGGGCCCCTAGCATTTGCCCCACCTCGTGAATCCCACCCGCTTTGCGTATTTCTAGAAAAAACAATCTTTTATTTGGATCGTTTATGTGCTTGTGACAAAAAAAAAAAATTAATGGAAGGACCCTAAGAACCACCTCTTCTCCTTACTTTCCTAGAGAGATCATGTCAACTCGAAAAGACAAAACGCGGAAACTAACTAATCTTACAATTCAAGTCAAAATGCGAGAGCGAACTAAAGAAATTAACAATGAATGATAAAGAGTATCAGAGATTTACGTGGTTCAATATCTACTCCTTGAGAGAGCCAGACGCAAGAAATCCACAATTATTCTAGAAAGGACGGCCTTTACAATCGCTCAATTGCTTTATAACCCCCAGTTACACCTAAAGTAAAATCACAAGTGTTATCTCACAATCTATCCTAAAGAGAAAATCCGATACTTATCTTATTTGTTCTATTGTGTCTAATATAAGATGTATATAAAGAATTCATTCAGAAAACTCATAGAGAAAAGATCTGCTGTTAGTCTTCGTTGTTTTGATGTGTCTAATATCATAGAAGAATTTCATCTTCTGTCGATGTACAATGATTTTACGACTCTGTCTCTACCCATTTCCATTATACCAATTGGTGTTGGAGCAGTCGATCCTACCCTAGGAAACTTGATCAGAGGACTTATGGTCCCACAAGATCCAGCGGCAAATCGAGAGTCATTTATTGTCCACATTAGCGTCGGCGTACCATATAAGACAGTCGGCGTCTACATCAACGCCGGTCTGTCAAAATTGATCGAATAGACTGAATTGGCACATATGCAAAAGTTTTAGGATCCAATTAGCAAACAAATGGATTTATAACTCAATTTGCACAATTTCAATAGGCTTATGACTTTTTATTTTAGTAATTTTCTCAAATTTCGCATTTCGAGAATGAATTGTCAACCCTCTCCTTCTAGATCTTGTCAGGACAATTCCAAAATCCAGACCGAACATACACGCTCCCCATGTATTCGTCGACGACGACGACAATAACGATGTCCTTGATTTTCCCAGCCAAGTCAAAGTCGACTGAACCGAACGTGGATACATCGTCCTTCGGGAGATCCTAAGGCCAGCACCGGCTCAAAGTCGTCGTCCCCTTCTCTTTGCCATAGCATTCGACATGAACGCTCTCGAGCAATCTTCACCATTCTCACACAGATCATTCTTATCGAGGCTGGCGTTGTTTTGGTAGACATGATCGTACTCGGAACGATTCCGGCTGTGTTCGACGGAGCACACGCATCTTGGAATAATGATGGTGGGAGTCCTAAATCTTGCGCCGGTTCAATACTTTAGTTTTGGAACTCTTTTTTTGCCCACGTTTGCCCGAAACTTGTACACTTCATGCACTCCGAGTCTTCTGTTAGGTCCGTTCGTGTTTTGTTGGACGGAAAATCTCACTGGACTCTTTTTCTTCAACCATTTCCGGATCTTAGGCTGATATTTTAGACTCTATTTGTTTCGCGAAAAATGAATAATTTAAAAAATATTAACTTAAAAATGATCGTTCGTATCGATTGAAATAATTAATTAATAAAAAAACATTTTCATTATCGACTCTAATTTATATTTAGATGTATATTTTGGTGGCACTCCTTCAATCTCGCATCCATTGTTCAAGTTATGATCCTCTAGAAGTGTAGGGGTAGGGCCCTTCCCACGCTCATGTTGGGGTCGCTCCGTTGCAACTGGTCTAGGCGAGACGCAAGGATGGCACGGGTTTTCTCCCTCGTTCATAAAAATTACTACTACAATATGCTTGTTCTAATGAATTATGAATCCTTCTCTAACAAGGACCTATTAGTTATGTTGGGAAAATTACCCAATTAGTTCTAAAAATTATTGTAAGTATGCCAATTCAATCCTAATTTTTTTTTTAAATTGGCACCTTTGTACGAAATTAAAATATAATTCTTTCAATTAATTTTCGCCAGAAATCGCTGGCGTGACGATCTAGTTACTCTCGGCCATCCTATGTGGCATACTGTCAAGTCAGCGATTCTGATGAAAATTAGCCGGAATGACTATTTTAAAAATTCACACAAAGATTTAGGATTAAATTGACACAATTGATAATTTTACGATAAAACAATAGGTCTAGGACAGATTGGATAATTTCTCCTAGTTACATGGCTCAATTAATGTTTAGATAGGCTTGTTTATTATATCATGTTCTGGAATGGTGGCATTATTTAATCCATGAATTTTGTAAATATGTAGTGTTATCATCGATCTTTAAGTTCGATTAAATCTCTAAACTAGTTTTCGTTTAATGTCCTCTTTTCGTAATGAAAAATATGCATATCAAGAATAAGGCAAGCAAGACTAGAATATCTGTTAATAATATATAAGGTTAATATCACGAAAAATCCCAAACTAGTATATATGCGACAAATTTACCCCAAACTAATTTTTTAACTATAAAAAATTCCAAACTGGTACACCAGTGATAATTTACTCTATGTTAGTTTCCGTTCAATTTTACCGTCAAATTGCTAAGTTAGATGACAAGTGGCAGTTAATGAGTGTACCAGTTTGGGATTTTACCCCTCTGTTTAGAGGGTAAATTTGTCAAAAGCGTATAAATTTTAGGTTTTTTATGATAAAAATAGTTTTAGATATATTTATCACAAGTGTATCAATTTTGGGTTTTTGATGGTCAAAAAATTCGCTCAGGATAAATTCGTCACAGGTGTACCAGTTTAAGATTTTTCGTGATATTAACCCTAATATATATGAAGAATTTCGTAGTTTATGTTTTAATTTTTACTGTGGATACAAAACTTGAGGGAAAAGATGATTGACATTCTTTTTATTGGAGGAGAGGTTTTGTCTCAATTGAACCATTAATTTTTTTCTATAGTAGGAAGATAATTTAAATTTTTAAAAATAATTGCATGACCTAAATGAAACAATTAAACATTTATGAATGATATGTAAATTTTTAGTAAAAAATTTCAAAAATTGATTAAAAGTTCATAAAACACATTGCTAAGTGCCAATGAGGCATCTCGCCTAGTGGCCGGGAGGGTGGAGGTGGGGTTGGGATGCCCAAGTCCGAGGTTCAAATCCCGATAGAAGAGAAAAAAAAAAGACAAAATAGTTTAAGGAGCTAATAGTTATATTAGCCATGTTTAATTTGAAAGGACAAGAGCTCATGATTGTTGAAAATATATCTGTTTCAAAAATGCTTTTTAGTAAAGTCTAGTAATATCGATCGTATATCGAATCTTTCCTTTTTGTTGTTAATGGAAAGGTTACGTTGGAAAAAGCGAGAGGGACTGTACTTGTTGTAATTAGGGCATCATTAGAAGTCCTTGGAAATTTAAAACGATTCTCTTATAGAGCATATTTTTAAAATATGAGTTTTATATTATGAATAGAAGAAGTTATATCTACCTCTATTCCGCTTTGGGATATTTATATCTAGGTTATATCACTCTGTATCCGACCTTATTCTGTTTTAGGTAAGAACCAAACACGGAATAAATATTATTCTATCCCGAACCTTATCTTGACTACCAAATAAAACCATAATCTATAAGTTTCGACTTAATGTTCAATCTAATCCCTTAATTTTATTTTTGTTCTATATAATTTTCAACTTTTTTGAAATAAGTTCAACGACATCCTTTCATTAAGTGAGGCGTCAAATCACACGCTCTTCTTCTGACGTGGCTGCCAGGCGAGCATTGCAGGCCATCTAAACTTTTGTCGATTGCCAAGTCACTTTTTCCCTTTCTTTTTCGTTTTCTTTTATTTTCCTTGTTTTTCTCCTTCTCTACCATTTCTCCCTCCGCTTCCTCCACCTTCCCCTTCTCCTTCCGTGACTCGCGATCCTCCTCCGCCACCATCCTCAACCTACAGTCCATCGCCCTAGAGGTCATATCACAATACCTTACCAATGTCTCAGATTCGAGGGCCGGAAGGCGCAACACCTCTAAAATGAGGTGGTCGCGGCTTACACTTAAGTGGATGGAGGCAGCGATTTGGGGATAAAAACCAATTTCTTATGTATCGAAAAATGAGGAAGTGCAAATTTGAATATGTGAAGGCATTAGGGTTGACCGATAGCACTAGACGGTAGACTAACAGCGTTTGGTGGCCACATTAGCAATTCCCCTAGCATTGAACAACAAGATTTCATGGACTACACCACTATTGAGCAAAAGTTCATGAACTACCCATGACATTACCGCTTTAGTTTACCAAAGAAAACTCAATTTTCGAGGCAAAACAAATTCGCCCTATCGAGCCCATTAACGAAAAAGCGAATCATCATGAAACAATTCCTAAAAGCTTGTCTAACTCCAAGCATTTTAAGTCCCAAAACTTTTACTTCGGTCATTCATTTCCTACGTCTCGATTGGACCAGGAGTTGCATGTTTTAGGACTTAAAAGCACAAAATGAAAGTTTTGGTGCGTAATCATCCCCATCAATAAAAAGATTACACGAATAATGAACGAGGGGATTCAAGAATCATTCACTGAGCCAGACAAAAGAAAAAGGAAATCGATCGAATCGCCTTGGTTTTATTCCGTTTTCATATGGTCCTCTCTAATCTTTCAAACGTGTATGTAACTGCACATTAAAAATTAAAATTTAGCATAATCATAACTTTCTATAAAAAAGGAAGGAGCATATTATAAAAAAAAAAAGAAGGGGAAATCCATTTCGAGAAATGGTCGTTAGTCCCAACCCCTCCAAATGCAAACAAAATCCTCTCTCATTTTGAAATTAGAAAAGAAAAGCTCACCCCCAAAGTCGCGCAACGACCAAAAAAGACACAGCAGAGCCCCACACCCCACTTTCGTTGCCTTCGTCACATCTCCACCTCCCAGTCCCACCACCACCCGCACTCAACAAGAGCCACCGCAACCGCCACCCGCCGGCACTGCCACCCCCACCACCACCCACCACTGCATCAATTTGATCCCCATTCTCGCTCCAGAAGAAGATACACGATCAGATACCCGAACCCAACACGATGCCGCCGCCCGTTCACGCCGAGTGAATAAATGAAGTACAAGAAGCACCCCCCTGCAACCTTAGTAGCAGTGTCGATGTCTGCGCCTCCTGCCTCCGTGAGCGCCCCTTCGCCCTCATGGCTCCCAAGCCCAAGCTCACACTCAGGCTCACACTCAGGCCCAGGCTTAGGGCCGGTCCTTTGCCACCGCTACCGCAGAGGAGGATCATTACAAATCGCTGAAATGGCGGTCCAGTTATCGCCGGCCGTCCTACGTGACATATTGCCAAGTCAGCGATTTCTAGTGAAAATTGATTAGCATGACTATATTAGAAATTCACACAAATGTTTAGGATTAAATTGATAAAATTAAAAAGTTTAAAACCGAACGATGAATTTAAGACTGATTGGACAATTTCTCCTTATTACATGGCTCAATCCATGTTCAAATGGGCTTGTTTATTAAATCTTGTTCCGGGACGGTGGCATATTTAATCCATGAATTTTGTAAGCGTGTGGTGTTGTCATCGATCTTTAAATTAGTTCAATCAAATCGCTAAACTAGTTTAGCTTTAATGTCCTCTTCTCCTAATGAAAAATATGCACATCATGGATAAGGCAAGCGGGACTAGAATATCTCCTAGTAAAAGATATGAAGAATTTGGTGGTTTATGCTTTAATTCTCACGGTCGATACAATACTTGAGGGAAAAGATGATTGACATTCTTTTTATTGGAGGAGATAATTTTAAAAAAAAAAATTAAATGATCGGATGACCTAATTGCAACAATGAATCATTTAGGAATGATTTGTAAATTTAGTAAAATTCTAAAATTGATTAAAAGTTCATAAAACATATTGTATAAAAGACCAAAAAACAAAAGTGCCAATGAGGCGACACGCCAAGTGGCTAGGAGGGCGAGGTTGGGATGCCCAAGTCCGAGGTTTAAATTCCGGTAGAAGAGAAAAAAAGAAGAGACAAAAAGCCATTAAAGAGTTAATAGTGTCATTACCCATGTTTAATTTGAAAGGACAAGAGCTCATAATTGTTGAAAGTATACTTGTTTTAAAAATGCTTTTTAACAAAGTCCAGTAATATTGATGCTATATCCAATCTTTCCTTTCTGTTTTTTTTTTCCCAGAATGGAAAGGTTACGTTGGAAAAAGTGCAAGGGATAGCACTTGTTGTGATTAGGGCTTCATTAAAAGTCCTTGGAGATTTAAAAAATCCACTTATAGAACATATATATATATATATATATAAAAGATAGGTTTTATACTATAGATATATTAAATCCTATCCACCTTTATCTCACCTTGGAATATTTTTATCCTGATTATATTAATTTATATCCGACTTTAAGCATGAACCAAACACATGATAAATTTTTTCATATCCTGAATTTTATCCTAACTACAGCATGTAACCATAGTCTATAAGTTTTGACTCGATGTTGATTCTAATCCCTTAGTTTTATTTTTGTTCAATTTAATTTTTGAATGTTTTGAAATAAGTTCAATGGACAGTCGTGGCTTGCATGTAGCGGGCGAAGGTATCGATTGGCAATAAATTTAAAGTTGTAGGGGTTTTCCCAAGGGGTGAATGAGCTTTTCAAAGACAATTAACTTCTTATGTATCAGAAAATGAAGAAGTATGAATTTGAATGCACGAAAGCATTTGGGGCGACCGATAACACTGGACGGTAGACTAACAACGTTTGATGGCCATATTTGGAATTCTTCCAACATTGAACAGAACATTGAACAAAAAGATTTCAAGGATTACAACGGCCATTAGGCATAAGTTTATGGATTACTCATGACATTACCGCTTTAGTGTACCCGAAGGGAACTCAATTTGCAAGGCATAACAAATTTGCCTTATTTGAGGCCCATTGACGAAAAAGTGAATCATCACGAAACAATTTCCAAAAAACTTGTTTGATTCCACGCATTTAAGTCTCGAAATTTTCGTATCAGTCATTTATGTGCTAAGCCTCGACTGGACCAAAAGTTGCATGTTTAATGACTTAAAAGCACCAAATGAAAGTTCCAGGACATAATCATTCCCATCAATAAAAAGATTACGTGTATATTAAACAAGGCGATTCAGGAATTAATCACTCGGCTGGACAACAAAAGCAAGGGGAGTTGATTGAGCCTCCCATAATTTTTTATTCCATTTTCATGCGATCCTCCCAATCTCTCGAACATGCACATAATTGTGCATTAAAAATCAGAATTTTACGTGATCATAACTTTCTATAAAATAAAAAATAAAAAATAAAAAAAAGGAGGAATGACCACATTATAAAAACCGGAAATCCATTTCGAGAAATGGTCGTTTATCCCCAACCCCTCCAACACGCAAAACGAAAATCAAATCCCTCTCTCAATTTCGAAATTAAAAAAAAAAAAAAAAAAGAAGAAGAAGAAGCTCGCCCCCAAAAGTCGCGCAACAACCAGAAAAGACACAGCAGCAGAGCGCCCCATCCCCCCTCACTTTCGTTGCCTTTCACCACATCCTCCCAATCCCACCACCACCTCTTTTACCCGCACCTCCGCAACCGCCGCCGCAACCGCCAACCGCCGCCGCCGCCCGCCGCCCGTTCGCGCCGAGGGGATAAATGAAGTGCAAGAAGCACCCCGGCGACCTCAGCAGCGGCGCCGGCGTCTGCGCCTCCTGCCTCCGCGAGCGCCTCTTCGCCCTCATCGCCGCCCAGGCCCAGGCTCAGGCTCAGGCTCAGGCTCAGGCCCGGGCGGCGGCCCAGGGCCGGTCCTTCGCCTTCGCCGCCGCCGCCGCCGCCGAGGAGGATCGCCGCAAATCCGACGCCCAGCCGCCTCCCCTCTCGTTCCCTCGCTCCGTGTCGCCCTACGTGTCTCGCCGGAAATCCGACCACCCCACCCAGCACCTCCAGCATCGGTTCTACAGCACGCCTCAGGTCGCCCCCACGTACAGCGCCGCCTCGGAGGGCGGCGGCGGCGGCGGGGATCTCACCTCCCAGAGGTCTTTCAAGAAGAAGAGCCGGAAATTCTCCCTCCTCGCCTACCTGTTCAGATCCAGATCCGAGAAGTTCGACGCCGATCCGAATCCGGACTCCTCCTCCGATTCGGATCCCAGGGCTTCTCGCGCGTCTCCCGCGCCTTCGTGGCTGTCGTTCCTCCCGGGCCGGCGGAGAGCGGAGCAATCGAGGCGGCCGCCGTCCGTCGAGGGCTCCTCCGCCGCCGCGGCCGGCCGATGCGGGAAGCCCTCTCGGATCCCGGCTCGCGGGTTGTCGCCGGCGCGGGGAGAGGACTCCGACGAGAACCCCGGCGTTGACCGGTCGCCATCGAGGAACGTGTGCTCCTCGGAGTCGTCGCCGGGCTGGCGGAGGACGCCGGCGTCCGCTGCCGCCTTCGCCCCCAAATCGGCGACCCGGACGAGGCTGAGCGGGCACGCGAGGAGCGTGTCCGGGTTCGCCTTCTGCCTTAGCCCGCTGGTGAGGGCGAGCCCCAGCCGGAACCGGAAGCAGAATGGCGGCGGCGGCCGCGTCCCGCCGCCGGAGGCCGGGTACTCGGGCGAGATCAGGGCGCCGGCGAAGCCGCACCTCGCCGCGGCGACGACGTTCTGCAAGAACCGATCGCGCAAGCTCGCGGATTTCGGGAGGGCGCACTACGACCGTTGATTTTTTTGGGGGGGGGCGCGGCCGTTGACGTTGACTCAGGTGACGGTGGTGATCTGGTTTCTACGCCGGGACGCGTTCTTACTCCCGTTGATTTTTGAGTTTTCTTCTGTTTTTTTTTTTTCCTTTTTTCTTCTTCTTATTTTTTTTTTGATTGTCTATATTATTAAACAGAAGTACAGTCCGACACATACGATAATTTTTTTTAGCGTACAAATAAAAATGTCTGATTTTACGAGTGCATTTACTTTTCACACGTCAGCAACGACAAGCGACTGTAATTACGTGTTTGCCACTTATGCTCGATCGAATTTACATTGCCGGGGCGGAGATGGCGCATGGGATGCGATACGAGGTTGGTACCTGCATTTGATTATCGAAACGTGTCCGATTGGAAACGTTTTTTCTTTGTCTGATTTAGGATAAATTATTGCCATCGAAAATGGGAATTTTTTTTTCTCTAAATCTTCTGTCCGAACGAGAGAGATGCTTGATAGAAAAATTTTAAAAAAAGATTTTATTAGGTAAGTGGCAAGTGGTGATCAGGTCGGCTTTCGTAATGTATTTTTCTTAGGGTTAATATCTTTAGAATTTTCGGACCGGTGCCTCATGACACATTTTCTTCAAATTAATTTTTCGTCTAGCAAAAAATCACAACCTCGCATAGCATATTAATCCGAACTAATTTTCGTTTTATGAAAAATCCTAGCTCGGTGTGCTTTCGATCCAAATTTGAGCTATGTCAGTAGTTTGGGATCTGATGCAGACGTAGGGTGGGTGCCAATTTTGATTTTTTTTGAGATGAAATTAGTTTGGAAAAAGAAAATGTGTCGGCGATACAAACTCCTACGATCGTCATTGAAACTGGTGACAGAAGATCTGTACATGAATAAAACATGGGGGTATTGAATTTCTGAAAACATTATTAAACTCCCTAATCTAAGTCGAATGAGAAAGCTCCCAGATTTAAAACTAAATCAGGAGAGTTCAAACTCTCATATCAAGAACTACACCGGGAGAAGATAGCTCCCAAATTTAGATTAGGAGAGATAAAAAAATAAGAAAAGAACAAAAAGACTTAAATAAAATCGACAGGAAGGTAGGGTGAGACTAGCTCAAACCCTCCGCGTGCTGAAGCTTGAAGAGGACGACGGAGAAAGAAGAGAGAGAAAGATTTTTCCGCTTCTAAGAGAAAAGGTCCAAATCAACATTAATTACAATGGAATGTCAGTCGATTTGAACAATTCCTATGGCAGTCCTTTCGTCTGACCATGTTGGTCGTTGTCATTTAGCTCCTCTGAGTTTTTGCATACACATTGACGAAAATAATTAAATTGAAAAATAAAAAAACCACGATTGTCGGGTAAATGAAGCACCGTTTTAGGGGGAATCGGAGGTGAGAACACAAATATATTAAGTACGAGGTCCGACTCTTACGTTATGTAAAAAGGTAGAGAAAAGGCAGAATTAAAAAGATTATAGCTAGAGATAGAATAGACAAAGAAAATTACCGTTGTCGAGCATTGCCTTTCTTTCCAAAACATGATACTTGGGCAACAAGATGCATATGGTTAAGACACTCGTTAATTACATCCAATTTATATTTAGTGGCTTCTACCTATTTTAATGAGGTTTGACTATAAATGAAACACAATTGCTCAAGAAGGAATGCTCTCATGAAAATTCATCTTTGAATTATTTGTGTTATCAATTACTTTATCAAAACCTAATATATTCTTTGCAAGCCCAATTACTAACTCCAATATTGTCTATCATAGGCAATAAGAACTACATTTTAACTTTTTAGTGCTAGAAGCTACAGTAATGGCAATGCTGAATGCAATATGAACTACAAATGTACCCTCGAGTTTGGTTAGCCCGACCAATTTTTCTTGCACTTTGTGATCACGGCGGCGGTGGCTACTCAATTTGGACTTACTTTGCCGTTAGGGATGGGCACATGGCATGGAGAATTTTCCCATGAAAATGCCCTTGCTTCTAGGGTGTGCATTGGTCTCTATCCAACTCAAGAATCGGACCAGACTGGACTAAACCGACCGGTTTTGGGTGATTCTTGATTCCAAAAATTTGAAATCGCGAATAACTGGTCCAGTTCCAGGTTTCACTTAGGATTTGGACTGAATCAACAAACCGACCAAGATTTCCTAATTTTTATATTTTTTATTTTGAAGCAAAACCTATTCAGCAAATTAACTCTTCTTTTAATATTGGAAAACTTAGGGGATAGAAGAAATCAAAAAAGAAGAAGAAAAAGAAATCACCAGTTCTGGGACCAACCCTAGAACTAGACCGGTTGGTCCCGTTCTAGGATCGGGTAGGTCAATTCCTGGTTTGACAAATTGGGAACCAACCTTGTTTAGGCACCAACTCATTTTAGAACCGATCACTCCTAGCGGCTTCCCACACCCTATTTATACACTTTTTAAAATGTATTTTAATTTTTATATTTAGTTAATTTAACATGGATGATAATTACAAATAATGCATTTATATATCGATATTTATATATGTCTTCGTATATTTAGTTGAATAATGTAGGAAGCAATTAAACACAAGACATTAAAATATAGTTTTTTAATTTCACTCATGATTTATCCATTTTATTTATAAACTTTCAGTTATTATTTTATGTGATTGGCCAATCTCAAATTTAGGCATTTGCAAGTGTTTTTTTTTTTTCGGGTGCTGTATCGCTTAAATAAATGTCGAAAAGGGCAACATGCACGCCGATTTCTTTAAAAAAGAACAATAAAATGAAGCCGTTGTCGTGCCAATATGGTGAAGATTGGAACGTCCTAATTAAGTGCAAAAACACCGTAACATGTCATCTAATCGATATGTGACGTTGCGACGAATCATGTGCTTTCCTCTTGGACGGCCAAAAATTTCGAAGATTAATCAACAATGGGATTGACTGCAATACTATATAGTCAATGGAAAATTACATCATCATCAAATGCATCGTCGATGATTTGTAGACTAGACAAGTCATTTTCATCGGGCATAGAGAAATATAGTGTAAAACGATTGACTTGTGCCGTGGGTAATAATGTCCCTTTGTTGGATAATAATGTTGATTGACTTATCTGCGCGGCAGCTTATGCGTACGCAGTTTTCGTTTGTAATTTGATAAACTAGGCATAAAGGCCCAAATCATCAGTGAGGCGAAATTTACAGCTCTTATTTGAAGCAGTAATTATTGCGGGAAAAAGCTACCAAACCCCAAATTTTATGCTTATAGTGACACATTTATTCTAAACTTTTTATTTGTAACATTTTAAATTCTAAATTATACTCACTGTAACACATCTATCCTAAATTTTTTCTTGTGACATAAAAAATCCCAAACTTATACCTATGTGACACATTTACCTTCTGTCATATGATTTTTCAATCAAAATAACGTTTTTTTTTATTTTACTTAAACCACTTGGACGCTATGTTAATACCATTTGCTTCCCAGCATCTATGTAAGCATATTTTCTACGATGCTCATTAACGGAATTTTGACAAAGGGTAAATGTGTCACATAGGTAAAAGTTTAGGATTTTGATGTTAAAGAATAAAGTTTAGGATAAATGTGTCACACTATGTATAGTTTGCAATTTTTTGTAGCTTTTTTCCTGATTATTTAGAAAAACATGAATTTTTCATAGGCAATTCTTAAATATATAGGTGCTGTAATATAACTGATTTTTTTTTTTTTGTGAATAAAAGAGAATTGCATGTGTGTATATATGGTGTGTGTGGTCCAAATGTGATTGTAAGATTTTGTGAGTCCAATGTCAATAGTCTATAAAATGAAGTCGTGAATTAATATTTAAATATCCCAACACTCCAGCCTAACATATAGGCTGGACTTAGATATAGAGGCAAAAAAGGGTTAGGGTGGACATAAACTCAGGATCTCATTCTGATATCATATGAAATTTTGTAAGATCTCTATTAACTATTCTAAAAACTTAAATTTTTAGATGAATACATGATGTAATATTTTAATATCCTAGCACTGTTACATGCCATATTATTAAGAAGCATTCTCTTCTATTTAATTTGATGGGCATTCAGTTAATTCTAAATATGCCCTGGTTCTTCAAAGTCGATATGGTTTGCCAGACGCCATAAGCTAGCTCTTGGTCTTGGTCTTGGTTTTGGTTTGTCTTTCTCCTGAGAAAGTACTTTTTATGTATATAGAAAATGAAGGCGTGCGTAGAAAGAAGCCAATCACACTAAAGAGTAAAGTGATTGCGTAAATATTTTAAATGAGGAAACCAATCATCTGTTTTTAAGAGTGTTTTTGGTACAGCTTCCCGGCAACAGCTATAGCTATGAAATGGGATACGGCAACTTTTATAAATAGTTTGGGAAACTCCTCTCGTCGGACCCTCAAAGCTGAAGAATTTTTAGGAAGTCAGTTTCATCCAGTTTTGAGGTGTTGCGGTTTTAAACATGCGTAGGATCTCGACCCCTGTTTTTCAATCAACATAATGTTGCAAATATATTAAGTGGGTCGGTTTCAATTCACCGGTAATTAAGTAGATCACTGATTGAATGAGTAATCTATCAGCAAGATTAGAAACCGATACAAATAGAATAGCTAGTACAACCGCATTCGCTAACTAATGTTTTATCCCTTTCTTAAAGTATTGAGTTGTTATAGGCCCACAAACTTTCGGGAAAAATGATTTGATCAGCCCTAAATTTATTATATACACGTCAATTTTAGTTCTTAGCATTTTAATTTTGTCAATATAGTCATAATTTTTTGCGTGAAATTTTAATGCAGTCATTTCGGCTTATTTTTGCTTGAAAATTTTAACGTGGCGATCTAGTTGTTGCCCACCATCACGTCCTTTTCGGAGGCAGAGATCTGCGACAGCTTCGACTTGTATGATCGAGAAAAAGATGGCCTGATCTCCACCTTTTCCTTCAGAGGTGAAAATGGGTCCCTCATCATGAAACCCTCGATCTCTCCGCCCCTTTGAACCCATCTCTTTTGCTTAGATTCCAATGCAAAATTGAGACAAAAATTAGGAGTGAGCGGTTCTCAGTCCGATCCAGTCCCACTCAAGAATCAGAAACCGGACCAAGAGGACCAGTTCCCATTTTCTAGGACCTAGGACAAGACTGGCTAGTCCTAGGATCGTGGATTGGACCGGACCATCGGTCCGGTCCAGTTCCAATGAAACCGATCACGTACTTTTAAATTAGACTTTCTATTTTAAATAAATAAATGTATTTATTTTTCTATTTCAAATGGAACCAATTACGTTCCAATGTAACCAATTCCATTTTTCAATGGAATCAATCCTTAAAAAAATTGGTAAAGGCAAGAGGGAATATATATTTAAAAAGTAAATATATATATTTATCGGTCTGGTCCGGTCCGGTTCTTACCCTAGAACTGGGAACCGGACCGTCCGAAAACCGGTTTCATTTTTAGGAATCGGGAACCAGACCGATACTCTCGAGAACCAGACCAAACCGGCCAATCTAGTCTAGTTCCGATTCGAGCGGTCTATCATGCTCGCTCTTAACAAAAACCCTAAAAATATCTCTCAGTTTCTTCAAGTGGGTCAAGACCAGAATGGGTTTTGAAGCGGACGTCAAGTCACGCTACCACATAATCCATGTGCTGGTCAGGGAATTTTCAACCGGCGAGACCCATTTCAATGAGCAGTAACAAGAAATTTGAGAAGAAGATGAATAGTAAGAAGGAAAGTAAAGGAAAAAAAGGAATGAAAAAAAGGTTTAGCGGTGCCGTTTCTATCACCAATAATCCCCATCATATGTTGATCATATCATGTAAGACAGCAGGTGCTAACTGAACTTCCACATCTTAAATTAGCTGATAGACTATATTAGAAAATTATTGATAGGTTTAGAATTAAATTAGCCATATTAAAAGTTTATCATTGAATTGACAATTGTATAATAAATTTAGAGCTAATTAAGTAATTTTTCCCAAACTTTCACCTAGTTCGGCCGCAAACAACGTACATATTGGACCGCTTGCTCCATTAAATAAGATATTCATATGAGTTCAAGAGATCGCTATTACAACATAACACTTTGTCGTATGTGACGCTTATTCTAACGCTTCACAACTTTAACCCATGCTATTGTTCTTCACTATTTATAAAATCTAAATATCAAATGTCACATCCTTCTGTCATTATCACTATATACACATCAAATTGTATTTAAACATACATGATCCATTTAATATATCAATCACATGTTATGTACTCCACGAAAATATTAAAAGGAGGAGTAATCGCATCTACTCCGTAATTGGTAGGGATTGAGCCATCGAAACTCCACTACGTATCATCAGCCCATGGCCAAATGAAGCTAAACTTCCAAGGAAACTTTAACCAAAAGTTCAATTTGAGGATGCCATAGTGGTTTAAAAGTTCTACTTTGGCGTATATAATAAAAAATTAATCAATTACATCCAATGTAACATGTGTATTACAATTCTATCCTTTAAAGAAATTTCATCCTCGAAATTTTTGCCCGATCTAATCTTTATCCAACTTCGTCCTTGCTCAACCACTCCTCTTCTCTCAATTTAAAGAAGCTTGCAAACGCTATAATTGAGTCAGCGTGGTCACTAAATAAGCAGATTACTAACCAAGTAATTAGCAAATCTCATCATCTAAGGATAAAAAACAGTACACCAATACACAAAAAATGGATAATGCAATCACAATCCTTAATTAAGACAATTTTTTAATAATGAATGCAAATGCTATGCAATTGTGTACATAATACACTGCTATTAGGGAAAAGTCATTTGAGATCTTAAATCTTATGAATAAAATGCAATCAGATACTAAGCCTTCGGATTAATAAAATTAAGTCCAGAAAACCTTTTTTCGAAAAATGAAATCAACTTCTTTTGATGGGCATTACTGGAGATTTCCGTCGTGGCACTGGAATATTGCATACATGACATCCTCAAATTGAACTTTTCTACATTATCGCAATTGAAAAGGTCTTAAGGTTCTCGTGCATGCTTGATAAAGGTTTAGAAATTGATTGAACTAATTGAAAATGTGATGACTCAACTTCATTTAATACCTAGCGACTTTGGGTGTATTTTTTTTTTCTCTTGTAGAAGAGTATCCATACAAAGAATACCCTAGAGACATTCTTCCCTTGTCTAATGTGTGATTCACTTAGTTCTTATCCCTGTGGTACATCCTAGAAGCTTGCTAGATGTCCTATGTTGCGTGACCTCTCTGGCTTGGCATTTACTCCTTGCCCTTGTCCGTCGATTTGGTATAGGCCCATCGGTTGTTGCCAGATTTGTCCTTGAAATTCACACCTATCATAGGGTTGTTCCTTCCCAATTCCACCTAAATCTTGTGTAACTTTGATCAACATCCCTAAACATCCATTTTATTTTGTGGACTTTGTATAGAGGGAGACGAGTCAAATTTTCATCGTTCTCTAGAAGGACTTCATTATTCAAAGAAAGCAGATTTTTTAGATAAGGAATACTCCTACGCATCAATTACTTGAAAGAGACACATAGTCACCACAACTGTTCTAGTTGAACTAGTCTTTCCGTCATAAAAAAACTAGTCCTTCCACCGATAGTTTATGACATGGAAAAGAAAAAGACCATGCAATGTGAGACTATGGAAAGAAAAGAAAAAAAGAAAATTGACGTGAGACTCACCGTTAAAAATGGCTTAAGCTCTTTGGTTGGATTTTTTTATCATGGTATCGGAGCTAGGTTTTGCACATTTTGCGTGCGTGTCCACCTCCGTTAATCAAATTTTACGTATAATTCCTAATCCAATGTGTACGTGATAGAGGAGGTTGAAATATCACATATTACTCGATAATGAGATTTATATGCTTATATAGTCCCCCTCCATCTGTTTGACATTCTAACATAATTGATGAAAGAGAGTTAGCGAGAAAATAACCACATTGGTGGACTGTACCCCATTGTCGATTTGCCATGTGACCAAGAGTTCTTCTTAATGATAACGGTTCGAAATAGTCAGTCGTGCGATCTTTGGAGGGAAAAAGATGGGCATGTCTCTAGGGACTTTGACTTGAGCCTCTCTTCTTTCTTTCTTTTTCTTGAAGGATATGATTGGTACGGTCATATCAACATGCCCTTTTGATTCGAAATTGCTCCGAGGCCTTTGTTAAGCTTTTCTGATGTCTGTCGTGCGGTGGTGTGTCGGCATATTGTTTTGATTTAAAGCGTGATACTCCTCTCATCAGAACGTTGATGGCTTGATTCGAAGTTGCTTCAAAAGGTCTCTTTTGGTACTCGGTCACTGAAGAGGCAAGGATATCTTTGGCCTTTTGAAATGCAAGTTCCTGCGACTCTTTCCACTCAGAATAGGCACCCTTCTTCTTTGGTCATCCTTAACGAACCCCGCTCTACGTTCATCAATCTAAAACCCTCTAAAACAAGAATAACCTAGGATCCTGCCGCCAATCCCGAGTCGTTCTCGCATGGAGCTGTACTCACATGAAACATACCCGCTTTAGAATCCCCTATAATTTGCATTTGTTAATAAATTCAGGAAATTGTATAAAGGAATAATCAATTGTATATCATAAAATATGAAAGGACAAATTTACGCATCTCCACCAACTAACATATCATTCATGTACAGGAGTCTAATGATCAAAACATAGTCCTAAGTATCTTCTGCATTCACTTACATGAGTTGTCGAGGAAATAAACAATACTTCAAACCCAAAACAAAAAAACTCACTTAGCAGGCTCCAAAGATTGCTGGAATCTACTGGGCAGCAGAGGTAATACACAGCAATTTTCACCTCCTAACCATTAATTGTAACACTCCATTACATTACCAATCAAGTGATAAGAACTATGCATTAAATCCCGAATGTATAGGTTGAACTTAATTGCTGTTCTGGTACGGTATACTAATATATCTTAAATATTCTCCGCGAATGTATAGGTTGAACTTGACAGCAAAAATTGATGATAAATCGACGACAAACGGATACTCATCCAATGCATTATTAACTAATTGTAGACTAGACAACTCATTTTATTCATGTTAAAAATATCATGCGAAACAGTTAACTCGTGCCGTTGGTAATATGTTCCTTTTCGATTGGTTATTCATTGAATAATGTGTTTATTGACTTTTCTGCGCGGCAGCTAATGCGTGCATAAGTTTCTTTTATAAAGTTATAAAATAGGCACAAAGACCCAAATTATAAGCGACACCAGACGTAATTCACAGCATGTGTATCCAGTAAAAATTATCCAAAAAGTCATAAATCTATTTCATTTATACCAATTTATTTCTAAATATTTTTATGTGCTAATTTAGTTTTAAATCTTTTAATATAATGCCAATTCAATCATTCTAGCTAATTTTGGCAGGTAATATTGCTAACGTGAATGCCGGATGACTTACGTGGTACGACCACCGCTAATGTGGACAACTTTTAATATTTTTTTGAATTTTTATTTATTTAGTTTTATTTTCTTTTTATTTTTTTTTCTTCCCCTCCCTTCTTCCTCCAGCCGGTTGTTGAACCTCGGCGATCGGCCAGAGGCTAAGGCTGGTGAGGTTCGCCCTCAATAGCAATAGTGAAGGTGAGCCACATAGACCGGCTAGCGTTTACGTTAACAATATCCGGCTAAAATTAGCTGGAATAACTAAATTGGCACTATATCAAAAACTTTATGACTAAATTGGAATCCAAAAAAGGTTAAGACTAAATTAGAACCAATGCAATAGATTTGTGACTTTTGTGACAATTTTCTCAATGTATACACACTCCACTCTCTCATTTGAAGCAGTAATTGTTTAGAACCTTGTTCGTCCCCATCTCGTGTAAAGTCTATGGGCAATGATAAATATAGTTGTGCTGTGATAGAACTATCCCCAACCCATGTATTTTAACATATATATATATATATATATATATATATATATATATATATAGTTTTTATATAGATGATCCACGCAAGTGTGGATTTGCTGTGGGTGGACAACTAGCGGAGGGCACTTCCACGGCATTTCGGGCGTACCACACAACATCACGACGAGTCGTCGTAAATCGTAATTAGGTACAATAATGTCATAACGTGTCGTTAAATCAATTTGTCGCGATACGGCCGATCGCCGTAACCAAGCATAAAGCGGTCGTAAAAAAATGGGGATGTGGTATATCAGTATATCTCAGAAATTTCCGTGAATAGATAGGAAGAACTTCCACTTGCTTCTTCTAATGGCCAAAACTGATGATGGATCAACGGCAATGGGATGTCTAAATGGTCAATGGAAATCTATCTCATCATCAATTACATTATTGATTACTTGTAGACTGGACAAGTCATTTTGTCCAGTTTGCAAATATCATGTAAAACGGTCGACTTGTGCCGTCGGCAATATGTTTCCTTCTCGATTGGGTTGCTAAATAGTGTTTGTTGACTTTTCTGCGCAGCAGCTCATGTGAACACAATTCCTTTTCGATTGACAAGTCACTTTTACTTGCAAGTTGCACCAGCACAAGGACCTTTGAGCTCGACTTTGGAACCCCTGTGTCCTAAGTGGGACAATAGCAGCTTGCTTTGGAGCCGTAAGCATAACATTCAAATATCTGGGGCATGGAAGTTTGTAGCCCTACAGTACTAAACTTCAAAAGCAAAGCAGCATAGCTGGAAACTGTTTAGGTTTGGTTTCGGGTTTCAAGTCACAGAAATCCACTGAGCAGGAACCTGCCGCCTCATTATATGTCTTTCTTCCTATGCCTAGTTAGTGGTTTTAAGATTAGGAAGTGTCTGAAAGAGTTTTCTTGGGGTCATACAGAAGTCAAGTTCAAATATCATTTAGTAATTCAAATCCGGGAGTGCAGCCAGTTTTGACATAGGATCTGGGGATGAGATCATTGCAACAGTTCAATAAGGCTCTTCTTGGTAAGTGGGATCTTTTATCCTACGTAAGTAGCTTCTGAAGAGTCTCTTAATGATAAAATTTGGCACTCGTTAAGGTGATTGGATAACTAGATTCAGAAGGGCGTATTATACACGGAAGATTTCTTGCATTCATTCAACTTGAGCTATTGGGGCATAATTCTCCTTTAGAAGGATGATAGGGGTGGACATCATGCTATACTCATATTTTGGATTTTGGCACAGTTCATTTCCTTCTCTAGCAAAAATAAAAATAAAAAGCACAACCTCACAATGCTCGACCTGCCTTATGATTCTCACAGTTTTAACAGAAAAGAGGATACGTCCGTATGGCTTGTCAGTAGAAGTGAAATGGATGGCTTACAGCAGCTACTCCATGAACTCAACATAACTGGGAATCCTTTCCCTTGGAAAATTACACCAGGAGAAAGAAAGCAATTTAACCTCCAAGGGGTTGGTCGAGTGTTAAGCACCTAGTTTGGAGCTAACAGATTCAAGTCCAAATCATGGCGTCATCTTCTCATATCAATATTGGGGGCCACATCCGCCACTCTGCGGTTGGAGCCTCACCCCATATACCTGCACGAGACGGCATGAAACGGTTTGTATGTATCTGTGGGAATTAGTCAAGCCGCAAGGATACACCCTGTGTTTTCGATAGGAAAATCGAAAGCAACTGCAACGGCGAGCCTTTTGTGGTGGGAGAGTGCTTAGAAGAGAGTCCTAACCACAGAAAAATCGAAACAGAAATGGTTGGGTGCTAGTGTGGTGGAGGTCTCTTTGTATCCAAGAAAGCAGAATCTGTATCTTTTCGTTTCTCCTTAATTGCCAACAGGTTAAAAAACTTTGGAGTTCAATATGGCCATTATGCATTAGCTGGGTTGTGGCAAGGTCTGCAAGAGACAGGAACTCTAGCTTGATCATACTCTAATGGTTTCAAAGTAAGAGAATGCAATCCAGTCTCCTTTTGGTGTCATTTGGAAGGAGAGAAATGAAGTGCCTTCTGGAATAAAGTAACTCCAACGGGTTTGCCTCTTTAGGAACCTTTTAGATCCTTTCCTGTTGGTTGTGAAAGGGGTGAGAGAGAAAGGGACCGCATACTCAATTTTTTTTTTGGGTTAATTACAGATTTGGTCCTCTAAGTTTTAGAGTTTGTGCGATTTGGTCTTCTAACGTTCATTTCATGCAATCGTGTCATCTAACTTTCTGAATCTGTGCAATTTGGTCCTCCAAAGTTTTGCTTGTGCAATCAAGTCCTGTAACTTTCTTGGTTTGTTCAATCAAGTGCTTTGTTTACCCACTATAACTAATATTGTCAAATCAGGATTTCTATTTTCTTGCTTCCCACATTCTTCTATGTGATTTTGGCGTCAAATTAGTATCACACGTCGTTAATAAACTCAACGGTTTAGTTTAAGCATTTGATGGAAGGATTTTATCGCACAAATTAAGAGAAGACTTGATTGCACAAAATTAAACTTATAGGATGACATCACAGAAATCAAGAAAGTTAAAGAGCACGATTGAACAAAAGAGAAGTTTTTTTGCTAGAAATGAACAAAAGAGAAGTTAGATGACAAAATTGCACAAAAGCTGAAACTTAAAGCACTAAATATGTACTTAACCCACTTTCTTTTAACAAATAAGATGTGGGTTCTTATAATTGACAGTCACGAGCACAACCTGAATTTTTCAAGCGGAAAGACTCATCTTTTGTTTACTGAGATGCTAACTTACTGGTTCTATAGTATCATCTTATCGTCACGCATTGCTCTAGTCACTAGAGGCCATGAAAGGTTCAACATCCGATCGACTGGTTCTATTCACGATGTCAAAACCTACACAAAAATGGTATTGATTCTTCTAATGCCCCACCTTATTACGTCTCTCTGTCTCTCATACATTCTCCAACTGGATGTAACCCTAAAGAAGCATTTTCTATCAGTGGCGAGAATGTAATTTTCGCTAATGGAAGTCCATTCAAAGATGTAGAGTTTGGTATGTGTTTGCTATGAAATCTTTCCTTTCTCAATTGGTTATTTTTTAATCCTGCGCAAATGCGCTGGTGGAGAAAATTCAGTTCATCTCTTGAGTCCTAGGAAACCTTTGTTCTCTTGTTGCTAGTTTCTTTTGAAACTACTGCTGCTGCAAACAGAATCAATAAAATCGATGAAGGTTTAGAACAGATTCATTTTAGGAATGTGATACTTTATGCTCGTTCGAGGATGTCATGTTATTTCCAGTGCCTTTCATCTGCTTCATTTTCTCGAGATGCATATATTTTCTTTAATTTTGGCTTTACCGCACATAGTGTTGAACTTGTGAGATCCTTGTTTTGAATATGAACAGGGGACACTACTGATATCCTTTCAAAGACACTTCCTCAGCAATGACTTCCGACTGAAACACCCTCCTCATAGAACTCATAGATCTGCTCTGTAGAGCATACTATACTGAACCTTCACAAGAAAATAAGCTTAGGGCAATGTGCTTTGGGGTGGGTATATGAACATTTTGAAGAACTTTTCAAGGTCGGCAACCTCGTGCCTTTGGCTCTTAGACTATAGCTTTCAGACACTCCAAACCCGACCCGAACCCCCCATTTGACACCCCTATTTCCTGGTCAAGATTTTCTCAGGCCAGACGATATTCTCCTCCCTATAGTGATCACATTCCCCTTTGTTGTTGGTCTACTCGTTGTGTATTGCCATATGGGACTATTTCAGGTCTCTTGCTTCTCTAGAGCCTGAGTGGATTGCCTTTTGTCAAAGAAAATTTCTATAGGTTTGGAGCTTGTTACAGGAACATCCAAGATAAATTGCACATGTGAAACGGTTTTGCTAAATACATGTCATGTTCACAGGAGATGGTCCTGCTGGGCATTGCAACCGAGGAAACAATACGTACCCATTTCCAGGGACAGGCCCATCAATCAGGAGTCATCGCGTGTGCTCTTGTCATCAACAAATTTTATCTTGGTCAGACTTATCATGTGACTCATATTTCTCCACAAAAGGCACGTTTTGTGTAAAGTCTTCATGTGGTCCTCTTTGTTCTTAAGTGGTTGCTTATACTTAGACACTCTCGTTTCAAATTGAAATAAATCGGCAAAATTATGGCCCTTGAATTTTTCTCTAAGATTGAATTTTAATTCACTAGAAGCCAAACTCGTGAATTCTTTCTTTGAGAGTGAAGTAAGATATCTATCTCTAGCCCTCTTGAATCGACCAACAAACAAATCAACCGACTCATTATCGTATTGATAGATTCTATCCAATTCAACAATCAATACCTCAGGTATTGCCCTATAAAATTGAGATGAAGCTGTCTTTTTATCTCAGCCCATGTATGGATTAAATTAGGAGAGAGATTCGTACATTTAGTAAATGCAATTTTTTTATAAAAACAAAGGGAACAACTTAAACTCAGGAATTCATTTATTCATGCTTCTTCACATTTGGGCAATAAATTGGTCAATATGTTCAATAGTCGATTGATCAATCTTGAATCCTCTTGAGTATGGCATGTTATTAACCCAATCAGGATGTGGCTTTCAATATGTTGATCTAAAAATTCCTCTATCAGCAGGTATTCGTTATGTAATCATATCTATCATTTGCTAAATATCTAAAAATTGGTATATTTGACCTTCTTTGCCCCCTAGGTTCACGACAAATAGGTTGAAAAGCCCAACCTTCCTTACCCCTGCTCACAAGTCTGTCAATCGGGATACAGATCTGTCAGTCGATTGACAAACTTGTGCGCAACACGAGCAGACCTGCAGGAAGCTGAGACTTCCCCTCTTGTCATCTCAAACGCAAGAGACTATTATACTTGCCTACCTAGAAATAGCCAACCGAAATTGATGTGGTGTTTACCTTTACTACCCAAGAGACCCTATATTCCCTCTAAATCTTTTTCTTTCTTAGAGAGAGGGAATACGGAGAGAACATAGGGACGAGCCTCTACCATACTAGGGAGATAGATTCGTACATCAAGTAAATGTAGTTTTTTTTTATAAAAACAAAGGGAACAACTTAAACTTAGGAATTTATAGACCAAAAAAAAAAAACTTAGGAATTTATTTATTCATGCTTCTTCACATTGGGCAATAAATTGGTCAATATGTTCAACAGTCGATTAATCAATCTTGAATCCTCTTGGGTATGGCATGTTATCGATTGAATCAAGATGTAGTTTTCAATATACTGGTTTAACAATTCCTCTATCAACAGATATTCATTACGCAATCGTATCTGTTGGTTTGCTGAATATCTGGAAATTGGTATATCTGACCTTCTTTTATCATGCCCCGAACCTCGACGAGTGTGCGACACACCAAGCTCGGTTGAATTAGTGCGACGTCCTAGGAAATGCCGCCGATCCAAACCAACACATCAGAGTTCTAACACGACAGAAACAAGAACATAAACCTGATAGTAATATCATGGGGTAATAGGGAAAGACAAATCACCAAATCACCAAGCACTATATTACATCGGGGTATATACAATATTTATTACATTCCATCACAACCAGAACCTTTGCACCAACAACCGCTGATATCAAAAAGAGACTAGCGACATCGGATAGACTCACTTACATTAAAAAGGGTCCAACGCCTACCTTCTAACGAGTTATAGAGGGGGTCCACTCAAAATCAGTCTCGTCGATGCCAGTCCGTTCCTCTGAAGACTTGGACTCAGTATTGATTTCAATCGGATTGTCCTTGTCTCCCGACTCTGCTGGAAGTTGATCGGCTAAATGGTTTTAAATAAAATCGTGAGAACACTTCTCAGTAAGTGAAACCCTAAACCTTACCTAGACTAACACGTATCTCTGGACAAGTTCAGCACACAATCAATCAACAATTGACATGCTATAACATTCACACGCACACTAGCCTTACCTCGGCACATGCACCACTATACACGTTAGTCCAATCATTATAACAAAACAGTTACCACAAAACACACTTATCGTTATAACATGGTCAATGTATGCACATGTATCATCGATAGACTAAACACTTTCCATTCTCACATTTGCCTAATAAACACAACATCATACAATTCCCATTTCACTCGAGCACACGCATCCAATTTATTTCCAACTCGCGTAAATACGCCTCAGGTCCACTTTCAATCCACGGTCCACGTACAACCGTCTCATTTTCATAACATTCTTTAGCTTGCATTACAGTGCACGCCTCAGGCTATATCTCTTGCCTGCGTTACAGTACACGCCTTAAACTCAACATCTTCCACCTACGACACAACCTGTATAAACGCATCAGGTTAGCGGTTTTCTGGTAATACTAGGCATCGTCCTACGTTATAGTACACGCTTCAAGACGAATTCAATTCCCCGCGTTACAGTACACGCCTCAGGGATTATGTGATCAAGCGAGCACGTCAACAAACCACATTTTATCTGGATC
The DNA here is from genome assembly GCA_024500025.1 of Syzygium aromaticum. Lineage (NCBI taxonomy): Eukaryota > Viridiplantae > Streptophyta > Magnoliopsida > Myrtales > Myrtaceae > Syzygium > Syzygium aromaticum. Next base: position 16,350,808 of record CM044888.1, on the reverse strand, counting down.
TCGCGTTATAGTACACGCCTCAAGATTTTTTTTTTTTTAATGATTGTGCAACACGTCGGGCACCCAATCACATGCCAATTTCATACGACCAACTCGCACACGACACCCGAAGTATTCAAATCACCTACTAGTCATATTAACCCACAAATTCATCAATTTCATTTGCATAAACTCAATTTAACATAATTTTCATATTCTAGGCCAATTTTCACTAATCAAGGGCGTCGCACTCATGCCACAAATCTCGATTCACCACATATAGTAATTCAAACATAATCATGCCACAATTCATTCACGATATCCACATTAACTCAGCCACCACAAAAAAAAAAATCATTAAAACGGCACATTTAAGCCCGTTTTTCATGCAATAATTCCCGGTAATGGCTCGTAATTATCCCAATCACCAACTTAATCAATTCTAACCTCAATTCTACCTCTAAAATTATCACAAATCTATCCAAACAACTCAGCCAACTCAATCCGCAACATCGCCTATGATCCGCCCCTATCACTTACTAAAACGCACCCAAACTATCCTGAAATGGCCCGCTATCCTAGGCGAGGTTTAAGATATCACTTATCCAGAATCCTAAGCTAGATTTAGCAACCAAGGGTGGTAGAACAAGGGAAAATAGCAATGGCGGTGTCAACGAGGGGCGAGGGGTGCCGACGGCCTCACGGCAACCACGGACGAACGGCGACGGTGACGAGCTTGGCCGATTGGCCACAGCCACGAGAGGACGGGGAGGAGAGTGATTTGGCCAAGAGGAGAGGGAGAGAGAGAAAGGCGTGTGAAAAATGAGGAGAGAGAGAGAGAGAAGAGATTAAAAAGAAGAGAAAATGCTAGTCTAAGCCTACCCCAGGAGAAATTACCATTTTGCTCCTCTCTCTAACTTTCATCCAACGGCCAAGATCAATTTTCACAAAAAATATTCAAGGGTAAAATAGGAATTTCACAAAAGTGTAGGGATAAAATTATCCAAAAATTTATATCTCTAAAGTTGGTGTGAAATGACCAAAATGCCCTTCTCACATTATACTTAGTCTTCACAAAACCTCAGGGGCAAAACGGTCATTTTGCACTTCCTATCAAAATTTCAGTTTTCTGACGAATCCGGACAAATCCGAGGTTGACCACGTTAATAACGACGTCATCCAATTACTCTGTCATGACTTTCAAAATTTTCAATACTCAAACTCAATCTCTATTTAATGGCCAAACTCAAATAAACGCGACTTGATCTTATCTCAAACTAAGGGGTGGCTTTCGGGAAAATTCATACATTCGACCCGTGGTCGATACTAAATCGAGCCACCTTTACGTTCACTTGAGTCATGGTGACATCGATTGTTATATAATTGTGAGGATCAATCACTAGTTCTAGAGAATGCGATCGTTTTAAATAAGTTTGAGATCGTTTGCAAATTTCGTATTTGGCGAGGCGGAATCACCCGCGATCCAGTTATACGACATTCACAATTCGATCCATGACCATCTTTAGATCGGTCTATATTAGCTCAAAATATCATCTCGACAATCCTTATGATCGAAAATCAGTCTATGGTCAAGTTCATTGATCGCGTGAATCTAGATCCCTAATTAGCCTTTCCCTACTGGTTAGTATTCCAAAAGTAATCAAGTCTGGGCGAGATTTACTATAAGTGCGTTATTGAAATCATGCATTTCATAAATACTAAGTGGATTGAAATTTAAAATGTTACATCTTTGCCCCATGGGTTCAGAATAGATAGCTGGAAAAGCCCGACCTTCTTGCCCTCTAGGGTCATGATCAAGGTCCTAGTTGTCGACGTTATGACTAACTGGCAAGTTAAGCCTATGGGGTGCATTTCTTAAATTTGGAGATGGAAGAAGACCGAAAGGTCTTTCATTAACCACATTTGGTATTACCCCTAAGGGCCGAATATTTTATTATTTGTCATATGCCCCACTTGTGGAATACTTTGATTTGCCACATTGTTTTTGTCGACGTTGTTAGTATGGGGACGAATAACCTAATTATTCCCACTAAGCAAATTAACCCGATTAGGGTTTTCAGGCCTTTCCAAAAGAGAGATTGTTCACACCTAAAATTTTCTCTGACAAGGCGAACATGCATCCCTAGTAAATATATATAACAATAACAGAATGAGATGAAGAATAATAAATGACAAACCAATGTACAAATAAATAAAGAGGAGAAACCATTTTCAATTTTTAGCAAAACATCAACAGATTTTAAAAACCTTCAGCCCAAAATTGAAATGAGCACTGGCCCATTCCACGTGCTAGAGCCCAAATTCTTTAGACGAAGGCCCATGAAACATAAAGCCCGTGAGAAAGCAAAATGAAGCCTTCACGGCCCAAATGAATAAAGAAGGAAGAGCCCACATTTCTTTTCCTTCGGTGCGAAGCAAGATCGATCTCTCTCTCTCGCTCGCTCGCTCCGACACGCCCGAGATCTCCCGATTCAAAAGATTTCTCAAAAATCTTCTCGATTCATCTTCACTCTCTCTCGAGCGATCGCCGTCGAGAGTCGTCATTACGCCTTGGGGCTCCGTCTTTGGTTAATCTTTGTCATAACTAGAAGAGCTAGACCTATCTTTAGAATGGAAGCATAACCACATTAATACGAGAGCTAGACTTACGTTATAAAAAAAAAATCAAGAACCATCTCTCTCTCTCTCTCTCTCTCTCTTTCCTGGTAGGACAGTCCCCACGCACCCTCGATGAGTTTGCCTAACCTATTTTTCTTGCTCTTTTTTTTTTTTTTGATTTTTGTACAACCATGTCACGGCCACGACTAAATAAAGGGGGTTGTGGTTGATTTAGGCCGGTAATTGCTACCGTGAGTGGATCTGGAGCGGTGGCATTCTCTCGCCGATGCTGCATCGCTCCCGCCTTCATTCTTTTGAGCTTTTGCTGGATTCAATTACTTACAACGATCGATTTTTTTTTTTAATCTGTAATTATGTTATCGAGCATATTATATGTATTTGGTTTAATGTAGCGAAATCGTTTGTCAAGCTTATGAATTTTCGAAGTTTATAATATATCTTTAAATATCAAAATGATATAACCAAATGAGGCAATAATTGTTTCCTGCAAACCAAATGAGTTGCTAGAGTTGCCATTAGTACCTGTGTTCCTATGAGAAATTAGACAATACTGTAAAACTCAAGGACAACAAACCTTGAAATAACTTTATATATACGCTAATTAGAGTATAATTTGCCAGCAAAGTCAAGCTGAAGCTATAACTCCTTTGGAAACCCTAATTTTCCTTAAAAATGCAATCCGATGTGCATATGGAAATGGAGTCAAATCACTCATATCAAGCCCTTTGGGATCTTTTATGTTCAGATGCTTCCACGGTGCGTGCACAATCTCAAGCTTTTCAATAAGTATTTTTATTCGGGCTAATTCCATAAAGAAGAATCAATTTTAACTTGAGTGATAATTTTAATCCGAAATTTTTTGTCTCAATAAAAAGCACTAACTTTTCCTCTAGTATCAAATTTGATCCCCGTGAGGTGAAGTTTTCGAATTATTCGGATCAAATTTAAGATTTAAGTGAAAATTTGCGATTTTTTATGAAACAAAAAAAGTTCGGATCATAATTATCACTTCAAGTAAAGTTGATTTTTTTTTTTTTTTGGAATTAGCCTAACTAAAACACTCATTGATTGTGCATACACCATAGAAGTATCCGAACATAAAAGATCCCAAAGGACTTGATCTGAGTGATTTGACTCCATTTCAAGGTAAAGTTGATTAATTTTTTTTTAATTTGGCCTATTTTATTCTCGACCAACAAAAAGAAAGCCCAAGGCATTCGCCCAATGCAAGCACGACAGAATTCACTGATTTTTTTGGACATTGGTGGGACAAAAACAATATCCTGGTTTTCTGATTTTGAACCAAACGAGGAAATAATTGTTTCATCAGGAACTGCAAGAGAAAACAATTACTATTCTTGTGAACTTAACGTGCAATTAGAATTGCCATCATCGACATATACGTGCTGTAAAGAGAAATTAAACATGTTACAACATTTAAGCACAATAGACCCCAAGATAAATTCAGAGCATGTCTACTTGGACTTAAATAAAAAAGCAGAAATGATTTTCTTTCTTCCGGCATAAGAAAGCTTAGCAACATTATTGGAATTTCTAGGAAATTATGAAAATAAATACGCAACTTTACGTGTTAACCTTCTGAGTGCTGTCAAAATTCCAGGAGCACATTGTACGATTTACATTAAGCAAAAAAGAAAAAAAGAGGAAAAATCTAAGGTCGGTCCACAGCTATGTCTAGGGACAAGATTAGGAGGAAAAAAATGAATTAGCATGGTTCTAGAAGCTATATATGTACCTAAGTTTCCACAAATTACAAAAAAAAAAAGAAAAAGAAACAATATTCCTTAGCTTCCTTTCCCGTTGGCTTGGCTGGACCAATGAATTGACGACCGTTCTCTCTCTTTTGTTTTTAATTTTTGGTCCCGACCGTTCGTTCTCAGCCGCCCAACTTTGACGGCTCCCGGCTCCAAAAAAAAAAAAATTTCCATTTTCCAATTTCATTGACCCAAGAAAAATAAAAAGCTCCCAATTTCAATTTTCCATTTTTACTTATTTAGAACTTTAATCCAATATATAATATGATCTCTCAACTGCTAATTTCTTTAACTTTATTTTCGAAATTTTAGCCTCATGTCAATGTGATCACTGAATTTTTAATTTATTCATTATCGAATATTTTCATATAGTTCGTGTATTAAATTGAACACATATCGAAAGCCCATGGATCGTATTGAATCAAAAAAGTTCACGAATCATGTTAAACATATTAAAAATTTTGACGATCACATCGAGCATTAGGTTAAACTTAGGGAATCACATGGAACGAAAAACATACTTCCCGGTGCTTGCGTCGTTACCCCTTTTCATTTTTTCTTTTCAATTTCAAATTAATTTACGTAGCGAGAGATCCGTTGCAGACAGGCAACAGTCGCACGTCAGCACCTTCTGGTTGTGGAAACCCGTGGACCCCACGCGGTCCCGACCAGATTTGGCCGATTCAAAAATTCAAAAAGCAAACGCGGACGACGATTCCACCGCTCGCCCCCGCGCCCACCACTCCCGGGTGGGGACGACCGCACAGGATCGGGCCCTACCCCCCCCCCCACTCCGAAAATGCGCACCCGGCGCATTATATCACCCGGCACCGCCCGTGACGTTTCTATGCCAACCCCGACAAAGAGAGAGAAGAGACTTCCACGCGAGCGCCATCTCTCTCTTCGCGTTCTTCTCAAGTCAAAGCTCCGGTTTCTCCTCTCTCTCTCTCTACCTCCGCGCGAGCTCTAGGGTTTTGGCTTCTGGAGGAGTACTGGTGGCGGTAGAGTTCGGGGGGTTAGCTCGGTGTTGAAGGAGGGAGGGAGGGAGGTTGGTGTGTGTGTGGGGGCGCTTGGGTGGGGTAACGATGGCGACGATGGAGAGCTTGATCGGGCTGGTGAATCGGATCCAGCGGGCTTGCACGGCGCTCGGCGACTACGGCGGCGGCGACAACGGCGCTTTCTCTTCGCTCTGGGAGGCGCTCCCCTCCGTCGCCGTCGTCGGCGGACAGGTCTCTCTCTCTCTCTCTCTCTAGATTTCTTCGCGCTCGGTCTTCGGGAAATCGGTTTCTCGAGTTTTTTTTTTGGGGCGGAGGAGATTCAGGAGGAATGTCTTTTTTTTTTTTGGTTTTTTTTTTGGCTCCTTTTTTTATGATGAGAGGGGGAAGACGGGCGGTCAATTTCGCGAGCCACTTGCGAAACGGGAAATCCGTTTTTTTTTTTTTTAATAAGGGAGGAGAGAGAAAGCGATCGAGAAAGCGAGGAATTTGGCAGGGTATAACCAAGTCTAAATTAGCAAAGCACGATGGATCTGCGAGAAGCTCAGATATGCTTAGGTTTGATGTCGAGTGAAAATGTCTCTCTTGGTGGATGATTGTTAGCTGTTGAGTCATGGAAGTTCGACTTGGGGGGGCGATTGATTGCCTGACCGGTTGTTCAATTTGCGTTCTCGAGTGCAGAGTTCGGGGAAATCTTCGGTGCTCGAGAGCATCGTGGGCAGAGACTTTCTACCCCGAGGATCTGGTAAGTCGGTCGAAACATTCGGTACGAGTTAGCAGGTGGGTCTTTGTCTGATTGTTTGCTGAGGGTTGTCTTCTTTTTCTTCCGATGATGGGCAGGTATCGTGACGAGGCGGCCTTTGGTCCTACAGCTTCACAAGACAGAAGATGGAGCGCCGGAATATGCAGAGTTCCTTCATCTGCCCAAGAGGAGATTTTCTGATTTCAGTACGGACTGTTTTGCCTTCTGATTCAATTTTGATCAATGTAATGTACTTGGTTTGGTTGTGTTTTCGTTTCTGGGGTACTGAATCAATTTTGTCTTCAGTTCAGCACATTGAACTGCATTGATGGATAAAGTGCCCCTAATTTGCAACATGTGAAGAGTAACTGTCCAATTATTGAGGGCAAAGTTTCTCTAACTAATATTGAAATGACTATTTAGGACTTGGTATTTTTTTGGAGTTCCGGCTGATAAAACCCCCGAGTCATGTTTACAATGGACTGCTATATCTTAGTTGTCCTTTCTACCTTTTTTTTTTGCCTCCGCTAAGTCATTTCATACCTTGTCTTACCGTTGGAGCTACAATCTGTTTCTGATGTCACGTAGAAGTGAGACTGTGAGCCAGTATGAGCGAAGATTGGAGTCCTTGTCTCTATTTTCTAATCTGTCGCGAGTTTCGGTGCACTCTGGCAATTATTGAAATTTGCTAGCTGCTGGTTCCATTGACAGTCCTCCAATGTGTTTAACATAGCTCGGGAATATTTGTGCTTTATTAGTTTAAAATGGGAATCACTCTCTGTTCAGTCATCTTTCCCGAGTGACATCTTTTAGGACAATAGCGTGGGACAGTGACCTCCCCTTAAAATTGGTCTTTTTTCTCCGGAACCGATTTTGCTTTCTTACCTAGACCTTAAGTGAAAGTAGTTGAGCTATGCCACTTCTGTTTTCTAACAATTTTCCGCATGGATTGATTTGTAACTTGTTTTATGTCTGCTTGAAATTTCAAAATGATTTAGGCGACATGTTTTTATCATAATATTCTCCATTTCTTGTGCTCCATTTAGAATGAACATATAAGGATGGACCTTTTTTTCTGTGCACATTACTATTTTTAGTGTCATCTTCGAGTTTCTGCCCATCCATTGATAAAATCACGATTGTGCACCCTGTTTGTTGCTCTATTTCTTATCCTGACTCCATAATTGGCCTTGTAATTTCAGCCCTCGTCCGGAAGGAAATTCAGGATGAAACTGACAGAGTTACTGGGAGGTCGAAGCAGATATCTCCTGTTCCAATTCATCTTAGTATATACTCTCCAAATGGTATGTTTGAGCTTGCATTCTTGCAAGTTGCAAATAGATACTTCGCTGTATTTCTTCATTCTGCTGCACTTGTAGGATTTTGCAGCACTGGGTCCTATTTGTGGTTGGAAGAGATAAAACATGGGTTTTTTTTTATTTTTTTTTGTGGTTTCTTTAGCTTTAGTATTTGTTGCCTGCTTGCCGGTTTTATTTTCATATTTTGTTCGTGAAATGATGTACAAGATGTTATTCCGTTGATCATTTCTTTTGTTGTTTCTTCCTCCTATAATTAATTTCTTGCTATCTAACTGTGTAATTCAAAATGCTATGTTGACTGCCGATGTACATTCCTTTTTAGGATTGAATGTTGTCGTTGTCCCAAAATGCAGGTTTTTTCTTTTCTATACTAAGAGAAAAAGACTGAGTTGCATGTAATTGATCAGTCAAAATGTAGGTTTTATGTTTTTCCAGTTTTGTATGTAAAAATGACTGATTCACGTTTATTTTTAACCTTTAGATATGATTTCTTAGTTATTAAGCCCCTATTTGCTCTTTTTGGGGTATGGCACAATTGCTAATTGTGTTTCTGATAAATCTATTTCTTAAATTTGGCATAATTGCAACTCTATCTTATCTGCTTCTCTTGAATTTCTTGTTTTTGTCTTTTCTACAGTTGTCAACTTAACCCTGGTTGATTTGCCTGGTTTAACGAAGGTTGCTGTGGGTATGTTTCTTGTTTAGTTTAACTTAGCATTAAATTTTTGCCCAGTGTGTTTTCCATGTACTTAAGAGAGATTTTTCCTCTTCAGAGGGACAGCCTGAAACTATTGCTGAAGACATTGAAAACATGGTTCGATCATATGTTGACAAGGTAATGAGATGTTGCCAATTTTGTAGATGCACCGTGTTTACTTTGAAGTTTTCAAATGGCCATGACCAATATCGTATTGTGCTATGCAATGTATACGACTGTTTTATCAGGCATAACTTTTGATTGAGTTGAAGAAAAATATTGGCTGTCTTAGTTTTTCTTTCCAGTGCATGCATGTCGTCAGGTTTATAGCTAATGTTAAAAGCACCCGCAAAAGGATGTGATAATTTTGGGGAAGCAGTTTTGGTTTGCCTTGTCACTTGTTCAGGAGTTAGAATATAAGAGTTTCAGGTTCTCTTTGCTTTATTTACTCAAGGTTATGTTATGGGAACTGGTTATGTATATACAAGTGAATATGTTCTTTGTGAAACAGCTTGATCAGAGCGATGATGAATTAAGCAGTTGTAGATCATTTTTGTTCAAATCTTTGGATTGACTGTGTTCATATTTTCGGCATGTTCTTTGGGCGTTGAAAATAGCTGAGACGGAGATGATTATAAAGTTAATGCTTCTGCACTAATGCTTAATATATGATTACACTTGCGTTTTTTGTAGCCTAATTGCGTCATACTAGCAATATCTCCAGCGAATCAGGATATTGCCACTTCAGATGCGATCAAGCTTGCCAGGGAGGTGGATCCGACAGGTATGGTCTGCTTGTCTGGTGACAGTTACTAAATTTTTTTTTCCCGATATGGATGTTAGTAGTCATAATTCACAAAGATGTTTTCATCAGGTGAACGGACATTTGGAGTCTTGACTAAGCTGGATTTGATGGACAAAGGAACTAATGCTCTGGATGTACTTTCTCTCTCTTTCTCTCTCTCTCTGCGTGTCTGTCTGTGTCTGTGTCTGTGTGTGCTTGTATGCACACATGTGCTTGTCTCTGCCCCTGGGCATGTGTATGCGTGAGTGTGCCTGTGTCTTTTGGAATATTCCTGTTTGCAATTTCTTTTGCTACATGCACTCCTTTTTTGGGCTAAACATCACTACCTACATGTTTTCTTTTGTGCACTTTTTACACTCAGGTTCTCGAAGGAAGATCTTACCGGCTGCAGCATCCTTGGGTTGGTATTGTGAATCGATCACAAGCTGATATCAATAAAAATGTGGATATGATTATTGCGAGGCGCAAGGAGCGTGAATATTTTGCAACAAGTCCTGATTATGGACACTTGGCAAGCAAAATGGGTTCAGAGTATCTTGCAAAGCTCCTGTCAAAGGTTTGACCACTATTTGCATCATCATGGAAGTTCATTACTTTGGAAGGATTTATTTGTAACAAGGTGGTCTTGGTTCAGCACCTGGAGTCTGTAATTAGGGCACGGATACCGAGTATTACATCCTTGATTAATAAGAGCATTGATGAACTTGAATCAGAAATGGATCATCTTGGCAGGCCCGTTGCAGTCGATGCTGGGGTGAGTATTGTGTAAATGTGCAATTATTGATTAAACTGGTGCTCCGTAAGCTGTATTTAACTGAACTCTGTTTCTGTAGGCTCAATTGTACACTATCTTGGAGCTTTGTCGTGCATTTGACAGGATCTTTAAAGAGCATCTGGATGGAGGGTAAATTCCTTCACTTTTTATCTCTTGCTCCATCCAGATTGATGACATTTGGTGGTTGAATAACCTTTATGCTTTTTGGTTATACTTTATGATTGGTTGTGTAATTTCTATGGAAAAAACTGGTATCAATGACCGAACTTTTCTTTATTACAATTATTATTGGTTTGTTGGTTGTACTTCATCTGTCAAGTTGCACGCAGCTGTTTTGTGGATAATATACAATTGGATTATGGTCATGGAGTGATAGTTTGATAGAAAAAAATCGTTCCTCGACATTCTTGAGCTGCTCAACTTTACATAGTACATGTTATTGTTAACATGGGAAACGTGGGTGTTTATGGAGTATGGTCACAGAGTGATAGTAACCATCTGTGACCTTTTGTTGTAAATGGGAACGCGGGTGTATTTGTAACTCATTAATTGTTAGTTAAAATTGTATTGGTGACAAAAACTAGAAATTACTTAGTTCTTTTACGAGTGGAAACTTTTAAATGCTGATCAATAGAATGTTCCTTCATATATTAAATTATTTTATGTAGCTTAAATTCATTCCGTCCTCTCTGTTGTGTATTTCCTTATTAAGTTGGTTGTTTCCTGTGTCCTTTTCAGGCGACCAGGAGGTGATCGTATTTATGGAGTTTTTGATAACCAGCTTCCTGCTGCTTTGAGGAAGCTTCCATTTGATCGGCATCTCTCTGTTCATAATGTTAAGAAGGTCGTGTCGGAGGCTGATGGTTACCAACCTCACCTGATTGCTCCAGAGCAGGGTTACCGGCGTTTAATTGAGGGATCTCTGAACTACTTTAGAGGCCCAGCTGAAGCCTCGGTGGATGCTGTAAGTAGTTTTTTTGTGTGGAATCTTATGGTGCCTCTAATTCTTCGTACTTCTTGGAAACTCACGAGTGTTACATCACAGGTGCATTTTGTTTTAAAAGAACTTGTGAGGAAGTCAATAGGTGAAACACAGGTAATTTGGAGAGACAAAATTATATTCAAATCCCACCCTTTACATTAAGTTGAATTGTGGTCACTCATGAAACAGGAGCTTAGGCGCTTCCCGACTCTGCAAGCTGAAATTGCTGCTGCTGCTGGTGAAGCTTTAGAAAGGTTCCGGGAGGATGGGAAGAAGACAGCGATACGTTTAGTGGATATGGAGTCTTCATACTTGACAGTGGAATTCTTTCGTAGACTTCCCCAGGAATTGGAGAAAGGTGGAAATCCCGCTACCGCAGCAACAGTGGACCGCTACACAGAAGGGCACTTCAGGAGGATAGCTTCCAATGTGTCTTCCTATGTTGGCATGGTGTCTGAGACCCTTAAGAACACAATTCCCAAGGCCGTGGTTTATTGTCAAGTTAGAGAGGCCAAGCAGTCTTTGCTAAATCACTTTTACACACAAATAGGACAGAAAGAGGTTCTCTCTCTCTCTCTCTCTCTCTCTCTCTCTCTCTACACGCGCACGCATGGAGAAACGCACAGGAAGGACATCAGTTGCTTGCTCGTGTGGTTGCATGTGTTAATATTTTAAACAGATAGGACGTAAAAAGAGGAGTTATCCAGAGGGCAGATCTGTGGTTACTCCTGTGATTGATGTTTCAAGTACGCCTACCAAGAAAAGAAGAAAAAGGACTGGCGAATGTTATTTACTTGGAATGTGTCAAAATGGTGCGGTCTAGCGGTGTCCCCTTACATATATCCAGAAGGAAAAGGGGGAGAAAAAGTAGAGATACAATTTTTCTTCGGGAGCTGGAGCATCTGCAGTTTTTTAAAAAGCATGTCGACCTAGGTGGATTAATGCAAGTGTGCTAGTTTTTCCTGGGTGTCTTTGACTCTTTAGGATGATGTGCTGCCTTGCCATCGTAGGGAAGGGCTACTAGCCCGTTCACTTCTTACAAGTTGGAATTACTTGTCTAGGCTGAATGTAATCCCTTTTCTGGTCTAAGTTCTGCATTCTCAGGAGAAGGGAAGCCTTTAGAGTTAAACACATTGTGTTCTTGAGCATGCGGCTGCTTTTTAATCGATTTGGTTTTCATTCCTTTCACAGGGTAAACAGTTGGGTCTAATGTTGGACGAAGACCCGGCATTGATGGAGAGGAGGCTACAATGCGCCAAGAGGCTCGAACTATACAAGGCAGCACGGGATGAGATCGATTCCGTTTCGTGGATTCGATGAAGTTAATTACATGTACTAAATTTTTCTGTATGATGATAGTATTCATAGACTTGGGCGATTTTTGTTGACTGATGAAGCCTTGCTCATTCTTTCAATCACATGCCTTATAGATAGATATAGATGTCTTATTTTGTATTGTTTTTTGATGGATGGCCCGGCATGTCACATTCGAAACCATCCGCGCACGTGATTTTACCCCCAGTATCAGCGCGGTTCGTTTATTAGATTGTGCAGAAGCCCCGTCTATCAGCGCAGTCTGTCCGTGATTGAAAGATTCGAAGCCTGGTCTTTGTACCTTGCTATTTCACCCCCTCGATTGGTGACAACTTTTGTGTATGCAGTATCCTCTCCGATGGATGAACTGTCGCATCTCGATACGGTACAAAGGGCGGGTCTAAAATTTTTGGTTCACAGGATCCACTGAGACCAACAATTTCTTGGGGTCTCTAAATTTTCGGGCAACTCATATTCAACCTGACTCACAAAAAATAATAGAAAAGTGGATCTTGACTGGTTTTGTCGCCTCTAGCTTGTAATGGGTTGACATTGGTACAGTGTCGACCTGCTGATGTTCATATTTAGTTGGGCTCTGCTTCGATAAATCTGTTTCAGCTTGCTTCGAACATTTTAGGGAACAAATACTTCTTCACCTAGCCATATACATAAAAGTTGTCATAGCTGCAGTTGGCCACCTCTAGCTAGCAATGGGTTAGAAAATGGATCTACTTCAGATTCACAATGATAATGGAGCTCTAGCTTTCCAAACCAATTTGCCATTTTGGGCAAACCATAGTTCGCCAAGCCTACTAAATTTGAATTAAAGAAAAGACAACTAAGTCTTACGCTAATTTGGGGGAAAATTACCAAAAGTGTTAAACCTATTATAATTGTGTCAATTCAGTTCATCGGGCCAATCTTGGCTGGCCGGCCGGCATTGATGTGGACACCGGCCGGTTGGCGTTGACGTGGACGCTGGCCGGCTAGCGAATGCTGACGTGGCAATTTAAAAATATATATTTTAATTTTTTTGAATTTTCTTATTAGTTTTTTTTCTTTTTTTTTCCTTCATCTTCTTCAACCTCTAGCCGGTTGCCGGACCAGTGACCGATAGAACACGATTAGGGTTAATGGGGCCTTCGCTTCTATGGATATTCTCCCTGCAGAGCACATAATAATCTCCCCGAAGAGCGACCAGAATTCGCGTCTTATTGTACGTACATTACTAGTTAAGTAGGTTGTCTTATGCCCATAATCTCCAATTATTACATGATTAAGAATTCATCGGTGGTTGGTCGGCACCCAACCACGGCGTGCCATTTGCATTTCTGGGTCCCGTGGCCGGTGCTGGCTGTGGCCCTCCTTCATCTCTAGCTAATATATACTCAATTAGCCTAATGAAAGATTAAGAAATAAGTTAAAATAAGAAGACCACCATTCAAAAGGATGCTATTAGGACGAGTATATATGTGGCACAGGCTTGCTAGTGTCAAGCATAACTGAGCGAGTTCTCTCTCATGAGTGGTTGGTATAGTTTTTGATTTGAGCAAACATGGTGAAGCTAGCTTTTGGTGGCTTTGGGGACTCCTTCGGTGTGGGGTCTCTGAGACGTTATCTTTGATGGGTTATATCTTAAATAGAATCATAATAATCACGAAGACAATAGAAAAAATTGACACACGAGTTTACCCATATTCACCCCAGAATAGAGCTACGTCCTGCAAAGGAATTCTACTATGATATTTAGATTTTACAACCACAATCACTCGTTATAATGATATTTCATACGAGTACTATATATATAGAACTTAAATTGGGCTTAAAACCCAAGTCTATCCGAAATCCTTTAATCTCATAATAAACGGGTCAGTAACCCGATGTTGTTTTGGGGGCGCTGCCCCCAAACCTCCGTCTGTTCACCGGGGAGCGGAACCCTCGACATTTTGTGCATAAGGGTTACATGACGTCGGTTCATACTTCGATTTTCCTAAGCTTATGTCTGCATTCCCGATATGAGAAACAAGGGTCTCCGAAGTATTCAACTCTAACAATCTCGCCGAGTTCATCACGACCCTCCTCTTCGTGTTCGCCGGTGTTGGGTCCGCAATTGCTCATGGCAAGTACACCATGACTCATTGTCTTTTTTGAGGACACGTATTCGCGTGATGTTGTCGCGTCTTTAAGCACGTTCCATCCCTAAATTGCATGTACCGATGTCAAAACAAGGCCGGTGTGGAAACATACGAGTTTCTTTCTCGAGAAATTAGTCTGTGTATGTACTGAGTGTTCCATTATGTGCTTCCGATAATTGGTCGGTTTTTGAAGGACTATGTTTTGTGTTGTCTTAGGCAAGCTCACGTCGGATGCGGCCCCGGACCCGGCCGGACTAGTTGCGGTGGCCATGGCCCATGCGTTTGCACTGTTTGTGGGGGTATCCATCACGGCGAACATCTCGGGTGGCCATCTGAATCCAGCTGTCGCGTTCGGATTGGCCATAGGAGGCAGCGTCAACATCTTGACCGGCATCTTCTACTGGATCGCCCAATGCCTCGGTTCTATTGTTGCCTGCCTCCTCCTGAAATTCGTTACTAGCGCCGAGGGACGTAGTCTTGCACAGGACCACAAATAAATCCTAGGATCAATGTATAAAATATGATTTGGCTTAATGATGAAATCCAGTACATAACTATTCAAATCCTTTCTGTACATCACACCAACCCGTGCTGTTGCTGCTAGCATGAGTTCAATAGCAGGCCTAGTTATGGAGGTCGTCATCACTTCCGCACTGGTCTACACCGTGTACGCCACAGCAGCCGACCCCAAGAAGGGCTCGCTAGCGATCACTGCGCCCATCACCATCGGCTTCATTGTCAGCGCCAACATCCTGGCCGCTGGCCCGTTTAGCTGCGGATCCATGAATCCCGGCCGCTCTTTCGGGCCTGCCATGGTCAGCGGCGACTTCTCTGAGAATTGGATCTACTGGGTTGGCCCGCTCGTCGGAGGAGGGCTTGCCGGGCTCGTGTACGGTGACATCTTCATTGGTTCCTATGCCCTAGTACCCCCTTCTCAGGACTATGCTTGAGAGAGACAAAACTCTTGTGCTTTGAGTTTTAAGTTTCAGTAATCCGGTTTCCTGTCGTTCGTGACGGCGTGTTTTGCTTGTTGCTTCTGTGGGCTTGCTCTTGTTAATAAATCACAAGTGTACAGAAAAATCACTTCAGATTAAACTACCGTTGCTTCTTTTATCGGGTGCTCTAGTGTCCCGACCCGTAGCATGAGTACAACATCTCAACCTCGAATTAACCGCTTCACACTGTCCAAATTTTATGTGCGAGACTTCTCTAATGTCATTCACGCACGAACTTGAGCGAATCTCGAGCCTTCCACTACATTGTAGTGACAGAGTTGTCGACATGCTCTATTTGTTCAATGAAAAATGAAGAATTTGAAAACTATTTATCTAAAAGTGATCGCTTGAAATAATAAATCAATAAAAAATATTTTTACTATTGATAACAAGGACAACGAAAATATTTTTCATTCATTCATTCTTGTAAGCATTACAAGCAATTATTTTTATAAAAGTAATTTTCAAATCATTCATTTCACACGAAATAAATAAATGGAGACTTTTAACCAATTTTGAATCGTCAAGATGTCGAATCACCCGTCGTGTGGTGAAAAGAAGATGTGGAAATAATATTACAGAGTCGTCCACTACTGTCAGTAGTTTATACAATGAAAGGGCACATGTATAGCACATGAGGTCGAGGCAACAGGCATGCTGCTCCTAAACCAACTTATTTTGGCACGCACCAGGTCCATGCCGGTGCAAATACAAGGCGCAGCTGCCCTGTCCTCGCCAGGGCCTCGACAAGAGCTGGTGACCCTCACCAAGCCACAAGTGAGGGCAGGCGACCCTGGCTATGCCGCAACTCATCTGAAAACATCACTGAGAGCACAATCCACTTGCAAGAATAGAATATATGTCACCGTCTCATCCTACCAATGGCAAACATAACGCTAAATCTCCCGAAGAGATAAGGAAAAAGAAGTGCATTTGATCTCATCAATCCGACAAAGATTGTTTACACGATTCCAGTATCATTATCAGCGCAAGAAAATATATATACCGCGTAGACATCCATGACTGTAGAATGTGTTGGTTCCAATCAAGCCCCAGGAGCAACAGTTCTTTATTAGGACGCCAGCAACCCACCTTTTTGCTCATTTAGCAAGAAACTTAAAACAATTCATCAAGACTTTTACAGCATGTTCAAACCAAAAATTCAAGCGAATTACTCCATCTGTATAGCAAGTTCCAGCTAAGTATTCAGATGAATGTAACTTGAATGCCATCCCGCAATTCTCAACTCCATCAGATGGCTGTAATTTGTCAAGAACCATCTCAACAAAAAATCCAAAAATCATAAAGTCAGTTCATGTGAGTTACTTTACCCATGTAGGTCTCGACAGTGGTTCCGTGTTGGAGCTCTCATTCCATCACCGCAACTCCTCCAGCAGCCTTTATCTTCTCCATTATGTCATTTGCCTCTTCCTTGGTGACACCCTGTTTAAGCAAAACAGGGGCCTTCTCGACAAGGTCCTTAGCCTCCTTCAACCCCAAATTGGTGAATGCCCTGACTTCTTTAATCACCTTAATCTTTGCGGCCGTATCGAATTTCTCCAGCTTCACATCGAATGCTGTTTTCTCCGCCTTTTTCTCCTCGGCCTTGGCGGATCCCGCACCCGCTCCTCCATGCGGGCCTAGGTCCATGCCCTCGGTAGAGATCGTCTGCATCTTGGGATGCCGTAGTCTCTCCTGAAGAGCAGGCCCAATTTGGGCACGCTCCTCGGGCGGCATTCCAGCTATGCGCTCGGCAAGCTGTATGATTTTATCCGAGGGCGGAGGTCTAGGGCCATACGGATCATAAAAAGCCGGGTATTTATACCGCTTAGGCTTGGCTTCGGGATCCCTGGGGACAAAATCATGCTGGAACGAGCGCGACTGCAGGGGTCCCGTAATGCCCCTGAGACCGAGCTGGAGATATGCAGATCTGACAACTAAATCAAAGAAAGACAAGGATATATTAGCTCATTCGAGCAGCAAGCGAACTGCCCCCCGCACACCTCCTCCTACTTCGACCCCGGTTACCAAATTCAGTCGTCAGAGGCACAAGACAGTACGCATTAGGGACCTAATTCACAGTCGCACAGCAACATCGTTCCGCAAAGCCCCAAATGCACAGTCAAAAACAGGGTAAAAGAAACCTCTCTCTGCGCTCTAGCTTTTCGGGTAATGAACAGTACCGGAACGAGCAAGTCTGGAGACGCTACCTCCCTCCATCCGGCGAACGAATCCAAGCCAGGCCAGGCCACCCGCCCCCCGCGCTCAATCCTCAGCTCTCGCTAATCGTACGGCCATCTGAACACGAGAAGACCAAGGAAAAAAAAACACACGTCAGCCCCCCCCGCACGCGCAACCATCAGGAGCCGAGCTGAGAGGAAACGGAACAGCCTCCTCCTCCTCCTCCTCCGAAGAAGAAGAAGAAGAAGGAGGAGAAGAAGAAGAGATGGACTCACCGGCGGATCGGTATCTCCGGCGCGATGGAGTTAGGGTTTCGGCGAATCAACGGCGACGGTGGAGAGAGAGAGAGTGGGGTCGGGAAGGTCGAAGCTGAAATTTGAGAGAGAGAAAATAACGAAGAAAAAAGAATAAAAAAAGAGCCAGTGAGATGGGAAGAGCGCACGAGCGATGCTTGTTCTGTTTATTGGGCCCGATGAGCTATGTGGCCCAAGATTTTTTGGCCCTGTAAAGAGTGCTCGGCCGTGAAGGTCCCGCCCTTCTCCTCCCCACCCCCTTCGAGCTCCTCCATCGGCGGTGGGGCCGTCGCGAATGACCCCAGTCGAGGACCGTCTCCGGTGACCCTCTTCTCGTCTGAGCATATCGTCGGCGGCGGCACCGCTGTTGACGGCTCGTGCTTGTTTTGTGGCCTCCTTGGCGGCACAGTCTGTGATAATAACTACATCTACAGATCAAATAAATTGTGCGCTTGTTTCGCTAGAAACTTCATGATAAACGAAAATATCTCCCTTATATGGATATGCAATTTCACACGTGGCTTGGATTCTTTGGTGTCTTGTCCGAGTGATTACAGGGGCTAACTGCCTGTTGTCTTGTCTGATTATTTATGCTGGAGGCTTGCCATTCCTTTTGGGTCATGGGTTATTCTGCAGTGCAGCGTATTGGCGTTTCGATTTTATGCTCTTGCTCAGATAGAAAATTTTTGGCATTGTGCAAGATCTTTTTTGGTTGGGCAACCCTCCGGAATCTAACTAATTTAAGTGATTTCAGGGTTACGTGGCTTATCGTGTCCGTGTAGGACGTGGGGGTCGCAAGAGACCTGTTCCCAAGGGTATAGTGTATGGTAAGCCCACAAATCAGGGCGTTACTCAACTGAAGTTCCAGCGAAGCAAGAGGTCTGTTGCGGAGGAAGGCGCTCGCAGAAAGTTGGGAGGCCTCAGGGTTCTGAACTCCTACTGGATCGATGAGGTTCGTATATTCTCTTATGGGCTTACTCTTTTGATTCTTTCATATGGTTTTGTTGAAACTGTTTTGTCTTGTCGAGTTGCTCGCTTTTGATAATTTGCAAATATATATTGCAGGATTCTACCTACAGATATTTTGAGGTGATTGTGGTTGATGTTGCCCGCAAGACCATCCGAACGGACCCGTGAATCAATTGGCTCTGCAATGCTGTGCACAAACATGGGGAGCTTCGTGGCCTTACCTCTGCCGGAAAGAAGTACAGAGGCCTTCGTGGAATGTCGAGCGAGGTGTCAAATTTTGGAGATCAAACTGTTTCAAGAGCATGTTCTATTTGGTAAAATACTTCTATTGGCTGTTTACTCCTCGGTGCTTATTGCTTTTCGGATGCTGTCTTGATTGATGGTTAACGAATCGATTCCTTGTTTTGCAATAGAAATGCCTTGCCTGTTTTAAGGTATGTATTGCCAAACGGCCATCGTATGGTTCGGGTGTGCAAGGCGGTCTAATTTTTCTTAACCCAAAGGAAAAAATGTGCTTTTTCAAGTGGTAAAATTGACGTTGCTGCCACCTTTTTCCATCCCCAATTTTATGCCCACTTTGCTTGGGGCGTCTTGATTCGAGGATTGCTTAAACATTTCCTTATACCTTAATTTCTCACTTGATTTCTTTGCTGACACTAATGATGATGGTCGAGTTCAGCAATCTTTTCGTTTTCGCTTCGTTCATCTACAGTTTTCGCCAACCTTCCAACTGTTTACCATTGTACTACACTTCACCAAGCATTATTTTAGACCTCATCTTGTAGATAGGGGATTTGAGAATTGCGTTTCGTCTCATATAATCATTCATGCTTTATTCCAATGGCCTTGACCCAAGTCTTTTTGGTAGAAGCAGATTTCGAACTTACGATCCTTGAAAGGGATCCATACTCAATTTTTGTGCGGCTGAGATACAATAAAAGCTGAAGCTAGCTCACAGTGCTAGAATGTTGCTTCAGAAACTTGTTATTTCAGGGCCCCGAAGGCACATTTAGAAACGATCTTCATTAATGACTTCTGCAATCTTAACGAACCGGCCCTTCTCTATGGAAAGCTGTGCTGCAACTCCAATGGCCACTGAGATCAGCCCATCTTGCAAATCTACGGTGGGTGCACAAACGCCTTTAGCCCTAACTGCGTCCAAGAAGTTCAGATGCTCCAGGTAGCTTGATCCGTGATGCAGGCCGTCATATCTATGACACAATCACATTGGTTAGGTTGGCATTTGCTGTCTGTGGCGGAATCCGGGTCTCAAACTAAGAAACGGGTAAGTGGGTAGCCTACTTTATCTGGTCATCTGCCGCTGTTAATGTTTGGACCCCTCTCTTCCAGCAGTTCGACAAGCCAAAGCGGACAGTGCTCTCGGGATCAAATGCCTCACCCTGTTGCACTATCAACTTGCCACTTCATTTTAACAAAGAACGGAAAAAGAACGAAGATATGCTACTTCACACGAACACGGTCAGACAAAGATGTGAGCGCGGGGAGAGAGAGAGAGAGAGAGAGACGTTTCCAAAATCACCCTCGACAGCTATTTCTAGCTCATTTTTGCTGGCTTCAGCAAACATGCAAAGGTCAAGCATGCCTCACGAACCATTCTCGAACTCGACAATAACATACGCGTTGTCAAATATATCCAGCACCTGAAAGCATCCATCATAGCACAAAATAATGCGCAGATAAACAACTGAATTGAATAGAGCAGACAGGTAGTTTTGAAATCTAACAGTTTCAAGTCTTCCACGGTCTCACGGGGGAGAGTTCAAGGCAATGACCAATCTTAAATTCTCTCTGAGTCTCCCAAGCCATATAGGAGCCAGATGGTCCCAATGAGAGATTGAGAGTTCAAGATAACGTTAATCATAAGTCATGTCCTCTCTGTCGTTTATGCTATTGCCTAAAGCTCTTCCGTACACTGTGTTTCTTAAGTGTCATCACAACTGAAAGAAATCAAATTTGCTTTTCTGCATCTGATGGCAAGCAATTCGCAGCCATTACCTTAATTTGAAACATACGTAGTAGATAGGTTAATGAGAAATTTACCTTCCCGTCATATATTTCGTCTTTGTGATTAACATCAATAGCTCCGGAAGCCATTGCACGAATAGGATTAGCCCCAGCAAATAGTCTCATTGGATCGAAAAAGTGGCAGCATTTCTCCACCAGAGTCCCTCCTGTGTTCACATTGAACCGATTCCAATTGTGTACCTGATATCCACAGGAGATTTTTCGCTGCTCATGACTGCGTACTTGATACTGACTCAGTGACTTCTATTACCTTGACGAGAAAGGGGAAGCGGTGTTCCCGGATAGCCACCATTTTGACCTCTCCAAGAGCCCCGCCCTTTGACTATTTCAATCAGGAGCAACGGGTGGCATGTACCGGTATTCCAAACCAACTTGCACCAGCATCTCTGGCCTTCCCTTGGCAGCTTCCACCACCTGGTCACATGATAACCCTAACCAATCAGTCAAATTATAATGGAAAGATTGTATCATCCTGATGAACTGAGCTGATAACGTCATTATTATTCAAGGTTGCAAGTATACCCCGAAAACTGGAAGATCCAAAGTCGCAAATCATTCCTCGTTTAAGAAACGTCGATTCAGTCGGTTCTCTTTAGCTAAGAGACTTAAAGTTTGTTGACTACAAGTTATTGTGCACCCCTTTTGAAACAGCACGAAGAGAGATCAACCATCAGAGATGATAATGAGGTATTAATTGGATTGTCATTTTGTTAGATGTATGCCCTAAAGTCACCATGTAATAGTTACATGTTAGGGATTTAAGTTGTATTTTCAATTTCAATATTTATTTAATGGCAAGGATGTATTCATTCATTTGACCAATTATTTAAATATATGAATGATTCTATAAGATTAGTTGTGACTAAACCTATTTTTGACACTTTGTGAATATGTGTGACAGGTTCACAGTTAGACTGAATCTTTAAATTATTCCCGGTCGATGGATCATTGAGTGGATATCAATGATCATATTGAGACCGGTGTGTTTTTAGCTTCACCATTAAGTATTGAATATTTAAGGGAATGACGAGTCATGAATTATTAGGTATTGTGATGCCCGAGTTAGAACACAAGTGCTTGTACCAGACAAGTTCACTAAATGTGACACGCACATAACAATTAGCAACATGGAAGCTTTTAGCGTGGTCAATGTCTAATTGTTCATGCTTTGGTCTTGTATAAATAATCCTTAGACTTGAGGCACAGTGTTAACTTGTGTGTTGGATGACTATGGTTCACAGGAGCGCATATTGTCAGTTCGTTAATCTGTCTCTGTACTTGATGGCCATAGTTCGTTCACATGCGAAGTTACACGTGTGCGCAAAATGAAATCTGTCTCCTTGTTATATGCAAGGTACAATAATGATGTCCTATGCAATTTAATCTTGACACTACATTAAAATCCTTGGTCGGGATTGTAACCGAGAATGAATTGTTCATGTCTCATTTAAAATGCATGTCAATTAGGTTTGTGCATATGATTGAATTGATGGCTTGACAAATATTCCACGGTCTTTGTTCGATCATGATATAGTAAGACAGAGGGATTGAATTACATTGTAACAAAAGCCGACAGGTTCATTATGTTCTTAAAACATTCACACTGTTTGGGTAGCCATGACGTATTGCTTGATGTCAATTATGGCTTGTAGGACCTAAAAGTTGATCGGTACAATCAATTCTCTTGGGAGTACTAATGTGTTAGCGCAAGTCCTACTACCAACTCGGTGATGAACCTAGGAATGTTACGCATCATAACCAATTCAGGATGATGTTGAACGGGAGATGCAATACTGCAAATATGTTTGCAATTATAGCAATCGATTAATGAGATTAGAATTAAATTAAAAGTGATTTCATTTTATTTTATTTTTAGTCATGAGCGTGCGTTCATATGATGCACACGCAAACCTAAAGTGAACACATGTTAATGTGCCGAATGATCTTGCACTCTTAATTTTATAAAATTAAATTAATTAAAAGTGTACAAGGTTAACATTTGTTGACCGTGTGCAGCACATGATCAGCTCCTTGTTGATCGTGCATGTTTTAATTTTAAAAAAAAAAGGTGGTGCCTGCACATGGTCAATAACTGTTGCTGACCGTGGGCATCACCGTTGCTAGTCGTGTGCTAATGCACACACGATCAGCAATGGTTGCTGATCGTGTGAAGGGTGCATGGCGATCAGCAACCGTTGCTGATCGCACAAATAAAGTGGGATCAGCAACAGTTGCTGAATAGAGAAGAAAGAGTGCAAGTAAGGGAATTATCATGCATTCATGAGAGTTAAAAAATTACATTTTTTCTCTTCCGATGCCGTGACTGAAATATCGAGAGTGCAGAGAATTGTCGTCACGAGATTGCCAGCACAATTATAGTGGTGATTATCCACAAGTTCTTTCTTCCGTTCGTTGTGTAATTGGTGGTGTGTCTGAACTAGAGGTCCGACGATTATGGAGCTCGAACTGAAGAACATCTGAACCGAAATCGTTTTGGACACACTATAAGAGGTAATCCGTTTAACCCCCTATGATCTTCCGATTTTTGATTGAAATGCACAAACAACGCCTTTAAAGATATATGTATGGTTATATCTTTTCGTCGAGTTTATATTTAATTTTTAACTATGCATGTTCCGTAGAAAACCAACACATTTATCATAAGACGTTGAAATTGCAGTAATGTAAAGACAAGCAAACAAAACGAGTTAGATTTAGTGTTCAAGAGGAATTATTTATAAGGAAAGGAAGAGGACACGGGCGAACAGACTGAGAGAGGACATTAGACATAGATTAGTTCCATTATCATACTCACTGTGCAATGGTCACCTCCTCTCATAGACGCCTACCAGTTTATATTGTCTCATGTTGCTTCTAGTGCAAAGAGTCTCTTTCTGTATCACATCTTACAAGAATTATAAGCAAACCGACCTCTTGGCAATGAGCAACTGTGGTGCATAATGACTTCTCCACAAGAATGTGATGTGCCTTTTGGTGGTTGATGATGTCGATAAGGATCTGATGATGGGTCATGTTTAGAGAAGAAACAACTAGCACATCGCAGAGCCCACTTTCTAGCAGTTCTTTATGTCATGAGAAAACCTTGTAAGAGTTTTCCTGTGTGTGGGCTATATTAATTGAGATTGTAATTAACCGTTTACGGACTTGATCTAATAAGGTTAGATATAAGGATTTTAAATAAGTCAGATATGGGCCTGGCTTGTGTGGGTCGAGTTGAGTCCGTCCTGTTATGAGAGGGCATGGCTGGAAACTCTATAGATAGAGTTGGAGGTCCCTACCCTAACCCAACTCTCTCTCAAACACTCTCAAACATCGCATACAGTACTTGTGAGGGCTAAGGCGGTCTCATAATGCCAGGGACTCCGGGGGTTATAGGGGAGAAGAGTTTCGGCACCTGTTCGTCGTCATTATCGCATCTAGAGGTGATGGATTCCAAAACAGGTGCACAAATCTCGTCTATCTTTTTATCGTACCATCTATTTCTTGGTATGGCGATCCTAGGGCGTTCAGCCGCGCCTCACGGTAGGCCAACATGTGGTATCAGAGCCGCCATAGTCAAGGTTTAGACCATATTGTTTCATATGTGTTTTTCGATTTTTCGTCTAATGAAAGTTAGAATAAATAACATAAACGGATAGATTGGCTCAAAATAAGAATTTTGAGTGGTTGCCGACCTCCTGGGGCCATCAGACGTGGCCGCACATGCCACCACATGCCGGGGCGTCGGTGAGCCCTGACGGTACACGCGCGGCCACGCGAGGGTGTTCCTATTGTGTGCGTTGCATGCGCTAGGGTTCCGGGAGCCGGGTCGATTCGGCTGACCTCGACCCGACTCCAGAACCAACTCGGGTTTGACCTGTTGATTGGGTGACCCGACCCGACCCTAGGATTTGACTCGAATTTTGACCCGACCCTAGGATCAGATCCAAAGTTGACCTAACCTGGGAGCCAATCTGAGTTGACCGTTACCGAACCGGTTAATCGGTCGGACTGGTTGGCGGTCGAACCGGTTGAATAGGGCCTTTTAGGACGGATTATGCGCCGCGCATTCAGGAGGCACATGAGGGCGCGTCTGGCCTCCGTTTGGAGCGTGTTAGGTACCTGCGTGCTTGTATAAAGATTCTCTACATTGTGGTATATTTATCTTACATGTTTGATGCTTTTAAGGATATGAAAATACATATAAAACCCTAAATATGTGTATTTTTTAGGGTATATTTGTGTGTTTTCATGTATTTCTCTATGGTTTTGGGGATACATATTAAAGCTTACATGTATATGACCACGTAAAGAATGTGTAGAGCATGATTCATTGATAGTATGTATAAGGTTCAATATATATCAATGATTAGAGCGATGTAATTAGCATGGTGTGTAATTTTAGTGACATTGCCCACGTCTTCAAGTCTAGAATTACATGTATATAATAAATATGATATATAAAATTTATATCCCTAGTATGAGAGAGTTTCAAAGATTCAATTGGATAGTGACCGCCAAAGTGGCACATTTGATTGGGTTTGAGAAATATCAGTCTCGTATTGTTAGGGATGTCTCCTATTCTAATGTGTTGTCATACTTCCAAAGGAGATGATTATGTATTGGTTCATGGAGCGATACATATACTGCATATGCTTGAGGAATGACTGATCTTAGTGGTTTATACACCCAAATGTGGTAAATTCATAAAAGACTGGAATATATTCTCATGGCTGTTGTCATGTGGAAAGTATATAACTGCATGTCATGTATTTTGCCCAAAGGTGATTATATGATGATGTATGTAACTCTCAAGATAGTACTCACATAATGCTGATTATAAACATTGCTTGTTTTTCCAGTCACCTACTCTCTAAACGGCAACTCTATTAGTATTGAAGTTCTTACTGGTTCAAACTTTAAGAAATGGAAAGATGATTTTCTATTTGGTATGGAGCTAGCAGATATTCATATTGCTCTTACTAAGGATAAGCCAGCAAACGTCACCACTGATAGTACAGATATAGAAAAGGTACACTGTGTTGCTTGGGAAAAGAGCAATCGGATTTGCTTTTTATTCATGAAGAATGGGACTTATATGCAAATACTTAGCAATAGGAGGTATGATGGTTCCGGTTGGGTTAGAGATTATATCCTTAGGATGGTAGACTTGCAGACAAAACTGAAGGCTCATAATATTGTCCTTTTTGATGCCTACATTGTGCATCAAGCCCTGAACACCATTCCTACTGAGTTTGGAATTATGAAGACCAATTATAATTCCCAAGATGAAACTTGGTCAGTTAATGACCTGATAGTTAGGGTGGTGGCGGAGGAAGAGAAACTAAAGAAAGATAAAGGAAATCTTTCTTTTTATGCCTCTAGTTCTAACAGCAATATGAGTAAGAAGGTCAAAAACCATACTCATTAAGGAACTCCTGAAACCACCAGTCATTCGGACCATCTAGGTCCTAAGATAGCATCCTTGAAAAAGGATGGTGTTCATTGCTACTTTTGTAGAAAGAAGGGTCACATGAAGAAAGACTGTAATAGATATAAAACTTGGTTGTCTAAGCGTGAGCATTCAGATATTGATTTTTTTGCATTTGTTTGTGAATTTAACCTATCAGAAACCCCGTCCAGTTCTTGGTGGCTAGATAGTGGTGTAACTAATCATGTTGCATTTATCATACAGGGATTCACAAACAAAAGGAAGTCAAATCAGGATGAATCAAAACTCACCGTAAGAAACAACAAGAAAGTCGACGTCGAGTTCGTAGGAGATGTCATTTTAATTTTGGATTCTGGTTTTAATATGATGTTAAGAAACACCTTTTATATACCTTCATTTAGACGGAACTTAGTTTCCGTATCTTGTTTGGATGTGTGTGGCTACTCATTTGAAATAAAGAATAATGTTGTTTCTATGTTTTTTTAATTCAAATAAAATTGGGTGCTGCAATATATCAAATGATTTGTACAGATTGTGTTTAATTCCCAATGATATATACGTCACTTATATAGTTGAAAAGATTGTTTCTAAAAGATCTTTACCTAAGGAACAGTTTTATGTATTGTGGCATAAACGACTTGATCATATTTCTAGGGAAAGAGTAGAAAGGCTGATGAAGTCCGATATTCTGTCTGCTCTTAAAGGTGACCTAGATACTTGTGTAAACTGTTGCAGAGGTAAGATGACTAAGATAAAAAAGAAAACCGCAGTCTATAGTTCTGACATATTGGAAGTCATTCACACAGATATCAGTGGACCCTATACGGCAACATTGTGTAGAAATTTTTATTTCATCACTTTTATTGACGACTATTCCCGATATGGTTATCTGTAATTGATTAAGGAAAAATCTGAGTCTCTAGACAAGTTCAAGATTTTTTGGACTGAAGTCAAGAAACAGTTTGGAAAAGTTATAAAGGTTGTCAGGTCTAATTGGGTTGGTGAGTATTATGGCAGATATGGCAATGTTGAATAGCTTAAAGGGCCATTTGCCAAATACTTGGAGGATTCTGTGATAGTGGCTTAGTTTACTATGCCCGGGAGTCCTGAACAGAATGGTATGGTTGAAAGACGAAATCGCACCCTTATGGACATGATGATGAATATAATTAGTAAGACAAACTTACCTGATTTTCTGTGAGGAGAAGCTTTGAAAACAGCTCTCTACATTCTAAATCGTGTTCCTACCAAGGCTGTTCCATTGATTCCTTTTGAGTTATGGACTGTACGTAAACCTAGCTTGAATCATCTTAAAGTCTGGGGGTGTCCTGTAGAAATAAGGTTA
The DNA here is from genome assembly GCA_024500025.1 of Syzygium aromaticum. Classification (NCBI taxonomy): domain Eukaryota; kingdom Viridiplantae; phylum Streptophyta; class Magnoliopsida; order Myrtales; family Myrtaceae; genus Syzygium; species Syzygium aromaticum. The sequence goes on along the minus strand of CM044888.1, from coordinate 16,323,369 downwards.
TACAATCCAATATTGAGTAAATTGGAACCCAGAAACACTATGTGTTACTTCATATCTTATTTAAATCATGCGAAGGGGTATCGGTTTTACAATCCCCATAGAGGTGAAAGAATTATGGAATCACAGATAGCGAAATTTCTGAAATTTGATTTGGCTGAAGAATGTAGTTGCTCTCAGACTATTGAGGATAACGATATGGTAGGTACTAGTGTGTCTTTCTCTCTACCTATACAGATAGTAATGGAGACCTCTACACCACAGACTGAGCCTGCTGTGGTCTAGGATCCTGTTATTGAAACAGCTTTTGATGAAGTACTTCAAGCCTCTCGAGTGCAGGATGAGGCTGTAATAGCTCCATTAAGGAAATCTATCAAGCAGAGATGATCGGCTATACCACCAGATTATATAATCTATTTGGGAGAGCATGACTATGATATAGGTTGCATGGTTGATCCAGTAACTCATTCAGATGCTGTTTCTTGTCCTCAATCAGATATGTGGGTCGATACAATGAAAGATGAGATATAGTCTGTGAAACATAATGATGTTTGGGAGCTTGTTAAATTGCCTAAAATTTACAAGCCCGCTGGTTGCAAATGGGTGTACAAAACCAAAAAGGACTCCAAAGGAAAGGTTGAAAAGTTCAAAGCTAGACTAGTAGCCAAGGGTTTCACTCAGAAAGAAGGAATAGACTATGAGCCAATTTTTTCTCCAGTCTCTTCTAAAGATTCTTTCAGAGTGATCATGTGATTAATAGCTTATTTTGACATGGAGTTATACCATATGGGTGTTGAGACTGTCTTTCTGAATGGAGAACTTGATGAAGAAGTCTATATGGTGCAACCCGAAGGTTTTACAGCTGATGATTTCGGTGAGCTTGTGTGTAGACTGAAAAAGTCTATTTATGGCCTCAGGCAAGCTTCTAGACAATGGTACTTGAAATTTCATAGTCTTGTCACTTCATTCGATTTTATTGAAAACAAGTTGGATCAGTATATATACAGCAAGGTCAGTGGGAGAAAATTTATTTTTCTTATACTCTATGTAGACGATATCTTGCTTGCGAATAGTGATATTGGATTACTACATGAGACAAAGCAACTGTTGTCGAAGAATTTTGACATGAAGGACCTTGATGAGGCATCTTTTGTCCTAGGCATTGAGATCTATAGGGATCGTTCTCGCCGAGTACTGGGTTTGTCTCAGAGGACATTTGTTGATCGTATTTTAGAAAGATTCAGTATGCAGCACTGCAAGCCAGGAATTGCTTCTGTCGTAAAGGGTGATAAACTGAGTCTGTGACAGTGTTCTCATACATATGTTGAGAAAACCCAAATGAAGGATATACCTTATGCTAGTGCACTTGGAAGTATTATGTATGCTTAAGTTTGCACTAGACCAGACATTGCTTTTGCAATAGGACTTCTAGGCAGATATCAGTCAAATCTAGGACACGACCACTGGGTTGCTGCCAAGAAGGTTTGAGGTACTTAAAGAGGACAAAATACTATATGCTGATTTACAGACATGTTCAGGACCTTCAGCTGTTAGGGTATTTGGATTTAAACTTTACTAGCTATCAGGATGAAAAGAAGTCGACAACGGGTTACGTATTTAAGTTAGCAGAAGGTGCAGTATCATGGAAAAGTGAGAAACAGATATCAATGACATCCTTTACCATGCAGGCAGAGTTTGTAGCATGCTTTTCGGTCACTAATTAGGCAATTTGGTTTCGGAATCTCATTAGGAAGTTGACCGTTTTTGATTTTGTGTATAGGCCCATACAATTGTATTGTGACAATAACTCTGTAATATTGTTTGTTAACAACAATAGAGATTTCAAGGGGTCTAAGTATATGGAGGTCAAGTACTTGACCATAAAGGAAAAAGTTAGGGATGGTGACATTACAGCAGAGCATATTTCTACAGATGATACGGTAGTAGATCCACTGACTAAAGGCCTTCTCCCCTGTATATATGAATGACATGTCTTTAACATGGGTTTAGGAGTATCATGGGATGCTATTGTTTAGTGGGAGCTACTTTTGTCTTTGCTTTAATAAAGTTTATATCTGTGTTTTGTTAAATTTAGTAACATTTTGGATGTGTATAAACTCATTTGCATTCAATAAAGTGTTTCTGAATACATTGTTGTCATGTTAAATACACATAAAAGGTGAAAATCTTAACTACTGTGTAAATCTTGAGTAAAGGCTATGGGCATTTAGTCATTAGCTGTAAGGATATGTCTTATTACACATAAAGTAAATTAACAATAAGAATAAAACATATGTAGGTTGATTGGAACCATAAAGATATTCTCTAGTGACATATCAGGTTTTTTGTGACACTTAAGGAGAGAGAATGTAGACTGACAAAGGGAATGACACATAAAGTATAACTCTTTGTGAGGTGTTATTCATTTGTCACACAACCGTATCGAATCCATATCAGTAAAGTAAAATGCACTTGTAATCATAGAAGGCTCTGCATTTGATGTTCATGTAATTACCACTATGATTCGATGTTTTAGACTTTATGCGATCGAATTGACTATTAAGAATAATCCATAGACCAATATAAAGGTGCGCGCATACAGTACGATTTCAATTAATATAGCTCAAGTGGGAGAATCTAAAAGTTTTCCTGTATGTGGGCTATATTAATTCAATTGTAATTAACCGTTAACGGGCTTGGTCAAATTAAGTTGGATATAAGGATTTTAAATCAGTCAGATATGGGGTTTGGCTTGTGTGGGCCGAGTTGAGTCCGGCCCGTTATGAGAGAGTATGGCTGGAAACTTCATAAATAGAGCTAGAGGTCCCTCCCCCAACCTAACTCTCTCAAACACTCTCAAACATCACATACAATACTTGTGAAGGCTGAGGCAGTCTCATAGCACCAGGGACTCTGGAGGTTATAGGGGAGAAGAGCTCCGACACCTATTCATCGTCATTTCCGCATCCAAAGGCGATGTATTTCAAAACAGGTGCACAAATCCCGTCTATCTTTTTACTGTATCATCTATTTCTTGTTATGGCGATCTTAGGACGCTCGGCCACGCCTCACGGCCGGCCAACAAACCTGTGTATCTCGTAGTTGCAACTAGGCCATTTTGGTTTGCTATTTGTTAAAGATAACCACAAAACATGCTGCAATTGAAACTTTAAGCCAACTTTTAGCAATGCAACAACAAATGAAGTACCAAGGAAATGCAGACACACCAGGTTGGACCTCAAAAACAATCTAGGGTGTGACTTTGGATTAAACAAAGGTACATAGTAGAGCAGTAAAAGCAAAAGACCAGAAAATTTCATGGAAAATCACGATGCCATGACGGACATACAGAAAATCTAATCCTTGAATCAAGGAAGTAAATGAAACTTGAATTGTATAGAAAAGCAGTTGGTTAGGAGTCTCGCCACTAGCTCAACCGTGAAACTATAACGGTTTCATCTGTCCAAAATTTTGGAAGTGAGCCATAGTGGTCCTACCAATACTCAAATTTATGTTCAACCCAGAAAAAAAGCGGCAACCATCGTATACCATGCTTCTACCAGTTAAGCTAACTCTGAACCCCGTCTCTCCCTCTATCGCTTATGTGAATGTGATTGTCCCCTTACTTGTTTCTTTTCTTGCATAAGCAAAACAACTTCTTGCTCCTACTATCTCTCTTACTAAAATTTGCAAGGCAATATGAATGAACATAATCACGACCCTTCCACAGTTTAGGTTCGAAACACACGGGTTAGCTATCCCGCGACAATAAGTTCCTCGATGTGATAGTAATTTTCTCAACATGGGCCAGTAACTTTTGTTATCAAGTCAGTAATTTTCCAAGACTATTATTATTAGTCACGGAACCACAGAAAAACCAAGAATCGCATATGCTCTAGTCTAATTCACAAAACAGTCCAATTTGATTGCCCAGTTGATTCTAATTGTTAATAATCAGTCCTAGCATTGATGATTGATGGAGAAAAAATTCTCAAAGCCCCAAAAAACAAATACCTAGAAAGAAAAACCGAGAGAGACGAAGAGAAGGGAAAAAAAAAAACAATACCTTCAATGGCCAACCAAAAAGAAGCAGAGAGATCGAGAGTGAGCTGCTGAGAAGGGACATGCGGGTGAGCTATGGCGACAACTTGGACGCCAGAGGGTTGAAGATGGTGCAGGTTGATCAGGTGCTCCCCTGCCCATCATCCCTCGCCCGATGATCCCATACTTCATGGTACGTACTGTCGTCTTCCATGGCTCTCGGAGCTCAGGAGAGTTTCGAGTTTTCAATCAAACACCGGGGACTCACTCGCTCAGTCACGTTGTCCCACTTTCCAAATGGAATCTGAATCGTCGTAATGGGGAGAACATTGGGGCAATGATGTAAGTCGCGGGCCCCGCATTCGTCTGAAGTCTGGACCTTAAAAATTGCAGGAATATGCCAGAAACTCTCTTAAAGCTAAGATCTTTTCTCAGCGTCAAATTAAGGGTGAGAGGTTTTTAGTCCGGTTCGATCTAATTCAAGAATCAAAATCTAGACCGATTCTCAATTTTTAGAATCGAAAATCAGATCAGCTAGTCTTAAGATCGTGGACTAGACCGGTCTGGTCTGGTCTGGTTCCAATGGGACCAATCACTTTTTGATAAAGGCAAGAGGGACTTGACGAAATTAGATTAGGCTTTTTATTTTATTCAAAAATTTTAAAAAGTAAATAAATAAATAAATAAATAAATATATATATATATATATATATATATATATATATATATGAAAAAAATTAGAAATATATATTTATTGATTTGGTTCGGTCGATCCGGTTCCCATCCTAGAACCGAAAATCGAATCACTTGGAAACTAGTTCCATTTTTAGGAGCCGAAACCCAGGCCGATATTCTCGAGAATTGGACCAAACCGGTTGGTCCAGTCTGGTCCAGTCCCGATTTGGACAATCCATCTTGCTCACCCCTATGTAGCAGAGTGGAGATTGCTTAACAAAAAAAAAAAAAAAACCAAAGAAGGGGAAAAATGTCCCCACAAAAATGCGACATTAAACATGTGATGCGCACGTGACGGCCGTTCGGCGAAAAATTGGCCGTCGATGTACTTGACAGGTTATTTAAGACACGGTTGTCCATTTCAGGAGTTTTTCTCGAAACAAATCCCACTTTAGAAGAAGTTTGAGAAAATAACCCCTTTTGGAGGAGTTTTTTTGAAATTCTCCGTCCAAATAACCCTAGGTCTTGACCAACTCATTGAACTACCCATCCAGGTCAAGTGCATATACATAGCTTGGGCTCGGGAAGTTTTTATAGCACACTAGTGCGCTTTGCCACTACTTGTTTTATAACTCCTAGACACTTGATCAGAACGAATGGTCGTAAAGTTCCAAAGTGATTTGAAGACGTGTTACGCCATATTTGTATAATTTCTACAAGACGTGACCGTCGAATGATAAAATCAGGAAACGAAAGAAGTGCCCCTTTAGACTAGATAGGCCGAACTCTTATTTGGTACATCAGTCATCTCAACTGTTAATCAATGTGAAAGGGGATTAGTTTGGAAACTTATCTATTGGAATAGTAATTGAATCAAGTGACGAGTCGAAGGATAGTCTGACTATGAAAACAGAGGATCTTCATCCTACCGTTTCCACGGTTCATGCTCGGAATGCAAATGAATGAGCTTGGAAACTACCAGGACATGCTAAGCTATAAAGCCAACTGCTTTTTTTCTGTTTTCACCGAAAAACTGCTTTTGGGGTTACCGATCCATGGATAGAAATCAAGAGGGAAAATGGCATAAACAGTCCTTCAACTTTAGTTCAATGTGCAATTTGGTCATTGAACTTTTAATTTATTTAATGTAGTCTCTAAAGTTTTACCTAATGTTTAATGTGATTATTGAACTTTTAATTTATTCAATATGGTCCCTAAATTTTAGTACATATTCAATATAATCCTTGAATTTTATAAAAAATGTTCAATATAGTCCTCCCATTAATTTAAATTCAGGAACTACGTTGTACATTTTCATATGTTTTAGGAACTAAATTGAACATGTATCAAAAGTCTAATGATCACATTGAATAAATTAAAAGTCTAGGGACTACATTGAACATTAAGCTAAAATTCAGTGACTACATTGAATAAATTAAAAGTTCATAGATCAAATTGCATATTAAGTGAAAATTCAAGGACTGTTTATGTTGTTATCCCAAATCAAGAATCTACAAATATTTCAAAGAACAAAAACTCCATCTTTTTTTATTAGAGCAGGACGAAAGTTTCCAAATTGATCGGACCCAGACTTAGGATTTCTTGCCTCCTCTCTCATTCGCTACACCTATCCACGTGGCATGACCAAATTCTCCGAGATTTGGCCCCCGACCACTCCCAACGTTGTCGTTCTCAGCTTTGCAATGGGAATAGATATGACAATTCTCGGGGGAAGAACATTAGAAGTGCCAAAATTTGTGTACGACGCTCACTTTAATGTCAAAAGTTTCCACCGGATCACTTAAGTGCTAAACTTTTTGAAAAACAATAACTTAAATGCCAATTCGAGTCAATTTGGTTGAAAATCCGACGTAGTATTTTTTTTTATTAATTTCTGAAGTCGATGTGGCTCGCCAGAGATTTAGTCAGGATGTACACTTCAAAACAACGTAGTTTATTATGCACACTTCGATTTTTAAATATTTTTTTGATTTTTTTCTTTTCTTTTACCTTTGGCCGGTGACCAGACACTGGCTTTTGGCCATGGCCAGTGACCTAGCCCCGGTTGAATGAGGCCGCCGTCGCCCACCATAGGCAAGGCCCGGCCGATCCTCACCTGGGCGAGGGTGGACAAGCCTCAGTGAGGGCTCCTCTCGCCAGATCCGGCGAGGTCGGCCCTTGCGCAAGCCACGGTGGCCTTGCCGGCAGTTGGTGAGGCTGCCCTTGAAAGCCACAGGCGAGGGCCGGAGGCCGATCCTCGCCTGGGCAAGGGCGAGCCCCAACGGGGAAGGCGACGCTCGATGAGGCCGCCGTGGCTTGAGCGAGAATTGGTTTCGTTGAGGCTCGCCCGCCCTTGCCCAGGCGAGGGTTGACCAGGCCTCGCCTGTGGCGGGCGACGACGGCCGGCGATGGCCAGTGACTGGTGTTTGATCACCGGCCAAAGGTAGAAGAAGAAAAAAGAAAAGAAGGAAGAAAAAAGCAAAAAATTAGAATTTAAAAAAAATCAAAATATACACATGAAAGTACCATATATACTGATTTTTTTTAAAAAAACCTAACTCAGATTAAAATTTTAATTATAAAAGTCACGTATTAATTTGGCCAAAATTTTTCGCTATTGATACTTAAGTAATAATTTTTTTTTTCAATTTAATACTTAAATAATCCGACGAAAATTTTGATATTAAAATAAGCGCCGTATACATGCTATTGGCATTTCCGTCCTCAAGCAGTCAGATATATAATTTCCTCACCAGATAAAGCATGTCCACGAGATTTGAGTGATGCCCGTGAATGGCAGCTTGAGCCACTCGTCATAGGTAACGCGGCCCCACCCAAAAAGGAACCGCCCTCTTTCGCGGCGGCGGGTGGCTGGTGGTGGTTATCGCCGCCGGGCATTGTGTTATAGAGGGGGAGAGAAGAATGGCGTTCGCGAAGAAGGCGGCTCGAGTTCTGGGGGTGATTGCTAACGGGTCCTTCAAGTCCTCGAGATTCGCTGGGCAGTCCTTTGGCTCGAGGTCTCTCACTTCTCTCGCCCACGGAGTCCACGTTTTCCACTGCCCCGTGAGTTTTCAATTCAATCCCTCCCAATTTCTTCTTGCCCGCGAGCTCTTTTACTCAACTTTCTCGTCATTTTCAGCTCACGCGAGAAAGGTTCCCACCCCGTTCTCTTGTTTTGCGTTCTGAGATTTTGATTGTTGTTCGGGCATTGGAGCGTTTTTAAGACGTGTCACGGACTCTTGATTGTCTGGTTTCGTCCCCCTTCGTGAAACTCCGAGGATGTCATGGCGAGTGGTGATGGTTTATGTGCTTGCCGAATTGTGGGTCGCGACTTAGGAGTGCGAAGCTTGATGGCTTACGAATGTGACAGGATGACGTTGGAATTGTGGCGAAGCTATCGGATTGTATCGCTTCCAGAGGCGGGAATATACTTGGGGCCGATGTTTTCGTGCCCGAAAATGAGAACGTCTTTTATTCCAGAAGGTACGTGTCTTGTTGATTTAGTTTTTCTCTGTCGTACATTCCGCGTTGTCGCTTTTCTTTTCTTTGTCATTGGCTTCGGGTGAGGTGTTAAACTGTTCTGGCCAAAAAAAAAAGGGAGAAGCGCTAAATTGCCGCAACGGAGAGAGTAAATTAGTTCTTTGTGACGTGAACTGAATGCAAGTGCAAGTTTTTTTATGCAGACGATTCTTGGTTTGCCCATTCTGATATATGTAAATCTGCAAGTAGGGAGCAAAGTGATTCACGATTCAATCAGATTAGTTCCCTCTTTCTATTATGGCCAGGCTACCCCTCTCTGGGTCTCTAAGTCAATTTAGAAGATGGGATGGTTACTGGTTAATCATGTAATATGTGTGGGTTATGCTTGGAGGCTGATAATGGGCATTTTTATCATCTTTCCTGATAGGTACCATCTGTTTTAATTATCACCTGTGCATCTTTCTAATGGAATGTTAAATTGTTAATGCAACGTTACCGCAATGAATCAAGTAAATTAGTTCTTCGGGAACTGGGCAAATGCAAGTGTTTCTGCAAATGATCCTCGGTTTGTTCATTCTGATACACGTAAATCTGCCAGTGCAGAGCTAAATTATTCACGACTCTTTAGAGCACTGTTTTTTCTTTGAGTCTCTCTAGTCAGTTTAAATTGGAGAATAAATTGTTGTTGGTTTATCGTGTAATGTGTGTGGATATGCCTGTAGGCTCATTGCAAGTGCACTTATTATCATTCTTGATAGGCACTATATGTAATGATTCTCACTTCTTGAATTCTGAGCACCTTCGCATTTTTTCTTCCTCAAACTTAATAGTGAGTTCATTTTTGACCCGATTAAGTGGCCACGGGGGCAAATGGATGAGGACTTCCTCAAATTGTCCAAGAAGTTCAATGCAATGAGATCAATTGTCCGTGTTCCAATTTTAGATCCCAAGTACAAGATTGCCGTGCTTGCTTCAAAGCAGGTTCGTAGTATGAGACTAGTTGTCTCTATCTTCTGTTTTGGTCTGCGTATCTTCATATTTGCTGTGTATTGATCAATTAGCAGGACCATTGCCTGGTTGATTTATTACATGGATGGCAGGATGGGAGACTTCCTGTGGAAATAACTTGTGTGATAAGGTGAATTTCTCATCTATGTTTGACTGTATCTGCATTGTTGTTTTAAAAGTTTGAATTAATGAGGTTGTTTTCTGGAACAGTAACCACGATAGAGGCCCAAACACCCATGTGATACGATTCCTCGAGAGGCATGGCATTCCATATCATTATTTGCAGACGACCAAAGAGAACAAGTGCGAGGGAGAGATGTTGGAATTGGTCCAGAACACCGACGTTATAGTACTTGCCAGGTATATGCAGGTAAATAAGCTTGTGTATTGTGATTTATTATCACACTGAAGTTAAAGTAGAAAGTATCTCTCTGTGGATGATTTTGTTCCATGATTTGCAATTGAGATAACACACATCTCTCCTTGAATTCATCATTCCAGAATCACTTGTTAATGCAATCTGTCCTTTTTTAGTCACTGCTAATGTGCAGCTGAAATTTTTCCTCAGATACTCTCTGGAAACTTTTTGAGAAGCTATGGGAAGGATATAATTAACATTCACCACGGCCTTTTACCATCATTTAAAGGAGGAAATCCGTCTAAGCAGGTTAAAAAATTAATAACTTGGAGCTATATGATTTTCAATTATTTCACAGTTTCATTCTCTGTGATTTTAGTTTTTCCTTGATTTGCTTGAAAAAATTATCAGGCTTTTGATGCGGGTGTCAAATTAATTGGAGCAACAAGTCACTTTGTGACAGAAGAACTTGATGCAGGGCCCATTATTGAGCAAATGGTAAGCACTAACATGCCGACCCTGGTATGGGTTTTGTCTCCATATATTCTTCAGTGGACTTGACAGATAAAGGTCAATGCCGACTAATATTTTCTTGTGCTCAAAAGGACTTTAATGTGGGTAAAATAGGCACTTGGTAAGTACCTGAAGTCTGCATACACATAGGTTTCTATGGATGTCAGTAGTTTTTTATCAACTGAATCTTGAGTCCATTTTCCGCTTTGTTTTTTTTCTTTGTACCTAGGCTTTCTCTTCCACTTGACACTGTTTTGATCTTTTTCAATATAAAACCTATCAAATGTAAGGGACAATCCCTTACCAAAAAAAAAAAAATGTAAGGGACAATCCCTAGAGACTTCATTAGACTCTCAGCTTGCTTTTGTCACTGAAATATAATCATCTTAATGGTTCTAGGTTTTGCTTGAACTAAATACTAGCCATGAAGTTTTTATTGAAGGTGAAGAAGAAATCTGCAAAGCTTTGCAGAATGGAACTTTATGTGGCTGTCCTCTGCAATTATTTATCCAAGACCTTGAGCATATTATGAGTAGAAAAGCACTGGGTTCGAGCATGCCTAAACCTTAAATATAGAGATCTTGTTTGTTGCCCATAGAATTTTCTCATTGGATTATAGAGATTCTCAGTAGTACCTGTGATCTTAAAGTGTTTTTAGATAATGCCTCGTTGGACATTTGCTTTAGGATCTACATTTTTCTGTTCCCTTCTTCTCTTGGTCAAAGAAAGAAGGATTTGGAAGGAAATTGAGGACTTGCTTATGAAGGAAAAATATTTTTTTTACCACAAGGTTGGCTGAGTGGTTGAGGAATAGATATGTGCCTATGCATTAGATGCACAACACCAGGTTGATCGTGCATGGTATCAAGCACAAGCAATCACATAGTCGAACCTACCCACCTGGACTTTGGCCCGTTTCTTACCTGCCATAGCCGCCTAGCCCATACCTGATGTTATTAGAATATTTCGTGGCATGAGGTTTTCTTATTGGAAGCGAGAATCGTGATTTGTTTTTCCTCAATTTGATCATCTTCATAGGCAATCGGTTGTGTCCGTCAACTTTGGCTGTTATATTGTGTTTAAGATCAATAACGATTTTTGTCATGCCTCCAGATTTTATCCGTTTACTCATGTCAAGCTAAGACACTTTTGTCCACAAACTATTTCTAAAAGACTTAATCTGCTACTTGTCCAAAAAAGTTCATCTAATGAATCTCGCTTTCTAATCACTTTTTGGACCTTTTCAATTGTAAGCTGGTTTTAATATTTCTTCTCTCTAATTGCAGGTTGAGAGGGTATCGCACAGAGATAACTTGCATAGTTTTGTGCAGAAGTCAGAGAACCTTGAGAAACAATGTCTTTCGAAGGCGATAAAATCATACTGCGAACTGCGAGTATTACCTTACGAGAAGAATAAGACTGTTGTATTTTGACAAGGGGAGGCGCAGTTCACGGAAACTGCAATGTCTGCGCACTTACTCACTTGAGAATTCTTTACGACAAACCTCTAATCCCGCGAAGAGTACTAGAGACATCTCCACATCTGTTGCCGTCAGCTACACTTGCTTTTACTATTCCCTTGGAAGAAAATCGAGTGAAGCTGATCTGTAAATTCGTTGTTGCTATGAGATCCAAATATAAAAGCTGCTTATTTCTTTCTTGAGAAGCACTGACATGAAGGTTTCTTTTTGTGTCACAAGAGTGATCTAGAAGCAAACGGGCAATACCAAAAAGTGTTTCTTCATACCATGCTCCTGAAAAGTATCCAAGTACAGTGCTCAAAGCTTGTGCGGACAGTTATCTTACTTTTTCGGCATGTATTAGGACATCGGCAGAGGGGAAAAAGATATTTGCTGTCAAAAGATAAACAGGCATCGGATTCAGACTCCCGATTTCATTAATGGAGTTTCTTCATGTCCCGTTTCCGGAACAGACACCATCAAAAACTCGTAGACTGATGCTGTTACTGATGTTTAGAAGCTCTGGAGAGCACCTAGCAGCTTCAACCCAGTTACCGTGACGAAGAAGGTTGTGTATTGCATCAGCCCATCTCTGCTTATGGGCCTGATTCTTGCACTTGAACTCTAGAAAACCCTGTGCCGTTCTGAGACCAAAGAAGACTTCTTCGGGGTTGTCTCTTTCTGTTCTGTATGGCCAGGCCGAATTCTCATCGCATATGCCATAAACTATGCCTGGTAACAGTATAGAAATGTCAGACACCGAGTTGACAATACAGAGCAAATGAAAAAAGCTAGGATAAGGTACTGACATTTACTGTTCGTCGAGAATGCTCCTCCAATGTGCTTGCTCTTTAGCTTAAGAATGACCTGACAATGCGTATAGAGTTTTAGTGCCATTTCTTTCTTTCTTTTCGTAAGTTTGTGTGGCAACTCCGCAGTAGAGAAAGCTATTTACCTGGGACTTTTTGTTAATGTACACAGACGCATGCTTCATTTGAAATAATCCTGAAAAATTCAATGGAATACAAGTCAAATGGCAATTGCTCATGCAATAAGTCGAGTCAAACCGTTGATGTGGCTTTATACAGTGAAGCTACTATCCTCCTTTAGATAATAAATATCACCTTTTGTTGTATGCTGCCAAAGTTCGCCTTCGCATGGAGTACTGCTTTCTTCAATGTGGCCGCGAAGAGTCATGATGGTTTGTGTTTCTGCCATTCCCTTATCATAGGGACTTATCGCTGCGTTCCTCTTTACTTCGTTTCGCCTTCTTACTTTCAGCGCCGCTTCTCCTCTCAAAGCTGAAGCAAGGCAGTGCCAAACTCAACTAAACATCACCACTTTGTGTACTGATTCACATGAACTTCAACTGTACATAAAATCTATTGATTGTAGTACCTGTAGCGGCAGCTGCTGTGAGAGTCACGAGATCTCCCGCGTTACGTATGTCCACAGCTGATTGGACTACAGATGCCACTCGATCATGCTCAACTCCGGCTAGTTCAGCTAGTTCGACGCAATGTGATGCTAGTAGTTCTGTGGCTGAGGCCAAAGCCGCACTCATCTTTGAATCCGAATTGGAGCCTTGTGCTGCAGCCACTGCAGCCAAACCGGCAGCTAGCCCGGCAATAGAAACAGCTGAATGAAAGTGCGCGTTTTCCATGCGCATGCTCTCTTTCTTCTTCATCGCGTTCGTGTCGTGCTCCGTATGACCCTGGTGGTGGTGGTGGTGGTGATGGAGGTGGTGGTGGAGGTGGTGGTGGATCCATTTCCCAAAAGACCCCGTCCTCCTGGCATGAACTGAATTCATAACCTTCGATGCCTGTACAAAAAAAATGCGAATCAGCAGGGTTGCTCGGTGCAATTTGTAAACCAACCAAGTTTCAGACCAAAGCCAAAGTAAACCATTTGAACAACGGGAAATTTCGATTGGCAGGGTGTAATTTCTGTTTGGACCACATGGGTATAAGTACAGACTTTTCACGTGTAGAATGTGAAACATGCTTGACAGTTCAAGTGAGAGCTATCCGAGAGAATGGAAATATGTTTTTGGTACTTTGGTTTTGTGTTTCTTGAGCACCATCCTAATTCATAAGTCGCTGTCTTATCCTCTATTCAACATCATGAACGTGAACTTTGACCGCGGAAACAAAAGAAGGGAAACTGTGACTCACAAGAAGTTGAGGAGCAACAGGTGCCTTCGGCTGCGGACATGTATTGAGGTTCTTGTTATGTATTGTGTGTATGTTGTTCTTTTTATGAGCCAGAGCTTTTGAAACCTCCGATGGGGAAAGGCTCCACGACCTCGACAAGAACTCCATCGGCTCCTTCGGCGTCTGTGGTTGAGGGACCGATGGCAACGAAGACGCTCCTTTCAGTTCCTCATCCTCTTCCACATTTTCCAGCTTGAATGAAGAGTTGAACTTCCAACTGAACTGATGCACACCATCCATAACAATCCTGAAAGTTATGCCTTTCTGTTTGTCTTTCTTCTGAGAACCATATAGCTTTGGCCAAATGCAATTCAGACTACTTCAGCCAGTCCTGCTGCAACAATCAAGGTAATAAGCAGGCTGATTTCTGCGCTCGGGAAAAAGGGTAAACCTTCAAGTAGAGAAACTTCTCATCAAACAGAGATTTGCCGAATACTCGCTGCGTAAATTCGAGATACTGACCTGAACAAAATCAAAAGTAGAAGGAAAAGCAGAGGATTGAAATGACACCTTATGCTTCACATGTGAATGTTGATCCTAACCTGATTGAGAGAAAGGAGGCCCCTTTTCATTCACACATGAAAAGCTCGAGAAAGAGACCAGAACACATGAGATGGTCCTCACAGACGTATGAACCAAGCGGGCTTCTCAGCAATCGCTCATGTCACGCACCATCTCTCAAAGCAAGAAAAGACTCAACCCTTTATATATGCATAAACAAGCATGACCAGAAGCAGGGAACGAAGGAACAGATTAGCAGGAGAAATAAATCAATTTCTCGTGCTTTGAAACGGGCCCAGATTAAGGTCGGGTGAACCAGACACAACCCGCTTCGCGAAACTCGAAACGGGCGATTAAACTTCCAAATCAAGGAACATAAACTAAAGACGCACCCAGGATTAGCGGGGGCTGTTTCACCACGACGGTACAAGCAAACGGGCAGGTGTCCATCACAAAACATTTGATTAAGGGGAACATCAGTGCGAGAAACAGACAACTCCGAGCGATGCGTTAAATAAATGGCGGGTTTGCATGATGCTTCGCGGGTAACGAGATCAATGGCTTTCGGGGGGTTGGGTCTAGTCCCAAAAGAGTGCGTGCAATGCCGACCAAAAGTCGCTGTGCATGAACCTTACCCAGTAATCCGACCGCCGAAAGATTTCTCCCTTTCTCACGTCCTCTCGGAACAAGCAGCAAGAATGTTAAATTCTTTTTCGACATGATTTTTGGACTGTAACTTTTCCGAAACACCTAAAAAATTTCACCCGGGCCGCGGGGGACCAATCCTATTTTGTCCCTATGAAGAAAACTAATGATCTTTCAATGTGTTGTCAAGGGACTATGCAGCCCTGTTGGCTTTTTACCTTGCACTGTTCATACAGAGGTTTAACGAGCCAGGGGACCCTTTTTCTCACTCAACGTTGAGTGTCAAGCAGGCATGTTCTGTATCTCGTGCACGGACGGTATCGAAATTCCAATGTCTTATATGTCACGGGTACAAATGCTGTGTCCTTGTATGGCATTGAACAAGCCTACTTGAGGAAATTAAGATTCTTGGTAAGTCAGACGTCGACGCCTTAACTGCCGAAACTAAACCCGCGAAGAAAGGCGCAAAGCGTTAATTTACATGTTCCTTTCAGTGGATTATTAGTCTTAATCCTGTTAAATTAGTCCAAAGCATGATCTTTTCAAAGCTAGGGGTTGGAAGTTTGGTGAAGCAAAGCAATGTGTTGAAGGCAGTTTTTGAAGGAGTAGATTGATGCTAGTTTTCTTCCTTTTTCCTCAACCTGATTTATCAGGCATTAGTTGCATCATTCCATTCTTGCTTATGCCATTCCCCATTTCTTTTCCTTTTTTTAACCCAAAAAAGAAGAAGAAGAATTGGGTAGAAATCTTTGATTTGATTTTGGGGTTGATGGGTAGATAGACCAATTGATCGTGCCCTTTGTAGGTACTCTTATAATTTATAGAGAAGCACTTATTTGAGAAATTAAAGTTATATATACCCTAAAGAGAAAATGTGGAAAATACTATAGCTTTTTGTTAAATTTATATAGTGATTGATGTATCGAGGTATATCAATCATTCATGGCTCGAAATCCAACTTTACACTTGATTCAACCCGAGCACACTAGCGCGAGCCGAACACCTCTTTTGTTCCGCTACCGAGCTAGTAATGCAAACCGACATGTAAAGTGAATAAAAGAGAGCTTTCCTAGTTGCACGGGACAAGTAAATGCGAGGAAAACTAACTTCTCGAAACACACTTTATACTATAATCAATGTTAGTTTTGCGTACCTCGACTAGTTTGTCTCTCTAACTAATCTTAAAGATATGCCGCTTCGCAAAAAGTACTCAGCATTCGGGATTTTACTCACGGACAAACTCTCTTCTTTGTCTTCTTCTCTACCGCGAAAAAGGCAAAAAAGAAAGAGGCGAACATGTGAGATAAAAAGATGGCATGATTGATCCCACGAAAGCGTCCACTTCTGTCGTTTGAGCACGAAACTATGCCTCTTCATGTTCCCCCACCATATCTTCATCTCCATGATAGTACCTTTCGATAAAAAGAAACAAAAGCATCTTCCTTTAGACAAATCTTTTGTCAGTCTTTTCCTGATCCGAAGCTAAACTCTGTGTCTTCTTTTCATTCCTTCGAGGGCATCAAGAAAAAAGTGGGTCCTAACTGCAATTATTGTTCCGTAAGACTTCTTCTCCTAATTCGACATTTCTTTCGACCCTCTTTTCTTTCTGCTTTTTCAGCTTGAAGTTCAGATTCATTGGAAAGAAGAACTGGGAAATGATCTCAGATTAATTTATCAGATAGACTGAACCTGCTTCTTCTTTGCAATTGCTTGCTCTTGCTGAACACAACTTTGATGTACCTTTATTTTTGTAGCTCAGTTAATTATACATGGTCTATACTAATCGATAACACGAAAATTCCCAGTTTCTTTTTTTTTTTTGTCATGGAGAAACTGGTTCAGATTTCGTAATTGAAAGAGTCGAATTTATAAGCTACAATTTACAAAGCTAAACTAATAAGAGAACCTCCAAAAGGACCACGTATGGAAAATGATTCTCAATCACTGCTCTCACCAATCGCTGACGAAGTCGCACGACCTTTTTTAGCCACTGTAGGGGGTGGCGGCTATCATAAATGAGGGTCGTAGAATCGGAGCCATAAAAAAAAAAGCGAAAGTTGTACGGGACTCTCGCCACTGCTATTGGCCCCCTTAATGTTTTCCCTTCAATTTTTAGTAAAAAGACTACTCATAATTTGATAAATGTATCTTATCACGTGAAAAGTAGTTGTTATGAAATACATGAATGAATATTCATTATATTCAATGTATCTATTATGGTACATTTGTAACCTACATACATGAATGTATATTCAATGTACCTATTATGGTACATTTGTAACCTATATTCTACGTATAATTTCCAATGAATGTTCATCTCTCTATTCAATGTATGTATTCAATACATTGACATTAATGATATGTGCATTCTTGTTTTCTTATAAATAAGAGTTTAGTTTTGGTCATTGTGAGAGAAATTAGAATATAATAAAAAGAGAAAATATATATCTTTAGTGTTATCTGCTTTCTCTACTTAATCTCTATTTTCTATATTATATACTTGCAGCGCAATATTTTACAATATGTTATCAGCACGAAGATCTATCAACTGAGTAAATAATTTTTGCAAGGTAAGTGTTCTCTTTGTTTTCATTAATTAACTTATACTTCATCTTCTCCCATCAATTCTTCATTTTTCTTTTTCTTGGCCTGAAGCCAATTTCCAATATGAAAGTATCCTTCTGCTCCCAAAGTGACGGTGGATATTTGGAAATCCTTCTAATTAATTTAAGGATTCATTTGTTTTTTGCAAGAATTATGGTAAATATTGAAAAGCCCAAATTCCACATCCTAGAAGTTAGTGGAAATAATTATCTATCCTGGTGCCTTGACATGGAAATGCACCTCCGAGGGCAAAGTCTCGCTAATGCAATTACAGAAGATAGAACCTCAAATGCAAAATATAAAGCAAATGCACTGATTTTTATTCGTTGTCATTTGCATGAGAGCCTGTAGACTCAATATTTATCCGTTCGAGACCCTCTAACCTTGTGGAAGAGGTTGAAGGATAGGTATGATCATACCAAGACTATTATCCTCCCTCAAGCACAGTATGACTAGCAAAATCTCAGACTGCAAGATTTTAAATCAGCGTCTGACTATAACTGCGCTTTATTTGATATTGTTTCTCGGCTTGAGTTATGTGGTATCAAGCTCACTGATGTGGAACTGTTAGAGAAAACTTTCTCCACCTTCCATGCTTCGAATATTGTATTGCAATAGCAATACCGGCACCGTCAATTCGCCATATACTTTGAATTAATTTTTGTGCTCCTCACTGCTAAGCAAACTAATGAATTACTACTAAAAAATCATGATCTTAGACCCACTGGGTCCAAAGCATTACATGAAGAACATGCTAACTCTGATAAAAATACTAGCCATTTTAAGGGCTATAAGTGTAGGCAAGAACATAATCCTCGGAAGGGTGGCAAGAAATTTAATCACCCTAGGAAATCTAACTTTGGCCCGAATCATGACAAAGAAAAGAAGTAAAAGAAGGTGACTAATTAAAGTATTTGCCATCACTGTGGCATGACTGGGCACTGGTCATGTGCTTGTCGTACGCCAAATCACTTTGTTGATCTATACCAGGCATCTTTAAAACATAGGGGCAAGGGTGGTGAATCTCATGCCATTGAAATTAATCCTACTGTCATAACCACTGTTGAGGCCAACAATATCTCTGTTGGTGAGACTCCTCTTGAACCTAAAGTAGCAAATGCATCCCTGGATGTCTTTGATTTCTTTGAGGACTTCTGATTTCTTTGATGAAGTATCAAACTGGTGGATGATAACTTAGATTTCGAATTTTATGTTTCTAATAATTTCTTTTCTAGTTGCTTTTCTTTAAATGCATTACCTTTTATTGTTCTTTAATATGGTCATGCAATGAAATGCTTATGAACCTGATATAATATTTATTATTTTGAAATTTTATTTGACCCTATAACTAATATGAAAATTTTATGATACTTGACACCTGAAGTTGTCAACATAAATGCAAATGGAAAATATCGAGAAAAAGGAAGATGTTTGTTTGTTTGATAGTGCATCAACACGTATCATATTTCATAGTAGACACTTTTTCTCGAGCATGACATTGTATAAGATACATGTCCATACAATATCAGGTCCTATTCCAATTATTGATGGTTTCGGGAATGCCACAATTGTTTTGCCAAAAGGTATCATCCTGCATATTGAGAATGTGTTTCTAAGCAATAGATCAAAAATGAATTTGCTTAGCTTCAAAGATGTACGTCATAATGGGTACCATATTGAGACTATTTATGAGCAAAATAAAGAATATATTGGAATTACCTCTTATAAGATGGGCCTGAAGACCATTCATGAGAAGCTAGAAGCTTCTTCTATGGATTTGTATTGTGTCATGATTAAGGCCGTTGAAACCTACTCCACCATATCCTGGAGGTTGGTAAACCCTGATCAGTTTGGATTATGACATGATCGCCTTGGTCACTATGGCGCTTCAATGATGCGTAGAATAATTCAGAATACAAAAGGGTACCCTTTAAAGGATACAAAGGTATTGTTGTCCAAAGATTATAATTGTGAAACTTGTTCACAAGGAAAACTTATTACCAAACCTTCTATAACAAAGGTTAATCTTGAATCCCCTTTATTTCTGCAAAGAATTCAGGGTGATATTTGTAGACCAATACAACCACCAAGTGGACCGTTTCGATATTTTATGGTACTAGTGGGCGCATCCTGTAGATGGTCCCATGTTTGTCTATTATCTACGCGCAATGTCACCTTTGCACGTTTACTTGCGCAGATTATAAAACTCCAGGCACTATTCCCTGATTATCCAATTAAAAGCATAAGGATGGATAATGCTGGTGAATTTACATCAAAGAGTTTTTATATGTATTGTGCTTCACTCGGAATCGAGGTTGAGCGCCCGGTTACATATGTTCATACTCAAAATGGATTGGCAGAATCCTTAATTAAACATATATGAATCATTGCCCGCACTCTATTATTGAGAACGAATCTCAATGATACAGCATGGAGTCATGCAGTTTTGCATGCGGCAGCCCTAATAAGATTGCGTCCCACTGCTAGTCTCTTACAATTTCCCCTTCAAATGGTTCTTGGTTATGAACTTGATATTTCACATTTACGCAACTTTGGTTGTGTAGTACAGGTGCCTGTAGCACCGCTAAAAAGAACGAAAATGGGTCCCCAACACCGTTTTGGTATTTATGTTGGGTTTAATTCACCATCCATCATTAAGTTCTTGGAACCAACTACTGGTGATCTTTTTACTGCCAAATTCGCAGATTGTCATTTTAACGAGACTATGTTTCCATCAATTGGGACACCTAAAACTGACATGGCTGCGAAGCAAAAACCAGTTAAGGTTTTCTCCTGAAATGAGAAAAATTTATCTCAACTAAACCCAAGAACTCCTGAGTGTGAAAATGAGGTGCAGCGCATAATCCATTTACAAGCTATGGCCAATAGACTTCCTGGCGCATTTAATGATGCTACTATGGTAACGGAGTCTCATATTCCAGCTGCAAATGCTCCAGCTAGGATAGCTATTCTCGAAGGATAAGCTAAAATGGATTAAAATCCCCCACACTTGAAATGCGGTAGACTGACAGGATCAAAAGATATTGTTCCTCGAAAACGAAGAGGAAAGAATTAGGAATTTGCTCCAGAAGAGCTCGGTGTTGTGCTTGCTCCCAAAGAGCTTATTGCCCTTGAAGAGGCACAAACCTGTGAAAAGATCACTAACCCTGGGAATACTGAGAATCCCATTACACATTACAATGAGATTTGGAATCGGAATGAAATCATCATTGATGATGCTTTTGCATTCTCAGTTGCTCATAAAATTATGGATGATGATTGTGAGCTATAATATATTATTGAATGCCGTCAAAGGCAAGATTGATCTAAATGGGAGGAAGCAATTAAGACTAAATTAGCTTCCCTAGCCAAACGAGAGGTTTTTGGACCCATAACTTGCATCCCCGATAATGTAAAGTCCATTGGATATAAATGGGTATTTGTCCGGAAACGAAATAAGAAAAATGAGGTTGTCAAGTATAAAGCCCGACTCGTTGCCCAAGGATTCTCCTAGAGATCTAGGATTGATTATGATGAGACATATTCACCTGTGATGGATATGATTACATTTCATTTTCTCATTAGTTGGAAATGCGTCTCATGGAAGTTGTGACGGCATATTTCTATGGCTCATTAGACTCGGATATTTATATGAAAGTTCCCGAGGGATTCAAAATGCCTGATGCATGCACTCCCTGCAACTTATCCTCAATAAAATTGCAAAGATTTTTGCACGGGTTAAAGCAATCCGGTCGCATGTGGTATCAATGCCTAAGTGAGTACCAAATTAAGGAAAGGTACAAGATTGATCCTATCTGCCCATGCATGTTTATTAAGAAATCAAAAACCGGATTTGCTATTGTAATAGTTTATATCGACGATATAAATTTAATTGGAACTCCAGAAGAGTTAGCTAAAACTGCTGAATATTTGAAAATGGAATTTGAAGTTAAAGATTTGGGTAAAACCAAACTTTGTCTTGGTCTAGAGCTTAAGTATAAAGCAAATGGAATAGTCGTCCATCAGTCAGCATACATTGAAAGATTACTTAAATGCTTCAACATGGACAAGGCTCACCCATTGAGTACCCCTATGGTTGTAAGGTCTCTAGATCCACAAAAGGATCAGTTTCGTCCTAGAGAATCTGATGAAGAGATACTTGGTCCTGAAGTACTATATCTCAATGCAATTAAAGTTTTGATGTACTTGGCACAATGTACGAGACCATATATCGCTTTTGCGGTAAATTTATTGGCACGTTTTAGTTCTGAGCCAACTCGGAGACACTGGAATGGAATTAAACATATTTTTCGTTATCTGCGAGAAACCATAGATTTGGGATTATATTATTCCAAGGATTCCACTACCTCTGGTTTAGTTGGATATAGCTGGATATAAATTTGATCCACATAAAGCTTGCTCTTAAACTGGTTATTTATTTTGTTATAACGGCACCGCCATTTCTTGGCGTTCTACAAAGCAATCACTAGTAGTTACATCTTCCAATCACTCTGAGATTATTGCTTTATATGAAGCTGGAAGAGAGTGTGTTTGGTTAAGATCCGTTATAACACATATTCACAATTCTTGTTGTTTATCACCGTTACAAATTCTCCTACTATAATTTATGAAGATAATGCTGCTTGTGTTGCACAAATTAGGGGAGGATATATCAAAGGTGATAGGACCAAGCATATCTCGCCGAAATTTTTCTATACTCATGAACTCCAAGAAAGTCGACAAATTGATGTTAAGCAGATTCAATCCATAAATAATCTTGCAGATCTTTTTACCAAATCATTGCCAACATCAACTTTTGAGAAAATAGTATATGGCATTGGTATGCGACGAGTTCATAAGATGCAAGATTGACTAGCCTTAGTAGTGGTTATATAGCTCAAATTAAGGGGAAGATATTATGAACTATGCATTGCGCTCTTTTTCTTTCTGTCTTGTTTTTTTCTCATAGGGTTTTTCCGGCTTAAAGTTTTAACGAGGCAAATAACGCATCTATAAAAGGGAGAAATCCTAAAATTTGTGCTGTGTACTCTTTTTCCCTTTTGTTCGATTTTTGTCCCACTGGGTTTTTCCCACTTAAGGTTTTTAATGAGACAATATCATTCAATGCACATTCATAATATAATGAATACAATGAATATTCAAGGGGGAGTGTTATGAAATACATGAAAGAATATTCATTATATTCAATGTACCTATTACGGTACATTTGTAACCTACATACATGAATGTATATTCAATGTACCTATTATGGTACATTTGTAACTTACATTCTATGTACAATCTCCAATGAATGTTCATCTCCCTATTCAATCTATGTATTCAATACACTGACATTAATGATATGTGCATTCTTGTTTTCTTATAAATAGGAGTTTAGTTTTAGTCATTGTGAGAGAAATTAGAACATAATGAAAAGAGAAAACATATATCTTTGGTGTTTATCTGCCTTCTCTTCTTAATCTCTATTCTTTCTATTATATACTTGCAATGCAATATTTTACAACAATTGTGTACATATATATATATATATAAAACTCATCATAAAGAAGGCTTTCCATGGTCAGATAAATTTTATTCATGAATAGGCATTGCATACCACATGACATATGATATTACTAAAAAGGGAAAAAGACATAAACAATTTTTGAATTTTGACTCAATGTGTAATTTGGTACCTGAATTTTTAATTTGTTCAATATAGTCCCTAAACTTTAGCCTAATGTTCAATGGTCCATGAATTTTTAATCTGTTCAATGTGGTTTCTAGACTTTTGACACATGTTCAATTTAGTCCCTAAACTATATGAAAATATTCAATGTAGTCCTTGAACTTGGAAAATGTTTAATGTAGTCCTTCCATTAATTTAAGTTCAGGGACTATATTGAACATTTTCATATAGTTTAGGGACTAAATTAAACATGTACCAAAAGTCTAGAGATCACATTGAACAAATTAAAAGTTTACTGATCAAATTGAACATTAGGCTAAAGTTTATGGATTATATTGAACAAATTAAAAGTTTAGGGACTAAACTATATATTGACCCAAAGTTTAGGGATTGTTTGTGTTATTATTCCTGCTAAAATGTTCCAATTCTCATTTTGGAGGATAAATATTTAAAGGAAATAAATTGACCTCACATCTTGTATAATGCCCATGGACCATAGGCCGAGCTAGTTTTAACCATTCCAGTCGAGCTAACCTAGCCCTCTTAGATCCGGTTCAAGATGAAACGGGTTGATGATGGCACTCACATGGAGTTCAACTGAAAAACTCAAAACCCCATTAAACCCTACATTAGCTTCTTCTCTGTTCATCTTTCTTCATCCTCGGCTATGAGTCTTTGGCTGATGCTTCATCTTCAACCATCGAGTTGCTTGGGATTCCATAGGTAAAGATCTCTCTCTCTCTCTCTCTCTCTCTCTCTCTCTCTCTCTCTCGCCTCTGTTGCATGTCACTTCCTCGTTTTTGGGTATTTGAATTTGTCGGGTAATATCGATTTTTGGTTGGACCGCGCGTGCATGTGGGAGAAAGGGAGTTGAGGTGCGTGTTGGTAGTTAGAGAACATAGTTGAGTAGCACGGGTTTGCTTTACTCTACGAGTGTGTTGGGTCTTGGTAGATAGAGATTTATAACGATAATTGTAGATTTGCTTGATTCTGCAATATTACTTGATCCAGCTTTTGATTTTTGAGTGTTTGAATATATGTGGGTGTTGATTTAGTTTGTTTTGCATGCAATGTTATCTTCTGTGTATGGTTTGGTCATGTTGAAACTTATCAAGAAGTCTTCATTTGTTCGAAGAAGAAGCTGGCAAGGAGATTGAAGGCGAATTTGATATCTACCAAGATTGATATTACCGTAAGACTAGAATCCGTGATTTCGGCAAGTTGCTTTCTCTTTGGCTGTGCTTACATGAATTGTCATCTTCACTAAGACTGCAAAGCATGAAGATTGATTTAGTTGTCAGATTTGCATATGTTTGGCTCAATGTCAGTGGCATTACAGGACCTTTGCAATTGCACTCATTCCAGCATAATTTTGTTCCCAGAGATCCCAAAGCCAACCCTAAGAAGTATAAATACCTAGCTTTTTATGATCCATATGGCCCTAGACCTCCGCCCTTGGATAAAATCATACAGCTTGTTGAGCGCATAGCTGGCCTATCGCCTGAAGAACATGCCCAAATTGGCCCTGCTCTTCAAGAGAGATTAAGGCATCCCAAGATGCAGACGATCTCTATTGAAGGCATGGACCTAGGCCCACAAGGAGGAGCAGGTGCAGGATCCGCCAAGACCAAGGAAAAAAAGGCCGAGAAAATAGCATTCGATGTGAAGCTGGAGAAATTCGATACAGCTGCAAAGATTAAAGTGATTAAAGAAGTCACGGCATTCACCAATTTGGGGTTGAAGGAGGCCAAGGACCTTGTCGAGAAGGCCCCTGTTTTGCTTAAACGGGGTGTCACCAAGGAAGAGGCAAATGACATAATGGAGAAAATAAAGGTTGTTGGAGGAGTTGCAGTGATGGAATAAGAGCTCTAACACGGAACCACTATTGAGAGATATATGGGTAAAGTAACTCACATAAACGACTTCATGATTTTTGGACTTTTTGTTGAGATGGTTCTTGACAAATTACAGCCATATGATGGAGTTGAGGATTTCAGGATGGCATTCAAGTTGCATTCATTTGAATACTTAGCTGGAACTTACCATATAGGTGGAGCAATTTGCTTGAATTATGGTTTTAACATGTTGTAAGTTTCTCGCTAAAGGTGGGTTACTTGAAAAAGAAAGAGGTGTACATGAGCCGGGCTAGGTCTAACCATTTCTGTCAGGTTAACCCGATCTCTTAGATCATGTTCAAGATAAAAACGAGTTAACCCTTAAACCCTTTGTCAGCTCCTTCTCCGTTCGTCTTCTTCAGCTTTGGTTCTTCCTCCTCGGCTGCAAGTCTTCGGCCAGTGCTTCATCGAGTTGCTTGGGATTCGTGGGTAAAACTCTCTTTCTCTCTCTCTCTCACCTCTGTTGCGTGTTGCTTCCCGTTTTTTGGTATTTGAATCTGTCGGGTAAAATTGATTCTTGGTTGGACATCATGTGCATTTGTGTAATTCCGTGTTTTGCTCGGAACTATTTGTATGTTTATGATGTGCTGAGCGTGTGGGTGTGTGGGAGAGAGGTAGCTGAGGTGAGTGCTGGTAGCTAGAAGACATAATTGAGTAGAGTCAGGTGCGAATTAACCAAAGGTATGGTGTTGGATTTGCGGGTTGGTTCATGTTAGCGTCCAAACCGCAGATAAAAGTTGCCTCTTGCCCCTTTGTCACCCTACACACGGGATACTACTATGCATGCCTATCTGGTGGTAGTTAGCGTAAACTAACATGGAGTCTACCTTCTCCAGTCAAAGGCCCCCTAGTTCCCTCCAAATCATTTTCTTTCCTAGAGAAAGGAAATACAAAAGAGTTTGAGATGGCTTATTTCTGTAGAAGTGAGAAGTTACAAACTGCTCATCTCCACTGAGGTGTTCCCTTCCTTTATCCTCCTTAAGCCTTTTTAGGTATTGCCTAGAACTAAGTTCAATCCTCATTTTGGAGGATAAATAATTTGCAAGAAATAAATTGACTTCACATCTTTTTGTTGTGTCCATGGGCCATATGTTGGGCTAGTTCTAACCATTCCGGTCAGGCTAACCAGGCCTCTTAGATCCAGTTCAAGATAAAAACGGGTTAACCCTTAAATCCTCTGTTAGCTCCTTTTTCGTTCGTCCTCTTTAGCTTTGGTTCTTCCTCCCTAGCCGCGAGTCTTCAGCCAGTGCTTCATTGAGTTACTTGGGATTCATAGGTAAAGCTCTCTCTCTCCCTCTAGCCTCTGTTGCGTGTCGCTTTCCATTTTTTGGTATTTGAATATGTCAGGTAAATTCAATTCTTGGTTGGTTAACGTGTGCATTTGCGTAATTCCGTGTTTTGCTCAGAACTATTTATATGTTTGTGATGTGCTAAGTGTGTGGGTGTGTGGGAGAGAGGTAGCTAAGGTGAGTGCTGGTAGATAGAAGACATAACTGAGTAGCGTCGGGTGTGAATCAACCAGAGGTATGGTGTTGGATTTGTGGGTTGATTGACCTTAGCGTCCAAACCACATACAAGAGTTGCCCCTTGCCCCTTTGTCGCCCCAGGTGCAAGATACTACTATGCATGCCTATCCGGTGGTAGCCAGTCTAAACTAACACGGAGTCTGCCTTCTCTAGCCAAAGGCCTCCTAGTTCCCTCCAAATCATTTTCTTCCCTAGAGATAGGGAATATGGAAGAGTTTGAGTTGACCTACTTCTATAGAAGTGAGAAGTTACAATCTTCTCATCTCCACTGAGGTGTTTCCTCCCCTTATCTTCCTTAAACCTTTTTAGGTATTACCTAAGACCAAGTTCAATCCTCATTTTGAAGAATAAATAATTTACAAGAAATAAATTGACATCACATCTTTTTGTTGTGCCCATGGGCCGGGCTAGTTCTAACCATTCCGGTCCGGCTAACGGGGCCTCTTATATTCAATTCAAGATAAAAATGGGTTAACCCTTAAACCCTCTGTTAGCTCTTTTTCTGTTCATCTTCTTCAGCTTTGGTTCTTCCTCCTCGGCCACGAGTCTTCTCTAGTCAAAGGCCTCCTAATTCCCTCCAAATCGTTTTCTTCCCTGGAGAGAGGGAACACAAAAGAGTTTGAAAGGAATTACTTCTGTAGAAGTGAGAAGTCACAAACTTCCCACTTCCACTAAGGTGTTCCCTCCCCTCATCTTCCTTAAGCCTTTTTAGATCTTGCTCAGAACCAAGTTCAATCCTTATTTTGGAGGATAAATAATTTACAAGAAATAAATTGACCTCACATCTTTTTATTGTGCCCATGGGCCATGGGCCAGACTAGTTCTAACCAATTCGGTTGGGTTGACCTGGCCTTTTAGAACCGGTTCAAGATAAAAATAGGTTAACACTTAAACCCTCCGTCAGCTCCTTTTCCGTACGTCTTCTTCAGTTTTGATTCTTTCTCCTTGGTCGCGAGTCTTTCGCCAGTACTTTATCGAGTTGCTTGGCATTCGTAGGTAAAGCTCTCTTTCTCTCTCTCATCACTGTTGCATATCGCTTCCCATTTTTTGGTGTTTGAATATGTCGGGTAAAATCGATTCCTGGTTGGACATCATGTGCATTTGCGTAATCCCGTGCTTTGCTTGGAATTATTTGTATGTCTATGATATGTTGAGCGTGTGAGTGTATGGGAGAGAGGTAGCTGAGGTGAGTGCTGGTAACTAGAAGACAAAGCTGAGTAGTGCTAGGTGCGAATCAACCAGGGGTACGGTGTTGGATTTGTGAGTTGATTCGCATTAGCGTCCAAACCGTAGACAAGAGTTATCCCTTGTCCCTTTGTCACCTTAGGCGTGGGATGCTACTATGCATGCCTACCCGGTGGTAGCTAGCCTAAACTGACCTAGAGTCTACCTTCATCGGCCAAAGGCCCTTAGTTCTCTTTAAATCTTTTTCTTCTTTGGATAGAGAGAATACATAAGAGTTTGAGAGAACCTATTTTTGTAGAAATGAGAAGTCACAAACTTTCCACCTCCACTAAGGTGTTCCCTCCCCTTATCTTTCTTAAGCCTTTTCAGGTCTTGCTCTGGACCAAGTTCAATCCTCATTTTGGAAGATAAATAATTTACAAGAAATAAATTGACCTCGTATCTTTTTATTGTGCCCATGGGCCGGGCTAGTTCTAACCATTCCGGTCGGGCAAACCCAATCTCTTAGATCCGGTTCAAGATAAAAATGAGTTAACCCTTCAACCCTCCGTCAGCTTCTTCTCAGTTAGTCTTCTTCAGCTTTGGTTCTTCCCCCTCGGCCGCGAGTCTTCAACCGATGCTTCATTGAGTTGCTTGAGATTTGTAGATAAAGCTCTCTCTCTCTCTCTCTCTCTCCCTCTCTCTCCCTCTCTCTCTCTCTCCTCTGGTGCGTGTCGCTTCCCATTTTTTGGTGTTTGAATTTGTCGGGTAAAATTGATTCTTGGTTAGATATCGTGTGCATTTGCGTAATTCCGTGTTTTGCTTGAAACTATTTGTATTTCTGTGATGTGCTAAACGTGTGAGTGTTTGGGAAGGAAGTAGCTGAGATGAGTGCTAGTAGCTAGAAGACATAGCGCCGAGTTTGCTTGACTCGGGGAGTGTGTTGGGTCTTGGTAGATAGAGATTTAGAAGGATAATTGTGGATTTCTTGATTCTGCAATGTCACTTGATCCGGATTTTGGTTTTCAAGTGTGTGACTATATGTCGGTGTGGATTTAATTTGTTTTGCATGCAATGTTATTTCCTGTATTTGGTTTGGTCATGTTGAAACTCATCGAGAAGTCTTCATTTGTCCGAAGAAGAAGCCGGCAAGGAGATTGGAAGCAAATTTGATATTCGGCAGAGGCGAAAGATGTAAGCCGCGCTGAGATTAGTATTACCATTAGACTGGAATTCACGATTTTAGCGAGTTGCTTTCTCTTTGGCTATGCTTGCATGAATTGTTGTCTTCACTAAGACTACAAAGCATGAAGCTTGATTTAGTTGCTAGATTTGCATATATTCGGCTTGTTCTTAGGGGCATTACGGGACCTTTGCAATCGCGCTCATTCCAACATGATTTTGTCCCTAGAGATCCCAAAGTCAAGCCTAAGAGGCTTAAATACCCAGCTCTTTATAATCCATATGGCCCTAGACCTCGCCGGAGGTTGAAGAAGATGAAGGAAAAAAAAATTAATAAAAAAATTCAAACAAATAAAAAAATATTTTAAAAATTTCTACGTCAGTGTTCACCGACTGTCCAACGTCTACGTCAGTGCCGGCCGGCCAAAATTGGTCGGATGGACTAAATTGGCATAAATGTAAAAAGTTTAAGATTGAATTGGCGCAAAAAAATGTTTATGACTGAATTAGCACAATTACAATAGATTTATGACTATTTTGGTAATTTCCCCCCAATTTGGTCACCCTCTAGCTAGTAATGGGCTGGAAATTGGTCTATTTCACACCAACTAAGACTTATACTTGGGTGGACTCTACTTTTGTGAACATATTTCAACCGGCTTTTGAAATTCTAGCCACTCCTATTTCAATCGTCTTGCTAAATATGAGTTAAAAACTGGGTCCTCAATCAAATTTGCCATCTCTAGCTAAATATGATTTAAAAACGGGGTCCTCGATCAAATTTGCCACCTCTAGCCATTAATGGGTTGAAAATGGATCAAAGCTGCCGAGACACAAATTTGGTTCAGCTCAACTTCGATAAATCGATTTAAGTTGGCTTTTAAAGATTTAGTGTGCCAATACTCTGCTCGCCCGCTAAATATGGTTAAAAAGGGGATCCTCTTCCCAAATTGTCTTTGGTACGACACAGAGGAGAATAGAAAGGAATGACGGTGCTATAAAAAAGAACGGAATGAATGAATCACGCTAATTCAGCACTCCAGAAGGTGCACTTGATATCACAGCATCCAGCAGAGATCTTAGTTTTCTCAGGTTCGACTTGTAGGATTTCAAGCCTCGATTCCTGCGACCTCGGCATTCTTCTCCAGCTCCTCCAATGCTTTCCACAGTTTCGGGTTGAGAAAATCCGTAATGACGGAAGCGGCCCCGTCTTCCGTCAGCAATTTCTCCGGATTCCTTGTTCCTAACCCCACAACTGGCATTCCGGCCGCGACTCCAGCTTTTGTCCCTGAAGCTGAGTCCTTCAACGGCGCAAAGAAAATGATTAGGATGCAGATGCAAAGAAAGTAAAGGTGCTGTGTTGCAAAATTGTAATTATTATATGAGATATATACTTTGGTTAAAGCACAAAGAACATTTAACTCCTCTTCACACATTCTATTTAGCTGCAGATTTAGTTTGGATATCAAGCACGACTTGTAATGATGCAAACAATAGCTAACAATACTCGATTGTATATAAGCACAGAATATGAAGTGATAAATGGATATCAGAGAGCACAAAACTTAGGTTTCTGAACCTGGAGGCACCTTTAAACGCGGCAACAACATAGGCAGGCATACAGCATCACTGTCATTGTTCCTCATCGGAAGATGTGCAGAAAACAAACTTGAGGAAGCTGAGGAGTACCTCAAACACAAAAGCATGCTTTTCAGACACTCCAAGCACTTTCAGGGCCTTCAGGTAAGGGTCTGGAAAGGGTTTCGCGTGTTCACATTCACTTCCGATCACAAGAGTCTCGAAGAAATCATTAAGGCCTAGCAGAGAGAGTATGAGCTCGGCATTTGGTCGAGGAGCATTCGTCACAGCTGCTCGTCTCATGCCCTGGCCTTCAATCCACTTAAGAAGCTTCTGCAACCCTTTGACAGGTTCCATCTTTTCAGATGCCAATCTGTTTGTTCAGTCGATACGAATCCAAACTTTAGCACCTGAAAATTGGATTGTCACCTCTAGGGAAATAATAAAGAAGAATTATGGCGACTCTGATGGCTTTTCTTTTTACATTGTATCTATAACCACTGTTTAGAACCTCAAAGATGAAGAATCTCATTTATTCATCATGCTAATTTTTGTAATTTCTGGTTGCCTGCATGTCTTGTCCTTCTCCAAACAAAATTTGCATTGTTATTGTGTGACTTTCGTAAAATATGCAATCTATCGCTGAACATTACAAAGAGATAACAGAACTCCATAACAAATGCGTCAAAGCATATACTCCTGAGTAAAATTGATGATGAAGCAACCGCTGCTTAAGGCATTTTGGTTCAACATTTTGTGCAATGAAAACATCATTCCAGGCTCTCAAAAATGTCCTGAGGACCACTTATTTCACTCTCTTTATCCTCCTTGATATCTACCATGGTAGTATATGATACTATCTATAAGGGCTAGGAACAATACCTTCGGAACATCTCTTCCTTGTCTTCCATGAATTTGCGGGCTTTTGGAATCTCCCAATCGGGAAACAGGACATGACAAAGCTCTTCATTGTGCATGCCGCTAATTTTCTTGACAAAGAACTCCTCGGTGATCGGAATGCCCCCATCAAAGCCGACCTGCAAGGCACTGTACAGTTTTAGAACACGCAGCACATGGATATACTTCTAATGTAATTGAAATATAAAATCTGAAAACGGGAGGCAAGTGGATCAGTTAGTCACCGCTTGAAGCATTTCTCGGAAGGCATAGTAATGGAAGGGATCGGAATCACAGAGTGTGCCATCAATGTCAAAAAGTATTGCTTCAAGCGGTGCAAGAGCAGCCAGAGAACTTTCACTGTTGAAAAAGATATTGCCATGACTACATCAGTAGCTCTTTGGCCGGACAATCACATGAACATTCCAAATGCGGGAGAACTATTTTGATTGCATTGCATATTCATGTTGCTTACCTCTCTACTATTCGAATATTGCGTCCGCATACGACACAGCATGGAAAAATTCAACAATAAGGAACGCGAAAAATGCAGAAGAACGGGTCAAGCCCAAAGGGTATCAGATCCCAGTTCCCAAATTAAAGCAACTGTCCAATCCATGCCATCTTTTCAGATGACACATCAACTACTAATGGCAAGTCAGCAACAACAACAAACTAAGCGTTGTCCCATCAGGTTTAGTCGGCAATGTAAATCCCTTTACGTTATTGTGCTCGGCTATAAGTTTGAAAAGTTTTCTAATACTCTTATGCAATCGGCCTTATGCAGATCCTTATGCTATACTGTGAATTGCAGCATAAGCATTATCCTGCACACTACCGTATGAAGTACAGAATTACCAACATTCTCATTTTGAAGTTCGGAGAACAAAAGGGTAGAACCGAAGTTGATAACAAAGAAGTCAAAGATCGCAAACCTGGACAAAGAGTGAGAATTATTTGCAGGGGGAGACATCCTAGCGACAGCAATCCTACTAGCAAGCTTCCACTTTGGACTAGTCGAGGGGGAGCGATGGGATCCGAGGAAGCGATCTGAGAGGCAGAGGTGGCTGTTGTGTTGAGGAAGGCGAAGAGGGAACGTTGCAGATTGCATATTATGCCGCAGAGATGCACTTCTGATTCTCTCTGTCTGAGAAAGAGAGAGGGCAAGTGAAATTGAATTTTTAATGGGAGTTGATGCTCCTGGAACATGGGGTCCTCAAGGGCAACTTTTGTTGGCTACGTCTACCCGTTGTTTCTTCCATGTTAGTTCTTCCTCGCCAATTAAAATTATTAGACTGAGTTTTGGTCAGAAAACTTTAGGCACAAATTTTGATTGAAAGTGAAAGTAGGTGATGCTAATTTTTTGTAGGGTTAATATCATGAAAAATCTCAATTTGATATGATAAATTTACCCAAATTAATTTTTGACAACCGAAAACTCCAAATTGGCAAACTTGTGACTTTATCCTTCATTAATTTCCATTAAATTGGATTAATACAAAAAAAAAAACCAGTACACAATTGACAAACGGATAGTAAAATCCCAAATTGGTACATTTGTCAACTGTCTCGTGTCATCTAACTCATTAATTTTACGGAAAAATTTAACGGAAACTAACAGAGGATAAATTTGTTATAAGTATACCGATTTGGGGTTGTTGGGATAAATTTATTACAAATGTACTAGTTTTGGGTTATCCGTGATATTAACCATTTTTAGTAAACTACCAATAAATTGCATGGAGGAAAACATGAACTCAACAGGTCTATAAAAAAGTCATATCTTTCTTTCATTCCTAGGCTGTCAACTAAACTAAAACTGAGTTTTGCCAAATTTTGATTATATGTTATTTTAGACGTTCAAAAGACCGTGTTAAAAACATCTTGTGCTTTAATACTCGGCTATCTTAGTCATATGGGATTGAATACAAGTAATTCTCTTTCTTCCTAAAAGAAAACAAAAGACAGTACTGGAAATATCATGAATGGTGTTGATACGGTATTTGGTTTGGAAGGTTGTCAGTAAAATGGGAAATTAGACTTTTGGTACATATAGCTTGAGTTCATATACTTTATTCTCGAGATGTGGCTTAGGCGAGGCTGACCCTCGCCAAGCCTTGCTCGATCTGGTGAGACCGGTCCCTTGCCCAGGCCATGGTGGCCTCATTGGGCGGTGCCCCTCGTCTGGCTAGGCCTTGCTTGTGGTAGTCAACGGTGACCCTCACCCAAGCAAGGTCAAGTCACTCAGCCATGGCCGATGGCTGGCCATCGCTTGTGGTCGGTGCTTAGTCACCAACAAAAGGAGGAAGAAAGAAAAAAAGAAAAAAGAAATAAAAATATTTAAAATTTGTTGACACCTAAATTTCGACCGACCATTTAATAATAATTTGCATAGAAAATTAAAGATTAAATTTTAACCCATAAACAAAAATATTAAAATTGCATAGCATATAGCTTAAGTTTGTATAGGTTAGTTGCATTCCGCATCGGACCGGCGGTGACGAGAAAGCTGAAAATTCATCGCGTAAACCGAACTCGAACACTCGGCTCACTCAAGGGATTGTGGGCCAAAATTCACAAGTCTAAAAGGCTTTAGTTGTTTTAATTTGAGTTTAAATCAGCCCAAATTAATTTAGCCTATTTGGAATTAAATAAAAATTAAAAGATAAAAGCCTAAACCTAAGCTCATTAGGATTAGGAAGTCTGGTCAATTAACCTAGGGTTGCAATATAAATATGTGATTATACCTAAGATTGCAATATAAATATGTGATTATACCATTCAATGAAGGGGCTCTCATAATTCTCATAATACAATTCCTAAGAGCACAAAAAAAAAGGTGAGTGAGAGAGATTGATGGTTGAAAAAGAAGAGATGTTATGTTCTACCGTGGTGGTTCCTTGGGTGCTTAACAACCATCCATCATTGCCGCAGCAATGCTTTCATCGTTCGAGAGATTCGGCCATTGAAGACTCATTGCCAAAGCAATAAAATCTAGTCAATACTAGACATGATGGAGCGGTGGTTTTTGTCTTAAGTGGTCCAAGCTAAGAGTGACAAAGGAGGAGAGATATTCACGAAGAAAAGAAAGGAAGTAGTGGATGTGAATAAAAAGATCAAGTGAAAACAAAGGGGTGTTGCTGCTTTGCTGTTCGTTGGTCCAATTTCTCGTTGCAGCTCTCACCGTGCCGATCTCTGTTTCCCACAACGTTCTCAACATTCCAAGAGTATCCTTGAAGCTTTTTGCTGGTCTGGTTTGTTGGTGATCGTCCCGGTGTGTCAAGTGATCTCACTCAAACGGCACACTGAGTTATCCAAAGATTTCGCTAGCCGCGTTGTGAGCACCTCACTGATACCGCGACACCAAGAAGTCTCTATCGACGGTCCTTGCCGTGGCACTATACCTCTAGCCAAGGCGCCATTGTCCTTGTCACCGCAGTCAGTTGAGCTCCTCATTGACGATCCTAGCCAAACCACCACTGCAAACTCGTCAAATCACTTGAGCATTGTCACCGTCATGAGCTTTACC
This sequence comes from Syzygium aromaticum, assembly GCA_024500025.1. Taxonomy (NCBI): domain Eukaryota; kingdom Viridiplantae; phylum Streptophyta; class Magnoliopsida; order Myrtales; family Myrtaceae; genus Syzygium; species Syzygium aromaticum. Next base: position 16,288,414 of record CM044888.1, on the reverse strand, counting down.
GCAAGCCGCCACATCACCGCCACCGTCGCTGGTCCGTTTGCCGCCAATCGTCCGATCCGCAATCCTGATCCACATGATTCAAATTTGGAAAGTAATCCGTAAATCAGGTAAAAATCTCTATCCGATATATTTTCAAAATATTTAGATTCCTAATTTGAATAATTTGAATATTCTGTGAATATTGTGTGGATTGTTAGATATCTTATGATAATTTTGTGATATCCGCAATATTCTAAAACACTCAAAATAAGGAATCATTCATAATTTGGCAACATATCTAGACGACTATCCGACCTTATCCCTAAGGTACGATACGCGGCGATACGGAAAATTGTTATCTTATCCATAATCACTTGGATACGATAATAGATTTTATTTGCTTTCCAAATTCAACTAATCAACTTTCTGTCGATATCTATAACCCTATAGATAAGACCATTAGTTTGATTTATTTGCCTCATTTAAATTTGATAAGAAAAATTTTGTGGATTGTGTGGATATTGATTTGATGGTGGTGTTTATTTCTTATTTGATTTTGTTTCTTTAAAAGAAAAGACAAAAAGATTAGATGCAATTTGAATTGATTTCTTAGAAGATAATGTTGCATGTTTAGAATATATCTAGATAACTTTTTTTGAATAGAATAGGACAACCGAGATTTGCTAGAAAGATAAGATAATTTCTAATTTAAATTAGGAATTAGAGTAATTTGTTTCCTAGTATAATTAGATATTATTCTAATCTTGATAGTTCAATTCAGATTGATTTTAATTTCGAATTTCGATATAAAAAAATACCAAAAAGATTGTTCTAGAATAGGTTAATTTGCTTTCTTTAGTTTAAAATTGCATGTTTAGATAATTGGCATTTTTAATTCTGAATTTCATAAAAATACCAAAAATAAATCATTTGCCCGTCATTAGAAATAGATCATATTGTCGCATGTCATATAGTTTGCGCGTTAGGCTACATTAATCGCATGTCAATTTTCGTATATCATTACATATAAGTTAGCTTTCATTTAAATAAGTGAAAATCCAAAAAAATATTGAGTGAACTGTTTGTTAATTAGAAATCATATTAAGATTGTTGATGTGATTTCTATCTAACAATGCAGATGCTTACGTTTCTTCGAGGAAAGTAATTCTCAAAATCTTGCAATTTATTTAATGTTTTGATTATTGGGTGTTAATTTAGTGGTTTGCGCACTCATATGATCACCTCACATGCTAGTGACTAAGTTGAAATAAATCTAAACTGTCTGCCAAAACATTTTTTGAAAAGAAAAGGTACTGAAAGGGCGTTAGATTAGATCTAGCGTAACCAAGTCCCCGAGCTTAAAATCTCTAGTTCGTAGAAATAAAACATATCTCCCTATGTTTTATTTGGGTTTCTAATTGACCTACCACAAATAGATTAGTGGCGACTCCAAGCATGAAAACATTTGCACGTTATGAACTCAAATCCTAAGTTGTGAATTGGTAGGGTTTGGGAGGGCCCAAGTTAAATTTAGTCTTAATAATCCATTAGCTTGAGAAAATTTTAGGTCGCGACAAAATTATTAAAATATTATTAAAATTTTCCATGTCAATGCTGGCGGTGCCGTGTTGACTAGCTGATGCCCACGCCAGTAATAGTTAGCTAGTTGACGCTCACGCCAGTAATAGTCGACTAAAATTAGCTGGAAAAATTAAATTTGCACTTTTTCAAAAGATTTATGACTAAATTGGTACTAAAAGAAAGTTCAAGACTAAATTTGCACCGATGCAATAGGTTTATGACTTTTCCGACACTTTTTTTGAACTTTTATTTGTCTTGCACCAACTCGGACTCGAGATCCAAATTTGGCACTCGTTAAGCCGCCATCAAAACTTACCACGGCAATAGACGTGGAACGTGCGCCTCATGCCGTTGCCAGGCCTGGTATCCAAACCCATTGAAGCGACACCGTTTAGTCAAAAAGTAAATAGGGCGAGGCGGGAGAGAGGACGTTCAAAAATTGGGGAAATGCTTCGGCTAATGTGGTCCTTCAGCTTCAATTGCAGCCACAGGGTTCTTCACATGGTGGCAAAATTAAGGTTTAGGGGGAACAAAAGTTCAGGGGTTCTTGCTATTTGAAAAGGAAATCGTCCTCCAGTGGAGACAGCAATACAGACACTGAACTATTCGTATAATGCATTCGGTTCTATTTGGATTTGCATTGAGATTTTCAGTAGAGAGACCGGAGAAACCACGCCTGATTTCAATAAGGGTTCGAAGAAACTGTGTCGGTTTTGTTGTGCTCGGAGGTCTGGCCAGGAAATAGCGTCAGTCGCGTTGTCCACGTCCGTCGCCACGTTAGCTGTGGAGGGCGGATTGGAATGGCGGCTCTTAAGGCGTGTCGGAGTTGGATATCGAGCCGGCTTTTTTTTTCCTTTTCCGGCAAATGAAGGCTGCGTCCAAATTAGGCGACAGCCATAAATTTGTGCCTTTTTTTTTTATATAAAATTGGGCCCTTTATTTTCTACGATTATAATCTTCATTTGAGTTTTTTATGGCGATTTCGTCATTGTTATTGAATTTTCGTCTGAAATCCAGCGGACATTGTAGAGCAGACTGTGGTAATCGACACGAGTTGCCTTACATCTAAAACATCCTAGCAATTCGAAAAAAAGATGTTTTTTTTTTCATAATCCAAAATTGATCCAAAAAACTAATGGGAAAATTGTCCAAAAAGTCATAAATTTATTGCACTTTTGTCAATTCAGTCCTAAATATTTTAATTTTGCCAATTGAGTCCTAAACTTTTTCATATTTTGGCAGTTAAGTCCATTTGATCAATTTTAGTCGAAAATTGCTAACGTAGATATCGACTGTCTTATGTGACACAGCTGGTGATTATGCAAATAATTTTTAATGATATTTTATGTATTTTTAATCATATATTTTTTATTTTTTCCATTTTTCTTTTTTCTTTTCTTTCTTATTCCTTTTCCCGATGGTCGGCCAAAGGTTGCCTACGCTTGCCTCAGGCGAGGCCACCCTGGCCTAGGAGAGGGTTGGCCCCGCCACGTTTGGTGATGGAAGCCCTTGCTAGGACTCACCCTTGGCCAAGCCAGATTTGGTGAGGCCGGCCCTCGCCAAGGCTAAGGTGGCCTTGCCAAATCTAGCTTGGGTGAGGCCTACCCTTGTCAGGTCTTGCATCTTGAGGCAGGCGAGAGTGACCCCTGCCCAGGTGAGACCTGCTGGTCCGTCCACCAACAAAAAGAAGAAGAAAGAAAAAAAATGGAAAAAATATAATAAAAATATTAAAAAATTATTAAAAAATTATCTACGTCAACATTGGCTACGCCACTCAAGACGTTCAGTGACTAAAATTGGCCGGATGGACTAAATTGACAAACTATGAAAATGTTTTATGCTAAAATGATAAAATTAAAAGGTTTATAATCGAATCGGTAAAAATGTAATAATTTTATAGTTTTTTGGATAATTTTTTCAAAAAGTAACAACAAAAGTCCAAAATGATAAGTTGACTTTGTGCGCCATGTTAGCCAACAGTACAGGGCCGATACAGCCCAGAATTGACCCTAAAACCTTTCAGCAACTAAGGTTGATAGTCTCATTAAAATTAATTCCTCGACAAGCAATGACAGCATCCGTTCACTAAAAGTCCCAAATCTTATATGCGCTGCGTTATGCAACGCAGTCCGAAACCTTTCAATGAATTTAATCATGTCCTGACGTTTTCTTAAAAAGTGTAGTTAAGTCCACAATACATAAGAGTACCTAAACTTTTCTTATCAGTAAAACGAATTCCATGCGATGTTCTCCAACTTAAAAAAATGAATCGAATGAGGTGAGCAAATGGTTGGAATCTATGAATCGAACGAGATTGCAAAGTAGGAGAGAGCCTAATTGGAACTACAAAAACAAAAGTAATCTAAACACAAGCAAACATGATATTCAGGCATGAGAATCCGACTTGAAAGCAAAAGACCATCGAAAACCAACACAACGAGGCTCGAGGATGCTCGAGAAAGGGCTGCCCGCGCACCCATACAGATCCGCACATGGGCTGCATCGCGGGTGACTAGACAACAGCGTTTCAACCAGAGACCTTGGCCTTGACGCTTCATCACGGGAACCTAGTGCTCGTGCCCAGGTCCCTAGAGGTGGGACCCGAGTCTAGAGAGGCTGAGCTTGGGTCCTCAGCGGCCCTGCTCGAGTACCCGGCACCTAATCCCACTCCATCAAGGCCGGGCCTAGGTCCACGAAGGTTGGGCCCATACCTCGGTTCTCGTGCTCGAGCGCTTAGCTCCTATGCTCAAGTCACTAGTGTGGAGCCTAGATCCATCAAGGCCAGACCTAGGACCTCTATGCGTAGTGCTTTGGTCCCCAACACCTATGATTTACAAGATCAGGCCCACAAAGGCCAGGTTCAGGATCCCAATCAAGCACTTGGGCTCGAGTCTATCAAGGCTAGGCTTAGGTTTCCATAGTGGTTGGGTTTGGGGCATGTTTGGGTCACCTAGGTGGCCATGCCTAGGTGCTTAGCTTTTGCGCTCTAGGTCCACAAAGGATGGGCCCAAGTCCCTTGAGACTGGGTCCAAGACCTCAATGCCCATGCACAAGGCCTTGGCAACCGTGCCTGGGTACCTAACTCTCCTACCCAAGTCACCAGCACTCGAACTCGAGTATGTTAAAACTGGGCTTGGGTTCTCAATGTTTGTGCTTGAGTTCCTAGTGGTTGTGCCGGAGAAGCCCTGGCTCCTGCAATTGGGATCTCGACTGCTAGTTATCCTTGATATCATGGGAATTGTGCATGTCTCTTTAGGAAAATAAATTCAATGTTTTCTTTTCCAAATAACGAAAAATAATTTTCAAGTCATTTCCAGATCTTAACCTAACATCTGAAAATATTGCATTTTCCCTAGAAAATGACTTACGAAACAACATTTTTCAGAAAATATCAAATTTCTCAGGAAACAAACTGAGCTTGTGCCTTGGTTTGTTTTTGGGTAATGCATTGAAAGCCTAAAAACTTATTACAATTGAGTCTTAAAACTTTTAAAAGTGCAATTAAATCCTACAATTTGTCAAATTGGTTCAATCAAGTTCTTCCATTAACTTTGTCTAACTTGATAAAGGAATATGTTGACCTAGCTTTTTTATTATTATTTTCTCTTTCCTACGTGGCGATGATCTGGCTAAAACATCAAACATAAGGCTAAAATAATGTTGTTTTGGTCCAAATCTGATTATTTAATACAAATTTTATTTAAATTATATTAAAAATAAGCAAACTTAAATAAATACAAAAAAAAAAAGAAAAAAATGGAAACTCAAGCGAGGGCTCACCACCACTTCCCCACCTTATCCTAGGAAGGACCGGCGATGGTGGAGGAGTGGTCACCGAGGCTTGGCAATCCCCGCTAACTGTGACCCTCTCCCAAATTTGGGCAAGGGCCCTCTCCCAGATCGAGCGAGGGACACTAGCCCTCGCCTAGGTCTGGCTGAGAGTGGCCATTGATGGCCAACCCCACCATTGGCGGCCCTTGGCCAGACTTGGGGGAGGGCCACAACCTTCGCCCCAATCCTGCAAGCCCTCTTGCTTGTGATTGGTGAGGGCCACCGATCATCCCTTATGGCGATGGTGGGACGACGGTGAGGGCTGCAAGCACTTGCTTGCAGTATCTTTCTTTTTATATGTTTTTTGGTGTTTGCTTATTTTTTTAAAATATAACTAAATAAAATTGTATTAAAATTTGGACCAAAACGATATCCTTTTAGTTGTGTTATTGCCACATAGGATAGAAAAAATAATTAAAAAATGCCATATCAACATTTTCTATTAGCTAAATTGGATGGAGTTAACACAAAGACTTGATTGTACCGATTCGACAAATTTTAGGAATAAATTGACCTTCTCGAAAATTTTAGCACTTAGTTATACTGTTTCGATAAGTTTTATAATTTTTAATGCACTCGTTCCTTTATTTTACCTCCGTGACTCTCATTTACTCCTCTTCTATCTCTTTCGGATTCTTCCTGTGCGTGCACTCCACAGTCCACCAGAATGCGTGTTGCTCTCTCCGTTGCTTTGTTTCAGCTCCTGCACATCCGCCCTTTGTATGATGCTGATCGGTCCCCTCTTGTAAATTGCCGGAGAAGATACCACGAAACACGGTGATACCACCAAGTCGATGAGGACTTCGTGGAGTCAACGAGGACTTTGGTGGAGCTGATCCTGGACTTTCCTGATCTCCTTCCTAGAAGATTCCCCTTTCCTGATACAAAATGAAAACAGAGGCCCCTTTTCGTGCGGTGTGTCCAAGAATTCCCAAAAGGACGGTGAATTCCAATTCGCCGAATCTCTCCCTCTCTCTCTCTCTTTCCAATCCCCAATCTCATCTCTCTCATTCTTTCCACTATTGCATTGACCAAACATGTCATTTTCTTCATTCTTGCCTTGCTTAGAGTGGTCCGTGTATGGCATGCACAGATGCCACTTCCATGTTCGATGCAGATATATGCTATTCTTAAACAAAGATGTCCGTAATTTTTAAATGCGGAAGAATGCAATAGGGGAATGAGAATGCACGATTATGCGCTATGAATGTTTTTTGTTCAAGTGTTAAATTTTGATGTCATCAGTGGACCCAATTTGTCACTTTCCCGCAATTTGAAAGAGACAAAATTCTAAGTGTTAACACTTTAGACTAGATATATAGATTTATTTCTACTTTCTACTTAATATAAAATCTTGTGCACATGCATTATATAACCACTGAGCACATGGTCCAGTGTAAAGGGAATTGGGTTGGGGGGAGACGTTTAGTTTCAAGAGTTGGGTTAGACTCTCACGCTCTACAAAGAGACAGATAAAAGTTTGAGAAAGAGAGAGATGAGAGTTAGAGTAGTAAAAAAGAAAAGAAAAGAACTACACCTTATATATGGATGGGTTTGCGCTTGGATCAGAGCCTTAAATTGAGGTCCTGTGATTACAATTCCTTTTACCTTCCTAAGATGAGGTGACCGAATACGTGTCCCAGCAATAATAATTTATTCAAATGAATCTATCTTGTTTGTATCTAACCAATTGATTTCACCTTTAGGTTAGTCGGTTCATTCGCATTGTCGTATCAAGTATGCCAGATGGTTAACCATTATCGTAATGCCTTGTTGGTACCACTTTGTTCCCCTCCGATAAGTTGACCTAGATTTCTCTCCAAATGAATATCATTCAATCGAATGTCCATCCCATCCGACCGTCACTCCAATTGCCCATTCAGTGCTCAAGTAGCCGTTTGCCGCCAATGAGCCCCACACCTCATCACCTTCGTCTCCCAGATGGCTGTTGCCAAAGCCGTCGCTGATTTGACTCCTATCCTTCGACGGATCGAATCACTATGACTGACCGACGGCGGTGAAAACCCGAAAAGCATCCACGGGGAAAGGTGCACCCTTGTAATAAAAATTTAGTCCTAGCCATGGAATCTAAACCATAACCTCGCACACGGACGGGTCTTGGGCTTTATGGAATCTTGAGCTGGGGAAATTTACGTTTCCTTTTAAGGTTCGGGCGCGAGGGTTGTCTGTAACTGTAACCGTCAGGATCACGCAAAGTTGCCAATCGACCCACACCACCCAACGAGCCTATAAAGCCTCGATGCACCAGCTTCTTCCTCCTCCACCATCATCTCTCCGTCTTCCTCTCAGATCTCTCTCTCTCTCTCTCTCTCTCTCTCTCTATATATCTCTCTGTCTCTCTCCCTCTCGCATTTTCTTGCAGAGGTAATCCTCTGGATCTAATGCGTCTCTCTCTCTTCCTGCAAATTTTCTTGGTTTCGGTTTGATCTGTGTGCGGCTTTCGAGATCGTCCGTGCTTGCTTGTGCTTCCGTTTGTTGCTTCGTTGCATGCCGTGTCTCGTGGGTTTTGCTGGATCTGATCTGGTTTGGCTTTTTTATTAGATCCGGTTGGTTCCATCGCTTTTTTGTGACGATTTTGTGTGCTGTGAAGTGCGAACGATTATCAGCTGCTCTGCGTTTCGGTTGGTGTCTCTGTTAGAATTTCGGAAAGTTTCGGCTCTGAATTGTTCGGCGGGCCTAGTTGTTACCCGACCCAGCATTGGGATTCACCTCTTGCGGGGGTGATCTTTCTTTTTCAGCATTTGGGTTGACAGGGTTCTTGGAAGAGAGCTGAGGAGGGCGAAAAAGAAGAGATTTTTCTTCTTCCTAGTTGAGCATTGTGTCGAAATGTTCACTCGTTAGATTCAAGTTCCTTTTTTTTATAAAAGCATAGGCGTATCTGTTTAGTGTATGCGCATACGATAATCATAAGTTTAATGCTGTTTGTCATACGATTACTTAGCTATTGAAAGATAAGTGCAACCATCGTGCAGTGAATTCAATCGTACGATTTGATCTTCCAAGTTGTCATCAGTCGAGTCAATGATCTGGATTTGTAGGGTTTCGTCTTAAGGTGTTCTCTTTGGGATCAGATCTGATCTGTAGAATGGAATAGTTAATAAGTTATACCGAAACTCTTGATTTTGTGATGGGTAAGTATGTTTTAAGTTCGTATGGATCAAGATGATCGATCAGCAGATATGGTGCATGTTTGCAAGCTGATCTGCTTTTGTGCCAAATTATATGTCGATGGTTTCTGGTATATTCTCTCTGAAATGCACTCCATTGTTTGGAGCTTAACATGGCCTCTACTTGGCAGCCTCTACCAAGAATTGATAACATGAATTTAGCTGTTCTAATACAATTATTCTTCTTGGCGATCCAGATCTTGTGGTTCAACATTCTTTAGCTGGCTCTCATGGGAAGTGTTATTGATGTTGCAATTGAGGCAAGCATCTAATTTCTTCTCTAGCATGGCTTTCTTTTGGTTACTTTATGTTCTGTTTTGAATGTTAGTCCTAAACAGTAGCCATGATGTAATGCCTGATGTGCACTCAAATGTTTTTCATTCTTCCAATCTGGAGTAGTAGACTTCTCAATCTCAGTTATTTCTGTATCTCCATGCTTATCTTTGAATTTCATTCATACTCAAACATTTAGTAAGAACTTAGAAGTTCCTTTTATTGCTGAGAGTTGGGGCCAAATCAAAGGTATCTTGACACCCTGCTAAGGTGATAATAAGGGATCAAGTTGAGCACAATGGACCGCAAAAGTTGAAACTGAAAAGTCTGATAAAATGCACTAAGGATTCATGATGATGAGATAAGATGCATTTGAATTGCTACGTCAAGTCTCCAAGTGAAATTTACTTTAGAATAAAATGCTTGACTGGTTTCTCATTATACATTATCGTAGTCTAGAGAATTGAGTAACTGTTCTGCTGAGCATGTTCCAGAAAAACTTTGATTCTATACCTCCCCCTCTCTGTCTCTGTCTCTGTCTCTGTCTCTCTGTGCATACGTGTGCGTACGTGTGCGTATGTGTATGTGTATGTGTATGTGTATGTGTGTGGGTGTGGGTGTGTGTGTGTGGGGAGGGTGGGGTGTGCTTGCGCTTGTGTTAATCTAAGGTTTGTGTGACATCCATGTGTCAAAGTGACTTGACAACTTGCTATGAGAACATGTTCAGAGGAATTTGTTGATAAGAAGAATACTGGTAGTTGTGAAGATTCTCTCTCTGGGGCAAAGTTGCTTTTGACATATTCTTCCAACTTCACTGATGTGCAATGCTGACATGAGAAACTGCCCTGCTTACAGGAGGGAAGCTTGACAGATAAGAAGCCCACAGTTGTTTTTGTTTTGGGTGAGCATCTATTCTTAAGTTTCTGCAACTTGCTTTAGGGATAACGGGGTTCTTTATTTTATCAGTACGATCTTTTTAATAATAACCAATTCCATCAGTTAGCTTCTATTAGATTCCATGATGCTATATTTTGATCTATTATTTAAGTTTGTCAATTAGCAGAAAGTAGACTCATTCAGATCTTTCAGCAGAGTTGCTTGAGGGATGCATTGTGTTTCAAATTTTCAATATGTTTGTCATTCGTTTGAAGTTTTGATCCTTTTCCTTTGGATCATATGCTTGGTGCTTGATTTAGAGTTAGGTGAGATTTTTTTCTGTAGGACAAAATTCAATTTAATCACTCAGTTTTTCTTTTTCTTTTTGACTTTATTTGATTCCTTTTCCCCATTTTTTCAGCATTAACCTTTCTGTTTTCTTTTTCAATATGTTCTATTCCTTCAAAACTGAATGAGCATTTGGTAGCTCCATCATGTTAATTTAAATATAAATGATTCATTTGAAATGCATCATATGTTATGACTAGGGGCATAATATGTGACCATTTGCTATTATGCAAGTTTAATAGTTTTTGCTTATTCTCATGATAAACTGGGGTTCATGTTTGTCTTCTGGATGGAGAATAGTAGAATTGATTTTTTAATGGCCGAAAGTTTAAATATGGAGTATATGATTCAATGTATTCACATCTAATTTTGCTTATACAGATTTGATATGGGTCTTTAAATTTCTTTTAATTTATTGGAAGTAGTGCTTTTATCGCTTCAGAAATTTCTAAATTCTTATTTACCAAAAGAGTAGAGGCTCTTTCAACGTTTTCAATTTAGCTTTCTTAAGTTTGTAGGTGGACCGGGCAGTGGAAAGGGTACGCAATGTGCCAATATTGTTCAGCACTTTGGCTTCACACATCTCAGTGCTGGTGACCTTCTCCGAGCAGAAATCAAATCTGGTTCTGAAAATGGGTAATAATGCCGCTGTCATTAATCTTCTATTATTTCAGGAAGTTAGTATAGATAGTATCTGTACTTGTACTTTTCGCTAGAGATATGTGCATTCTCTATTCTCCATGTGGTAGGATCCTCTTCTTGACTAAACCTAAATATGTAAGTCCAGGTATGCTCAAGTAAAGTTTTATATGTCATGCTATTTTTCTTTCTTTTGTAGTTCTTTTTAATGCTCAGTTAAACAGGATTGCTTGGTCATTTCACAATTGTTTTTGGCTTTGTTTCCACTGAGATAATGTTTCATGAATCGTTACGTGGTAGATGATATTATTGTTCACACCCATGTTAGTTGTAATGATTCTCTGCTTTAACGGCTACACACAGAGAGAGAGAAGGAGGGAGGGAGAGAGGGGGGGGGGGGGGGGGGGGTTGCTTGGGCAGCAATTGGTTGCACTGTGTTGTTATTGATTCACTGGAGTTTGTGCTCTGGTTGAGATATCAAGCCGGTTTGCGACATCATGCACTCGCGCACGCACGCAGAGCTTTGCCAGTTGGGCGGTGATTGGTTGTACTGTGTTGTTATTGACTCACTGGTGATTTTGAGCTCTGGTTGAGATGACAAACCGCCTTCAAAGCTGCAATTTGTTACATGGGTTGTGCGTGTGCGTGCACATATTTGGCGCTTGGGCAGCAATTGGTGGCACTGTGTTGTTATTAACTCACTGGAAGCTGCAATTTGTGACATGGGTTGTTCACATAACCCATATTTGACTTTTAGTTAGTTCACTGTTTTGAACCCAACATCACAGCATAAATGGTGCAACATGAAAAAGAACCATGTCCTACACAAGTTAACACTTGGCAGTCTCTTAAGCTCATTCAGAAATGTGTATTTGACTGGTTCAACTTTTATTCATCACACCTTGTCACTTACACACATTATAACCCGTTATCATATTCTTATAAGTGACAAAAAATGTTGTTAAACAAGCTTGTTTTATATGATCAATTTTTTTTTTTGTGTTCTGAAAATTTGATGCGAATAACTAACATGTTATCTCTGGGTCAGACATATTTATATTCCTGCTAATTGGCATTAATGATTAATTGCGAGGTGGAAACTTCAGTTGTTAGCCCTAACTACATGGTTGACATTTCTATATGCCTTTTTTAACCTGAGAGATGACTGAAGCCATCTTGAGATGAATGAATGCACATGATAGGAACCATGTCTTTTAGGTTCTTGTACAATTGAGTTGTCTCTTTGATGGCCCAACGACCAACCAAAATTCCTCTTTCAATTGGCAGAACTATGATCCAGGATATGATTAAGGAGGGAAAGATTGTGCCTTCAGAAGTGACAATCAAGCTCCTGGAGAAAGCAATACTGGAAAATGGAAATGACAAGTTCCTTATTGATGGTTTCCCTCGGAATGAGGAAAATCGTGCCGCATTTGAAGCTGTTGTAAGTTTGGCCACACCTCACACCTGTTTTTGTTTGTAATGCACTGCTCTAATCTTATTACTGATCTAGTATCATCCCACATATTTCAAATGTGAGCCCATTTGCTATTGCATGTTGATCTTCCTTCTGAAAGGGATAACAAGTGAAATTTCTGCAGACTAAAATTGAGCCAGAATTCGTGTTGTTTTTTGATTGTTCTGAGGAAGAGATGGAAAGGCGCTTGTTGAACAGGAATCAGGTCAGGCATTTTGTTCTTCACCACCTTTACCATACAAGCACACATCCCTGCTTTTGTCACCTTTCCAGCTCACGTAGTCATTTTAGAAATCTGATGTTTTTCCATTATCTGTTACTGATTTTGAAGGGAAGAGAAGATGACAACATCGAAACAATAAGGAAAAGGTTTAAGGTGTTCTTGGAGTCTAGCCTCCCAGTTATTGAGTATTACAATTCCAAGGGAAAAGTTAGAAAGGTGAGGAAATCTCTAAATGTGTTGAAATCTTCTATAGGTGTATTTGCATGTTCTTATTTTATTTAATTGCTTATCTATATTGGCTTTTATTCAGATTGATGCTGGAAAGCCTGTCAAAGAGGTCTTTGAGGCCATTAAAACAATTTTCACCTCAAACTCTGAGAAGGTAAAGCGCCACTGTTGTGTTATCTTCACTTAAACGAACAAATCAATGGTGATCAATCGGGCTGTATCGTCTTCACAAGTTGATATATTGCTATATGTTTTTCAAATATGGTTGTTGCACCTGAGTCATCCCTGAAGTAGCTTTCAGAGAACCAGTACTTGAGCATAATATCTAATGAGATCATTTAGCATAATGATGTAGCTTTTAACAACTTTGCATGTGTACGTTGATCTAATTACACAAGGCTTCTATTTCCACACCCAAAATGGCTCTAGTCATGTCCAACGGCTATTATACCCTCCTTTAACATCAGGAGTAAAAATTGCAGTAGCTCTGCCCCTTATTCCCCAGCTCCTGTTTCTGGTCCCTCACCCAGTCTCTCTCTCTCTCTCTCTCTCTCTCTCTCTCTCTCTCTGATGCTAAAGCTTTTCAAGCGCCATCATTGTTTTGAATAGAAGTAATTCATGCATTGATAAGGATTTAAGATTTTCCAAAAAAGTTTCCGTCATATTGTATGTTACCTTGTTAGTTGAAATAGATGCAATGTAGAGCATGTTGCATTCTATGAATAAAAGATCAACCAACACTTGATTGATTGATCAATCAAGTGCTGGTTTTTCATTCTTTGCAGAGAAGGCCAATTGGTTATATTTTAGAATCTTGATAGAAGCTAATTTCATCTTTTGAAGGTGCAGCTTCCAGTTTTTTTTAGGTCTGTAGCAGAATGTAAGAAGTAAAAGATTTAACATAATAAAAACTCATCACTACCCCATAATGAGCTTTCTACAAGACGTTTGTGCAATATGAGGGGGTTGGAAAGGGGGGGGAGGGTGTGTTGCGGGAGAGAGACTTTATATATCAGATAGTTTGAGTAACCTCTGTGGGTAGAAATCCTTCTTTGAGAGGAACTAAAACCACAAGCTCTGGGATTTACAGAGAGGTGTCTACAGCGCGTCAGGGCTTCTACCAATTGTTCGTTCTCCCTTAGTTAGGAATTCACACTCATAGGAGATAGAGTGAGGATGGCTTATGAAGTGCGGTCAACAAGCTATGCATTTTCATGGGTTGCCTACTTATCCCAAAGAGTGTTCACTCATTTTAAGATGTTCAATTTCTGAAGCTGTGGCTGCATCATTTGTAGCTCTGGAAATAGCTCGAGCCTTTGTGCGGTTGTACTTTTTTTCTCAATCAGTTCTATGCAGTATTTTAAGTACCACAAATAAAAGTTGCTTCCAAGGGAGGCTGAAGATGGAGGTTACCTAGTGCAATGCATGGTGAATTGGTAGGTCTACATATTATCATTAAATGCTGAAATTTTAGCATAACTCTGACAGAAAAAGTGCATTTCAACACCTTAACTAGGGTATAAGGAATAAGAGCAATATTTCGAAAGTGATGAAATTAAGAGTGGGGGTGCTCACAGTTATTAACTTCTCCATTTACCACTTATAAAATTGAAAGGTGATGGCGCAGCTAGTTTTTGTTGCATCAACAATTTACAAAGGCCTCGCGTTAACAATCATTGCCAATAGAATGAACATAATAGTTATTCTGCCATAAGTGGCATGTCATGGTTGAAACGTCAGGCCAAGTTGCTCTTTCCCCCCTCCTCCTTGGGTAAATAGGCAAATAGTGGTTGACCTACTCTAATTCTTGCATGTACTTATTTACTTGATTTATTTGAATATATTGTTTTGGTAAAAAAGGATGGGAGCTGTACACGCTAATTCTATCTTGCACATTTCTGCAGGCTACTGTCTAGAGCACCCATATATGTTCTGTCATCAGCTTTGGATATCCTGTGGTAACTCTATTATCTTATTTTTTACAAGTACTGTTTCAATTTTTTCAATATGGATTAAATTTTACGGTTGAAGAAATGAATGTAGTTTTTATTCTAGTGGTCATGCAAAGACCTTGTCCTACACTGCCCCTCGTTTTGAGATAATTAGCTGGGTGGGAGAGTACAAAGGGTTCTTGACCTTATGTTAGTACTATGATTTGAAATTGGCTTAATGATGTTGATATCCCAAGTTTGGATTCTGATACGTTTTTATATGAAACGGAACCTGATTCTGTGCTCCACTAATTGAAAGATGGAATACATCTATTTAAGTATATACCCGCTTCCACTTCATATTCAGACCCTTGAAAGTGAAAACTCTACTTCTTCCACGTAATATCTTTTATATGGGTAGGAAGGTTCTTACAAGAATCTTCATTGAGTACATTCCTTTGTTCCTTTTGGAAAGGGGTGCTTTCTTTCGTTGTCATTTTTCATGCTTTCTTTTTTGTTGGGCCAATGGCTGGTAAATGATAGAGTTCGATGTCTGGTTGGGACGAGCGGTTTAGTCAGTTATAGGCCTAGGAAAAGTGAGATGGCTGAACGCAGCTTTTATTCTGCTAGCATGCTCGACTCTTTTAGCCTCCCTTCTCTACAAATCTTTCCATGTGTTGTTTCCAAGAGGCTTCACTGAATGGACTTCCATATGAGAATAGACAAACTTATAATGCTGAGAAATCTGGTTATATGGTTCTGAACACAGCGATGTAATGCTGGATTTTTGTTTGTTCCATGCCAGGTGATGATGCTGTTGTAGCTGCCTATTGTTACTTCATTTTGGAGGATTTTCTTGTACCTATTTTAACAATAGAAATTATTATACAAGTACGTAATGGGAGAGAGGCTCTGTATTCTTATGCTGACTGCATTTAAAAAGGTTATTAACCTGAAAATAAAGTTTTTCTACACCCCTAGGCCCAGCATCGTTTATTTTTGGTTTTTCCTCCTTTGCCTCCAGTGCCCCATGAATGGACCTCCATGGAGGTCCCTGAGATTTGGGAGCAGAGAGAGGGAGAGAACGATGGCAGAGAGAAATTGCATAGAAGAATGAGCGAGGCGGAGGCACCCCGTGCATAGGAGGAGGGGAGGTTTGCGACGGCTGCAGCTGTGGCGGTGAGGGGGGGTCGATGGTGGCAGATGGTTGTGTGTGGTGAAGAAGACATGAGGGTTTGTTTATGGGAGCGTCTGGGAGTAAAAAGTCTAATCCCAAAGTTTAAATTAATAGATAGAAAGAGACTCTTCGTGGGATTTCAGTACCCTCTTCTCAAGTGTAAACTGGACTGAGAATGACACATGGAATTGATGATTGGGAAGCCTCGGCCGTGAAATAAATCTAGGGCGAAATTGGACTCTGATACCATATTTGAAAATCGAATCCAAGAGCTTAACCTTAACCTAATAAGTGGGTGGAAATTATATATATATATTTATAAAGACCTCATGGCGAATGCCATGGGATACTTTCTTAGTTACTAATAAGAATTCGTAGTTTTTCCAAAGCTACTAGCTGCACTAGAATTATGATTTTTACTGATATTATGATTACTCTTCATACTTATGGTGGTGACGGTAACATTTTTATTTTTAGTTTTGATAGCACTTATATTATTAGCACTGTAAACATTTTTTTTAGGCCATTTAAATCCAATTTTTAGAGGGTTAAACTCTTTCGCCTCCCTTTTGCATTGTCATGTAATAATTTTCCATCGGAGATTCTTTGCTTGATATATCATCGCATGTGAAAAGTAGGAAAATTTCAGGTGTTGGAATATATAAACATTAAATCTGATAACTTATTCTTTTAAAACAGTTGAGTGGTCCCATCAATAACGAATCGAGTAAGATGCAAGTCAAAAGTCAAATAAAATTTAACCTAGCCTGAGTCGTGAAAAAGCACCAATTTTCAGTCGATAGCCAATGCCAATTCTAGCTGTCATTAAGTTTCTGTCAAGCTTTTGCCCAGTACACATGGAATAACTAATCAAATCTTCAACGACATCATTAAACAAAAACTTGATGGGAGCCGGATTTGGGTATCAACTAAAAGTTGGTGCATTTTTAAGAGATAATAAAATATTTAGATAAAAATTGAGATCCAACCTAAAGTTAATGTTTATGAGATAAAAAGAAATTTTGGGCCAGCATTGGGACACGACCTAGAATTTATGTTTTCTTTATGGGACAAAATAAAATTTGAGCCAAAATTTCGGACTTGACCTAAGTTGGTGCTTTTTAAGGGAATTACGCCTCTAATTTTGTGACGTGGTGTCCACGTGTTTGAGAAAATTTAACTTTTTCTTTTCTATGTTCCTGATTATTATATTTTCTTTATTAGAGAAAGACTGACATTCACGTGATAGTCGCACCAATCACACACAATTCATGCCCCTTAACTTATTGATCAATAAAAAAAAAATTAAAAATCCGATTGACATTTCAACATTGTCTTATCTGCATAACACTGAAAAGAGATCCTTCGATCCACATGATGCTGACCTTAGCTCTAGAGGCCATTGCCTCTAATGCGAGGCGTGACCTCCATGACCGGGAGGTAGCCCTAAGGGGCGCGGGACCTTGACGATGGAGATCGGCCCGAGAGATCACAAAACAATAGTTACAATGAAATTCGCATGAGGAAGATGATCATGAAAAAGAAAGAAGAATAAAATTATTTGATTAATCTCAATTTAGTTGGCAACCCTAGTTAGCATTTTCGGCTGAACAAGCAAGCCACGCCAACATTTTTATTGAGTAAACGAGCCATGTCAGCGATAGACATATAACGTGATAATTTTTTTTTTAATTGGGGCGCTATATAGTGAGTCAATTTTTTGAGATACTTGATTGAACAAAAATAATTCAAGTACTTCATTGCGAAAGTAATTAAAAGTTAGGTATTTGGGGTGCCATTATCTTTAATATTAATATATATTGAAGATCTAGATGAACATTGAGATTCTTATTTGCTAGGAAAGAACCATTAGGCTGTTATTGAAACGCCCGCGTACACATTTGAAGTGTCATTCTAGAGAAAGTCTCCAACCTTTTCTGGATTCATCAATCACGTAAAAAAATTGCATCAAGTAAGATAGCAACTCTTTTCAAAAAAACTAAACGTTAGAGCATTAATTGTTAAAAAATGATTTCGGACCATGTGTTATAAATATCCAGATAACGAAATATCATGGTTCCAAATGCATTAATTGTCATTGTGACATGAACAATTGATGCTTTGAAAATCGAATGCCCCCACCTCGAAACATGTCTTTAGCAAGCGCCTTAACAAAATCGAAATTAAAATTGCACATTGCATACACGACCTAGGATAAAAGTGATTGACAAGATTGGATGACTTCGACCCCGTCAAACGCCCCGTGTTTACCTCCTTTTTTACGCCCCTTTCTTAATATCTCGATACTTTCCAAGTCGATTAACATCTTTTTATATAATTATTAAAAAAATAGAAAACTTGTTCCAATAAATGAAATTCATTTTCTAATTTATTGTAAATACATAGAGTCAAGCCAAGAGGAGAAGGTGTACAAAAAGTCCGCATGTTTCACTTCATTGATGGCAATGCATTGACAATCGTGTAGTTGGGTGGACCCGTCTCCACTCCTTTCCATTTTCTTTTCCTTTTTTTTTATTTAAATTAGTTTACTTATTTATTGTTGGGAAAATGACACTAATAATTCTTAAACTTTGGCTCAATATTCAATGTGGTCCATAAACTTTTAATTTATTTAATGAGGTCCTTGAACTATAATCCAATATGTAATGTGAATCCTAAACGTTCAATTTTTCAATTTGTTCAACGTGGTCATTAAATTTTTGGTACATATTCGATTTAGTTCCTGCATTTTATGAAAATATTCAATATTATCTTTAAACTTGAATTAAATATTGAATATATTTATATAGTTCAGAGATTAAGTTGAACATATATTAAAAATCTAAAAATCATATTTAATAAATTAAAAATTTAAGTACCATATTATATATTAAGTTGAAATTCAAATATCCTATTAGATAAATTAAAAATTTAAAAATAATATTATATATTAAATCAAAATTTAAGGATCCATCCTATCATTATCCCTTTTTGGTTTTGAAAGATCGACGAGCCTCGTGTGGGCCCGGCATAAGACCCCGGCAATCATCTTGAAATGTCAACCAGAAAAAGTGAACAACATAACGTGGGCATTTTCCGTCCTTTAAAGTACTCATCAGCCCGCATTAATTTGATCGGCCCCCCTCGAAGACCATGAGATATTATTTATCACCTGGGTACTGTTAATTGGCTCGTTAATCAAGTCTGTCCATCGTGAAAACGACAAGTGTTACTTCGATTGTCAAAGTTGATTTATGAAATTGATCTGCTAGGTGATGTGATGAGATACTATCTATATAAGCAATCGATGAGATTCACTTATTCGGCGGTTAATATATTTGTCAAGAAACTCTGTACGTAAATTTTGAAAGTTAATTATTTGATGGAGGGCTTTTTTCTCCTTTTTGGAAGGGAAGAGGATATTTCATCTTATTCATCGAAATCACAAAAATCAGTACACTAAAGTAATATGACAGACTATGATGGGACAGTTCAGCAAATGAGCCACCTTTAATATCCAACAATAATAGGTCACATTATTTAATATAACAATCGCGATCCAGACTTAGTAATAACATATCTCATTCATTATATCAATATAACATATGTATCGTTCCAACCACTAGAATAATATTGCATGTCTAATCAAGTCTTTTAACTTTTTAAGTTAGTGAAAATAGAAAAAAAATTACCAAATTTATGACATCATGAGAAAGTATTCCATGAAACTAATATAGATTGTTAGTTGAGGCGAGACCCACTATTTTCAATACTCCAATTTTAATTGAATGTATACATTATACACTGGTATGATACTTTCTCGTGACTTCACGTCACTACGGTACACGCTGATGTTAAGATTCATCTATACTTGTCCCCCATCCAAAAGTTAAGAGTGGGTTTTCAGGAATCTACCTAATATATACTTGCAAGCATGGAAAACCCCAACCTAATCCCCTTAAAGTTACAGAGGAATAGAGAGAGATTACATGGCGAGCATGCTCAAGCTCAATGCCATTGCGACGGCGCCTCTCGGCAAAGCCACGTTGGCCGTCGCGACCGCCATCGCCTCCCTCGTCTGTCTCTGCGCCAAGGCGTTCCAGTGGAGCCAGTACCCCCCGGCCCTCACTCTTTGCCGGGGACACGAGGCTCCGCCGTACTGCACAGTATGCCTGCACGATGTCGCCGCCGGCGAGCGCTACCGGAAGCTGCGGGAATGCTGCCACTGCTTCCACACCGAGTGCATCGATGTGTGGTTCGATCGCCGTGACACGTGCCCTCTATGCCGGAGTCGCGTCGCTGGGGTCGGTCCCTCGCGTCATGAGTGCGGACGTGGGCGGAGCAGTGGCGTGATCCTCGGTTTCCTGTCGTTATCGCAGAGCTTTTTTGGGAAGGGATTTGTGGTTCCGGGCGAGAATTCTCGGTAGGTAACGGGGCATGACTAAATTATTTGTGGCTCGGTTCAATTTGCCCCTGAAATCAGCATGACTGGTGAAGGAGGTAATGAGGGAACTTCTGCTCATGTTATTTGGCTTATGGCCTTTGAAAATAAGTTCGTATGTTTCTGCTATGGGATTGGATGGGTTTATCGTTTTGGATTCATTCGTGGATGCGCCCGGTTCGTGTGAATCCCGTGCATCCAAGCTCATCAGATAACATGGGACTCACCATAATCAAAGATTGTGATGCATTAGACTCACATGCACCCCGAGCACTGAAGCATTTTTCGGTACTTAGATACTTTCGGGAGTAAACGATCGAACAGATTGGCTCATAACCTGTTGAAGAATCTCCCGAGCTAAGAGCTTGCAGATGAATTTTCATCTGGTTTAAGTTTTTGCGCTCCTCATTTGACTACGGATCCCTTATCGGCATGGAAGTTCCATTGCATCGTATGTTGATGAAACAATCTCAGCTTTTATTTGATTCAAGTTTCCGCTTTCGTCAATTATCCGCAATCTTAATTCATATTTTCAAACCCCGTGTAAGTTTGATTTCGTACTCGAGTCACGTTGCACGCGAATGGCCACAGAAATTCTCGTGTTCACCAAACTTCATATTTGCTCGGAATTCGCCCCGTGCTTTTCTCCTTTATCATCGCACGTGGTCGGATGCTACTGTTCCGTGTTTATATTCTTGGGTATGAAGTATCTAGAGTGATTTTACATGCGAGAAGAATGCATGGATTAAGGTCCGTATGTCGCCTTCTTCCTCCGGTCATCCGAGTCTTCGTTCTCAAAATTTTGTTAGAAAGGTTGCCAAGTCAAAATGCACCTGTCTCCCTCATAACCTTCAACACTTCTATCGGCATCAACTCTCTCTGTGATAACTTTCTTTCAATAACCAGAAAACTGTTTCAAATTCTAGAATTGCTCAAATAGTATGCGTGCTCGTTCTCCTGACTCGAAGGTCTGAGATTCGAATTACAACACTTGCTTATTTTCTTAGGACCATCCTCAGGAGCACAAACCTGAGTTTCCAGTGATTACCCGGTATTTGTAATACCATATAAGGATTAGTCGGGTATTAAAAGACTCAATTATCTCACTGATATAAAAAACATTACGGAGGACTTCATTTCTTCTTTCTTTTTTTCACATAAGCTGGGCCTGGGATTCGAGTGCCCATGCTTGGGTCACCGGGGTCCCCAATGGCCATGTCTGAGTACTCGGCTCCCACGCCCCTAGTCAACAAGGTGGACCCAGGTCCTTCGAGGCCGGGCCTAGGACTTGGGAAAATTACTAGAAAAATCGTAAATTTATTGTACGGATATTAATTTAGTTCTAAACTTTTTGATGTAGTTAGTTTAGTTTTAAACCTTTTGACAATTTGCCAATGAAGCCATTTTGGACATTTTTAGTCGAAAATCGATGATGTGGATGCCAGTTATCCTACGTGACATGGCCGGTGCCAACGTAAACGATTTTTGCATTTTTTTGACTTTTCTCTATTTTTGCCTTTTTTTTTTCCTCCTTTGGTTGTCGGGGCCTGGGCATTGATTGGCGAAGATCACCAGCCATGGGCGAGAGTCAAGATGCCCTTGCTAGATCCAATGACGTTGATGCTCGCCAGAGTCTAGCAAAGTGGCCCTCGCCTGTGGGCTGCGACGACACCGCCAGTGGTTGAGGCCTGGCTAATTGTTGAGGTACATAGTGAAAAAAAGAAAAAAAAAAGAAGAAGATTAGGAAAACAATTCAAATTTCTTTTTAAAAAAAACGTAAACATTGTTCGCGCTAGTGACTTTTCGTCAAAATTTGCCAAAAGGATTACATTAGCAAATCGTCAAAAGATTTAGCACTAAATTGACTAAAATTTTAAATTTTTTTGACTAAAACTGGTATCCATATAATAGGTCTTTGACTAAATTTAGGTGCTAACACTTTAGACTAGAATATATGGAGTTATTTTTACTTTTCACTTAATATAAAATCTTGTGCACATGCATTTTAAGTAGAAATATACATGCCCCTAAACTACACCTTATAGCAATTTTTCCAAATGAATCTTATTTGGCTATCACTGGTTAATTGATTTCACCTCTATGCTAGTCAGTTATTTCGCATTGCTGTAGCAAGTACACAACCGTTACCTTAATGTACTTTGGGTGTCACTTTGTTCTCTTGAGGCCTAATACCCAAAAAAATCTCAAACTTTAGCATTTGTCCCAATTATATCCTAAACTTTTTTGTGTCTCATAAAAAATTCCAAACTTTTACTTATGTCTCAAATCTACTACCGTTAATTTTTCCGTCTAATATTACCATTAATAATTATTTTTTCGAATTTTTATATTTTTTCTTTTCCTTTTTTTTTTTCCTCTTCACCTTCAACCTTTGGCCAACGAGGCTCGACCTCACCGGCGTTGGGTGAGGTTAGCCTCACCCGCCCTTAGTGAGATTCATCTTTGCCTTGGCTAGCGAGGCTCGGCCTTGCCCAATGCTAGCGAGGGCTCGGTCTCGTCGGCCTCGTCCTCGCCGACCGCGGCGAGGCTCAACCTCACCACTAGCCAACGGGACCAAGCCTCGCCTGCCATGACGAGGCTCGACCTCGTTGGCGTTGGGCGAGGTTGGCTTTGCCCGCCCCTAGCGAGATTCATCTTTGCTATGGCTGGCGAGGGCTCGGCCCCATCGGCCTTGTCCTCGCCACGGTTGGCGAGGACGAGGCTTGCGGGGGTTGCCCTCACCAGTTGCTGGCGAGTTCGAGCCTTGCCAGATCTGGCGAGGGCTCAGCCCCATTGGCCCCTGGCGAGGCTCATCGGCGTTGGGCGAGGTTGAGCCTTGCCAGCCATAGCGAGGACAAACCTTGCCATGGGCTGGCGAGGCCGACCTCGCCCAACACCGGCGAGGTCGAGCCTCGCTGGCCCCCACCTCTAGTAGGTTACCGGACCGACAACCGGCCAGAGGTTGAACGTGAAGGGAAAAAAAAAGAAAATAAAAGGAAAAAGAAAATAAAAATAAAAATAAAAAAATTCGAAAAAATAAAAAAATAATATTAAAATAATTATTAATGGTAATATTAGATGGAAAAGTTAACGGTGGTAGATTTAGAATAAAAATAAAAGTTTAAAATTTTTATGAGATAAAAAAAAAATTTAAGATATAATTAAGATAAAAATTAAAATTTGGAGTTTTTTTTAGATATTAAGCCGTTTCCTTAATATATCAACCTAGATTTCTCTGCAGGTGAATCGCCTAGAATTGAATGCCCATCCCATCCGACCATCACTCCGTTAGCTATCGAGACGCTCTAAAGACTGTCTGCCATCAAGGAGTCTACGGTTCACGACCTTTGTCGGCCAGAGGGTCGTCGCCAAAGCCATCGCTAAATAGACTTCTACTTTTGGAAGATCGAATTGTTCTGACAGCAGTGAAATCCCGAATAATATATGTTCAAAAAATTCACGAGCACATGGGTGCACCCTTGTAATGGAACTCTATACTAGAATTAGATTCCGAACTAGACCTAACGCACGACGGGTCTGGGCTATAGAATATTTGAATCTGAGTTGGGAGAATTACTTTGAGCGCTCCTTTTGAGCTACACCAGAGGGACCATCAGGACCACGCAAAGCAGTCTATAAAGCCTCGCTGCACAGCTTCTTGCTCATCACCATTACAATTTTCCGAGCATTTCGGCTCTAAAATTGTTCGGCAGGCCTGGTTGTGATCTGAGCCAGCATTGGGATTCACCTCTTGCGGTGCTGATCTTTCTTTTTCTACGTTTGGGTTTGAGAGGATTCAAGGAAGAGAGATTATGAGGAGGGCAAAAAAGAAAAAGATTTTTCTTCCTTCCTAGTTGAGCATTGTGTCAAAATGTTCAGTCGTTAGATTCCAGTTCCTTTTTATTTGAGAAGGCATAGGCATATCTATTTTAGTGTATGTGCATAAGATTATCATGAATGCAAGGATAAAGCTTTTTATCTTACTCTTACTTAGCTATTGGATGATCATAATGACAACCATCACACGGTGAATCCAGTTAGTAGGAATTGATCTTCCAAGTTGCGCATTACTTGAGTTAACGATCTGGGTTTGTAGGATTTGGTCTTAAGGGATTCTATTCAGGATCGGATCTTATCCATAGGATGAGATAATTGATAGGTTACACTGAAGCTATTCCACAACAGTCGGGACACCTTGATTTTGTGAAGAGTAAGTATGTTTTAAGCTTGTACGGATCAACACTATCCATCAGCAGATGTTTTTGTATGTGTATGTTTGCAAACTGATCCACTTTTATGCCAGATTAGATGTCAACAGTTATGGTATTTGCTATCTAAAATGCACTCTAGCTTGACATGGCCACTCTATGGCAGCCTCTAGCAAGAATTTGACAGCATGAATTTAGCTGTTCTGAGTCAATTATTCTTTGGTGATCCAGATCTTGCGGTTCAACATTCTTTAGCTGGTTCTCATGGGGAGTGTTATTGATGTTGCAATTGAGGCAAGCATCTGATTTCTTCTCTAGTATGTGTTTTGGTTACTTGTGTTCTGATTTGAACGTTAGTCCTAAACAGTAGCCATGATGTACTGCCCGATGTGCAGTCATATGTTATTCATTCTTCCAACATGGAGTAGTAGACTTCTCAATCTCAGTTGTTTCTGCATCTCCATGCTCATCTTTGAATTTCATTCGCACTCAAACGTTAAGTAATAACTTAGAAGTTCCTTTTATTGCTGAGAGTTGGGGCCACATCAAAAGTATCTTCACACCAAGAAAAGTCATCTAAACCTTTGCTAAGGTGAACAAAGGGATCAGGTTCTGTACAATGGACTGCAAAAGTTGAAACTAAAAAGTCTAATGAAATGCACTAAGCATACATGATGATGAGATGAGATGCATCTGAATTGCTAGGTCAAGTCTCCAATTGAAAATTTCGTTCCAATGGAACGCACGACTGGTATCCCATTATACATTATCTTAGTCTGGGGCATTGAGTATCTCTTTTGCTGAGCATGTTCTAGAAAACCAACCATTGATTCTGTCCTCTCTCTCTCTCTCTCTCTCTCTCTCTCTCTCTCTCTCTCCCTGCGCGTCTGTGTATGTGTATGTGTGGGTGGGGAGGGTGGGGCGCCCTCGCACTCGCACTCGCACTCGCACTCGCACTAGTGTTAAATTAAGGTTTGTGTGGCATCCATGCATTAAAGTGACTTGACAACTTGCTATGAGAACATATTCAGGGGAAACTGTAGATATGAAAAATAACTGGTTGTTGTGAAGATTCTTTTTTCTGGGCAAAGATGCTTTGACACATTTTTGCCAACTTCACTGACGTGCGATGCTGACACTGGAAACTGCTCTGCTTACAGGAGGGTAGCTTGACAGAGAGGAAGCCCACAGTTGTTTTTGTTTTGGGTGAGCATCTATTCTTAAGTTTCTGCAACTTGCTATAAGGATAACAGAAGTCCCTTATTTCTTCAGTAAGATATCTTGAATAACAACCAATTCCATCAGAGTTAGCTTCCATTAGATTCCATGATACTTTTATTTTGATCTATTATTTAAGTTAGTCAAGTTGCAGAAAGTAGATTCATTCAAATCTTTCAGCAGTGTTGCTCAAGTAATGCATTGTGTTTCAAATTTTCAATATGCTCGTCTTTCGCTTGAAGTTTTGATCCTTCCCCTTTGGATCATATGTTTGGTACTTGATTTAGTGTTAGGTGAGATTTTTTTTGTAGGGATAATAACACAAATGGTCTCTGAACTTTTGTCAAATATGCAATATGGTTAATAAACTTTTAATTTGTTCAATGTAGTTTTTGAACTTTTGATAAATATTTAATCTAGTCCTTGGATTGTCGCATCCCTAAATTCAATCTAGTCCCTAGATTATCCAGTGTATGGACTAAATTGAACATATATCAAAAGTTCAGGGATTGCATTGCATAAGAGGTTAAAGTTCAGGAATCACCTTGAACAAATTAAAAATTCTGGGACCACGATGCACGTTAGGTCAAATTTTTTTGTAAGACCATCCTCAAATTAATCACTTAGTTTTTCTTTTTCTTTTTGACTTTATTTGATTCCTTTTCCCCCTTTTTTTACTGTTAACCTTTCTATTTCTTTATTTTCATTATATTCTATTCCTTAAATACTGAATGAGCATTCAATAGCTCCATGATGTTAATTTAAATATAAATCTTTTATTTGAAATGCACCATCTGTTATTACTAGGGTCGTTATATATGACCAATTTATATTATGCAAGTTTAATAGTTTCTGTTTGTACTCATGACAAACTGGAGTTCATATTTGTCTTGTTGATGGACAATATTAGAATTGCATCATTTAATGGCCGAAAGTTTAACTATGGTGCATTTGATTTAATGTGTTCACATTAAATTTTGCTTATACAGATTTTTATGTGTCCTTAAAATTCCTTTTAACTTATTGGAAGGAGTGTTTTTACTTTTTATTGCTTCAGCAGATTTCTACATTCTTATTTGCCAAAAGAATAGAGGCTCTTTCAACCGTTTTAGCTTAACTTTTTTAAGTTTGTAGGTGGACCTGGCAGTGGAAAGAGTACCCAATGTGCCAATATTGCTCAGCGCTTTGGCTTCACACATCTCAGTACTGGTGACCTCCTCCGGGCAGAAAGCAGATCTGGTTCTGAAGATGGGTAATAATGCCGCTGTCATTGATCTTCTATTATTTCAGGAAGTTAGTATAGACAGTATCTGTACTTGTACTTTTCGCTACAGATACGTGCATTCTCTATTTTCATAAAGGTAGGATCCTCTTCTTGACTAAACCTGATTATGCGAGTCCAGGCATGTTCAGGGTGTATTTTCAAGTGGTAGGATCCTCCTTTTTCACTGGAGAGATGACTGAAGCCATCTTGAGATGAACGAATGCACATGATAGGAGCCATGTCTTTTAGGTTCTTGTACAATTGAGTTGTCTCTTTGATGGTTTGACAACCAACCAAATTTGCTCTTTCAATTGGCAGAACTATGATCCAGCGTATGATTAAGGAGGGAAAGATTGTGCCTACAGAAGTGACAATCAAGCTCCTGCGGAAAGCGATGCAGGAGAGTGGCAATGACAAGTTGCTGATTGATGGTTTCCCTCGGGATGAGGAAAGCCGTGCCGCATTTGAAGCTGTTGTAAGTTGGACCGCACCTTTTTTAGTTGGAAATGCGCTGCTCTATTCTTATTACTGATCTAGTATCATCCCACACATTTCAAATGTGAGCCTATTGGCATTGCATTTTAATCTTCCTTCCTAAAGGGTTGACAAGTGAAATTTCTGCAGATTAAAATTGAGCCGGAATTCGTGTTGTTTCTTGATTGTTCTGAGGAAGAGATGGAAACGCGCTTGTTGAATAGGAATCAGGTCAGGCAATTATTTCTTCACCACCTTGTACCATGCACGCACATATTCTTGCTTTTGCCATCTTTCCAGCTCATCTAGCCATTTTAGAAATCCGATGCTTTCCCACTACTTGTTACTGGTTTTGAAGGGAAGAGAAGATGACAACATAGACACAATAAGGAAAAGGTTTAAGGTGTTCAGGGAGTCTACCCTCCCAGTTATCGAATATTACAATTCCAAGGGAAAAGTCATAAAGGTGAGGAAATCTCTTATGGAAAATGACACAAACAGTCTCTGGACTTTGACTTAATTTTCAATATGATCCCTGAACCTTTAATTTATTTAATGCCGTCCATGAACTTTTGTTACATGATCAATTTAGTCCCTAACATATATGAAAATATTCAATGTATTCCATCCACTAATTCAAGTTTGAGGACTATATTGAATATTTTTATATAGTTCATGGATTACATTGAACATGTATCGGAAGTCCATGAATCATATTGAATATTAGGCTAAAGTTCAGGAACTACATTGCACATTAGACCAAAGTTTATGGACTGTTTGTGTCATTATCCCGAACTCTTAATGTGTTGAAATCTTCTCCAGGTGTATTTGCATGTTCTTGTTTCAGTTAATTGATTATCAATTTCGGCATTAATTCAGATTGATGCTGGAAAGCCTGCTCAAGAGGTCTTTGAGATCGTCAAAATAATTTTTACCTCAAAATCTGAGAAGGTAAACCGCTGCGGTTGCATCATCTTATAGGCCTCCTTTGCTGTGAAAATCACTGAAAGGAACAGATCAGTGGTGATCAATTGGGCTGTATCGTCTTTCACAAGGCGATGTGATGCTATATCTTTATTAGATAACATTTAATGCAATTATTTAGCATAATGATGCAGCTTAAGAAACTTTGCATCTGTACATCGGTCTAACTATGTAAGGCTTCTATCTTTCCACAGCCAAAATGGGTCCGGTCACGTCCTACGGCTATTTGTACCCTCGTTTAACTCTCTGACACTAAAGCTTTTCATGTTCCATGATCGTTTTGAAGAGAAGTAATTTGTGCATTTATAGAGAATTTCCAGGAAAAAAATTCCATCATGTTGTATATATGTTACCCTTTTAGGAACAGGTGCAACGGGCACCGCAGGTTGCATTTTTCGGTGCCCCGCTATGAATGAAAGATCAGGCAGCACCTGATTGGTTTGGGCAGTCTAAGTGCTGGTTTTTTCATTCTTTGCACAAGAGGCCAATGGGTTATACCAAAAGATTTTAAAAGACAAAAGAGGGAAAATTCAAGAGTGGACCTACTCCTCCTACTTATGCCTGCTATCCCATCACTTGTGGGACGTTAGCGATGGCCCTAGCCCTCGCTAGAGTCGAGAGAGGGCCGCAACCCTCTCTTAGGCATGGGCGAGGGTCGCCGGACTTTGCCCAAGTCTGATTGAGTACATGGGCAAGGGCTGTAGCCCTTCCCTATTCCAGCGAGGCTTACTAGCCATCATTGCTACCCCACTAGCGATGGGGTGGCAGCCATAGGCAAAGGGCCTCGCCCTCTTTCCAATGGTGGTTTTTTCTCTTTTCTTGTGTGTGCGCTTTTTTTAAAAATTTTTTTAGCCTTTTTTGTTTTTTAGTTTGTCTTTTTTTTTTTGAAAAACTTTTAAATTATTTTAACCTAATTTGATTAAGAGTTGGTGTAAAAATTAGGATTCGAATCAAACTGACGTCGTTTTAGTGCTTCAATTAACCTTAACACCACGTAGGAGAAAGAAAATAATAAACAAAGCCACACTTGCATTTTTCCGTTAATCAAATTGTACAGAGTTAACGGAATAACTTGATTGAATTAATTTAATAAGTTTTAAAATTTAATTACACTTTTTGAAGGTTTTAAGATTTCATCACACTTTTATCGTGAGTTTTAGAACTTTTATTGTATTCATCCCTTTAAATTTCCATACGATGAAATGTCATGATTCCCAATGCATTTATTGTCCTTGTGATGTGCAAATTCGGTACTTTGAAAATCGAATAGCTCCTCGTCAAACACTTTTAACAAGCCACTTAACAAAAATCGAAATTAAAATTACAATTGCATACACGAACTAAGGACCAAACTGATTGACAAGGGGACTACAAGAAGTTCGCACGTTTTACTTCAATGTGTACCAAAGCATTGACAATCCGGAAAGTTGGGTGTACCTGTCTCTACTTTTGGTACATTTTCCTTTCTTTTCTTTCCTTTTTCGATTTTTTGTTGAATTTACTTATAGAAAGTTCACCAAGCCATGGCCCAGCAATAACTCCTCTCCTTTAATTTAAATCGCCCACTTCCTATTTTCGTGACGTGAACTTCGTCGACGAGAAAAAGTGGACAACATAACATGGGCAATTTTCTTTCTCGAATGTACTCCATCAATCCCCGTTGATTGAGCCATTGGTACTCTCCTCAAAGTTGATGTAGAATATTTAGTCTGTGATTATCTTGAAAAATATGATTGTCGTAATCGCTGAAAATCTCGGCAGTTTTTCTGATTTTAAGAAAAACAACAATTCAAACAATTTTCTATATTACTATTCAGACAGTTTTCTATATTAGGAAATTTGTGATTGTCATTACTTTTACATATTCTATTTGAAAGAATTGGTTTATTAGATGTTATCTTTAATTATTCAGTTTCCATTAGTATTATGAGTTCTATCTCTATATAAGATGTCCGTCTTGTAATTGAAAATCATAGTATCATTGAATAAAAATTTCGAATTCTTTAGAATTGCTTTAAATTTACACTTTCTTTTTGCGTCATTTGGTATTAGAGTAAGTTTCTCCTGTGATGATGGTGAATAACGTGAATGTCAATCTCCCTGCTGTTGAGGGTCGTGAGAACGAGCCTATTACACGGGCTGAGTTCAATCAGTTCGTGGCTCAAACCGATCGGAGGTTTTAAGAGATTCTTGATGCCATTCAACGTTTGTCCACAAATCATGCGCCTAGTGTTCTTCCAGCCGAGCGAATTCCTATCGCTCGTGATCCTGAAGATGCTATGGGGCGTGGAGGAATCCCCCGACATAGGCGTTAAGACTATGTCGAGGATATGGAAGTCCAAAGATTTCCAGGAGATGCAGATTCATGGCGGTTGCCGATATAGGGGATTCCAGGAGAAGCATGTTCGTGGGGATTGACGGCAGGGGGCTATCGACGAGATCCTGAGCAGTATCAACTAAAGATAGATCTCCCTACTTTCAATGGGAATTTGGATATTGAAAATTTCCTGAATTGACTTTGGGAGGTCGAGCAATTCTTTGACACTATGGATATTAATGAGGATCGCCAAGTGAAACTTGTGGCGTACAAATTGAAGGGTGACGCTTCAGCTTGGTGGGAACAGACTCAATTAACACGACGTCGACAAGGCAAGGCTCCTATTCAATCATGGGGTCAGATGAAACAGAAGTTGAAGAAGAGGTTCTTCTCAACGGACTATAAGCAACTGTTATTTCACCAATTCCAGAATTGCCGACAATCGAATAGATCGGTTCAAGCTTATACGGAAGAATTCCTTCGACTCTCCGCTCGCAATAATCTAGATGAGTCTGAGGCACAACAAACTGTTAGGTACATTAATGGTTTGGATCGGGTTTCTTTGCATCGACTATTCTCTGTCGAAGACGCCCAGGATATGGTGCGAAAAATTGAGATGCAATTGGAGAAGACTCCTAATACTAATGAAAACCGAATAATTAAAGATAAAATCTAATAAACTAAATCTTTCAAATAGAATATGTAAAAGTAATGACAATCACAAATTTCCTAATATAGAAAACTGTCTGAATGGTAAAATAGAAAACTGCATGAATGGTTGTTTTTCCTAAAATCAGAAAAACTGTCGAGATTTCCAGCGATTACAGTGATCACATTCTTCAAGATAATCACAGGCTAACTGTTTTAAATCATTTCAATCATTGAATAAAAATTTCGAGTTTTTTGGAGTTGTTTTAAATTTACGCTTTCTCTTTGCGTCAAAAGTTCACCCCACCTCCAAGAAAAGCCCTTTGGGTCCTCTTGAAGAAGATATTTATGCAATTATTATTTGACATGTCATCAATACATGAAAATGGAAAGTTAGTGACAAGTGATAGGCTCTTTCGAAATTCAAGTACCAGACAGAATTAAGGTTCTCATCCTTCGGGTACCTTAAACTGGCTCGTTAATCAAGTTCATTGTGAAAACGACATATTTTATCATGACTAATGAAATTGATTTAGAAAATTGATTTGCTGTGTGATGCGATGGCACCTGTTTAGACATTTAATGGGGTTCCTTAGTTCGTCTTCTCTAGCAACTAATTAAATTTGTTGCGAAACTTATGTATGCAAATTTCGTAAGTCAATCTTAATATTATCAATCATCAATTGATAGGATTTTCTTTTTCTCCTTTGCA
Source organism: Syzygium aromaticum (assembly GCA_024500025.1). Taxonomy (NCBI): domain Eukaryota; kingdom Viridiplantae; phylum Streptophyta; class Magnoliopsida; order Myrtales; family Myrtaceae; genus Syzygium; species Syzygium aromaticum. Next base: position 16,256,397 of record CM044888.1, on the reverse strand, counting down.
ACAGAATATTACATCTCATCCATCCTAATCATTCTAGCAGGCTAAATGTCATGCAATTCTCATTTTCTTTTCTTCTAGAATCATGACATGCCTAGGGTAATGATTGGCTTGGGTGTCTATATGAAAATGATTAATTTGAGTGAAGGGAAATAACTTACTTTTTTTTGTTTCGGTCGAATGAAATGACGTACTTTAAAAGCACCTAAAAATCCTCTTCACGTATTCAATGTCGAGCTATGCCATAAGCACCTAAAAAACCTCTTCAATGAAGTAGTCAATGCTGAGCTATGCCAGGCACACTACAACCTTCAAATATTCGGTAACTATTTGTCGCATCATTTTGATCATAACCTAGACTCCATAAACATATAGAATGTATCGTCTCACATGTCCCATAAAGTCCATTAAGCTATTGAGAAAATTGAAAAAAAAAAGTTGATGGATTTATGACTCAATGAGAAAGTGTTCGATAAAGCAAGTACACATTAAATTAAATCTGGACTGTTAGGTGTGGGTACATACAATAAATAAACTTAAAATAATTTCTTGTGACTTCACGTCAATATGGTCCATGTTGTTGTTGAGATTTATCTGTATTTTTTCTTGATCCAAAGAGTAGAGTGGGTCACAGGAATCCACTATATACACCTGCAAGCATAAGAAACCCCAACCTAATCCCCTTTAAGTTATAGAGGAATAGAGAGAGTTTACATGGCGAGCATCCTCAAGCTCAACGCCATAGCGACGGCGGCTCTCGACAAAGCAATGCTTGCCGCCTTGGCTGTCATCGTCTCCCTCGTCCGTCTCTGCGCCAAGGCGTTCCGATGGAGCCGGTACCCCCCGGCTCTCACCCTTTGCCAGGGACACGAAGCTCCCCCGTACTGTGCGGTATGCCTGCACCACGTTGCCCCCGGCGAGTGCTACCGGAGGCTGCAGGGATGCGGCCACTGCTTCCACGCCGAGTGCATTGACGGGTGGTTGCAGCACCGTGCCACGTGTCCTCTCTGCCGGAGCTGCGTTGCTGGGGTCAGTCCTCCGCGCGGCGAGGGCGGAGATGGGCGGAGCAACGGCGTGATCCTTGGTATCCTGTCGATTTCGCAGAGCATTTTTGGGAAGGGATTTGTGGTGCCGGGTGAGAATTCTTGGTAGGTGACGGGGCTTGACTAAATGTTGGTTATGTCAAAAATAATATGTAGTTGTCTCTAATTGAATTTCTCCCGATTTATATTATTTGTGACTCCCTTCAATTTGCCCTTGAAATCAGCTTTGCTTCAGTAAACTCTATGACCGGTGAAGGAGGTAATGAGGGAACTTTTGCTCATGTTAGTGGCTTTTTGCCTTTGAAATTATGTTCGTTTGCTTCTGTGAACCGGTTGGATGGGCTTACTGTTTTGGAGTCATTCTTGGGTCCGTCGGGTTCATGTGAACTCAGTGCATCCAAACTCGTCAGATAACGGGAGATCCACCAAAATCAAAGCTTGGGATGCATTATGCACCCAGAGCACTTTAGCGTTTTTCAGTACTTCGTTACTTTCAGGAGTTATCATTCGAATTGATTGACGCATAACCTGTTGAAAATCTCCCGAGCTAAGATTTTATAGATGAATTTTTGTCTCGGTAAGCTTTCACATTCGTCATTGACTATGTACTTGCTCGGAATTCGACCCGTGCATATAAGATTTTAACCTTTATCATCGAACTTGGTCAGATGCTGCTGTTCTGTGTTCATGTTCTTTGGCATGTATGAAGTATTTGGAGTGCAAATACATGAGAGAAGAATGCATAGATTAAAGCTTGCATGTCGCCTTCTTCCTTCGATCATCCGAGTCCTCGTTCTCAAATATCTTGTTGAAAAGGGTTGGTGAGTGGAGGTGCACCTTTCTCCCTCACATCCTTCCGCACTTCCATCAGCATCAACCATTCTGGTGACATCTTTCTTTCGGTAACCATAAAATATTTTCGAATCTTAGGAATTGCCGGAGTAGTTATAAGCGCGTTTGTTTTCCTTGCTTGGGGCCTGAATTCGAATCGACACACTCGCGCCTTCTCTCGAAGCCATTCTCACATTTCTGTTGTTACTGGGTACGCACGATATCATATGGTGGATTAATCGGATGTTCAAAGACTCCCGCACAACACCGTGACATAATTCAGACTCTCGATAGGATAAGTCATTCGCATGCCGTAAGCGTGGACAATTCCATGACTTGTCCTTTGGTTTAGCACTAACGTCAGTTCCGGTCCACATCTTTTCTTCATAGGACTTGCAAAGTCGTTCGTACAGTGTTTCTAAGTTCCAATTAACACGCGACACAAATACCCTGCGATGATTCAATGCCGTGCCCAAGTTGTTTATTGTTGGTGAATAGGCAATTCACTAACTTCGTTACTCGCATTTAAAAAATAAATTAAGAAAAAAAATTATCAGCCTCACTTAAATTAGTTAAAAAATGAAGCAAATCCTATTTAGAATAATTAATTGCTCCATGGGTAGGTAGACCTTATATTATATTTGATAGTTTCTGGTGAAAATTTGCAGACTAGTCAAGTGCCGGTATGGTTAGGTAATGAACATGTGAAAAAAGACCTTTTTCATAAGACCTCTGTGGATTTCCTTAAATACGGGATAATTGTCCAAAAAATTCCTAAACCTATTGTACGGCGATCAATTTAATCATAAACCTTTCAATTGTGTCAATTTAGTTCTAAACCTTTTGATAATTTGTCAATTTAGTCCTAAACCTTTCAACTATGTCAATTTAGTCCTAAACCTTTTGAAGATTTGTCAATTTAGTCATAAATCTATTATTTGGATATTTAGCCGAAAGGACTATATTAATAAATCGTCAAAAGTTTAGGACTAAATCGACACAATTGAAAGGTTTAGGACTAAATTGATAAACCGTCAAAATGTCTATGACTAAATTGGTACAATTGAAATGTTTAGAACTAAATTGGCCTCCGTAGAATAAGTTTAGAACTATTTTGACAATTTTCCCCCTTAAATACATCTTTAAGTTTTTGTGTTAACCAACTAATTTTTCGCGTAATTTCCAAGTCTCATCACTCTTCGAGCCCGATTTATTTCCTTCCAAAGTCAATTGGGTTCGTCTATCGTGTGAAGATGATGAAGTTCATCCACGATCCGGCGGGCCCAAATCAGCATCTAACAAACACCAAATACGTCAGTACCATTAAGAGACAAAAAATATGGTGTCACACGCTAATGCACCACTAACCACGAAGTTGTTCTTGCTTTGGGCGACGTCCCTTTTGTTGTTTGGACCACGAGTGTCCGGAAAACACGATCCGACATCTTATTTTACTACATTGAAATTGCGTTCGGTGATCCAATTTGTTGTAGTTGGAAGTTCCTTTATCCATGTCCATCGATTTCTTTATCTATGTTTCCAAGTTCAGCTAATAGGTTACGTTGCCATGTCTTGTGGTGTTGAAGGAGGTAGGTGGTGGGGACACCTGTTGTGAGCAAACACATTCGAATTGCAGTGGGAGAAAGACATTAGGGTCGGTGATACCCACTTAGAGAGACTCTATAAGGAACACATCTAGATTGGGAAAATTACAAAAAAGATTCATCATAAACTTACTGTATGGATATCAATTCCGTTCGAAACTTTTCGATTTGGCCAATTTAATCCTACACTTTTCGACAATTTGCCAGTGTAGTCATTCCGGAAAATTTTAGCTAGCAATCACTGATGTGGATGTCAGCGGTTCTACATGGCATGACCGGCGCTAACTTGGACAATTTTTGCATTTTCTAAATATATTTTCGGATTTTTTTTCTTTTTTTTCCACTGTGGGCCGGTGGACTTTAGTATAGAAAAAGAAAGGAAAAGAAAAGAAAAAAGAAAAAAAAATTAAATTCAGAAAAATTTGAAAAAAAATGAAAAAAATTTGTTTACATCAATGCCAGCTGTGTCACATAAGATGCCTAACATCCACATCAGCAATTTCCGGTTAAAATTAGCCAAAAGACCTACATTGGCAAATTGCCTAAAGGTTTTGGACTAAATTGACCAAATTGAAAAATTTATAACTGAATTGGCATATGTACGACGGATATAGGGCTTTTTTGGTAAGTATCTCAGCATGAGAAAAATGTAAGTGAAAATACAAAAGAATACATGAATTGTCACCCTTTGCAAAAAAACATTCGGTCTATTTTTCAAAATACAAATCTCATACCTCAGGCTGATCAGAACTACTAAAAGGCCCATCTAGTGAAGAAAGCCCCCAAAAGACTCTAGCCCCAAAATACCCACAAACCCAACAACTCAGCTCCACCACCAACCTCCCCGACCACCTACCACCGTTCCCGCTGCCTCAGATCGGTCCGCCGCCACAGGCGACACGGCTCGCTATCGTCCTGTGATGCCTAAACGCCCTCTTTCTCTTCCTTAGATATGGTCCGAATGGGCTCTAGATGAGTTATATAGGGATGGGATTTCAACCAAAGCCATCTCGCATTGTGTTTGAGCATCTTGTGGGCCCAGATAGATCCTGCCTGACAAGAGATCCGTGGAATTATGATACTGTGTTTTGTCATACATAACATTCAATTGAGTAATTAAAAATTAGGTAAACATTGACAATGTTATAATCAACGTAGCATAGCATATATAAATTTCAGATGTTATAACCATATTTGTATTATACATCTGTAGCAACATGACATGCACTTAATCTAACATAGTTTCCAGACTATTATAGTGTTAGCATCAAATACATTGGCCCTAGTTTTATTGATAGTTGCATCTTTTAAAAATACAGATTGGTTGCGAGTTATATGATTTTTTATATAAATGATTAGTCATTGTAGCAATTGGGAAACTTTATTTTTGCCATACATAAATGTTCAACTTTTGTTAGAAAAAACCATTTCATTTTCATATAGAAGGGAAGTGCTTAGGTTTTCTCTAAAGGGTGCATTTGTTTCGCGGTAATGGAATGATTTGGAAAACATTTTCCTAAATTAATTGTTTGTATCGCCAGCAAAAATGAATGGATGGAATTTTTTTCATTGTCCATAAAAGCATTTAGACACAAATTGTTGTCGATAATGAACATATTTTTTCATTAATTAATTATTTCAAGCGATATAAGCAATTATTTTTTAGAAAATATTTTTCAAATTATTCATTTTTGGAAAGTATTACTAGCAAAAGTGCACACGCACTGCGTGTACATAGAAACTTACATTTTGAAGATTGTACAAATTATTTGATTATGTCATATTAAAATATTTAATAGATGACAAAAATCATTGACCCAATATTTGTATGCATATATGTGAAAAGAGACACCGAAATAGTTTACTGACATAATCATTATAAGTAAGTTTTTTTGGATTGAGAACGTTTCTTTTTATCGAAATTAAAACTTCATTCATTCAATGCTTCGGTTCATAAAGACAAGGAAAGCTAGATTCAAAACATAACAAATCCCCTAAGAGCTGGGGGCTTAGTACAATCTTGAGCAATAAGCACACGCTGAGTTCTAAAAACTTGACTTAGAATTAAATTTTCGCATATCTCGCAACATTAAGAAGCTCCACAGCTATGGCGCTCCAAAACCCTCGCGCCTCTTCTTTCCGATTCAGGCCTTTGTCGCTTCACATGGCCGGGAGCGCCAGCGGGCGGAACCCGTGTCGGAGGCTAGCTTCCCACGCTTTCTCCACGTCGAACATCATGCTCCCGCACTCGTTCACGTTCCATCCTTCTAGCGCATGCACTATCCCCGCTACTCGCCAAGCGCTCATCACCTTTCTCGGCAGCCAATTCTGCAGACCAAGAGTTTCGAGTTAATCGGGGTATTCTGCGAAACAGTTTTGTATGCCGTTCGCGCAAATAAACATGGTTAGTTTCTCCTATCTGGTTTTTACGTATGCGCGGGGTGACGTCAATTTTGATAGTAGAGATCAGTGGCCTTATTCTACTTGAAAAGACCAAACAAAATAACCTGCCCTTTTATATACCCTAGATATCTTCGATCAAGTACTGAGTTTCCATCTTTCTTGTTAAGGCAACATACAAGTTATGGTTAAGTCTTGCACGATAGGTTAATACATGTGTTCGTTCTATCACATAATCTACTTATAGACATCGAGGGCTAAATGGGTCGTTATACGATGTAACTCCATTGTTATGTAATTTCTTGCGACAGAATTGATCGAACTAACCTCACAGGAGTGCAGATTATTGAAAGATCGGGGAACAATCATTGCCGGAGTGCTGTGGTAAAGGCAATCTTTGCGGACTTGCTTCAGAGGGAATTGAGAAAAGGGTATGAACAACGTCCCTATGGGTGCCTTCTTCTGTTCTTCTTCGGCAAGTCCATCTCCTACCAACCATATCTGCAATTAATGATCTTATGAATGTCATTTCTTAGACAAATTATATGTTGCTTATCTTCAAAAACTGCTTCGTCAATTACCTTTTGAGAATAAATTGTTGAAAGGATCAAATTGCCTCAGTACTTTCCGTTGAGACTCCTTTTGAGCTTCCCATGCTCATCCTTAGAAGCTACATTCACCTGCCATATTTCTTGCATTAATTAGATGAAAAAAGAGGTGCATATAACTATATATCAATTGCGAACATGCAAGCCCTTTAAGAAAAATGCCTTGCATCCCTTTTATTTCACTAAAACAAGTCAAGAAAACAAAATCTCATTAAAATAAAGAAAGGTGCAAGATACAACCAAAATGCTTTTATATAGATAAGCGGAGGACTGTGCACCTGGATATCCCTTGCACATAAAGCATGGGCAATGGCATAAGCAAGCTTGTTAAGGTTGCCTCTGAGGAGAACTTGGCTGGTCCCTTTGGGAATGCTGTGGAGCACAACTGCCACTGCCAAGCTACTCCCATCCACCAACTTGGTCCTCAAATCTCTGTGCTTTTGAATGTACAATTCACCCTTCCCATTCAATTCGTCTCCCTAAAAGCAAAAAAATAAAAATAAAAATAAAAATAAAATTGAAATAGATAAACACTAAATAATTTGGCTAAAGTAGATACCCCAGTGACAGAATTTTGAGTGTGATGTTGAAAGGAGTCGGATCGGAGCTCGCTGTAATTCTCGACGATGAAAAATTAAATTACATTAATAATGAAGGGATTGGCTAGGGAGGAGACACCATCTTGCCTGATTGAGAAGACCCAAAGTCAGAACCTTGACTCCCTTCTTGTTAACATCCAGTATAGCTTCTTCTATCAAGCCATTGATAGCTTCTCTTTGCCGCTGTGATAGATACTGCAGGAAAATGAAGAACATAAAACGAAGTCGACACACATATGGACAGACATATGTCTTGGAGAACATAGACAACCAATAGACTCGAAATGTTCGGTCAACACTCGTGGTAGGTGTTTTGGACATCAGATGTCTGTCAGTAGCTAGGGAAGTGAGATGCAACCATGAAAAAGAGAAGGTGGTGATTTAGCTAAGGAATTTGAAAGGTCGTATTTTCACTTTTAAAATTATCCGCCCGGCATCATAATATTCTGCAAATTAAGATAATTGCTAACTATTTAATTTGAAGAAATATTACTTGCAATATTGATCATTTTGAGATTACTTGGGCATACTTTGATCAGTTTTTTTTTTCTTTTTTTTAAAAGGCATGATTTGATCAGTTATGAGTTAAATCGACAGCCCCCATTTTTATCCGGTAGAAATTTTTTGATTTCAAAATATATTGAAGCCTTGAGTTACACACAATGGGAAGGGCAAAAATGTCATTTGCCTTAAGGATATATATATTTCCTCTCAACTCTCATACATATTCCCACTCTTTCTAAATAAAATAAAATCCAATTCTCACATTTTCTCTCCACTATTTTTCTTCTCACACAACATAGGGGGAAATCACTTTCAACCTCATTAAAAACTTCTTAATTTCCGAACAGCGACTGGCAATCTCATCTAAAAACAACTAAACCATTTTCAGTTGTATGGTTGAGTAAGTTAATAATTTCTTATGTTTGAGAAAAAAAGAAGATAATAATTTATTATGCCTAAGGAAATAAGTAGGTAATACCGTGAATGTAGTGTTGTTTAGTTATTAATGAGAATCCATGACATGCAACATGGTCATCGCCCAAACATTTTGAAATTTTTCCAAACAATATCTTTCATGAAGTTTTATCGACAAACTTAGGAATCAATGAATTATGATCTCCAACCATCCATTGCGCAATTACTATCTTCCTTCAAATTAAGACATTTGATATATTTCTTTTTGGAGAGCTGTTGATCACCGTGTGACGTATGAGTGCACTGCAAACTCATGTCATATGCGAGGGGTGGGGCGAAGTAAGCATGTTGGGATTAGGTTGGGGTCCTGCTGGGACATTTTGCCAATTCAATAGTACCATGAAAAAGGAAATAATCAAAGTTAATGCACTAGAAACAACAAGCGAAAGTAAACACCAATTGCGGAAACACAGCAAGCTCTTATCTTTGCTCTTACTCGGAAATTGTATCTCGGAATCACCCAAGATTGCAACTTGAGTTTCTTGAAGGCGTTCCTCTCCAAAACGAAAGAGTGGCCGTAGATCCAGGTCCACGCCACGGTGGCGAGCGTGAGAGGCCACATGATCCACGTGTACCACTTGGGCGAGTGGGGCCGTGACGCGAGGGATGCGAGTCCCAGCCGAAGATGGTAGATGGACTCTGGCGTCGTCAGGTGCGTCAGATGCACCACGTCCAGCGAATCTTCCACTCTTCGAAGGGATGTCTCGTACGTGCCGTCCAATGCTTGGTCCACCGTTCCGTACATGTAATCATAGATTGGCATGAAAAGACTGTAATTTGTCCGGAATTGGGTGTGGTGCAACGAATGGAACCTGTCAAAGTGTCTTGACTCATGAGCAATTCCTAACTAAAAATTTACGTGTCACGAGAATCAATGTCATAATAATACTAATTGACAAGTATTGATCATGATTGAATGTTGTTCTAAGAAAATTTGAATTTACAAATATTGTGAACTTTTCATATTCATTACTTAATAAACGGTATAAGGACATTGTCCAACAAAGTTATAATGTCGCATAGCTTTGTGGGCCTGGACGAACCTACCCCCCATTAAAACTTGTCCCTCACTTATGCATGACCATGAACTGATATTGAGCCAACGTACGCTTGTATTCATGCATGTAATCCATTTCTGTTTTTATGTCTTCTACTCGTGCTCAAGTATTTGTTTCGATTTTTCCCTTTTTGGCAAAATTTCCTTTTCAAACAAAAACTACTCTGACATTGATTATTTCGCCCATCTTCCCTAGTACTGCGAATCATGTGCCCCACATTTACATATAGGCTCCTTTCTTCAACTTCGCCTTAATGATTTCGTAAAGGCTTTGCCCTTTGATACTCTTAATAGTGTGAAAACAGTGGAGAGAGAGTGAGAGGAGGAAACAAAGGAGATAGATCAAATGACATCGAATTATGTGTTGTGGGACTTACGATGGAGTGTACATTAAGTACTTGAGAGGTGGAAAGATGGTGAAGAGCCAATTCGGGATGAGCTCGAAATTGCAGTGACCCATGTTGTTCATGAGATCAATGAATGTGATGTAGCCAGTGAGGGATGCCATCGAAATAGTTCTCGCGATCAGCGTCGTAACCATGGGTATCGCAAATAGCATAAAATACACTATGTGTTCCGCAAATGGATGAATTACGGCTGCAAAAAGAAAAGGAAAACAAAGAGAAAAAAAGGTTAAAAATCAAAGTTTGTCTAACTATATCATGAAAGCAAAATGTAAATAATAAGAGCCAGCGTTACTTAACGTCAAGTATGTCGGCTATCTAATTACAATGAGTCATTCAGTCCCTCCTAAGTACCTTGTATGTGCCACTACTCCAAGTCGATAATGTCCGTCTTTACAAAAAAGTGCAACACAGCGTGATTGGATTGAATTTTGTGAATTATCTCAGTATACTAAACTCGTGTAAAATTTTTTTGCAGCTGATCGTTGATCTAGTAGCATCAACTCATTTTCATCATAGAAGACACAATAAAACAAGTAGAGATAGAGCTATCATGGTTCGGCACGTCTTTTAATTGCGTAATGAGCTAAAAAAGGATCATGTTAAATGTGATGTGAAGCATAACTTACATGAGATGGGCTCGGTGACAATGGAGGAGTGGTGGTGGGAGTGATAGCGAGAGTAGAGAAAATGGTGGTGGAGAGCTCGGTGAAGCCAGTAATACAGGAATTCCACGACCAAGGCATGAATCAGGACGGTGATGATCACACCATCTGTTCTCCAAAGTGGCAAGTGAGAGGTTTGAGGGACTGTCATGCGACTTGCGTATATTAGAATCCCAGTGAGCAAGATCTGGTCGTCCCCGCATAACAAAAAGAAGGAAAAAAAAGAGAGTAACAACTGACTAAACTATGATTCATTCGTAGAATATTGCTTCCCGATTGTGCTGTGTTATTGGTCAAGAAGATATTACTTCAAATGACAAGGGTCATGCTCATTTAAACATACATCCTAGAGAGTGAGTTTGACTGGCAACTGTTCATATGTAAACTTGCCCGCTTATTAATCTCGGTTGAAGCAACATTAGTCAATGCATAGCTTCATTTAGCAGAAAATACATGAATGATCTGCGCCACAAAGAGAGAGAGAGAGAGAGAGAGAGAGAGACCAGTTGCTTTCTCGGTCCACCTGCTCGAACTCGATGCCTCTATCGACGATCCGGTTGTTGCCTTTTGCAGTCTGGTGGCGAGAAAGAGAGATCCAAATCTGATTGTGAAGCATCCTCGCCAGAAGAAATGGGAATATGAGGAAGTAGTTGAAGTCTCTCTCGCCAGGCCCTTTCGCAATGAGTTGGTACGTGCCGTGAACCGCCCATGGCGCCAAGATCACGTACTGTTGAAGTGGCCCCCAACCCCCAAACACATATAAGTTGATCAGCTTAGCATTTTGCTCAGAAGGGGGACGTTTCACGCGAGAATCAAAAGGATAGTGGGTGATCACAAGTGACTACGCGAAACTTGCATGTGCATGCATGGACATCTCTCATGCAAATAAATTTGGGAGATCATTCGTTGATATTATCTGATTGTGCAACGCGTGCGTGTCGAGTTTAATTAGTTATCCATTTAATATATTGAATGGACATACATAACGTCTAGAGGTTAATTAGTTATCCATTTAACGTGGCAAAAAATTTTTTTTTTTTTCGAATTTTTTATTTTTTAATTAATTTTTTATTTTTTGTTTTTTCTCTTTCATCTTCTTCAACCTCTAGCTGGTCGTTGGACCGGCAACCGACTAGAGGCTAGAGCCGGCGAGGTCAGCGCCGCCGGCTGCTGGTGAGGCCATCCGGCGACTGGCCAAAGGATGGGACCGACGAGGTTGTCCCTGCCAGCCGCTGGCAAGATTGACCTTGCCAGATCTGGCGAAGATCTGGCGAGGTCTCATCCTCGCCGATCGCATCGAACGAGGCCAACCTCGCCAGCGACGTTGCTGGGCGAGGACGAGCCTTGCCAGATCTGGCAAGGTCTTATCCTTGCCGTTGCTGGCCATGTCGGGCGAGGCTGTCCTCGCCGGCAACTGGCGAGGTCGGCCTTGCTCAAAGCGATCGGCAAGGACAAATCCTCGCCAGATCTGGTGAGGCTTGTTCTTGCTGGCAACTGGCGAGGTTGGCCTCGCTTGAAGCGACTGGCGTGGATGAGATCTCGTAAGATCTGGCGAGGTCGGCCCTGCTAGCGGTTGGTGGGGCCGACCTCGTCGAGCCCATCCTCCGGCCGGTCGCCAGACAGCCTCGCCAGCGACCAGTGGGGCCGACCTCGCCAACCCCATCCTCTGGTCGGTCGCCAGACCGGCGACCGACCAAAGGTTAAAGAAGATGAAAGAGAAAAAAAAATTAAAGTAAAGAAAATAATAAAAAATTTTAAAAAAAGATAATTTTTTTGCCACATCAGAGTAGGCTGACCTTGTTGGCCCCATCCATTGGGTTGAAGAAGATGAAAGAGAAAAAAAAATTAAAGTAAAGAAAATAATAAAAAATTTTAAAAAAAGATAATTTTTTTGCCACATCAGAGTAGGCTGACCTTGTTGGCCCATCCATTGGGTTGAAGAAGATGAAAGAGAAAAAAAAATAAAAAAAAATAAAAAAATTCAAAAAAAAAAATAAATTTTTTGCCACATCAGTGTTGGCTAGACGGTCGGCGCCAGCCAACGTCCACCTCAGTTTCGGTTGGTCAAAATTGGCCGGATGGACTGAATTAGCACAAATACAAAAAATTTAGGACTAAATTGATAAAAAAAAAGGTTTAGAATTGAATTGACACAATTGCAATAGGTTTATGATTGTTTTGGTAATTTTCCCATGTTTCTTACGTGATATGTAATTCGTATATGTTGGTACCGGTGGGCTATTTTCCACGATCCTTAGAATCACCACTCTCCGTTTTATTTTCCTGATAGTTGAAACACTAATCTCCGTTGTCTTACTAGTAAAATTTACTTTGCAATAACATATTCCTGACAAACCCAAGCACTACCAAGTGAATCCTTCGCTTGAAAATAGATTATGCACATGAAATACATCGGCACAATTCTAATATATGTCTGAGTTAACACAGTATTGTGAAGAACTTGAGCCAACATGTTGAGCAAACTCTAAATGTATATATGTTTGAGTTAACACAATATTGTGAAGAACAGCCTGAGCCGACACGTTGAGCACACTCTAAATGTACCATCCTTACACAATACTTTTGAAACTAGCCAAGGAGCACGAATTAGAAGACCAATATACCTTGAAGCTCCCCAGAGGCTTCCATGGCCAGTCGGTGAGAATTCCTGGTTTGGAAGCCATTTCTTCTTCTGCTTTTCACCGGACTATTCTCTTGGTGAATCCAGGACCATTTGTTCTTTTATTTATACCCTATGCCAATATACCTTGTGCTCTGGTCACACGTGCACCACATCTTTCATAGGACTTCTTCGCTTGCATTAATGTAAGTGCCTCCCACCTAACTCGGGCACATTATGTTCCACCAACCGGCACTTTAAGTCCTGACTTTGGCCAACTCCTAGTGTCCTCTATTTGGCTAATCATCATTGCTCGCAGCGGAAAAAATATCAGATAGATAACTCCACGTTAGTTTATTGATCAGTCCACTTATCGTTTGATACGTGCACAAGGCCAACTCAACAATTTTTATTTGGCAAGTGGGACCCACTGCAGCTTGCGTTTTGTCACGGTAAAACGCAAGAACTTGTCAGAGATAAATTTAGGCATGGCCATCGGCGGGTTTTGGCCCGGAGCCGGCCCGGTCAAACCCAGGCCCGGCCCATTGATCAGGCCAGTGGTTTGGAATCGGAACCGGACAGGCTCGGTTCCGGTTCCGGGCTTGGTTCCAAATTATTTTTTTAAAAAAAACTAATAATGAAAATTTTCTTTTAAAAATTCATTATTTAATTTTTTTATAAAACAATTTGAAATCTAATTGCCATTCATTATAAGTACATTGATCTCTAACTATAATGCTTCGCTTGGGTGTATTGAACTCTAATTACAAGGCTTGACTTGGGTATTTGCACAATGATTCTAATGCCTATTTCTTCCCATTCGATGTGGGACTCTCGGCTTGCCTTGAACAACTTCAATATGAAACTCTTGGCTTGTCTTCATACAAATGCCAAAAGCCTCATATCGAATAGGAATGAAGAGACCATCAAAAGAGTTGTGTATAAAACCCAAGCCAAATCATGAGCAAGTGAAGTTATATACCTTTTGTGACTACGATCATTTGCTAGTTAAGAGCAAAGGGTTCCATTGGACCGCCTAGAACCGGATCGGACCAATGGTCCGATTTTCGGTTCTACGATTTGCCAGTTCGGTTCCTAGTTCTAAAATTAAGGGACCGGCTTTATCGGTTCGGTTCCCGGCTCCGAGCAAAACCAGACCGAACTCGGAATCAATCACTCATATAATTTACATTTTGATTACAATTTATATTGAATTATTCATTATTTCATAATTTCATAATTCATTATTATTTTATTTCATAATTTATTATTTTATTTTTAAATTAAGAATTGGAACCGGAACCGCTAAGGGCGGTTTTGGTTCCGGTTCACACATGGCCATGAATCGAAATCGGTCGATTCTGAACCATGGCCATGCCTAGAGATAATATATGGGAAAGGGGAAGGAAAAGAAAAAGGAAATTAGGAGAAATAGTGTTGGAAGATTGCGAGGCTCAGATTTGCCTTGGATCATACAATTGAAAGGAGCCCCGCCGTTCATGTATAGTATGTATCTATCATCATCTTGGACATTACGTTTGGTGGATTAGTTTGCTTGCTCAAGTTAAACTCAAGTCCCTCATCGTTCACAACGCACAAAGGAGCTTGCGATTTTTACTTCATGAAATCTAATGTAAGTGTCGCAACAACTGATGTGGTTGAGTAGAGTAATCTGCAGTGCAATTTGTAGGAACGTTGTGGGTATTATAGGAATGATATTGTTGATAATTGCATCAAGGGCATTAATACGAAACTACAACTAAGGAAATTGTGCAATTTCGAGTGTAAAAATTGCCCTAGTGTTATGCATGGTTAGTCGCTTTAAATGTCATCGCTCTTGTAATAACTATGCGCGAATCTTATTGGACTTCAAAATTGTACATGTACTACTCGGATTTCGGGATACTGGCACGTGTTGGTCTTTTTTTGGCCCTTTTTCCTTGACATTTACTTATGAAAAAACAGCGGAAAAAAGTGTTATATAAGTTTCAAACCTTTTATATTAGTGCCAATTTAGTCATAAACCTTTTTTTTGTGTTAATTCAGTCATAACCTTTTATTTTTTGCATCAATTCAATCTTTCCGGCTAATTTTGATCGGATTTTGCTAACGTAAACGTTGTTGGCTTACGTGGTGCCAGCGTGAATAACTTTTAATAATATTTTAGTATTTTTCAATTTTTTTAATATTTTTTTTCTTTTTCTTTTTTTTTTTTTTCCTTTTCATTTCTTCTTCCTCTAGAAGCTAGTGGCTAGGTGAGGTATGACCTCGCTAGCCTAGCGCGTGGCCGCAAGACTTCGCCAGAAGCCAAGTGTTTGCTTATCCTAGGTTTATGATGGGACACGGCCCACTTCAACATTTATAGGTTCCACCTAACTCCATGCATGAGGAGTTGTGGAGGTAGTCGTGTAACTTGAAACCATTTTGTATGAAGATATGGTTGAATGCTACAGGGACACCGTCAAGTTTTGGCTCCTCACTTTTTCGAATTTTAGTAATTTTCTATAGAATTTAGTAATTTTAGTAAGTGGGCTTATTGACAGAATCATTTGGAAGTATAACAATATCCCTTTTTTTCAAATTTTTGTGCTCGCACATCTTTAATAATCTCAAGTAGAGCTATCTCTTCAACTTTACTATCTAAGTTGATGCATACGTGAGATGCAGACTTACTTTGATGCATGATATTTAATGCCCGTCAATATATAAAAGGGAAAATTACCAAAACATTCATAAACCTATTGTAATTGTGCCAATTAAGTCCTAAACTTTTTGTATTTGTGTCAATTCAGTCTATCCGGCTAATTTTGGCCAACCGACGCTTACATGAACACCGGCTGACACTTACGTGGTAATTTTAAAATATTTTTTTTGAATTTTTTTTTTACTTTTCTTCTTCCCCCGGCCAGTCCAGCGATTGGCGACCGGCCAGGGGCTAGGGCTAGTGACACCGTGGCCTCACCATGGTCACTGCTTGGCCGACCTTGCCATCGCTACTGTGGTCCTCGTTGTGGGCGAGGTTGAGGCTCACCTTCGCTAGTGCCAACGAGGGCAACCCTCATCGGTGGCCAGCGACTAGTTTTGCTGGCCCTAGCCCTTGGCTAGTCGCCGGTCGCTGGACCGGCCAAGGGAAGAAGAAAAGGAAACAAAAATAAAAAAAATGGAAAAAATAAAAAAAAATATTTAAAAATGCCATGTTAGCGTCGGCTGGAGGGCTGGTGCCGGTTGGTGTCCATGTCAGCGTCGGTCAGGTAAAATTGGCCGGATGGATTGAGTTGGCATAAATACAAAAGGTCTAGTGTGACATCCTGAACCTCTATATGATCAGACGAAGGAAGGGATCCTGAATGATTGAGGCATTCATCGATGGAGAATTTGGAAACCGTCACCATTATCGTCTATGAAGAAGGGTGCCATGTTTCTTGGTGCCAATCGCCGCTGCGCCAACTGTTTCTGATGTCATGTCATCACGCGACCCGACCTTTCTACCGCTCCGCCCTAATGTTCATTTTCCTTCCCTTTTCCCGCCACCATGCCGTTGGGAACACCACCATCATTGTCTCCTTTTTCCTTTTTACCGGATCATCACTGCCCCCATTTTCTCTTCCCTTTTCTTCTTTTTTTCTCTTTTTCTTCTTTCCCTTCCACCACTTGGTGTAGGAGAAGCGCCATGTAGCGCCTGTCTTCTCTACCACCCCATCCGGCCAATGGCCATGCATGCAAAGGAAGGGGAAGCATCATTCCACTCTCTTTCCTTCCTCTCATTTCCCCCTCTCTTCTGCCAACTCTCTTCCTCACTAGCTCTCTCTCTCCTCTCTATCTCTCTACTCAGAACTCACCAGTCGTTGACCTAGTCGACTAATAGCTGCTCAACCCATCTGCGGCAACCGTTTGTGCACACGACACCGCTCCCTCCGTCATCTCGTCTCCTCACGTTAGCGGCAGCAACCACCGCGAGCCAGAAATCGCTGCACCGTGCTCTCTCTCCCAGCCAAGACCCGCACGCTGTGCCGCCACACTCGCCGTCGAGGCAAGTGTGCTCTCTCACTCCATACTAACCATTTTAGTGTTTGTATGTTGAGTTTGGGTCTTGGACTAGACAATGTGGTGGCTTGATGTTGTGGGGGAGAGTGGTTTGATTGTGTGTTTGCCCAAGTATGTTGGTTTAGACCTGTTGCAATGATTATGTGGGTATAGGTTGTTGAACCAGGTTGGAAATGGATGTTGCATGTTGGTTTGGACTTATGGTTTTGAGTTTCCTAGATGAGAATTCGTGGGTTTCAAGTTAGAGTCATTTTCTTGAGCTTCGGCTTTGTTTTCTAGAACACCGCTGGACTTTTACGGTTTTCCATTTCTATAGAACTTTTTGTGATATGAATATTGGAAACTTTCTTCATAAAAGTTGTTTAGAAAATCCTGGACTATAACATACTTTAAATTAACATTTTTCTGAGTTCAAGTGGATTGCATGAAGCCCCAATTTCTTAACGTATTAAATCTGTTTAGTAAAGTAAAATCAGTGACCTTTTTGTCTTCTCGAATTATCATAAAAATTTTCAGTTCGAAATTGGACATATTTCCTTCACGAAAGTTGTTAAAGAAATCCATGTTCGAAACGTATAAACGTTTCGAAGTATTTTGAGAAGATTTGATTTGCGAAACGAGTATTTCTTTTGGTTTAATCATTCTGCTCTAGCAGGCCAGCTTTGGTTACATTTTAAGTGGCTCATTCTCAGGTATACAGAATGATCTGGGTTTTACACTATTCATGAAAAATGTCACTTAAGGTCTTTTATATGATATATTCAAATTTCATAATTTTTCGAGATCATTTACAATATTATTGGTCTTGATTTCTCAAAATGCTCAAAATTGCCTTCTTTTACCTATTGTTAGAAAATCTCGAATTTTTATTGGAAGATGATGGATTCTTAATTTCTTGTCTACTAGAGATAGCAACCGCACTCAATTAGCTCTCCAATGAGGCATTAATGGTCATGATATGATGAGGCAAAGTTGATACTCATGAATTGGTTTGGAGTCCAAGGAGTACACGGTAAGTGGTAAGTTCATTGTGAGCTATGCACGTAATAAATGAAAAGATCGTTTGTGTGTGTGTATGTGTGACTGAGAGATGATTGACCCGTCAGTCTACGAATGACAGTGCCCCAAAGAGCCGAAGGGAAAGCGGGATGCCGTGTCCAATGGACTACGATGCCTAGGAGGTACCATGCCCTGGGAGTTTGTTTGGGATGCCATGGTTAGTGGACTACGAAGCCCATGCCAGTCAATGAGAATTCTGGCATATATTGCGGTAGACCGGAGGGTTCACTGGACCCTGCTAGTTAGACGGGATGTTCCTCCATGCATGGCCGGCGAGTACACCGGACTTGTGCCTTGGAGTGGAGATTAAAGTTTGATTAATGTCACGTAACACATGTGATGTGTGCTCGTGTGATTGTTTGTTGTTGCGACCTAACCTACCACAATGCACCATCTAGGGGTTTGGCTAATGGATTATTAAATTTAAGCCTAACTCGGGCCCTCCCAAGCCTTATCAATTTACAACTTAGGGTTTAAATTCTTAACATGCAAATCATTTTAATCAGGAGCCGCCACTAATCTATTTTTTTGTGAGACGATTATAAACCCAAGTAAAGTATCGGGAGAATTACTTTACTCCTACGAACCAGAGATTATGGATTCGGGGATTTGGTTATACTAGATTACTCTAATGCCTTTTCGGTACCTTTTCTCTTTTATTTATTTTTAGGCAACTTAGATTGATTTTAAACTTATCCACTAACATGCGATGTGATCATATGGGTTCGCAACCAATAATATAACACTCAATATTACAAAACAATAAATAAATTGCAAGATAGAGACTTACCTCAAAGCAACGAAAGCATCTGCAATGTTAGTTAGAAAATCACATTTGCAATCCTAATATGATATCTAATTAACACGCAATTTTACTCAAATCTTTTTTACGGTTTTCTTAGATTTAACTAAAACTAAACTTTATGCAATGCATTCTACGTCTAGTATGACATGTGACATACGATTTATTTAAATGTCCTAATTCTAACAACAATTAAATGCACTATCTCTAATTTGGCACACAAATGAACCTAGACATGAGATTTCTAATGACCATAATTAATTAATATGCAACTGCTCCAATGTGATGACGTTCAAGAATGCCTATTCTAATGTGACACGCAATGTCATCATCCTAACATATAATCACTAAATGATATGCAAGCAATGACATGCCATACATGATGACATGGCAAGTTAGGAATGACATGGCAAGTTATAAATGACGTGATAAGATGACATGCAAGCATGATGCAATCTAAACTATATGACATGCACATGTTTATTTTTATTGTTAGTTTATATTTTTTATGAAATTCGAAATTAATTAAATTCCCTAAAATTAACATGCAATCTATCCTAAAAAAAAAGCTCTATATATTTTTTTGGATTTTTTTTAGAAAAAACAAAATCAATTCAAATCGAACAAAGATAGAAAGAAATAACAATCAAATCGACAGGACACCATATTGCAAAATATTGCTGATATCCATTTAAATTTAGAAACGATAGATTGACGAATCATATTCCGAGCATGAGATCAGATTGGGCAATTTTTCCACACAATCGCAAATGGTATCTCGAGCAGGAGATCGGATGGACGATTTTCCGTGCGATCGCGAATCATATCTCGGGCAGGAGATTAGATTGACGACCACAGCATGTTACGAAATTAGGAAATAATTCCTAATTTAAAAGTTATTTAGGAACTTAATAGATACGATAGTATCACTCAAGGATTCAAACAAAATTGCAATATTTCAAATAAGGAAACAATATACTTGAAAATCAAATTAGATAAAATTTTTACCTAATTTGAATATTTACTTTTCAAGTTTAGACTTGTGGACGATGGCTCGCAGATCACAAACGACGTAGCTGGACCTGGTGACGGAGATGGCATCACGGTGGCCTCGTTTACTCGGACCAAAAGTCACGGATCGGTGAGGAGAGGCAGCAGCATCGTCGTCTCGGTCCAGAGTAGCAAGTGTCGTCAGCTCTGTTGGAGTTACTCGCCTGGCTTGTAGGGATGGATACTGGATTCTGCCAAAGAAAACCTGCACATATAAAAGCTTAAACTAAAACAAATAACTGAATTAGTGGACGTCTCGAGCATGTCAGGGATGCTTGGAAAATCTGTAAGAAATTAGTCAAGTGTGGTTTGCATTGATCTCCGAGTGTTCCCAAATGGATTCCTTTGAGAACCTTCTAAAGTCTGATGATGGTGGACCTTCTTCCGAAGTAATCCAGCGAGGTCTTCTCCTGTGGGCAACAGGTATTACTAAAGAGACGGTAAACCACCAATTTGTCAAGACAGTGGCTGCTCGTCAGGCCAACAGGCGTGTGTCGTGGCCGTGGACAGTGGTGAGTGAAGCAAAGTCGTGGCCGTATGAGTGGATGCTCGGCCACGACTCCTCTCCCTCCCTCTCTAATATATTCTCACCTCTCACCTCTTTTTTTGTGTTTCTTTGAATGGCCGTATATGTAAGTTGTGTGGCCTCCTCTCTATGCTCTCACTCACGATTTTTGGCGCCCCGAGAAGTGAAGCCCCCCTCGTCCTTTTATATACTTTTTTTCGCTGACAAATCCTTGGACGCATGCATATTTTCTTTCCTTTTTTTTTTTCGATCAAATATTTCTTTTATTAACTAAATCTTTCTCTCAATTATTTATTCCCTCAAATAGTTGATCTCACAAATATCACGGGAATTATGCTGATTACTTCTTTCTTATTTGCTATGTGACCAAAATCTTGATAATATCAAGCTTTATCACTTCAAATTTTCATCAAATTTCCCTAACTCGATACACATGATTTCGGCCACTGCAGGCTTAGTCCAGTTAAGCTTAAAATCATTCACTCAAGTCCACCCGCCACTGGTCCAATGCAAATGCAACTATATAAGCCTAACTACTAATTCAAATGCTTCGAATCTATATGTAATTTAACTAATTTTTTGTCTAGGGACCGGGACTGATCCCTAATTTTTTATGCAATGAATGACTGATTGAATCACTAAATTTAAGTGTCAACATCTGTTCATTGGTTGACAATCTTAATGCCTGGTGATTAGTAGCATAGAGATAAAAGGGCGTATATATATGCTATGGCTAGTTGGTGGATCGGTTTAGTTGTCTATCGGATTGATCTTGTTGATATGTTTGACATTATTTGTTTAGTATGGCGTGATAGAGTGTACTTTGCTGAGCTTTCGCTCACTGTTTATTGTTAACACCTTTTTACAGATCTATAGCTATGTCGGTCCTTCCCACATTGACCTCCATTAGCTATGGAGTGCCCATTGATTTTGAGGGCCACTTGTCTGAGTTTGCAGACCCATACTTCCCAGGGATGGTCTTTATCAAGTGTATCTCCATCCTGACTGTAGATATTGGGTCCCCAGTGGGACCCATACTTTTGGAGTTTGTCGCCGTCTATGTTCGTACTGGAGGACGGCTGGTGAGACCTCTCCCACACCTAGGCCAAGATGGAGCGAACGATGGTGCTAGTAGCGGGGTTGAGTGAGGACGGTATCAAGGAGGGGGACGGAGGAACTTTTGGAAGACACAACTGTGACATTTTGGAATAGAGCCGTGTGTTCGGGTGATCGCTTTTGTTTTTTTGAAGTGAGTGGTGGGTCCATGTGAATAGTTCGAGTTGTAGTGGCACCTATAGGTAGTCTCCCTAAGTGCGAACTCACCCTTGTTTCACCCCCTGTTATTAAGTATAATGAATGGTAATTTCATATCTTGCATGTCCTTGCTTTTCTATATTTCTATGTCACATTCATGTTATAAATGTTGACCTTAAAAAGAAGCATCTTTTGCCTGCGAAAAATTTGATGAATATTGAGAAATAGGAGGATTCCTCTTGAAAGGGGTGGGCTTGGGATGTTACATTTAGGACTGAATTGACAAAAAAAAAAGATTTAAGATTGAATTGGCACAATAACAATAGGTTTAGGACTGTTTTGGTAATTTTGCCATATATAAAATGACCCCAAATTGTGTTGTTTCAATTGAGCCCACTGTATAGAATGAATTAGTGGTTAGCTTTATAGTTTGCATCATAGATTTAATCCATGGTTAGCTTCATGTCATTCATGCGTGTTATCTAACTTAAGATCGCATGTATTGATATGTCATGCATGTAGAAAACATACATTATTTATATATGTCATCTTGCATATGGGATTTGGAATGCATGTTAATTTAACATGTAGATTCCTAGGGTTAATTCGGTCATTTGTTAATTAACAAAGAAAAAGAGCAAAAACTTTGAATTAGAGAGTTTCATATCTATTGCATTAATTAGGTTAATTGATTTTGTATAATGCATAATGCATGACATTTAGTAAATTATGTCATATAGGATTAATTTTGATTGGTATCTCGTTTAGATGACATTTCATATCGATGCACGTTCAATTTCATCACATTTATGTTAGAACTCATCATGCGTGTCATATAGCCATGACATTCCTACACATCATTTAGTAATGTAATTAGTGCATTAAGTTAATTTCCATCACATAGAATTTTAGGGTTCATTAGCAAAGATTGCATGCTTTTTAGTCAATAATCCATGCACATACATAACATTCATGCAAATTGTTCTAAAGTCATAGTTTGGAGAAACCTCGTGATGATGCATAGTGATATGCTTTGCTTAGTGCATCCAGGTTCTTTATAATTTATGTTTTTTATTTACTGCTTTGATTATTGGGTATTGCTTTCCCGATTACGCACTCGCACGATCATCCCTCACATGTTAGTGGCGTAGTATAAATTTGATAAATAATGCACGCAAAAAATTTTTGAGATAAAGAGAAAATGTACCGAAAATGTGTTAGATTAATCTAGCATAACCAAGTTCCCGAATCCATTAAATTTCTGTTTCGCATAAGTAAAATATACTTTCACATTTTATTTGGGTGTCTAATCCACCCGTAATTGATTAGTGGTTGCTCCAAAATGTAAGATAGGTAAGATAAATTGCCTGATTGAATAGAGTACCAAGTTTCGATTGATAGGGCTTGGGAGAGCTTGTATTAAGCACCATGCTTGGCAATCCATTGATTTTTCCTTGGTGGTTCACCTCCGGAAAGGTTGTGACATGTAATTGGCTCCGTCTGATAATATAATTGACGCCAATGAATACTTGCTCGTACTTTCTACTTTACACAATATCTTCAATGGAGATCAACTAATAGAGGGAGAACAAAATAGGAGAGCACATTGAAAGCATATGAAAGGTGTGAATATGCTAACAGTGGTAGAACCAAGTAGAGAAAGCATCTTGAACTTCTACTGCACAAATTGCCTCCTCTTTACAAAGGGAGATGCTGAAAATGAACTTGAACAGTGGTTAAAGGAAATGTGTAATTATTTATTTATTTAGTGTTTGCCCGTACCACAAAGAGGGGCAATTCTGTGCTGGTGGGACAACTTCTAAGGACTCCTATTAGAAAGATGGATCGAGTAAGTACAGAGTTAGAAATTTACTTCGAGTACGTTTCTTAAGAAATTGGTAACTTTCATTCAAATATACTAGAAAACTGATTTTACGAAAGCTACAGCTAGTAACGAAAATTTACTAAACTCTTAAGGAATTTCATTGCTATACGATACAGATGTTTTACTGTAACTTGGTAAGAACGTAAAACGCATAACTTCTGGCGGTGAATATTGCAAATGGATCATGTTAAACAGATCTTATCCAAAACGAAAACCTCATAAATAGAGCGTGAGGCATAATTTTACGTAAGTCATCCCAGAGGGTAATGTATTGTGCGTTGCGTGGTATCACAGATATGTCCATGCTTTATGTGAATCGAGATAAATCTAACTCAGTTTCTGGGAACATGAGCAGGGATGCCAAGAGGCTGAAAGCCATGCCGTAGACTTGCTTGCCATGCTTTGTTGATGTCAGTGATCATGTAGCCGCACTCATGTTCCTCCCACCCTTCTGCTGCATGTAGAATCCCCGCGACGTGCCAGGCGCTCATCAATCTTCGTTGCAACCAGTTCTGCGGTATTACAACAAGAGTAAGGAGAAGATTTATACTAAGGCTGCTGCATGCATACAGATTCGTCCACACAAGGAATTTGCAAATCGAAACAACTATATGGTGATGTAAGGATTGTGGTTCGGCCAAATTAACAATGATACATGTGTCACTGGTCTTAACTACCTGGTGGAATTAATCTTTTTACACCATGCGTTTACTATGAATGTTAGTAAGGTAGGTTTTGTATTTGTAATAAAAGCACACGTTTTGTTCCCTGCAAAAATTATTAAAGCACATTCCCTTCCACAGAATAAAATAAAGATCAATTGAAATTTCAATTATAGGCCATATCCTACCTTGCAGGAATGCACATTCTCAGGCAATGGAGGAGTGACCATGGCCAGTGTGTGGTGGTAGAAGCAGTCGCCGCGCAACTTTTTGGAGGGAATTGTGTGAAGGGCATGAATAATGTCCCTCTTAATGCTTTTAATTAATCTTCTTCTGTTATGTCATCTCCAACTATCCATACCTAAACATTTACCGATCGTTAGCAGTCATTCGCAAACGTTACCATCGTCAGCAGGTTGTGATAATAAGTTCTTATGGCATTACATACATAGATGTACTAGCAATTAGGGTTTCCAATTCTTACTAAGAATCCCAACAAAACCCAGAAACGAACACGCTCAATCCTAAAAGTCTATGCATGTTGATATTTGAAGTCGTTTGCGACAAGGGCAAGATTCATTTACCTTTGGAGCATGGCCGCTTGAGAGAAGCAGATTGCTATCACACTCGTGATTGAGTGATTTCTTCAGCATCTTGTACTCATGCTCATGCAGTGTAGCCACCTTAATTAAGGTTTATATCATTATTGAAGAAGAGTAGTTAGAGGCAGCGAGCCAAATCAGAAAGACAATAAGTAAATGATGCCAATAACAGCCCTCTTATCCGATTTTTTTTGTTCATGGGACTTGAATTTACAAAGATGTTTGTAAGGTGGCCAGTTTCATGCTATCTCCAATGTAATGAAAATTGACAATGTTCACATGTAGATGGAAAAATCACACGTTTTGATCGAAAATTAATAAAACTTTTTGCATGTGTGTTGTAGCTAATGTTCATGCTATATCTACTTTGCTATTGAAGATATATCCTTTCGCTGAACAGAAAGCAATTTTTGCTGCTGATAATCAAGTGGAATTTACTTTGCTACTGAGAATTGAGTGTCATCTTTTCAATTAGGTTAGGATATGAATTCTCTTCCTTCTTTTTTTTTTTTTTACTAAGAAATCCTTTTTAAGAAATAATATCAAAATATTTAAGTGTTAAACCACATCATAATTTAATAGTTTAAGATTTTAGAATAGTGAGCACAGATTCTACAAAGTTTCACAAAATTATCCCATCTGGAGGTTTCGGGTTTTAATCTTTTCAAAACCTATATTTCGTACGGGTATCGAACATGTATCACGTGCTTTCTAATTTCACTAGATGCAGCCTCGATTACTATAAAAATGAGAGAATTACTTTAAGCATTTTTGGGGGAGCTGCATATAAGAATTACCATCCAAATTATTTTATTTACCTTGATTCCCCCTTGGCACAAAGCAAAAGCAATGGCATAGGCCACCTTAGTGAGCCTCCCTCTGAAGAGGACTCGGACAGTTCCTTTGGGAATGCTATTGACCACCACAGCCACTGCTAATCCACTCCCATCCACAACTCTCGCTCTGAGCTGAGGGTGTCTCTCCGCATACAAGCCACCACATCCGTTCAGCTCCTCTCCCTGCAAATACCAAGTTTTGGGTACTTGAGTGTGGTCATATTGCTTTGTTGGGCAATAACAGCAAAAGTCCTGAAACTTGTAATTATAGTATATTTAAGTCCTAAAACTTTCATTTCGTGCATTTAAGTCTTGCAAGTCACAATTTCATTGCATTTGAGTCCTTTCATTCAACTCTGTTAGTTTTAAGTGGACGGAAATGCAACATGATTTTTGTATTACTTTTTATTCTAATGTGAACCGCTAATAAATAATGGCACATAGTTCTCTGTGCACTAAAACTTAATGGAGCCAACAAAAGGACTAAAAATGGACTAATCTGACAAGTTTTAGGAATAAAATTCATGAAAGAAATTTTTAAGACTTGAAAAAAGTGTTTTATCGTGATAAGTTTTGAGACTTGCCTGTAGTTGTCCCTTCTTTCAATAATGTTTTGTTTTGTTATTTTTCGCTTCTTGCAAAATTTTGTGAGATCATCATCATTTAATATAATGTCAACCTTTTGAAACTACTCGTTGCCTAATATTATAGTAGAGTATAAGCTAAGCTTCCGGATGCTCCCACTCCCTCTTTTAAGTGTTAGAGAATGATTTTGTTTACATTATAGTAAAGTCTAACACATTTAATAATTAAAAAAGTTGAACCCTAAGCAAGTTACATGACCACAAAACTTTGTCTTGCAAAATTGTCCACCATGAATCTATCATGATTCATATTATAATGTCATGAGATGGAAATTATAATGTCACGAGATGCTTGCCTGGTTCAAGAGACCCAAGCACAAAACCTTGGTCCCCTTTTCCTCTGCCTCCAAGATAGCTTTCTCAATCAGACCATTGATCGGCTCCTTTTGCCATTGCATTAAGTACTAGAAAGAAGATCAGAGAAATGATTGATACAAATGAGAAAATGACCAAACTAAGAGCACAAAAACTTCAGTAATATAAAATAAAAGCCAATCGGGTGGATAGATAAAAGAAAATCTTACTTGAATGCTATAATTTGGAATGACCCAAGTTTGTAATTTGAGTTTATTGAAGCGATGCCGCTCAACCAAAAAAGTGCACCCATAAAGCGAAGTAGCCATCACGGACCATAGAGTCACATGCCAAATCAACTAAAGATACCACCTCGATGATCGGTGAGGCTGGGACGCAAGAGAGGCGAATCCTACCCGCAGATGATAGATTAACCCAAGAGTCGTAAGGTGGGTTAGATGCACGACATCGGACACTTCTGCACCTCGCTCAAGCAAACTCTCGTAGAGTTTATCAGAGGACTTGTCTATCGTTTCGTAGATGTAGTCATAAAACGGCATGAACAGGGAATAGTTAGTCCTGAATTGTGTGTGATGTAATGAATGAAACCTGCAACATTGGAATGATGTGACGTAATAATATCATCAATTAGCCAAAAGATTAATCGTATTAAGTCTTTTGACGTATAGACAAAGCTAATCCCAATGTGAAAAATTTTATGTCCATATATTTATCAATAAGATCCAATTATACAACAAATGTGATTGGTCTCAAGTAGCCACACGACGATCAAAAGCTTGGCTTGATCAGTCCACCAATCAGTTTATACGATTTTGATCGAAGTACAAATAAGTACTAGGTGTTTATAGTTAATCCCCCTTACAAAACATGTTCATTTCAGTGAAAGTAAAAGCAAAGAGTACCTCCTGCCAAAAATTATAAAGCTATTTAAATTATGAGAAAGCAATAGTTAAACTTATGGGTAGATTTTTGCATTTTACAAAAGTTCGAAGTAATTCGAATTGTGAAATTGTCAAAATGCGCGCACAATAGTTTATCATATAGTAAATAAGAAAAGTTCAATATAGGCAGGCCTTGACACTCTAGTTTAAACGAAAGTTTTTTTTTTTTGAGAGGTGAGAAATGTACCGTGAGAATAGAATTGCTGAAGAAAGTAATTCGAATTATGAAATTGTCAAAATGTGTGCGCACAAGAGTTTATCATATAGGAGATAAGAAAAGTTCAATATAGATGGCCTTGACACTCTAGTTTAAACGAAAAAAATTGAGAGGTGTGAAATGTGCTATGAGAATAAAATCGTTGAAGAAAATGATTCCATGGAGCTGTTTAGAGCATAAGTTATTGACTCTTTGTTGATTTAATTTTTTTGATCGGATTTTGATATTCTGTAAAGGGTTCCATATTTAGAATATTGATATGAGTGATGAGGAAGAAGACAAAAAAAAAAGAGTTAATATGACGAAAAATCTCAAATTAGCACACCCAAAATTAGTTTTTTGATAACCAAAAATTTAAAATCAGTACACCTTTGACAAATATATCATCGTTAAATTGGATTTATACCATTAAAATTATAAATTGATAAATCTGTGATAAACAGATGAGTAAAATCCTAAACTAGTACACCTATCAATAGCCACATGTTATCTAACTCAGTAATTTGATTATAAAATTTAATAAAATTTAACGGAAGATAAATTTATCATAGGTATGCCAATTTGAAGATTTTTCGTGATTGAAAAATTAGTTTGTGGTAAAATTTATAATAGGTGGACTGATTTAAGATTTTTTCGTGGTATTAACAAAAAAAAATATGTAAATTTTGGGATATGATGAAGGTACGTTTGGAACTGAACAAAATTGGTGGAGGTTGAACGACGATGGTGGGATCATTTCTTTTTCACACATCTTAATTTTTCCTTGGGCCCCACCATAAAAAGATTATTGAATTCTTCACCGATCGTTTCGTCCTATTTGCGATCCCCCTCCCCCACCTCTCCATAAAACAAGAATTCACGTAACCCAAGAACGTCGATCTGTGCTTCAAAGCGACACGACTTTCCGTTGCACCAGACACAAACATAAATCGCCAACCTACCATGACAACTCCTGTTGATCCTAAGGCCAAAACCCATTTATTGCAGGCCCCTCTCAAAGTTTTTTTGTTCCCCAGCATTCATTCATTCAGACCCGATCACGCCCATGTTTCCTTCCCCACACTCGACAAAACAATGTTTTAATTTTCAAAGTATCGATGATCCACTTTGCAACAACAGTTATTGCATTGGAAATTACGATATTTCTTGAATTAGTTACTTAAAATAAGTATCTTGACACATTTGCGTTCGTAAATTTCTTTTGCTCGTAGCATAATGATACAATCGACTCTTAAATCTAAAACTTGCTTGTTGAAGTATATAGCGTGAACATATTGAACATTTAAACAAAGGGAATTTAAGTTACGAGTTCACTTATGAAAAGTCATCATATCAAATTGCGTAATACAATCTGGGTAATGACTGATATACAAAATTAGTGTATAAAATGATGTGATTGACTGTCAATGAGGTCATATTCGACACTCAATAACTGTTTCTGTCTTATAAATTTGTATACTAATTTTGTAAACCGATCTTAATAGACTCATCGATAATCGATTACTGTGGTTTAGAGAGAGAGAGAGAGAGAGAGAGAGACTTACGAGGGGGTGTACATGAGGTACTTGAGAGGGGGTAAGTATGAGAAGATCCACTTAGGAATGAGCTCGAAATTGCAGTGCCCCATGTTGTTCATTATGTCGATGTTTGTCACATAGCCAGCAAATGACATGATCGACACCGTCCCCATCTCCACCATTGTGAACAGAGGTATGGCGAGCAGCAAGAAGTACGCCACGTGCTCCGCAAATGGAGGAATCACAGCTGCAAACCAACCGAAATTTTAACGTCTCGTTAATCTGCACAATTGAACTTGAAGAAGATCAATGCAAGTTCGGTTTGATTATGATGCAAGATGGTAAGACTTCTTACCGAAAAAATTTACAGCAAAGGGTGTGCCGAAGTTATTTGGATTGGTTGTCTGAACAAGTCAGATCATTCAATAGCCGGATGGCGCTAATTTAGATTACCAATCAAAATTTGACGCATCATTTAACGAAAACGTTTAGGTAGAATAATTTGGTGCATCTATCATCATTTATATCTTATGAACTTTGAATGTATTTGGAAAAATATCACCAGTAAGTCCATCTATTATTACCGGAAATTCGAAATCGCCCATCTAATTGTTTCTTGATTATGTTCATAATAGTTCTCGTACTATTGAAATGTGCTACCGATCGCCCTTGAGGCCAATCAGTGAGTGGTCCTGGTTTAGAAGCCATGATTCACTTCGACACCACCACTCCTCTCTCTCTCTCTCTCTCTCTCTCTCTCAGAGTCTCAGTCTCAGCACAAGCAATGCTCTAATAGCGTTGGACCTTATATAATGCTTCTTTGCTGTTCTCAGCGCAGGTATTGCATTAAAGAAAAAGGGGGAGGTCATGCTGTCCCGGTACGGGGCCACGCACTTTTGATGGCTCATAAATAATATTATCGTTATGACCAAAATAATAAAAATAATAGTAATAATAATATCGTAATGGAAAACGTTGTAAGAGTTTGCTCAGGATTCTAAGGAAACTAAGGGAAAACGAGGAATAAAACGGCGCGTGGAAATTATTGGAATATTTTCAAATTATAGGATTGTGTTTGCACAACATGTTGATACTGATTTGCTCCAGAAAATCATTGCTTTTGCATGTGTGCAACGTTTCAAAGAAACGAATCCAATGATATTATTGAAGGAGGAGATATCCATAGGGTAATCAACTGCAAAATTTAGACGGCGGAATATCGATTTACAATAAAATCGATGCTATTCAACAATTCATAGATAAAGAAATATATGATATATGATAAGCAAATAATATCGATAAATTGGACTTTCAACTTTTTTGAATTTTTTTTTATTTGTTGAGATACATAGGACACAAGCTCTCTTGTTTGCACACTAAAACCCATGTTAGGAATCGAATTATTATCACATCTCAAGTGCAACGAGTAGCTTTCGAAATACACGAGTTTGTGCTCTTGAATGCGATAGAAAAAAAAGGTGCACGGTCGGATGTTCCAGCCATGCTCAAAAGGGTGTTCACAACTGTGATAGTATATGGAATTTCATCTTTGGCACTTGAGAAAAATTGCGAGCTTAGCGATTGCCGGAGGTGTCGATGATATATCTCGAAAGACCAATCCATTTTCGAAATGAGTCGTGCATTAATACATTTTGTCCGACCTTCAACCCGAAATATCGTACCTCGCAAACATTTCAAAGATTTTCATTAAATAGCCAACATCTGTTCACATGGTTAGTTGGGCCTCCCCTCCAGGACTTGGTAGATAGGGAATTTACTCCTCTCATTTTGTTGCTGGATCTGCTTCCCCCTCTTCCATTAATGAATTTTGCAGCAATTGCGGGCGTAAGGTAAACGTGATGAATGCCTTTTCTTTTCTTTTTTTTTTTTTTTCTGTTTTTGTTTCCGTGATTTGAAGTGCCGATCCCTTTCAATGGTATGCCGGGAGATGGAAATCTCCGTCCTTTCATGGTTAAGCATTTTCGAAATAGCCGAAAAGAGTTGATTGTACGAATGAAAAGGTCCGAAACTTAATTTTATTACATACGTAAGACTTATGACTTTCGGTCCGATTCTCCCATCTACATGCATGATGATGCTGGAGGATTCCTTGAAGACGTCGACTATGCAAGAGAGTTGCCGATCTAGTGGACAAGCTGACAACGATCTGACAAGTTGCCAATTTGCAAGCCTATTGTTGAATTCCAAGTCTAATCGATTACGACGGGTCTAGAATTTGTTCGCATTTCTCGAAAGTCATTAATTTAGTCATTAGAACTATTAAACCATGGAGACCCACAACCAGCTAAACTTATTTCCTATATTTTCAAGATATAGTAAATGTCCTTCAAGTTTATAGAGTGCTTATTATGGTAGTTTTCTAGTAAATCTTGTTATATCTTTCCTATAAGTCTTTTGTCTTTCCAATGAGTGTTTAGTAAATTACTCATACTTAGAGGGTTGTTCCATGCTCATCTATATAAGCATGCTATGATGAATAATAGAAGAAGACTTGATTGATTCATAATTATTTGAGCCATTGGCTTGAGAAGAAGAAATTTTTATTGTTTTGCTGTTACTTCTTAGATGGATTCTCACAGGTGGCAAGTATTGCTCTTATCTTTTAGATTAGCTACCTATGAATGGTGAACGATTTATCCATTTAAGTTCTCACTCGTGTTACTTCCTACTTCTTTACACTCTCTCCGTCGAAAAATTGGTATCGAAACCTGGTTCAATGGCTAGTTGTCATCGACATTGACTTAACATTAAGTCTTCTATAGTAGGGGTGAGCACCATTCCAGAGTAGAACTGGGAAGCGGAGAGCTGGACTTGTGGGTCTGGTTAGGTTCTCGGCCCTAGGGAGTAAGGTTCTAGTTCTCGATTCCACTTTTTAGGAACCGTCAGTTCCCAATTCCTTGTCAGTTCCTAAACCGAGGCCTGGAACCGGAACCAAGAACCATAATCGAGAACTGGGGTATTGAAATCGGGAATCAGGAAGAGAATTAAGAACCGAAATGGGAAACAAGAACCCTAAATAAATAAATAAAATCCTAATTTTCTTGCTACTTCTCACTTCTCAATTCTCAAATTCTCATCTACTTAGATTAGCGGTTGGAAGGCTTTTTTGTCTCTCCAAAGAGTTGGACCATTACCATGTGAAACAAAGGGTAAATATCTTCTTTAAATGATCGACTCTAAGAGTTCTAGCAGAAAAATTGTAGCATGTCATTTTCAGCCCATCACTGCACGTGCATAGTTTGCTCGGATGTCTTTCTCATCCATCGGAGAAGAATGATTTACCGATCCACTAAGATGTTGATATTTAATTTTGTTTCTTGCTAAGACTTGCGTTTAAGAATGTAGCTATATGCTTCAAAGGCTTGTGCTCTGGTCACACATGCACGACATCTTTCATAGGACTTTTTCGCTTGCATTAAGTGCCTCCCCTCCCACCTACCTCGTGCACATTATGTTTCACCAACCGGCGCTCCAAGTCCTGACTTTGGCCAACTCCTAGCGGCCTCTATTTGGCTGATCATCAATGCTCGCAGCGGAAAAAATATCAGGTAGACCCATCCCTCCACGTTAGTTTATTGATCAGTCCACTTATCGATTGACACGTGCACAAGGCCAACACAACAATTTTTTATTTGGCAAGTGGGACCCACTGCAACTTGGGTTTTGTCAAGGTAAAACGCAAGAAGTTGTCAGAGATAATATCTGGGAAAAAGGAAGGAAAAGAAAAAGGAAATTAGAAGAAATAGCGTTGGAAGATTGCGAGGCTCAGAGTCGCCTTGGATCGTACAACTGAAAAGGAGGCCCGCCGTTCATGTACAGTATGTATCTATTATCATCTTGAAGATTACGTTTGGTGGATTAGTTCGGGGGAAGAACACTAGAAGTATCAAAAATTATGTACGGTGTTCATTTTAGTGCAAAAAGTTTTAATCGGAACACTTAAGTGTCAAAAATTGTGAAAAATAATCACTTAAGTGTCACTTCGCCGGAATCCGACGTGGCATTTTTTATTAATTTGTCAAGCTAATGTGACTCGCCAGAGGCTGATGTGACTCATTGGAAGCTGACGAGGCATTTCTTTTCTTTGTTTTTTCCTTTTCTTTCATTTTTCCTTTCCTTTTTTTTTTCTTTTCTTTCTTCTTATTTCCGATGGCCAACGTCCGGCTACCTGCCATGGCCGGCCTCGCCGGGCGTCACCTTCCTCCGGGTGAGGGTCGACCTCACCTGGTAAGGCGACCCTTGGCGAGGGCTCGCCTCGTTAGTTCCGGCGAGGCTGGTGCTCGCGGAGGCCACGGCGGCCTCGCCGGGCTTCGCCTGGAGGAAGGTGACGCCTCGGCGAGGCAGTCGTGGCCTCGGCGAGGGCCGGCTCTCGCTGGGCCTCGCCCGGAGGAAGGCGATGCCCGGCGAGACCGGCCATGGCCGGTGGCTGGCCTTCGACCACTGGCTATGAGAGAAGAAGAAGAAGAAGAAGAAGAAGAAGAAAGAAAAAAAAAGAAAAAAAATCAAAAAAAATATTTAAAAAATTGAATTATACACATGAAAATGCCGTGTGTCATTAAAATTTAAATATAAAGGCCATGTATTAAATTTGATCGGAATTTCTCGTCGTTGGTACTTAAGTGATCGTTTTTTTTTCGATTTGGCACTTAAGTGATCGCCTGCGTAAACTTTTGGCACTTAAGTGATCCAAATAAAATTTTTGATACCAAAGTAAGCGCCGTACACAACTTTTGGCACTTCTAGTATCCTTCCTCCGATTAGTTTGCTTGCTCAAGTTAAACTCAAGTCCCTCATCATTCATAACGCACAAAGGAACATGCGATTTTTACTTCGTGAAATCCAATATAAGTGTCGCAACAACTGATGTGGTTGAGCAGATTAATTTGTAGTGCAATTCGCAGGAACATTGTGGGTATTATAGGAAAGATATTATTGATAATTGCATCAAGGGCATTAATACGAAACTACAATTAAGGAAATTGTGCAATTTCGAGTGCAAAAATTGCCCTAGTGTTATGCATAGTTAGTCGCTTTAAATGTCATCGCCCTTGTAATAACTATACGCGAATCTTATTGGACTTCAAAATTGTACATGTACTACTCAGATTTCGGGATACTAACATGTGTTGGTCTTTTTTGGCCCTTTTTCCTTGACATTTACTTATCAAAAAATAGCGGAAAAAATGTCAGATAAGTCCCAAACTTTTTGCATTTGTGCCAATTTAATCATAAACCTTTTTTTTATGTCAATTCAGTCCTAAATCTTTTATTTTTTGCGCTAATTTAATCCTTTCGGCTAATTTTGATTGGATTTTGATAACGTGGACGTCGCCGGCTTACGTGGCGCCAACGTGAACAATTTTTAATAATATTTTAGTATTTTTCAAATTTTTTAATATTTTTTTCTTTTCATTTCTTCTTCCTCCAGCCGATCAATGGTTCGGCAACTCGCTGGAGGCTAGGGCCGGCGAGCTTGCTAGCTTCTGTCAAGGATGGTCGCGACCTCACGGCCTTTGCTAGTGGCTAGGCGAGGCACAACCTCGCTAGCCTAGCGCGTGGCCGCAAGACCTCGCTAGAAGCCAAGTGTTTGCTCATCCTTGGTTTATGATGGGACACGGCCTACTTCAACATTTATAGGTTCCACCCAACTCCATGCATGACGAGTTGTGGAGGTAGTTGTGTAACTTGAAACCATTTTGTACAAATATATGGTTGAATACTACAGCGACATCCATCAAGTTTTGGCTCCTCACTTTTTTGAATTTCAGTAATTTTCTATAGAATTTAGTAATTTTAGTAAGTGGGCTTATTGATAGAATCATTTGGAAGTATAACAATATCCATTTTTTTTGGAATTTTTGTGCTTGCACATCTTTAATAATCTCAAGTAGAGCTATCACTTCAACTTTACTATCTAAGTTGATGCATACGTGAGATGCGGACTTACTTTGATGCATGATATTTAATGCCTATCAATATACAAAAGGGATAATTACCAAAATGGTCATAAATCTAATGTAATTGTGCCAATTCAATCCTAAACCTTTTGTATTTGTGCCAATTCAGTCCATTCGGCTAATTTTGACCATCTGACGCTTACATGAACGCCGGCCAACACTTGCATGGTAATTTTAAAATATTTTTTTTCGAATTTTTTTTATTTTTATTTGTTTCTTTTCTTCTTCCCCTGGCTGGTCCAACGACTGGCGACCAGCCAGGGGCTAGGGCCAGCGACACTGTGGCCTCATCATGGCCATTGCCTAGCCGACCTTGCCGTCGCCACTACAGCCCTCGTCGTGGGCGAGGTCGAGGCTCACCCTTGCTAGTGCCAGTAAGGGTGAGCCTCATCGGTGGCCAACGACCAGTTTTACCGGCCCTAGCCTTTGGCTGGTCGTTGGTCGTTGGACCGGCCAGGGAATAAGGATAGAAAAAAAAAGATAAAAAATTTGAAAAAATAAAAAAATATATTTAAAAATTGTCATGTTACCGTCGGCCAGACGGTCGGCACTAGTCGGCGTCCATGTTAGCGCCGGCCAGGCAAAATTGGTCGGATGAATTGAGGTGACACAAATACAAAAGGTCTAGTGTGGCATCTTGAACCTTTATATGATCAGAGGAAAGAAGGGATCCGAAATGATTAGGGCATTCATCGACGAAGAATTTGGAAACCGTCACCAGTATCGTCTATGAAGAAGTGTGCCGTGTTTCTTGGTGCCAATCGCCACCGCTCCGACTATTTCCGATGCCGCATCATCACGCGACCTGACCTTTCAACTACTTCGCCCTCACGTTCATTTTCCTTCCCTTTTCCCGTTGCCATGCCGTCGTGAACACCACCGTCACTGCCCCTTTTTCCTTCGTACCGGATCATCATTGCCTGCTTTTTCTCTTCCCTTTTCTTTTTTTTTTTTCTCTTTTTCTTCTTTCCCCTTCACCACTTGGTGAAGGACAAGCGCCATGTGGCGCCTGTCTTCTCCACCGCCCCACCCAGCCAATGGCCATGCATGCAAAGGAAGGGGAAGAGTCATTCCACTCTCTTTGCTTCCTCTCATTTCCCCCTCTCTTCTGCCAACTCTCTTCCTCACCATCTCTCTCTCTCACTCTCTCTCTCTTCTCTCTCTCTCTCTCTACTTAGAACTCACCAGCCACCAACCCAACCAACCAGAAGCTGCTCAACTCATTTGTGGCAACCGTCCATCCACATGACACCGCTCCCTCCGTCATCTCGTCTCCTCACGTTAGCAGCAGCAACCACTGCGAGCCGGAAATCGCCGAACTATGCTCTCTCTCCCAGCCAAGACCCGCACGTCTTGCCGCCACACTTGCCGCCGAGGCAAGTGTGCTCTCTCACTCCATACTATCCATTTTAGTGTTTGTATGTTGAGTATGGGTCTTGGACTAGACAATGTGGTGGCTTGATGTTGTGGGGGAGAATGGTTTGATTGTGTATTTGCCCAAGTATGTTGGTTTAGACCTTTTGCAATGAGTTTTGTGGGTATAGGTTGCTGAACCAGGTTGGAAATGGATATTGCATGTTGGTTTGGACTTCTGGTTTTGAGTTTCCTAGATAAGAATTCATAGGTTTCAAGTTAGAGTTGCTTTCTTGAACTTCGGCTTTGTTTTCTAGAACACTGCTGGACTTTTACGGTTTTCCATTTTTATAGAGCTTTTTGTGATACGAATATTGAAAACTTTCTTTATAAAAGTTGTTCAGAAAATCTTGGACTATAACATACTTTAAATTAAGATTTTTTTTGAGTTCAAATGGATTGCACGAAGCCCCTATTTCTTACTGTATTAAATCTGTTCAGTACAATAAAATCAGTGACTTTTTTTTGTCTTCTTGAATTTTTATAAAAATTTCAGTTTGAAATTGGACATATTTCCTTCACGAAAGTTGTTAAAGAAATCCATGTCTACAACGTATAAAAATTTAGAAGTATTTTTGAGAAGATTTGATTTGCGAAACGAGTATTTCTTTTGGTTTAATCATTTTGCTCTAGCGGGCTAGTTTTGGTTAGATTTTAAGTGGCTCATTCTCAGGTATATAGAATGATATGGGTTTTACACTATTCATGAAAAATGTCACTTAAGGTCTTTTATATGACATATTCAAATTTCATAATTTTTCGAGATCATTTACTATATTATTGATCATGATTTCTCAAAATGCTCAAAACTGCCTTATTTTATCTACTGTTAGAAAATCTCGAATTTTATTGGAAGATGATGGATTCTTAATTTCTTGCCTACTAGATAGTCATGGCCACGGTTTGGAACCAGCGGTTTCGGTTCCGGTTCCAATTCTGGTTCCAGGCCAATTCATAATTTAAAATTTTTAAAAATAAATTATGAAATAAAAAAAATAATGAATTATGAAACTATGAAATAATGAATTATGAAATTATAAAATAATGAATTATTCAATATAAATTGTAATTAAAATGTAAATTATAATCAAAATTGGGGACAAAAAGACAAGAGAGAAAGAGAAGGCTTGAACTTATCAAATTATCATTAAGCACATTACAATTCGTTACAACGATCTATAAAAAAGGAGCACAATATATATACCATAAAATGACCCTCAAAACCTAAGCATTCCGTGTGCAGAGATCACATGTCGTCGGATTATACTTCGGTTTCTCTAAGCTCACGTAGGCGTGTCTGGTATGAGAAACAAGAGTTTCCGAAATATTTACCAACTCTAATAGTTCTTTTACCCTCAGTCGTTACTACCCGTTCCAGTACCGGTATTGGTAGAGGTGGTATCTCCGTCGTTAAAGAATTCGGATTCATTATTCCGATCTATCTTTTGTTGTTGGTATTGAGCCGTCATCCATTCATAGACACAAGCTCAAGCCTCCGCTAATTCTGGAACTAATCTTGAATGATGTTCGTCCAAAATATTACCTCCGGTACTGAATGCTTGTTCGACTGCAACTATGGAACAAAGGGTTGAAAAATTTTGTTTTGCAATAAGAGAAAGGATTGGGTATTGGCTTACGTGCCTCTTCCACCAATCCAAAATTAAAAAACCTGTACTACCATCGGATTTAGTAAACTCAAAGGAAACGGTTAGATAAATCTCTAATTCAGAAATATTTCGTATTACTCCCTTTTGTTTTTTTTTTTTTGTCTATGCAATAAAAGTTGGTACCATTTACTAATTTTATCTGTGATCTCATTTTCTATCTCGGTAAATTGAGAAGATCCAATATCACATAAATTATATTTGGTATAAAATTCATTATATAATTCTATTACTACGTTTTTAACCTCACTTAGTATGGTTCTAACATTTACTGTATCATAATGCAAAATTTAATAATACATATGCAAATAATCACTTAAGCCATCTAATTTGCAACGCCGATAAAAAACACAAGCAACTAAATAAACAATGAGAATTTCGCTATAATAATGTAGCTACTTCATTTTTATTGTTACTATAGTATGTTGTAATTCAACATCATTTTCATATTCATCAAAGACTCTGACAATATTAATATACTCTACTAAAAATAAATGCATAGTAGGATAATAAACACTGGACAAAGTATAAGTTGCATCATTAAAAACTTCTAAAATATCTAAAATTTTTTTGCAAATATCCCACTCTTGTGGGTATAAATTAATCTGAGGTATATTATTAGAAATGAATGCACATAATAAATCTTTATATGCTAAAGATTCACTAAGGAAGTGGCAAGTTAGGAATGACGTGATAAGATGGCATGCAAGCATGATGTAATCTAAACTATATGACATGCACAAGTTTATTTTTATTATTATTTTATATTTTTTATGAAATTCGAAATTAATTGAATTCCCTAATATTAACATGCAAACTATCCTAAAAATAATCTCTATATATTTTTTTGGATTTCTTTTAGAAAAAACAAAATCAATTCAAATTGAACAAAGATAGAAAGAAATAACAATCAAATCGACACGACACCATATTGCAAAATATTACTGATATCCATTTAAATTTAGAAATGATAGATTGACAAATCATATCCCGGGCATGAGATCGGATTGGCCAATTTTTTCACACAATTGCAAATCGTATCTCAAGCAGGAGATCGGATTGACAATTTTCTGTGTGATTGCGAATTATATCTTGGGCAGGAGATTAGGGTGACGACCATAGCACGTTACGAAATTAGGAAATAATTCCTAATTTAAAAGTTATTCGAGAACTTAATAGATACGATAATATCACTCAAGCATTCAAACAAAATTGCAATATTTCAAACAAGGAAACAATATACTTGAAAATCAATTTAGATGAAATTTCTACCTAATTTGAATATTTGCTTTCCAAGTTTGGACCGGCGGACGATGGCTTGCAGATCATGAACGACGCGGTTGGACCCGGTGACGGAGACGGCATCACGGTGGCCTCGTTTACTCGGACCAAAAGTCACGGATCGGTGAGGAGAGGTAGCAGCATTGTCGTCTCGGTCCAGAGTAGCAAGTGTCGTCAGCTCTGTTGGAGTTACTCGCCTGGCTTGTAGGGATGGATATTGGATTCGGCCAAAGAAAACTTGCACATATAAAAGCTTAAACTAAAACAAATAACTGAATTAGTGGAGGTCTCGAGCATGTCAGGGATGCTTGGAAAATCTGTAAGAAATTAGTCAAAGTGTGGTTTGTATTGATCTCTAAGTGTTCCCAAATGGTTTCCTTTGAGAACCTCCCAAAGTCTGATGATAGTGGACCATCTTTCGAAGTAATCCAGCGAGGTCTTCTCTTGTGGGCAACAGGTATTGCTAAAGAGATGGTAAACCACCAATTCGTCAAGACAGCGGCTGCTCGTCAGGCCAACAGGCGTGTGTCGCGGCAGTGGACAGCGGTGAGTGAAGCAAAGTCGCGGCCGTATGAGTGGATGCTCGGCCACGACTCCTCTCCCTATCTCTCTCATATATTCTCACCTCTCACCTCTTTTTTTGTGTTTCTTTGAATGGCCGTATATGTAAGTTGTGTGGCCTCCTCTCTATGCTCTCACTCACGATTTTTGGCCCCCCGAGAAGTGAAGCCCCCCTCATCCTTTTATATACCTTTTTTCACCGACAAATCCTTCGACGCATGCATATTTTCTTTCCTCTTTCTTTTCAATCAAATATTCCTTTTGTTAACTAAATCTTGCTCTCAATTATTTATTCCCTCAAATAGTTGATTTTACAAATATCACGGGAATTATGCCGATTGCTTCTTTCTTATATGCTATGTGACCAAAATCTTGATAATATCAAGCTTTATCACTTCAAATTTTCATCAAAATTTCCTAACTTGATACACATAATTTTGGCCATTGCAGGCTTAGTGTGGTTAAGCTCAGAATCAATCACTCAAGTTCACCGGCTGCCGGTCCAATGCAAATGCAACTATATAAGCCTAACTACTAATTCAAATGCTCCTAATTTATATGCAATTTAACTAATTTTTTGTCTAGGGACCGGGATCGATCCCTAATTTTTTATGTAATGAATGACTGATTAAATCACCAAAATTTAGGTGTCAACATCTATTCATTGGCTGACAATCTTAATGCCTGGTGATTAGTAGCATAGAGAGAAAAAGGAGTATATGCATCCTATGGCTTGTTGGTGGATTGGTTTAGTTGTCTATCGGATTGATCTTGTTGATATGCTTGACATTATTTGTTTAGTATGGCGTGATAGAGTTTGTTTTGCTGAGCTTTTGCTTACTATTTTTTGTTGACACCTTTTTACAGATCTATAGCCATGCTAATACTTCCCACATTGACCTCCATTAGCTACGGAGTGCCTATTGATTTTGAGGGCCACTTGTCTGAGTTTGTGGACCCATACTTCCTAGGGATAGTCTTTATCAAGTATAGAATTTGTGGACCCATAGTTCCCAAGGATAGTCTTTATCAAGTGTACCTCCATCCTAATTGTAGATATTGGGTCCCCAGTGGGAGCCATACTTT
This sequence comes from Syzygium aromaticum, assembly GCA_024500025.1. Classification (NCBI taxonomy): domain Eukaryota; kingdom Viridiplantae; phylum Streptophyta; class Magnoliopsida; order Myrtales; family Myrtaceae; genus Syzygium; species Syzygium aromaticum. Next base: position 16,215,254 of record CM044888.1, on the reverse strand, counting down.
TGGAGTTTGTCGCCATCTATGTTCGTGCTGGAGGATCGCCGGTGAGACCTCTCCCACACATAGGGCAGGATGGAGCGAACGATGGTGCTAGTAGCGGGGTTGAGTGAGGACAATATCGAGGAGGGGGAAGGAGGAACTTTTGGAAGACACAACTGTGACATTTTGGGATAGGGTCGTGTGCTCGGGTGATCGCTTTTGCTTTTTTGAAGTGAGTGGTGGGTCCATGTGAATAGTTTGAGTGGTAGTGGTGTCTATAGACAGTCTCCCTGAGTGCGAACTCACCCTTGTATCACCCCTGTTATTAAGTATAATGAATGGTAATTTCATATCTTGTGTGTCCTTGCATTTCTATATTTCTATGTCACATTCATGTTATAAATGTTGACCTTAAAAAGAAGCATCTTCTGCCTGCAAAAATTTTGATGAATATTGCGAAATAGGAGGATTCCTCTTGAAAGGGGTGGGCCTGGGATGATACATTTAGAACTGAATTAGCAAAAAAAAAAAAAAGATTTAAGACTCAATTGGCACAATAGTAATAGGTTTAGGAATGTTTTAGTAATTTTGCCATATATAAAATGACCCCAAATTGTGTTGTTTCAATCAAGTCCCACTATATAGAATGAATTAGTGGTTAGCTTTAAAGTTTGCATAATAGATTTAATCTGTGGCCAGCTTCATGTCATTCATGCGTGTTATATAAGTTAAGATCGCATACTTTTTTTTTTTGGTAACCTGGGAACCCCCCGCACGGCCGGCAGCCGGAGAGGTAAACCCGGGGTGATGCTAGCACAAGACCCACCACCACGACGTCACGCTTAATATATTGATATGTCATGCATTTAGAAAAACATACATTATTTATCTATGTCATCTTGCACATAGGATTTGGAATGCATGTTAATTTAACATGTAGATTCCTAGTGTTAATTCAGTCTTTTGTTAATTAACAAAGAAAAAGAGCAAAAAATTTGAATTAGAGAGTTTCATATCTATTGCATTAATTAGGTTAATTGATTTTTGTATAATGCATATTGCATGACATTTAGTAAATTATGTCAAAAAGGATTAATTTTGATTGGTATCTCGTATAGATGACATTTCATATCAATGCATGCTCAATTTCATCGCATTTATGTTAGAACTCATCATGCGTGTCATATAGCCATGACATTCCTACACATCATTTAGTAATGTAATTAGTGCATTAAGTTAATTTCCATCACATAGAATTTTAGGGTTCATTAGTAAAGATTACAAGCTCGTAGTGAATAATCCATGCACATACATAACATTCATGCAAATTGTTCTAAAGTCATAGTTTGTAGAAACCCAGTGATGATGTATAGTGATATGCTCTGCTTAGCGCGTCCAGGTTCTTTATAATTTATATTTTTTATTTATTGCTTTGATTATTGGGTATTAATTTCCCGATTACACACTCGCACAATCACCCCTTACATGTTAGTGGCGTAGTATGAAAATTGATAAATAATGCACGCAAAACATTTTTGAAATAAAGAAAAAATGTACCGAAAATATGTTAGATTAATCTAGCATAACTAAGTTCTCAAATCCATTAAATTTCTGTTTCGCATAAGTAAAATATACTCTCACATTTTACTTGGGTGTCTAATGGACCCGTAATTCATTAGTGGTTGCTCCAAAAGGTAAAATAGGTAAGATAAATTGCTTGATTGAATCGAGTACCCAGTTTCGATTGATAGGGTCTGGAAGAACCTGTGCTAAGCACCATGCTTAGCGATCCATTGATTTTTCCTTGGTGGTTCACCTCCGGAAAGGTTGTGACATGTAATTGGCTTAGTCTGATAATATAATTGACACCAATGAATACTTGCTCGTACTATCTACTTTACACAATATCTTGAATGGAGATCAACTAATGGAGGGAGAACAAAATAGGAGAGCACATTGAAAGCATATGAAAGGTGTGAATATGCTAATAGTGGGAGAACCAAATAGAGAAAGCATCTTGAACTACTACCGCACAAATTGCATTCTCTTTACAAAGGGAGATGCTGAAAATGAACTTGAACGGTGGTTAAAGGAAATGTGTAATTATTTATTTATTTATTTAGTGTTTGCCCGTACCACAAAGAGGGGCGATTCTGTGCGGGTGGGACAACTTCTAAGGACTCTTATTAGAAAGATGGATCGAGTAAGTACAGAGTCAGAAATTTACTTCGAGTACGTTCCTTAAGAAATTGGTAACTTTCATTCAAATATACTAGAAAACTGATTTTAAGAAAGCTACATCTAGTAACGAAAATTTACTAAACTCTTAAGGAATTTCATTGCCATACGATACAGATGTTTTACTGTAACTTGGTAAGAACGTAAATGCATAACTTCTGGCGGTGAATATAGCAAATGGATCATGTTAAACAGAACCTATCCAAAACGAAAACCTCATAAATAGAGCGTAAGGCATAATTTTACGTTAAGTCATCCCAGAGGGTATTGTATTGTGCGTTGCATGGTATCACAGATATGTCCATGCTTTATGTGAATCGAGATAAATCTAACTCAGTTTGTGGGAACATGAGCTGGGATGCCAAGAGGTTGAAAGCCATGCCGTAGACTTGCTTGCCATGCTTTGTTGATGTCGGTGATCGTGTAGCCGCACTCATGTTCCTCCCACCCTTCTGCTGCATGTAGAATCCCCGCGACATGCCATGCGCTCATCAATCTTCGTGGCAACCAGTTCTGCAGTATTACAACGAGAGTAAGAAGAAGATTTATACTAAGGTTGCTGCATGCATACAGATTCGTCCACACAAGGAATCTGCAAATCGAAACAACTATATGGTGATGTAAGTATTGTGGTTTGGCCAAATTAACAATGATACATGTGTCACTGGTCTTAACTATCTGGTGGAATCAATCTTTTTACACCATGCGTTGAATGTTAGTAAGGTAGGTTTTGCATTTGTAATAAAAGCACACGTTTTGTTCCCTGCAAAAATTACTAAAGCACACTCCCTTCCACAGAATAAAATAAAGATCAATTGAAATTTCAATTATAGGCCATATCGTACCTCACAGGAATGCACATTCTCAAGCGACAGAGGAGTGACCATGGCCGGTGTGTGGTGGTAGAAGCAGTCGCCGCGCAACTTTTTTGGAGGGAATTGCGTGAAGGGTATGAATAATGTCCCTCTTGATGCTTTTAATTGATCTTCTTCTGTTATGTCATCTCCAACTATCCATACCTAAACATTTACTGATCGTTAGCAGTCATTTGCGAATGTTACCATCATCAGCAGGTTGTGATATTAAGAATGGCATTATATACACAGATGTAATAGCAATTAGGGTACTAAGAATCCCAACAAAACCCAGAAACGAACACGCTGAATCCTTAAAAGTCTATGCATGTTGATATTTGAAGTCGTTCGCGGCAAGGGCAAGATTCATTTACCTTTGGAGCATGGCCGCTTGAGAGAAGCAGATTGCTATCACACTCGTGATTGAGTGATTTCTTCAGCATCTTGTACTCATGCTCATGCAGTGTAGCCACCTAAATTAAGGTTTATATCATTATTGAAGAAGAGTAGTTAGAGGTAGCGAGCCAAATCAGAAAGACAATAAGTAAATGATGCCAATAACAGCCCTCTTATCCTCTTTTTTTGTTTATGGGACTTGAATTTACAAAGATGTTGTAAGGTGGCCAGTTTCATGTTATCTCCAATGTAATGAAAATTGACAATGTTCACATGTAGATGGAAAAGTCACACGTTGCGATCGAAAATTAATAAAACTTTTTGCATGTGTGTTTGATGCTATATCTACTTTGCTACTGAAGATATATCCTTTCGCTGATCAGAAAGCAATACTTTGCTGTTGAGAATCAAGTGGAATTTACTTTGCTACTGAGAATCGGGTATCATCTTTTCAGTTAGGTTACGATATGAATTCTCTTCCTTTGTTTTTTTACTAAGAAGTCCTTTTTAAGAAATAATATCAAAATATTTAAGTGTTAAATCACATCATAATTTAATAGTTTAAGATTTTAGAATAGTGAGCACAGATTCTACAAAGTTTCACAAAATTATCCCATCAGGAGGTTTCGGGTTTTAATCTTTTCAAAACCTATCTTTCGTACGGGAATCAAACATGTATCATGTGTTTTCTAATTTCACTAGATGCAGCCTCGATTACTATAAAAATGAGAGAATTACTTTAAGCATTTTTGGGGGAGCTGCATATAAGAATTACCATCCAAATTATTTTATTTACCTTGATTCCCCCTTGGCACAAAGCAAAAGCAATGGCATAGGCCACTTTAGTGAGCCTCCCTCTGAAGAGGACTCGGACAGTTCCTTTGGGAATGCTATTGACCACCACAGCCACTGCTAATCCACTCCCATCCACAACTCTCACTCTGAGCTGAGGGTGTCTCCCCACATACAAGCCACCACATCCGTTCAGCTCCTCTCCCTGCAAATACCAAGTTTTGGGTACTTGAGTGTGGTCATATTGCTTTGTTGGGCAATAACAGCAAAAGTCCTAAAACTTGTAATTATAGTATATTTAAGTCCTAAAACTTTCATTTCGTGCATTTAAGTCTTGCAAGTCGCAATTTCATTGCATTTGAGTCCTTTCATTCAACTCGGTTAGTTTTAAGTGGACGGAAATGCAACATGATTTTCGTATTATTTTTTATTCTCATGTGAGCCGCTAATAAATAATGGCACATAGTTTTCTGTCCACCAAAACTTAACGGAGCCAACAAAAGGACTAAAAATGGACCAATCTGACAAAATTTAGGATTTAAATTTACGAAGGAAATTTGTAGGACTTGAAAAAAGTGTTTTATCGTGATAAGTTTTGAGACTTGCTTGTAGTTGTCCCTTCTTTCAATAATGTTTTGTTTTGTTATTTTTCGCTTCTTGCAAAATTTCGTGAGATCAGCATCATTTAATATAATGTCAGCCTTTTGAAACTACTCATTGCCTGATATTATAGCAGAGTATAAGCTAAGCTTCTGGATGCTCCCTCTCCCTCTTTTAAGTGTTAGAGAATGATTTTGTTTACATCATAGTAATGTCTAACACATTTAATAATTAAAAATGTTGAACCCTAAGCAAGTTACATGACCATAAAACTTTGTCTTGCAAAATTGTCCACCATGAACCTCTCATGATTCATATTATAATGTCATGAGATGGAAATTATAATGTCACGAGATGCTTGCCTGGTTCAAGAGACCCAAGCACAAAACCTTGGTCCCCTTTTCCTCTGCCTCCAAGATAGCTTTCTCAATCAGACCATTGATCGGCTCCTTTTGCCATTGCATGAAGTACTAGAAAGAAGATCAGAGAAATGATTGATACAAATGAGGAAATGACCAAACTAAGAGCACAAAAACTTCAGTAATATAAAATGAAAACTGATCGGGCGGATAGATAAAAGAAAATCTTACTTGAATGCTATACTTTGGAATGACCCAAGTTTGTAATTTGAGTTTATTGAAGAGATGCCGCTCAACCACAAAAGTGCGCCCATAAAGTGAAGTAACCATCACGGACCATAGAGTCACAGGCCAAATCAACCAGAGATACCACCGCGATGATCGGTCGGGCCGGGATGCAAGAGAGGCGAATCCTACCCGCAGATGATAGATCGACCCGGGAGTCGTAAGGTGGGTCAAATGCACGACATCGGACACCTCTGCGCCTCGCTCGAGCGAAGTCTCGTAGAGTTTGTCGGAGGACTTGTCCATCGTTCCATAGATGTAGTCGTAAAACGGCATGAACAGGCAGTAGTTAGTCCGGAATTGTGTGTGATGTAATGAATGAAACCTGCAACATTGGAATGATGTGACGTAATAATATCATCAATTATCCAAAAGATTAATCGTATTAAGTCATTTGACGTATAGATAGAGCTAATCCCAATGTGAAAAATTTTATGTCAATTTCTCAATGGGATCCAATTATACACCAAATGTGATTGGTCTCAAAGTAGCCACACGACGATCAAAAGCTTGGCTTGATCAGTCCACCAATCAGTTTATACGATTTGGATCGAAGTACAAACAAGTACTAGGTGTTTATAGTTAATCCCCCTTACAAAACATGTTCATTTCAGTGAAAGTAAAAGCTAAAAGTTCCTCCTGCCAAAAATTATAAAGCTATTTAAATTATGAGAAAGCAATATTTAAACTTACGGGTCAAATTTTTGCATTTTACGAAAGTTTCAAGTAATTCGAATTGTGAAATTGTCAAAATGCGTGCACAAGAGTTTATCATATAGTAAATAAGAAAAGTTCAATATAGACGGGCCTTGACACTCTAGTTTAAATGAAAAAAAAATTTGAGAGGTGAGAAATATACAATGAGAATAGAATTGTTGAAGAAAGTAATTAGAATTATGAAATTGTCAAAATGCGTGCGCACAAGGGTTTATCATATAGTAAATAAGAAATGTTCAAGATAGATGGGCCTTGACACTCTAGCTAAAACGAAAAAAATCGAGAGGTGAGAAATGTGCTATGAGAATAAAATCGTTGAAGAAAATGATTCCATGGAGCTGTTTAGAGCATAAGTTATTGACTCTTTGTTGATTTAATTTTTTTGATCGAATTTTGATATTCTGTAAAGGGATTTGATGAAAGTATGGTTGGAACTGAACAAAAATGGTGGGGGGGAGGACGACGATGGTGGGATCATTTCTTTTTCACACCTCTTAATTTTTCCTTGGGCCCCACCATAATAAGATTATTGAATTCTTCACCTACCGTTTCGTCCTATTTGCGATCCCCCTCCCCCACCTCTCCATAAAACAAGAATTCACGTAACCCAAGAACGTCGATCTGTGCTTCAAAGCAACACGACTTTCCGTTGCACCAGACAGAAACATAAATCGCCAACCTACCATGACAACTCCTGTTGATCCTAAGGCCAAAACCCATTTATTGCAGGCCCCTCTCAAAGTTTTTTTTTTCCCCAGCATTCATTCGTTCAGACCCGATCACGCCCAAGTTTCCTTCCCCACACTCGTCAAAACAATGTTTTAATTTTCAAAGTATCGATGTTCCACTTTGCGACAACAGTTATTGCATTGGAAATTACTATATTTCTTGAATTAGTTACTTAAAATAAGTGTTTTGACACATTTGTGTTCGTAAATTTCTTTTGCTCATAGATGATAGAATCGACTTTTAACTCAAAAACTTGCTTGTTGAAGTATGTAGTGTGAACATATTGAACATTTAAACAAAGGGAATTAAGCTACGAGTTCACTTATGAGAAGTCATCAAATCGGATTGCGTAATACGATCTAAGTAATGATTGATATACAAAATTAGTGTATAAAATGATGTGATTGACTGTCAATGAGGTCATATTCGACACTTAATAATGGTTTATGTCTCATAAATTTGTATACAAATTTTGTAAACCAATCTTAATAGACTCATCGATAATCTATTATTGTGGTTTAGAGAGAGAGAGAGAGAGAGAGAGAGACTTACGAGGGGGTGTACATGAGGTACTTGAGAGGGGGGAAGTATGAAAAGATCCACTTAGGAATGAGCTCGAAATTGCAGTGTCCCATATTGTTCATTAGGTCGATGTAAGTCACGTAGCCGACAAATGACATGATTGACGCCGTCCCCATCCACACCGTTGTGAGCAGAGGTATGGCGAACAGCAAGAAGTACGCCACATGCTCCCCAAATGGATGAATCACAGCTACAAACCAACCAAAATTTTAGTGTCTCGTTAATCTACACAATTGAACTTGAAGAAGATAAATGCAAGTTCGGTTTGATTATGATGCAAGATGGTAAGACTTCTTACCGAAAACATTTACAGCAAAGGGTGTGTCGAAGTTATTTGGATTGGTTGTTTGAACAAGTCCGATCATTCCATGGATGGATCGCACTAATTTAGATTACCAATCAAAATTTGATGCATCATTTAACGAAAACGTTTTGGTAAAAGAATTTGGTGCATCTATCATCATTTATATCTTATGAACTTTGAATGTATTTGGAACAATATCACTAGTAAGTCCCTCTATTATTACTGGAAATTCGAAATCGCCCATCTAGTTGTTTCTTGTTTATGTTCATAATAGTTCTTGTACTATTGAAATGTGCTACCGATCCCCCTTGAGGCGATCCTATGGTGGATTCTACTGACATGACTTAGCGCTATTAAAAATTGTTGACGGGAACTATTTTAGAGAAAGATAACGTGGAGTGCATGTGTGAACCCTTTTTTTTTTTTTTTTTTGGCATTTTTCAAGATGCCCCACATCACCACGCAACATTTTGGCTAAAACCAATGGAGCTTTCATCCTCTTTACTTGTCAAGGACTTCTTCAACTTCAAAACCTCTAGTTGACCCTTGCACAAGCTTAATCTCCTCTAGCTCGTAGCCTCAAACCCGCAGCTGTGGTCACTCAAGCTTCAACCTTGCAGCTATGGCCACTCGATCCAGAGTCTTACGGCGACCACGGCCGCTCAACCTTCAAGTGCACAGCCACAGCAGCCATGTGTTGAGCCCGAGGCCATATGTGCTCGAGCTTTGACATCTTGCAGCCATGGACGATCGAGCTCAAGGCAGCATCATGGGCCATTGGCGAGGTGTCCTCAGTATCGTTTGGGCTAGGATTTTTTAAAAAGTTTTGAATTTTCCTATTTGCCAATTATTTTGTGCATTTTTTTTGAATTTTTTTCTCCAATCATTTAAATTACGTCAGCTTTTTTGATTGCCAACTTAGCTTTTTGATGATCAAAGTCAGCAAATTAGTGGGAAAAAATAAGAGATAATCAGAAAGATGGATGGTGTAACTTTTTAAAAAGTACATGGATGATTTTGCATCCACAAAAAGTGAAGGGATAGTTTTTTTATTTTGAGTAAAATTAGGCGAGAACATGTGACTATAGCCACACTCCATCTTATGAAAATCTACTCCAATTGGTGCCCTCATTACCTGTTCCCGCTCATTGGAGGCTAACACATGTCAACCTTGTTTGCCTCTTACAGTCCAATTCAATCCCAAATCGGGAAAATTATCGAAGAAGTCATGAACCTATTATAATTTTAGACAATGGTGACCAAAGGCGGCGGAGAGCAGGGTTAGATGGTGGGCAGCCGAGGAGAAGAAAGAGAGAGAAGAGGTGGCGGAGAGCAGGGTCAGTTGATGGGCAGTCGAAGAGAAAAACGAGAGAGAAGAGGGAGTAACTAAGATTTGCAAGAGAGGTTTATCTTAAGGTGTGGTTGAATGCGGTGTAAAATGCACATTATCATGATCTGAAGATTAGGGTTAGGCCACGAGGATACATGCGCATTGTGACCGAGATCCTCATACCACTTGGACAAGAACAAAGAGTACTATAGGGATGGCATTCCCTTCATGTAAAAGCAAAGATTAATCTCTATATTTAACCTATAAAAATATGAGGGTCTCACTTTAGGAATGAGTTCTTTGTAATTTGATATCTTGGTGCATGCAGAATTAGTTGTGACAAGATAAAGCTAGGTGAACTGCTCAATCACATGGCTCGTGCAAGAGCGTGGTCTACGTTCAACTACAATGTCCGATACTCAAAAGAAAAGAAGCAATTGCATATATATCACATGAGTATCATAAATACCCAAAAAGGTCAGATCGACACTAAAGTAAATGCATGACATGGACATTGCCTACTTTCTATCGTTCACTTCATGCATGCTTTTTGAGATTAAGATGCTCATATTTAACTAAAGAGGAGGGAGCTTTTTGAGATTAAGATGCTCAGATTTAACTAAAGTGGAGAGAGACAGAGAGAGCAAAGTACAGGTGATAGGCTCGGTGACGATGGAGGAGTGATGGTGAGAATGATAACGGGAGTAGAGATAGTGATGGTGAAGCGCCCTGTGAAGCCAGTAGTAGAGGAACTCCACCGGCCCGACGTGAAGCAAAATCGTGGTTATCACACCGTCTGATCTCCACACCGGCAAGCAAGAAGCTCCGGCGAGTGTCATCGCCCCAATGTAGAAGATCAATCCATTGAACAGTATTTGGTCGTCCCTGCACAATAATTTTAACAAATTGAACAAAGAAAAGGAAATGTTTAACAATTACTTCATTAGTTCATTCCATGAAATAACCAGGCTTGTTTGAAGAAAAACACACGGATAGGCTGTAATATTTTTTTTTAATGTGTACGGTCGACTCCATTCCTTAGTTATAGGATCTTGCTATTAGCTGTTTGATGATATGATTGCGAGATATTAATTATGCTCCTTATTTACGACTGGTCTACTAAATTCATATGTCCAATGATGCGAAAAATTTTAACTTATCCTATACATGAGTGGTTAATTATATTCAACATCCACCACAACCTTTAATTTACCAGTCTTTGAAAAGCAAAAAAAAAAGAAGAAGATATTTTACGGTCCCACTAAAATTTAAATAGGGAAACAGCCATGTTGATATCTATAAATTTACAAAAATCAAGTAAAAATTACACTGGAATCTACATGTTGATATCTATAAATCGGGAATGTTTTAGGTGCTTAAAATAAAAATAAAAAAAGAGAGTTAAATGCGGCAAGATTTGAATAAAAAAAGTAAACCAGTGAAAAAATACGAAAATAGCTACAAAAAAACCTAAAATTATGCTCACTGTGATACATTTAATTTACTTTTTTTTTTTTTTTTGTGATATCCAAAACTCTAAACTATGCTAACTGTGACATATTTTCCCTAAACTTTTTCTTCTGACATAAAAAACTCCAAATATGTACCTATGTGACACATTTATCCTCTGTCAGGGTTCTGTTAGATGACTTTTCTGCCAAAACAATGTCAATTTAATTCACTTCAAACCACACGGGCACCATGTCAACGCAATTTGCTTTCTAGCGCCCATGTATAAAGATTTTAACTATTCTTATCGACAAATCTTTGACGGAGAGTAAATGTGTCACATACGTACAAATTTATGATTTTTGGTGTCACGAAAAAATATTTATGATAAATGTGTCACAGTATGCATAATTTAGGATTTTTGGGGGCCTTTGTCCAAAAAAATAAAAGCCACAAACCCTTAATGAATAAGTGCCACCAAATTTTTTATGATGAGACAAAACTTTTCTATCCATCTATTCAAGTTAAGACCCTTTTCATTTTTCATTTTTCAGTCGATATCATCAACTTGGTAAGCCCTTGTTATGATCCCCTTCTTATGGTTGAAGAAAGTCGAGGAAAAGATGATGATGAAGACCTGATCTTTCTGATCCCCGTCGAGAGAAAAGAAGATGATGATGAGGAGGGATGGACTCACCAGTCCCTTTCTCGGTCGACCTGCTCAAATTCAATGCCCTTGTCGACGATCCTGCCATTCCCTCTGGCGTTGCGGTACCGAGACAGAGTTATCCAAATTTGATTGTGGAGCATCCTCCATAGCAAAAACGGAAATATCAGGAAGGTGGAGACGTCCCTCTCCCTTCCATTTCTGTTGACGAAGACGTAAGTGCTGCGGACCACCCAAGGAGCCAGCACCACGTACTGCACACGGATAAAACGATGAAAAGAGCTGTCTTTTAGGACAGTTGATAAGCCTCGATGATTAAGAATTAAAAGCGAGACACGACTGCTTTGGCGGTAAAGGGATATCAACGAATGATCCTGGCAAATTGCCTTGTGTTTTCAAGAAAGTTGCCTTATGAGAAGATTTTGCTATCCTATCTTTTGAATATATCGAGCTACATATGGTTCACGTGGGATCTACAAGATTGGAATCTACATGGTTAGTGATCGTGACTGGCTCGATTCTTATCAACTCGGGTCTAGGTCAAAGTATTCCCATGAGGTGACACGGGGGTAAATACATATCTATAGGGGCTGGCCAGTGAATAAAAATAACATTTGGGAGAAAAAATGATATCGTTAACGATATCTACACTATGATAATGAGTCTTAGCCTCTTCATAATGAGGAGGTAGCGAAGCATCGGAACATGATCTTGATGCACTTTGTTTGCAGAAACCTTGACGATAAGCCCATGTAACTACGCAAACAGTTGCCAAAGTGCGCAAGTTTTTCTTCTGCGTGCATGTATGAGAGAGAGAGAGAGAGAGAGTTGATACCTTCAAGCTACCAAGAGGCTTCCATGGCCAATCAGTGAGTGGTCCTGGTTTAGAAGCCATGATTCACTTCGACACCACCACTCCCCTCTCTCTCTCTCTCTCTCTCTCTCTCTCACATAGTCTCATTCTCAGCACAGGCAATGCTCTAGTAGCGTTGGACCATATATAATGCTTCTCTGCTGTTCTCAGTGCAGGTATTGCATTAAAGAAAAAGGGGGAGGTCATGCTGTCCCGGCACGGGCCACTCACTTTTTGATAGTGTTTAGAGTAAAAGAGAAAAATAATGACAAAGTGTTTATGGTGGTTCAACCCCAGTTAGGGTTGTATGATATGTATTTATAGGAGTGACTAATTACAGAAATGGCACAGATAGAAGCATAATTACATAAATATCCCATAATACATATAAATTATACATTAATACTTTTGATGGCTCATAAATAATATTATCGTTCTGACCAAAATAATAATAATAATAATAATAATATCATAATGGAAAACGTTGTAAGAGTTTGCTTAGGATTCTAAGGAAACTAAGGAAAAACGAGGAATAAAAGGGCGCGTGGAAATTATTGGAATATTTTCAAATTATAGGATTGTGTTTGCACAACAAGTTGATACTGATTTGCTCCAGAAAATCATTGCTTTTTCACGTGTGCAACGTTCAAAGAAACGAATCTAATGATATTATTGAAGGAGGAGATATCCATAGGGTAATCAACTGCAAAATTTAGACGGTGGAATATCAATTTACAATAAAATCGATGCTATTCAACAATTCATAGATAAAGAAATATATGATATCTGATACGCAAATAATATCGATAAATTGCACTTTCAACCTTTTTGAAATTTTTTTTATGTGTTGAGATACATAGGACACAAGCTCTCTTGTTTGCACACTAAAACCCATGTTAGGAATCGAATTATTATCACATCTCAAGTGCAACGAGTAGCTTTCGAAATACACGAGTTTGTGCTCTTGAATGCGATAGAAAAAAAAGGTGCAAGGTCGGATGTTCCAGCCATGCTCAAAAGGGTGTTCACAACTGTGATAGTATATGGAATTTCATCTTTGGCACTTGAGAAAAATTGCGAGCTTAGCGATTGCCGGAGGTGTCGATGATGTATCTCGAGAGACCAATCCATTTTCGAAATGAGTCGTGCATTAATACATTTTGTCCGACCTTCAACCCGAAATATCGTACCTCGCAAACATTTCAAAGATTTTCAGTAAATAGGCAACATCTGTTCACATGGTTAGTTGGGCCTCCCCTCCAGGACTTGGTAGATAGGGAATTTACTCCTCTCATTTTGTTGCTGGATCTGCTTCCCCCTCTTCCATTAGTGAGTTTTGCAGCAATTACGGGCGTAAGGTAAACGTGACGAATGCCTTTTCCTTTCTTTTTTTTCTGTTTTTGTTTCCGTGATTTGAAGTGCCGATCCCTTTCAATGGTATACCGGGAGACGGAAATCTCCGTCCTTACATGGTTAAGCATTTTCGAAATAGCCGAAAAGAGTTGATTGTACGAATGAAAAGGTCCGAAACTTAATTTCATTACATACATAAGACTTATGACTTTCGGTCGGATTCTCCCATCTGTATGCATGATGATGCTGGAGCATTCCTTGAAGACGTCGACTATGCAAGAGAGTTGCCGATCTAGTGGACAAGCTGACAATGATCTAACAAGTTGCCAATTTGCAAGCCTATTGTTGAATTCCAAGTCTAATCGATTACGACAGGTCCGAAATTTGTTCGCATTTCTCGAAAGCCATTAATTTAGTCATTGGAACTAGTAAACCATGGAGACCCACAACCAGCTAAACTTATTTCCCATATTTTCAAGGTATAGTAAATGTCGTTCAAGTTTCTAGAGTGCTTATTATGGTTGTTTTCTAGTAAATCTTGTTATATCTTTCCTATAAGTCTTTTGACTTTCCAATGAGTCTTTAGTAATTACTCATACTTAGAGGGTTGTTCCATGCTCATCTATATAAGCATGCTATGATGAATAATAGAAGAAGACTTGATTGATTCATAATTATTTGAGCCTTTGGCTTGAGAAGAAGAAATTTTTATTATTTTGCTGTTACTTCTTAGATGGATTCCCACATGTGGCAAGTATTGCTTTTATCTTTTAGATTAGTTACCTATGAGTAGTGAGCGACCTATCCATTTAAGTTCTCATTCGTATTACCTCCTACTTCTTTGCACTCTCTCCGATGAAAAATTGGATTAAGAGCCTAGTTCAATGGCTAGTTGTCATCGACGTGGACCAAACATTGAGTCTTCTATAGTAGGGGTGAGCACCGTTCCAAGATAGAACTAGGAACAAGAGAGCTGTACCTGTGAGTCCGATTAGGTTCTCGGTCCTAGGGAGGAAGGTTCTAGTTCTCGGTTCCACTTTTTAGGAACCGTTAGTTCCTAATTCCTGGTTCAGTTCCTAAATTGAGGCCTGGAACCGGAACCAAATAACCGAGAACTGGGGTATTGAAATCGAGAACCAGGAAAAGATTTGAGAATCGAAACGGAAAATGTGAACCCTAAATAAATAAATAAAACCCTAATTTTCTTATTGCTTTTCACTTCTCAATTCTCAAATTCTCATCTACTTAGATTAGCGGTTGGAAGGCTTTTTTGTCTCTCCAAAGAGTTGGATCATTACCATGTGAAACAAAGGGCAAATATCTTCTTTAAATGATCAACTCTAAGAGTTCTAGCAGAAAAATTGTAGCCCATCACTGCACGTGCAAGATTTGCTCGGATGTCTTTCACATCCATCGGAGACGAATGATTTACCGATCCACTAAGATGTTGATATTTAATTTTGTTTCTTGCGAAGACTTGCGTTTAAGAATGCAGCTATATGCTTCAAAGGCTTGTGCTCTGGTCACACATGCACGACATCTTTCGTAGGACTTTTTCGCTTGCATTAAGTGCCTCCCCTCCCACCTACCTCGTGCACATTATGTTTCACCAACCGGCGCTCCAAGTCCTGACTTTGGCCAACTCCTAGCGGCCTCTATTTGGCTGATCATCAATGCTCGCAGCGGAAAAAATATCAGGTAGACCCATCCCTCCACGTTAGTTTATTGATCAGTCCACTTATCGATTGACACGTGCACAAGGCCAACACAACAATTTTTTATTTGGCAAGTGGGACCCACTGCAACTTGGGTTTTGTCAAGGTAAAACGCAAGAAGTTGTCAGAGATAATATCTGGGAAAAAGGAAGGAAAAGAAAAAGGAAATTAGAAGAAATAGCGTTGGAAGATTGCGAGGCTCAGAGTCGCCTTGGATCGTACAACTGAAAAGGAGGCCCGCCGTTCATGTACAGTATGTATCTATTATCATCTTGAAGATTACGTTTGGTGGATTAGTTCGGGGGAAGAACACTAGAAGTATCAAAAATTATGTACGGTGTTCATTTTAGTGCAAAAAGTTTTAATCGGAACACTTAAGTGTCAAAAATTGTGAAAAATAATCACTTAAGTGTCACTTCGCCGGAATCCGACGTGGCATTTTTTATTAATTTGTCAAGCTAATGTGACTCGCCAGAGGCTGATGTGACTCATTGGAAGCTGACGAGGCATTTCTTTTCTTTGTTTTTTCCTTTTCTTTCATTTTTCCTTTCCTTTTTTTTTTCTTTTCTTTCTTCTTATTTCCGATGGCCAACGTCCGGCTACCTGCCATGGCCGGCCTCGCCGGGCGTCACCTTCCTCCGGGTGAGGGTCGACCTCACCTGGTAAGGCGACCCTTGGCGAGGGCTCGCCTCGTTAGTTCCGGCGAGGCTGGTGCTCGCGGAGGCCACGGCGGCCTCGCCGGGCTTCGCCTGGAGGAAGGTGACGCCTCGGCGAGGCAGTCGTGGCCTCGGCGAGGGCCGGCTCTCGCTGGGCCTCGCCCGGAGGAAGGCGATGCCCGGCGAGACCGGCCATGGCCGGTGGCTGGCCTTCGACCACTGGCTATGAGAGAAGAAGAAGAAGAAGAAGAAGAAGAAGAAAGAAAAAAAAAGAAAAAAAATCAAAAAAAATATTTAAAAAATTGAATTATACACATGAAAATGCCGTGTGTCATTAAAATTTAAATATAAAGGCCATGTATTAAATTTGATCGGAATTTCTCGTCGTTGGTACTTAAGTGATCGTTTTTTCTTCGATTTGGCACTTAAGTGATCGCCTGCGTAAACTTTTGGCACTTAAGTGATCCAAATAAAATTTTTGATACCAAAGTAAGCGCCGTACACAACTTTTGGCACTTCTAGTATCCTTCCTCCGATTAGTTTGCTTGCTCAAGTTAAACTCAAGTCCCTCATCATTCATAACGCACAAAGGAACATGCGATTTTTACTTCGTGAAATCCAATATAAGTGTCGCAACAACTGATGTGGTTGAGCAGATTAATTTGTAGTGCAATTCGCAGGAACATTGTGGGTATTATAGGAAAGATATTATTGATAATTGCATCAAGGGCATTAATACGAAACTACAATTAAGGAAATTGTGCAATTTCGAGTGCAAAAATTGCCCTAGTGTTATGCATAGTTAGTCGCTTTAAATGTCATCGCCCTTGTAATAACTATACGCGAATCTTATTGGACTTCAAAATTGTACATGTACTACTCAGATTTCGGGATACTAACATGTGTTGGTCTTTTTTGGCCCTTTTTCCTTGACATTTACTTATCAAAAAATAGCGGAAAAAATGTCAGATAAGTCCCAAACTTTTTGCATTTGTGCCAATTTAATCATAAACCTTTTTTTTATGTCAATTCAGTCCTAAATCTTTTATTTTTTGCGCTAATTTAATCCTTTCGGCTAATTTTGATTGGATTTTGATAACGTGGACGTCGCCGGCTTACGTGGCGCCAACGTGAACAATTTTTAATAATATTTTAGTATTTTTCAAATTTTTTAATATTTTTTTCTTTTCATTTCTTCTTCCTCCAGCCGATCAATGGTTCGGCAACTCGCTGGAGGCTAGGGCCGGCGAGCTTGCTAGCTTCTGTCAAGGATGGTCGCGACCTCACGGCCTTTGCTAGTGGCTAGGCGAGGCACAACCTCGCTAGCCTAGCGCGTGGCCGCAAGACCTCGCTAGAAGCCAAGTGTTTGCTCATCCTTGGTTTATGATGGGACACGGCCTACTTCAACATTTATAGGTTCCACCCAACTCCATGCATGACGAGTTGTGGAGGTAGTTGTGTAACTTGAAACCATTTTGTACAAATATATGGTTGAATACTACAGCGACATCCATCAAGTTTTGGCTCCTCACTTTTTTGAATTTCAGTAATTTTCTATAGAATTTAGTAATTTTAGTAAGTGGGCTTATTGATAGAATCATTTGGAAGTATAACAATATCCATTTTTTTTGGAATTTTTGTGCTTGCACATCTTTAATAATCTCAAGTAGAGCTATCACTTCAACTTTACTATCTAAGTTGATGCATACGTGAGATGCGGACTTACTTTGATGCATGATATTTAATGCCTATCAATATACAAAAGGGATAATTACCAAAATGGTCATAAATCTAATGTAATTGTGCCAATTCAATCCTAAACCTTTTGTATTTGTGCCAATTCAGTCCATTCGGCTAATTTTGGCCAGCCGACGCTTACATGAACGCCGGTCAACACTTGCATGGTAATTTTAAAATATTTTTTTTCGAATTTTTTTATTTTTATTTGTTTCTTTTCTTCTTCCCCTGGCTGGTCCAACGACTGGCGACCAGCCAGGGGCTAGGGCCAGCGACACTGTGGCCTCATCATGGCCATTGCCTAGCCGACCTTGCCGTCGCCACTACAGTCCTCGTCGTGGGCGAGGTCGAGGCTCACCCTTGCTAGTGCCAGTAAGGGTGAGCCTCATCGGTGGCCAACGACCAGTTTTACCGGCCCTAGCCTTTGGCTGGTTGTTGATCGCTGGACCGGCCAGGGAATAAGGATAGGAAAAAAAAGATAAAAAATTTGAAAAAATAAAAATATATATTTAAAAATTGTCATGTTACCGTCGTCCAGACGGCCGGCACTAGTCGGCGTCCATGTTAGCGCCGGCCAGGCAAAATTGGTTGGATGAATTGAGGTGGCACAAATACAAAAGGTCTAGTGTGGCATCTTGAACCTCTATATGATCAAAGGAAAGAAGGGATCCGAAATGATTAGGGCATTCATCGACGAAGAATTTGGAAACCGTCACCAGTATCGTCTATGAAGAAGTGTGCCGTGTTTCTTGGTGCCAATCACCACCGCGCCGACTATTTCCGATGCCGCATCATCACGCGACCTGACCTTTCTACTACTTCGCCCTCACATTCATTTTCCTTCCCTTTTCCCGTTGCCATGCCGTCGGGAACACCACCGTCACTGCCCCTTTTTCCTTCGTACTAGATCATCATTGCCTGCTTTTTCTCTTCCCTTTTCTTTTTTTTTTTTTTTTCTCTTTTTCTTCTTTCCCCTTCACCACTTGGTGAAGGACAAGCGCCATGTGGCGCCTGTCTTCTCCACCGCCCCACCCAGCCAATGGCCATGCATGCAAAGGAAGGGGAAGAGTCATTCCACTCTCTTTGCTTCCTTTCATTTCCCCCTCTCTTCTGCCAACTCTCTTCCTCACCATCTCTCTCTCTCACTCTCTCTCTCTTCTCTCTCTCTCTCTACTTAGAACTCACCAGCCACCGACCCAACCAACCAGCAGCTGCTCAACTCATTTCTGGCAACTGTCCATCCACATGACACCGCTCCCTCCGTCATCTCGTCTCCTCACGTCAGCAGCAGCAACCACTGCGAGCCGGAAATCGCCGAACTATGCTCTCTCTCCCAGCCAAGACCCGCACGTCTTGCCGCCACACTTGCCGCCGAGGCAAGTGTGCTCTCTCACTCCATACGAACCATTTTAGTGTTTGTATGTTGAGTATGGGTCTTGGACTAGACAATGTGGTGGCTTGATGTTGTGGGGGAGAATGGTTTGATTGTGTATTTGCCCAAGTATGTTGGTTTAGACCTTTTGCAATGAGTTTTGAGGGTATAGGTTGCTGAACCAGGTTGGAAATGGATGTTGCATGTTGGTTTGGACTTCTGGTTTTGAGTTTCCTAGATAAGAATTCATGGGTTTCAAGTTAGAGTTGCTTTCTTGAACTTCGGCTTTGTTTTCTAGAACACTGCTGGACTTTTACGGTTTTCCATTTTTATAGAGCTTTTTGTGATATGAATATTGAAAACTTTCTTTATAAAAGTTGTTCAGAAAATCTTGGACTATAACATACTTTAAATTAAGATTTTTTTTGAGTTCAAATGGATTGCACGAAGCCCCTATTTCTTACTGTATTAAATCTGTTCAGTACAATAAAATCAGTGACTTTTTTTTGTCTTCTTGAATTTTTATAAAAATTTCAGTTTGAAATTGGACATATTTCCTTCACGAAAGTTGTTAAAGAAATCCATGTCTACAACGTATAAAAATTTAGAAGTATTTTTGAGAAGATTTGATTTGCGAAATGAGTATTTCTTTTGGTTTAATCATTTTGCTCTGGCGGGCTAGTTTTGGTTAGATTTTAAGTGGCTCATTCTCAGGTATATAGAATGATATGGGTTTTACACTATTCATGAAAAATGTCACTTAAGGTCTTTTATATGACATATTCAAATTTCATAATTTTTCGAGATCATTTACTATATTATTGATCTTGATTTCTCAAAATGCTCAAAACTGCCTTATTTTACCTATTGTTAGAAAATCTCGAATTTTTATTGGAAGATGATGGATTCTTAATTTCTTGCCTACTAGATAGTTATGGCCACGGTTTGGAACCAGCGGTTCCGGCTCCGGTTCCGATTCTGGTTCCAGGCCAATTCATAATTTAAAATTTTTAAAAATAAATTATGAAATAAAAAAATAATGAATTATGAAACTATGAAATAATGAATTATGAAATTATAAAATAATGAATTATTCAATATAAATTGTAATTAAAATGTAAATTATAATCAAATTTGGGGACAAAAAGACAAGAGAGAAAGAGAAGGCTTGAACTTATCAAATTATCATTAAGCACATTACAATTCGTTACAACGATCTATAAAAAAGGAGCATAATATATATACCATAAAATGACCCTCAAAACCTAAGCATTCCGTGTGCAGGGGTCACATGTCGTCGGATTATACTTCGGTTTCTCTAAGCTCACGTAGGCGTGTCCGGTATGAGAAACAAGAGTTTCCGAAATATTTACCAACTCTAATAGTTCTTTTACCCTCAGTCGTTACTATCCGTTCCAGTACCGGTATTGGTAGAGGTGATATCTCCGTCGTTAAAGAATTCGGATTCATTATTCCTATCTATCTTTTGTTGTTGGTATTGAGCCGTCATCCATTCATAGACACAAGCTCAAGCCTCCGCTAATTCTGGAACTAATCTTGAACGATGTTCGTCCAAAATATTACCTCCGGTATTGAATGCTTGTTCGACTGCAACTGTGGAACAAGGGGTTGAAAAATTTTGTTTTGCAATAAGAGAAAGGATTGGGTATTGGCTTACGTGCCTCTTCCACCAATCCAAAATTAAAAAACCTGTACTACCATCGGATTCAGTTAACTCAAAGGAAACGGTTAGATAAATCTCTAATTCAGAAATATTTCCTATTACACCCTTTTGTTTTTTTTTTTTTTGTTTATGTAATAAAAGTTGGTACCATTTACTAATTTTACCTGTACTCTCATTTTGTGTCTCGGTAAATTGAGAAGATCCAATATCACATAAATTATATTTGGTATAAAATTCATTATATAATTCTATTACTACGTTTTTTACCTCACTTAGTATGGTTCTAACATTTACTGTATCATAATGCAAAATTTGATAATACATATGCAAATAATCACTTAAGCGATCTAATTTGCAACGCGGATAAAAAACACAAGCAACTAAATAAACAATGAGAATTTCGCTATAATAATGTAGCTACTTCACTTTTATTGTTACTATAGTATGTTGTAATTCAACATCATTTTCATATTCATCAAAGACTCTGACAATATTAATACACTCTACTAAAAATAAATGCATAGTAGGATAATAAACACCGGACAAAGTATAAGTTGCATCATTAAAAACTTCTAAAATATCTAAATTTTTTTTGCAAATATCCCACTCTTGTGGGTATAAATTAATCTGAGGTATATTATTAGAAATGAATGCACATAATAAATCTTTATATGCTAAAGATTCACTAAGCAAGTGGAAAGTAAAATTCCAACGAGTTGGAACATTTCTTGGAAATCTTTTTAGCTTTTTGCCAATTTCTCTTCAAAATCTACCCCATTCTTTCATTTTTTGGGGATGTTTTCATAAAAATTGAATTGCTGTTTTTATTAGTTCAAGAAAAATATCAAGAGTTTTCAAACCATCTTGTACACATAAATTTAAAACATGACAAGCACATTTAACGTGAAAAAATTTTCCGCCAAAAGCGGGTTTACAAATATTTTCTAAATTGGCAATTGAAACCGTATTTGCCGCGGCATTATCAAAACCAATTGAAAAAATTTTGTTAAGCAAATAATATTCTTCTAAAATTTGTCTAATTATTCTATAAATATTATTTGTCGTATGCTTGCCATCGAAAACTCTAAATGCAATAACTCTTTTTTGAATACTCCAATAATCATCTATTCAATGACATGTTATGCCCATGTAAGAATGAATTTGCTAATGATCACTCCAAATATCACTACTTATATGCATGCATCCATTAAATTACATAAAAAAGTTTTGTAAATCTTTTTTTCCATTTTTGTAAAGATCTTTAATTACTCGTTTAAGTGAATTTCTAGGAACACGTTTTACTTGTGGAGCACATGCTTTTTGTACAAATTGATTAAAACCAAATCTTTCTCCAAAATTAAATGATAAATGCTCAACGGAAACAAATTTACCTAATTCTTCCTTATAATTTTTTTCATTAAAACAAAATAAAGGGAAAGTGTTAGGATTGACGTACTCAGAAATTTGTTGTTGCCCAATATTGATTCCCGTTTGGGTTGGATGTTTACTCCTAAGATGTTGTTTGAATGTTCCATATCTTTGTCCACCTGTATATTTATATATTTTCTCACAATATTAACAAATTATATCATACCTTTTTTGACCAATATCAAACTTTTCCATTTTCGTGAAGTGATTCCAAATGTCAAATGTATATTCCTGATCCTCCTCCTTTATTGTAGATATTTCGGCAGGAGGATGAAAACTTTCCTATGTTAGGACGCGCTCCACATCAGGAAAAATGTTGATTTCATCATCTTGAAAATCTACATAATCACGAGGATCAAACAAATAATGGGATTTCGTCATGATATTCTTACCTTTGCCAGTTGGCACTCGACTTCCACTTGCCATTTTTCAAGTGGATTGAGAGAATTGAGCAGATTGATTGGGAGAATTAAGAGTGAATTGCACGGATTGAGAAAATTGAGAGAATTTAAGAGAATTTAGAGCATTGAGAAAATTTGAGAGAAGCGAATTTGAGAGAATTGAGAGTATTGAGAGAATTTATAAGAAAAAAATGAGAAGAAAATTCATGATTAAAAAAAAAAACTAGGCAACCGTTGCAATTGCAACGGTTACCTTTTTTAAAATTTTTTAAATTTTTTTTTGGAACTGGGCCCAGAATTGCCGATTAAGAGCCAGTTCCAAAATTTTTGGAATCGGAACCGGGCCCATAGGCCACGGGCCGGTTCCGATTCCGAACTGCTGGCCCGGTCAACGGGCTGGGCTCAGGTTTGACTTGGTCGGTTCCGGGCCGAAACCAGCCCGTGGCCATGAATACTGCTAGAGATAGTAACCACACTCAATTAGCTTTCCAATGAGGCATTAATGGTCATGATATGATGAGGCAAAGTTGATACTCATGAATTGGTTTGGAGTCCAAGGGGTACACGGTAAGTGGTAAGTTCATTGTGAGCTATGCATGTAATAAATGAAAAGATTGTTTGTGTGTGTGAAAGTGTGACTAAGAGATGATTGACCCGTCGGTCTATCGACGACAGCGCCTCGAAGAGTCGAAGGGAAAGCGGGACGCTGTGTTCGGTGGACTACGATACCTAGGAGGTACCATGCCCTAGATGCCTTGGGAGTTTAATCGGGATGCCATGGTTAATGGACTATGAAGCCCATGCAGGTTGATAAGAATTTTGGCATATATTGCGACAGACCGGAGGGTGCACCAGACCCTGCTAGACGAGATGTTCCTCCATGCACGGCCGGCGAGTGCACTAGACTTGTGCCTTGGAGTGGAGATTAAAGTTTGATTAATGTCACGTAACACATGCGATGTGTGCTCGTGTGATTGTCTGTTGTCGCGACCTAACCTCCCGCGGTGCACCATCTAGGGGTTTGGCTAATGAATTATTAAATCTAAGCCTAACTCAGGCCCTCCCAAGCTCTATCAATTCGCGACTTATGGTTTTGTTTTTTGGTAAGAAATGCACGACTTATGGTTTAAGCACGACTTATGGTTTAAGTTCTTAACATGCAAATCATTTCAATTAGAAGTCGCCACTAATCTATTTTTTGGTGAGACGATTATAAACCCAAGTAAAGTATCAGGAGAATTACTTTACTCCTACGAACAAGAGATTATGGATTCGAGGACTTGATTACACTAGATTACTCTAATTCTTTTTTGGTATCTTTTCTCTTTTATTTCAAAAATATTTTCAGGCAACTTGGATTGATTTTAAATTTGTCCACTAACATACGATGTGATCGTGCCAGTGCACAACCAATAATATAACACTCAATAATGCAAAGCAATAAATAAATTGCAAAAAAGAGACTTACCTTAAAGCAACGAAAGCATCTGCAATGTTAGTTAGAAAATCACATTTACAATCCTAGTATGATTTCTAATTAACACACAATTTTACTCAAATCTTTTTTAGTGTTTTCTCTGATATAATGAAAACTAAACCTTATGCAATGCATTCTATGTCTAGTACGACATGAGACATACGATTTATTTAAATGTCCTAATTCTAACAACAATTAAATGCACTATCTCTAATGTGGCACACAAATGAACCTAGACATGAGATTTCTAATGACCAGAATTAATTAATATGCAACTGCTCCAATGTGATGATGTACAAAGAATGCCGATTCTAATGTGATGCGCATTGTCATGATCCTAACATATAATCACTAAATGATATGCAAGCAATAACATGTCATGCATGATGACATGGCAAGTTAGGAATGACGTGGCAAGTTATAAATGACGTGATAAGATGGCATGCAAGCATGATGTAATCTAAACTATATGACATGCACAAGTTTATTTTTATTATTATTTTATATTTTTTATGAAATTCGAAATTAATTGAATTCCCTAATATTAACATGCAAACTATCCTAAAAATAATCTCTATATATTTTTTTGGATTTCTTTTAGAAAAAACAAAATCAATTCAAATTGAACAAAGATAGAAAGAAATAACAATCAAATCGACACGACACCATATCGCAAAATATTACTGATATCCATTTAAATTTAGAAATGATAGATTGACAAATCATATCCCGGGCATGAGATCGGATTGGCCAATTTTTTCACACAATTGCAAATCGTATCTCAAGCAGGAGATCGGATTGACAATTTTCTGTGTGATCGCGAATTATATCTTGGGCAGGAGATTAGGGTGACGACCATAGCACGTTACGGAATTAGGAAATAATTCCTAATTTAAAAGTTATTCGAGAACTTAATAGATACGATAATATCACTCAAGCATTCAAACAAAATTGCAATATTTCAAACAAGGAAACAATATACTTGAAAATCAATTTAGATGAAATTTCTACCTAATTTGAATATTTGCTTTCCAAGTTTGGACCGGCGGACGATGGCTTGCAGATCATGAACGACGCGGTTGGACCCGGTGACGGAGACGGCATCACGGTGGCCTCGTTTACTCGGACCAAAAGTCACGGATCGGTGAGGAGAGGTAGCAGCATCGTCGTCTCGGTCCAGAGTAGCAAGTGTCGTCAGCTCTGTTGGAGTTACTCGCCTGGCTTGTAGGGATGGATATTGGATTCGGCCAAAGAAAACTTGCACATATAAAAGCTTAAACTAAAACAAATAACTGAATTAGTGGAGGTCTCGAGCATGTCAGGGATGCTTGGAAAATCTGTAAGAAATTAGTCAAAGTGTGGTTTGTATTGATCTCTAAGTGTTCCCAAATGGTTTCCTTTGAGAACCTCCCAAAGTCTGATGATAGTGGACCATCTTTCGAGGTAATCCAGCGAGGTCTTCTCTTGTGGGCAACAGGTATTGCTAAAGAGATGGTAAACCACCAATTCGTCAAGACAGCGGCTGCTCGTCAGGCCAACAGGCGTGTGTCGCGGCAGTGGACAGCGGTGAGTGAAGCAAAGTCGCGGCCGTATGAGTGGATGCTCGGCCACGACTCCTCTCCCTATCTCTCTCATATATTCTCACCTCTCACCTCTTTTTTTGTGTTTCTTTGAATGGCTGTATATGTAAGTTGTGTGGCCTCCTCTCTATGCTCTCACTCACGATTTTTGGCCCCCCGAGAAGTGAAGCCCCCCTCATCCTTTTATATACCTTTGTTCACCGACAAATCCTTGGACGCATGCATATTTTCTTTCCTCTTTCTTTTCAATCAAATATTCCTTTTGTTAACTAAATCTTGCTCTCAATTATTTATTCCCTCAAATAGTTGATTTTACAAATATCACGGGAATTATGCCGATTGCTTCTTTCTTATATGCTATGTGACCAAAATCTTGATAATATCAAGCTTTATCACTTCAAATTTTCATCAAAATTTCCTAACTTGATACACATAATTTTGGCCATTGCAGGCTTAGTCTGGTTAAGCTCAGAATCATTCACTCAAGTTCACCGGCTGCCGGTCCAATGCAAATGCAACTATATAAGCCTAACTACTAATTCAAATGCTCCTAATTTATATGCAATTTAACTAATTTTTTGTCTAGGGACCGGGATCGATCCCTAATTTTTTATGTAATGAATGACTGATTAAATCACCAAAATTTAGGTGTCAACATCTATTCATTGGCTGACAATCTTAATGCCTGGTGATTAGTAGCATAGAGAGAAAAGGGAGTATATGCATGCTATGGCTAGTTGGTGGATTGGTTTAGTTGTCTATCGGATTGATCTTGTTGATATGCTTGACATTATTTGTTTAGTATGGCGTGATAGAGTTTGTTTTGCTGAGCTTTTGCTTACTATTTTTTGTTGACACCTTTTTACAGATCTATAGCCATGCTAATACTTCCCACATTGACCTCCATTAGCTACGGAGTGCCTATTGATTTTGAGGGCCACTTGTCTGAGTTTGTGGACCCATACTTCCTAGGGATAGTCTTTATCAAGTGTAGAATTTGTGGACCCATAGTTCCCAAGGATAGTCTTTATCAAGTGTATCTCCATCCTAATTGTAGATATTGGGTCCCCAGTGAGAGCCATACTTTTGGAGTTTGTCGCCATCTATGTTCGTGCTGGAGGACCGCTGGTGAGACCTCTCCCACACATAGGGCAGGATGGAGCGAACGATGGTGCCAGTAGCGGGGTTGAGTGAGGACAATATCGAGGAGGGGGAAGGAGGAACTTTTGGAAGACACAACTGTGACATTTTGGGATAGAGTCGTGTGCTCGGGTGATCGCTTTTTCTTTTTTGAAGTGAGTGGTGGGTCCATGTGAATAGTTTGAGTGGTAGTGGTGTCTATAGACAGTGTCCCTGAGTGCGAACTCACCCTTGTATCACCCCTGTTATTAAGTATAATGAATGGTAATTTCATATCTTGTGTGTCCTTGCATTTCTATATTTCTATGTCACATTCATGTTATAAATGTTGACCTTAAAAAGAAGCATCTTCTGCCTGCAAAAATTTTGATGAATATTGCGAAATAGGAGGATTCCTCTTGAAAGGGGTGGGCCTGGGATGATACATTTAGAACTGAATTGGCAAAAAAAAAAAAAAGATTTAAGACTCAATTGGCACAATAGTAATAGGTTTAGGAATGTTTTAGTAATTTTGCCATATATAAAATGACCCCAAATTGTGTTGTTTCAATCAAGTCCCACTATATAGAATGAATTAGTGGTTAGCTTTATAGTTTGCATAATAGATTTAATCCGTGGCCAGCTTCATGTCATTCATGTGTGTTATATAACTTAAGATCGCATACTTTTTTTTTTTGGTAACCTGGGAACCCCCCGCACGGCCGGCAGCTGGAGAGGTAAACCCGGGGTGACGCTAGCACAAGACCCACCACCACGACGTCACGCTTAATATATTGATATGTCATGCATTTAGAAAAAACATACATTATTTATCTATGTCATCTTGCACATAGGATTTGGAATGCATGTTAATTTAACATGTAGATTCCTAGTGTTAATTCAGTCTTTTGTTAATTAACAAAGAAAAAGAGCAAAAAATTTGAATTAGAGTTTTTCATATCTATTGCATTAATTTGGTTAATTGATTTTTGTATAATGCATATTGCATGACATTTAGTAAATTATGTCAAAAAGGATTAATTTTGATTGGTATCTCGTATAGATGACATTTCATATCAATGCATGCTCAATTTCATCGCATTTATGTTAGAACTCATCATGCGTGTCATATAGCCATGACATTCCTACACATCATTTAGTAATGTAATTAGTGCATTAAGTTAATTTCCATCACATAGAATTTTAGGGTTCATTAGTAAAGATTACAAGCTGGTAGTGAATAATCCATGCACATACATAACATTCATGCAAATTGTTCTAAAGTCATAGTTTGTAGAAACCCAGTGATGATGTATAGTGATATGCTCTGCTTAGCGCGTCCAGGTTCTTTATAATTTATATTTTTTATTTATTGCTTTGATTATTGGGCATTAATTTCCCGATTACACACTCGCACAATCACCCCTTACATGTTAGTGGCGTAGTATGAAAATTGATAAATAATGCACGCAAAACATTTTTGAAATAAAGAAAAAATGTACCGAAAATATGTTAGATTAATCTAGCATAACTAAGTTCTCAAATCCATTAAATTTCTGTTTCGCATAAGTAAAATATACTCTCACATTTTACTTGGGTGTCTAATGGACCCGTAATTGATTAGTGGTTGCTCCAAAAGGTAAAATAGGTAAGATAAATTGCTTGATTGAATCGAGTACCCAGTTTCGATTGATAGGGTTTGGAAGAACCTATGCTAAGCACCATGCTTAGCGATCCATTGATTTTTCCTTGGTGGTTCACCTCCGGAAAGGTTGTGACATGTAATTGGCTCAGTCTGATAATATAATTGACACCAATGAATACTTGCTCGTACTATCTACTTTGCACAATATCTTGAATGGAGATCAACTAATGGAGGGAGAACAAAATAGGAGAGCACATTGAAAGCATATGAAAGGTGTGAATATGCTAATAGTGGGAGAACCAAATAGAGAAAGCATCTTGAACTACTACCGCACAAATTGCATTCTCTTTACAAAGGGAGATGCTGAAAATGAACTTGAACGGTGGTTAAAGGAAATGTGTAATTATTTATTTATTTAGTGTTTGCCCGTACCACAAAGAGGGGCGATTCTGTGCGGGTGGGACAACTTCTAAGGACTCTTATTAGAAAGATGGATCGAGTAAGTACAGAGTCAGAAATTTACTTCGAGTACGTTTCTTAAGAAATTGGTAACTTTCATCCAAATATACTAGAAAACTGATTTTAAGAAAGCTACATCTAGTAACAAAAATTTACTAAACTCTTAAGGAATTTCATTGCCATACGATACAGACGTTTTACTGTAACTTGGTAAGAACGTAAATGCATAACTTCTGGCGGTGAATATAGCAAATGGATCATGTTAAACAGAACCTATCCAAAACGAAAACCTCATAAATAGAGCGTAAGGCATAATTTTACGTTAAGTCATCCCAGAGGGTATTGTATTGTGCGTTGCATGGTATCACAGATATGTCCATGCTTTATGTGAATCGAGATAAATCTAACTCAGTTTGTGGGAACATGAGCTGGGATGCCAAGAGGTTGAAAGCCATGCCGTAGACTTGCTTGCCATGCTTTGTTGATGTCGGTGATCGTGTAGCCGCACTCATGTTCCTCCCACCCTTCTGCTGCATGTAGAATCCCCGCGACATGCCATGCGCTCATCAATCTTCGTGGCAACCAGTTCTGCAGTATTACAACGAGAGTAAGAAGAAGATTTATGCTAAGGTTGCTGCATGCATACAGATTCGTCCACACAAGGAATCTGCAAATCGAAACAGCTATATGGTGATGTAAGTATTGTGGTTTGGCCAAATTAACAATGATACATGTGTCACTGGTCTTAACTATCTGGTGGAATCAATCTTTTTACACCATGCGTTGAATGTTAGAAAGGTAGGTTTTGCATTTGTAATAAAAGCACATGTTTTGTTCCCTGCAAAAATTACTAAAGCACACTCCCTTCCACAGAATAAAATAAAGATCAATTGAAATTTCAATTATAGGCCATATCGTACCTCACAGGAATGCACATTCTCAAGCGACAGAGGAGTGACCATGGCCGGTGTGTGGTGGTAGAAGCAGTCGCCGCGCAACTTTTTTGGAGGGAATTGCGTGAAGGGTATGAATAATGTCCCTCTTGATGCTTTTAATTGATCTTCTTCTGTTATGTCATCTCCAACTATCCATACCTAAACATTTACTGATCGTTAGCAGTCATTTGCGAATGTTACCATCATCAGCAGGTTGTGATATTAAGAATGGCATTATATACACAGAAGTAATAGCAATTAGGGTACTAAGAATCCCAACAAAACCTAGAAACGAACACGCTGAATCCTTAAAAGTCTATGCATGTTGATATTTGAAGTCGTTCGCGGCAAGGGCAAGATTCATTTACCTTTGGAGCATGGCCGCTTGAGAGAAGCAGATTGCTATCACACTCGTGATTGAGTGATTTCTTCAGCATCTTGTACTCATGCTCATGCAGTGTAGCCACCTAAATTAAGGTTTATATCATTATTGAAGAAGAGTAGTTAGAGGTAGCGAGCCAAATCAGAAAGACAATAAGTAAATGATGCCAATAACAGCCCTCTTATCCTCTTTTTTTGTTTATGGGACTTGAATTTACAAAGATGTTGTAAGGTGGCCAGTTTCATGTTATCTCCAATGTAATGAAAATTGACAATGTTCACATGTAGATGGAAAAGTCACACGTTGCGATCGAAAATTAATAAAACTTTTTGCATGTGTGTTTGATGCTATATCTACTTTGCTACTGAAGATATATCCTTTCGCTGATCAGAAAGCAATACTTTGCTGTTGAGAATCAAGTGGAATTTACTTTGCTACTGAGAATCGGGTATCATCTTTTCAGTTAGGTTACGATATGAATTCTCTTCCTTTTTTTTTTTTACTAAGAAGTCCTTTTTAAGAAATAATATCAAAATATTTAAGTGTTAAATCACATCATAATTTAATAGTTTAAGATTTTAGAATAGTGAGCACAGATTCTACAAAGTTTCACAAAATTATCCCATCAGGAGGTTTCGGGTTTTAATCTTTTCAAAACCTATCTTTCGTACGGGAATCAAACATGTATCATGTGTTTTCTAATTTCACTAGATGCAGCCTCGATTACTATAAAAATGAGAGAATTACTTTAAGCATTTTTGGGGGAGCTGCATATAAGAATTACCATCCAAATTATTTTATTTACCTTGATTCCCCCTTGGCACAAAGCAAAAGCAATGGCATAGGCCACCTTAGTGAGCCTCCCTCTGAGGAGGACTCGGACAGTTCCTTTGGGAATGCTATTGACCACCACAGCCACTGCTAATCCACTCCCATCCACAACTCTCACTCTGAGCTGAGGGTGTCTCCCCACATACAAGCCACCACATCCGTTCAGCTCCTCTCCCTGCAAATACCAAGTTTTGGGTACTTGAGTGTGGTCATATTGCTTTGTTGGGCAATAACAGCAAAAGTCCTAAAACTTGTAATTATAGTATATTTAAGTCCTAAAACTTTCATTTCGTGCATTTAAGTCTTGCAAGTCGCAATTTCATTGCATTTGAGTCCTTTCATTCAACTCGGTTAGTTTTAAGTGGACGGAAATGCAACATGATTTTCGTATTATTTTTTATTCTCATGTGAGCCGCTAATAAATAATGGCACATAGTTTTCTGTCCACCAAAACTTAACGGAGCCAACAAAAGGACTAAAAATGGACAAATCTGACAAAATTTAGGATTTAAATTTACGAAGGAAATTTGTAGGACTTGAAAAAAGTGTTTTATCGTGATAAGTTTTGAGACTTGCCTGTAGTTGTCCCTTCTTTCAATAATGTTTTGTTTTGTTATTTTTCGCTTCTTGCAAAATTTCGTGAGATCATCATCATTTAATATAATGTCAGCCTTTCGAAACTACTCATTGCCTGATATTATAGCAGAGTATAAGCTAAGCTTCCGGATGCTCCCTCTCCCTCTTTTAAGTGTTAGAGAATGATTTTGTTTACATCATAGTAATGTCTAACACATTTAATAATTAAAAATGTTGAACCCTAAGCAAGTTACATGACCATAAAACTTTGTCTTGCAAAATTGTCCACCATGAACCTCTCATGATTCATATTATA
Source organism: Syzygium aromaticum (assembly GCA_024500025.1). Classification (NCBI taxonomy): domain Eukaryota; kingdom Viridiplantae; phylum Streptophyta; class Magnoliopsida; order Myrtales; family Myrtaceae; genus Syzygium; species Syzygium aromaticum. The sequence goes on along the minus strand of CM044888.1, from coordinate 16,183,457 downwards.
ATGTCATGAGATGGAAATTATAATGTCACGAGATGCTTGCCTGGTTCAAGAGACCCAAGCACAAAACCTTGGTCCCCTTTTCCTCTGCCTCCAAGATAGCTTTCTCAATCAGACCATTGATCGGCTCCTTTTGCCATTGCATGAAGTACTAGAAAGAAGATCAGAGAAATGATTGATACAAATGAGGAAATGACCAAACTAAGAGCACAAAAACTTCAGTAATATAAAATGAAAACTGATCGGGCGGATAGATAAAAGAAAATCTTACTTGAATGCTATACTTTGGAATGACCCAAGTTTGTAATTTGAGTTTATTGAAGAGATGCCGCTCAACCACAAAAGTGCGCCCATAAAGTGAAGTAACCATCACGGACCATAGAGTCACAGGCCAAATCAACCAGAGATACCACCGCGATGATCGGTCGGGCCGGGACGCAAGAGAGGCGAATCCTACCCGCAGATGATAGATCGACCCGGGAGTCGTAAGGTGGGTCAAATGCACGACATCGGACACCTCTGCGCCTCGCTCGAGCGAAGTCTCGTAGAGTTTGTCGGAGGACTTGTCCATCGTTCCATAGATGTAGTCGTAAAACGGCATGAACAGGCAGTAGTTAGTCCGGAATTGTGTGTGATGTAATGAATGAAACCTGCAACATTGGAATGATGTGACGTAATAATATCATCAATTATCCAAAAGATTAATCGTATTAAGTCATTTGACGTATAGATAGAGCTAATCCCAATGTGAAAAATTTTATGTCAATTTCTCAATGGGATCCAATTATACACCAAATGTGATTGGTCTCAAAGTAGCCACACGACGATCAAAAGCTTGGCTTGATCAGTCCACCAATCAGTTTATACGATTTGGATCGAAGTACAAACAAGTACTAGGTGTTTATAGTTAATCCCCCTTACAAAACATGTTCATTTCAGTGAAAGTAAAAGCTAAAAGTTCCTCCTGCCAAAAATTATAAAGCTATTTAAATTATGAGAAAGCAATATTTAAACTTACGGGTCAAATTTTTGCATTTTACGAAAGTTTCAAGTAATTCGAATTGTGAAATTGTCAAAATGCGTGCACAAGAGTTTATCATATAATAAATAAGAAAAGTTCAATATAGACGGGCCTTGACACTCTAGTTTAAATGAAAAAAAAATTTGAGAGGTGAGAAATATACAATGAGAATAGAATTGTTGAAGAAAGTAATTAGAATTATGAAATTGTCAAAATGCGTGCGCACAAGGGTTTATCATATAGTAAATAAGAAATGTTCAAGATAGATGGGCCTTGACACTCTAGCTAAAACGAAAAAAATCGAGAGGTGAGAAATGTGCTATGAGAATAAAATCGTTGAAGAAAATGATTCCATGGAGCTGTTTAGAGCATAAGTTATTGACTCTTTGTTGATTTAATTTTTTTGATCGAATTTTGATATTCTGTAAAGGGATTTGATGAAAGTATGGTTGGAACTGAACAAAAATGGTGGGGGGGAGGACGACGATGGTGGGATCATTTCTTTTTCACACCTCTTAATTTTTCCTTGGGCCCCACCATAATAAGATTATTGAATTCTTCACCTACCGTTTCGTCCTATTTGCGATCCCCCTCCCCCACCTCTCCATAAAACAAGAATTCACGTAACCCAAGAACGTCGATCTGTGCTTCAAAGCAACACGACTTTCCGTTGCACCAGACAGAAACATAAATCGCCAACCTACCATGACAACTCCTGTTGATCCTAAGGCCAAAACCCATTTATTGCAGGCCCCTCTCAAAGTTTTTTTTTTCCCCAGCATTCATTCGTTCAGACCCGATCACGCCCAAGTTTCCTTCCCCACACTCGTCAAAACAATGTTTTAATTTTCAAAGTATCGATGTTCCACTTTGCGACAACAGTTATTGCATTGGAAATTACTATATTTCTTGAATTAGTTACTTAAAATAAGTGTTTTGACACATTTGTGTTCGTAAATTTCTTTTGCTCATAGATGATAGAATCGACTTTTAACTCAAAAACTTGCTTGTTGAAGTATGTAGTGTGAACATATTGAACATTTAAACAAAGGGAATTAAGCTACGAGTTCACTTATGAGAAGTCATCAAATCGGATTGCGTAATACGATCTAAGTAATGATTGATATACAAAATTAGTGTATAAAATGATGTGATTGACTGTCAATGAGGTCATATTCGACACTTAATAATGGTTTATGTCTCATAAATTTGTATACAAATTTTGTAAACCAATCTTAATAGACTCATCGATAATCTATTATTGTGGTTTAGAGAGAGAGAGAGAGAGAGAGAGAGACTTACGAGGGGGTGTACATGAGGTACTTGAGAGGGGGGAAGTATGAAAAGATCCACTTAGGAATGAGCTCGAAATTGCAGTGTCCCATATTGTTCATTAGGTCGATGTAAGTCACGTAGCCGACAAATGACATGATTGACGCCGTCCCCATCCACACCGTTGTGAGCAGAGGTATGGCGAACAGCAAGAAGTACGCCACATGCTCCCCAAATGGATGAATCACAGCTACAAACCAACCAAAATTTTAGTGTCTCGTTAATCTACACAATTGAACTTGAAGAAGATAAATGCAAGTTCGGTTTGATTATGATGCAAGATGGTAAGACTTCTTACCGAAAACATTTACAGCAAAGGGTGTGTCGAAGTTATTTGGATTGGTTGTTTGAACAAGTCCGATCATTCCATGGATGGATCGCACTAATTTAGATTACCAATCAAAATTTGATGCATCATTTAACGAAAACGTTTTGGTAAAAGAATTTGGTGCATCTATCATCATTTATATCTTATGAACTTTGAATGTATTTGGAACAATATCACTAGTAAGTCCCTCTATTATTACTGGAAATTCGAAATCGCCCATCTAGTTGTTTCTTGTTTATGTTCATAATAGTTCTTGTACTATTGAAATGTGCTACCGATCCCCCTTGAGGCGATCCTATGGTGGATTCTACTGACATGACTTAGCGCTATTAAAAATTGTTGACGGGAACTATTTTAGAGAAAGATAACGTGGAGTGCATGTGTGAACCCTTTTTTTTTTTTTTTTTTGGCATTTTTCAAGATGCCCCACATCACCACGCAACATTTTGGCTAAAACCAATGGAGCTTTCATCCTCTTTACTTGTCAAGGACTTCTTCAACTTCAAAACCTCTAGTTGACCCTTGCACAAGCTTAATCTCCTCTAGCTCGTAGCCTCAAACCCGCAGCTGTGGTCACTCAAGCTTCAACCTTGCAGCTATGGCCACTCGATCCAGAGTCTTACGGCGACCACGGCCGCTCAACCTTCAAGTGCACAGCCACAGCAGCCATGTGTTGAGCCCGAGGCCATATGTGCTCGAGCTTTGACATCTTGCAGCCATGGACGATCGAGCTCAAGGCAGCATCATGGGCCATTGGCGAGGTGTCCTCAGTATCGTTTGGGCTAGGATTTTTTAAAAAGTTTTGAATTTTCCTATTTGCCAATTATTTTGTGCATTTTTTTTGAATTTTTTTCTCCAATCATTTAAATTACGTCAGCTTTTTTGATTGCCAACTTAGCTTTTTGATGATCAAAGTCAGCAAATTAGTGGGAAAAAATAAGAGATAATCAGAAAGATGGATGGTGTAACTTTTTAAAAAGTACATGGATGATTTTGCATCCACAAAAAGTGAAGGGATAGTTTTTTTATTTTGAGTAAAATTAGGCGAGAACATGTGACTATAGCCACACTCCATCTTATGAAAATCTACTCCAATTGGTGCCCTCATTACCTGTTCCCGCTCATTGGAGGCTAACACATGTCAACCTTGTTTGCCTCTTACAGTCCAATTCAATCCCAAATCGGGAAAATTATCGAAGAAGTCATGAACCTATTATAATTTTAGACAATGGTGACCAAAGGCGGCGGAGAGCAGGGTTAGATGGTGGGCAGCCGAGGAGAAGAAAGAGAGAGAAGAGGTGGCGGAGAGCAGGGTCAGTTGATGGGCAGTCGAAGAGAAAAACGAGAGAGAAGAGGGAGTAACTAAGATTTGCAAGAGAGGTTTATCTTAAGGTGTGGTTGAATGCGGTGTAAAATGCACATTATCATGATCTGAAGATTAGGGTTAGGCCACGAGGATACATGCGCATTGTGACCGAGATCCTCATACCACTTGGACAAGAACAAAGAGTACTATAGGGATGGCATTCCCTTCATGTAAAAGCAAAGATTAATCTCTATATTTAACCTATAAAAATATGAGGGTCTCACTTTAGGAATGAGTTCTTTGTAATTTGATATCTTGGTGCATGCAGAATTAGTTGTGACAAGATAAAGCTAGGTGAACTGCTCAATCACATGGCTCGTGCAAGAGCGTGGTCTACGTTCAACTACAATGTCCGATACTCAAAAGAAAAGAAGCAATTGCATATATATCACATGAGTATCATAAATACCCAAAAAGGTCAGATCGACACTAAAGTAAATGCATGACATGGACATTGCCTACTTTCTATCGTTCACTTCATGCATGCTTTTTGAGATTAAGATGCTCATATTTAACTAAAGAGGAGGGAGCTTTTTGAGATTAAGATGCTCAGATTTAACTAAAGTGGAGAGAGACAGAGAGAGCAAAGTACAGGTGATAGGCTCGGTGACGATGGAGGAGTGATGGTGAGAATGATAACGGGAGTAGAGATAGTGATGGTGAAGCGCCCTGTGAAGCCAGTAGTAGAGGAACTCCACCGGCCCGACGTGAAGCAAAATCGTGGTTATCACACCGTCTGATCTCCACACCGGCAAGCAAGAAGCTCCGGCGAGTGTCATCGCCCCAATGTAGAAGATCAATCCATTGAACAGTATTTGGTCGTCCCTGCACAATAATTTTAACAAATTGAACAAAGAAAAGGAAATGTTTAACAATTACTTCATTAGTTCATTCCATGAAATAACCAGGCTTGTTTGAAGAAAAACACACGGATAGGCTGTAATATTTTTTTTTAATGTGTACGGTCGACTCCATTCCTTAGTTATAGGATCTTGCTATTAGCTGTTTGATGATATGATTGCGAGATATTAATTATGCTCCTTATTTACGACTGGTCTACTAAATTCATATGTCCAATGATGCGAAAAATTTTAACTTATCCTATACATGAGTGGTTAATTATATTCAACATCCACCACAACCTTTAATTTACCAGTCTTTGAAAAGCAAAAAAAAAAGAAGAAGATATTTTACGGTCCCACTAAAATTTAAATAGGGAAACAGCCATGTTGATATCTATAAATTTACAAAAATCAAGTAAAAATTACACTGGAATCTACATGTTGATATCTATAAATCGGGAATGTTTTAGGTGCTTAAAATAAAAATAAAAAAAGAGAGTTAAATGCGGCAAGATTTGAATAAAAAAAGTAAACCAGTGAAAAAATACGAAAATAGCTACAAAAAAACCTAAAATTATGCTCACTGTGATACATTTAATTTACTTTTTTTTTTTTTTTTTTGTGATATCCAAAACTCTAAACTATGCTAACTGTGACATATTTTCCCTAAACTTTTTCTTCTGACATAAAAAACTCCAAATATGTACCTATGTGACACATTTATCCTCTGTCAGGGTTCTGTTAGATGACTTTTCTGCCAAAACAATGTCAATTTAATTCACTTCAAACCACACGGGCACCATGTCAACGCAATTTGCTTTCTAGCGCCCATGTATAAAGATTTTAACTATTCTTATCGACAAATCTTTGACGGAGAGTAAATGTGTCACATACGTACAAATTTATGATTTTTGGTGTCACGAAAAAATATTTATGATAAATGTGTCACAGTATGCATAATTTAGGATTTTTGGGGGCCTTTGTCCAAAAAAATAAAAGCCACAAACCCTTAATGAATAAGTGCCACCAAATTTTTTATGATGAGACAAAACTTTTCTATCCATCTATTCAAGTTAAGACCCTTTTCATTTTTCATTTTTCAGTCGATATCATCAACTTGGTAAGCCCTTGTTATGATCCCCTTCTTATGGTTGAAGAAAGTCGAGGAAAAGATGATGATGAAGACCTGATCTTTCTGATCCCCGTCGAGAGAAAAGAAGATGATGATGAGGAGGGATGGACTCACCAGTCCCTTTCTCGGTCGACCTGCTCAAATTCAATGCCCTTGTCGACGATCCTGCCATTCCCTCTGGCGTTGCGGTACCGAGACAGAGTTATCCAAATTTGATTGTGGAGCATCCTCCATAGCAAAAACGGAAATATCAGGAAGGTGGAGACGTCCCTCTCCCTTCCATTTCTGTTGACGAAGACGTAAGTGCTGCGGACCACCCAAGGAGCCAGCACCACGTACTGCACACGGATAAAACGATGAAAAGAGCTGTCTTTTAGGACAGTTGATAAGCCTCGATGATTAAGAATTAAAAGCGAGACACGACTGCTTTGGCGGTAAAGGGATATCAACGAATGATCCTGGCAAATTGCCTTGTGTTTTCAAGAAAGTTGCCTTATGAGAAGATTTTGCTATCCTATCTTTTGAATATATCGAGCTACATATGGTTCACGTGGGATCTACAAGATTGGAATCTACATGGTTAGTGATCGTGACTGGCTCGATTCTTATCAACTCGGGTCTAGGTCAAAGTATTCCCATGAGGTGACACGGGGGTAAATACATATCTATAGGGGCTGGCCAGTGAATAAAAATAACATTTGGGAGAAAAAATGATATCGTTAACGATATCTACACTATGATAATGAGTCTTAGCCTCTTCATAATGAGGAGGTAGCGAAGCATCGGAACATGATCTTGATGCACTTTGTTTGCAGAAACCTTGACGATAAGCCCATGTAACTACGCAAACAGTTGCCAAAGTGCGCAAGTTTTTCTTCTGCGTGCATGTATGAGAGAGAGAGAGAGAGAGAGTTGATACCTTCAAGCTACCAAGAGGCTTCCATGGCCAATCAGTGAGTGGTCCTGGTTTAGAAGCCATGATTCACTTCGACACCACCACTCCTCTCTCTCTCTCTCTCTCTCTCTCTCTCTCACATAGTCTCATTCTCAGCACAGGCAATGCTCTAGTAGCGTTGGACCATATATAATGCTTCTCTGCTGTTCTCAGTGCAGGTATTGCATTAAAGAAAAAGGGGGAGGTCATGCTGTCCCGGCACGGGCCACTCACTTTTTGATAGTGTTTAGAGTAAAAGAGAAAAATAATGACAAAGTGTTTATGGTGGTTCAACCCCAGTTAGGGTTGTATGATATGTATTTATAGGAGTGACTAATTACAGAAATGGCACAGATAGAAGCATAATTACATAAATATCCCATAATACATATAAATTATACATTAATACTTTTGATGGCTCATAAATAATATTATCGTTCTGACCAAAATAATAATAATAATAATAATAATATCATAATGGAAAACGTTGTAAGAGTTTGCTTAGGATTCTAAGGAAACTAAGGAAAAACGAGGAATAAAAGGGCGCGTGGAAATTATTGGAATATTTTCAAATTATAGGATTGTGTTTGCACAACAAGTTGATACTGATTTGCTCCAGAAAATCATTGCTTTTTCACGTGTGCAACGTTCAAAGAAACGAATCTAATGATATTATTGAAGGAGGAGATATCCATAGGGTAATCAACTGCAAAATTTAGACGGTGGAATATCAATTTACAATAAAATCGATGCTATTCAACAATTCATAGATAAAGAAATATATGATATCTGATACGCAAATAATATCGATAAATTGCACTTTCAACCTTTTTGAAATTTTTTTTATGTGTTGAGATACATAGGACACAAGCTCTCTTGTTTGCACACTAAAACCCATGTTAGGAATCGAATTATTATCACATCTCAAGTGCAACGAGTAGCTTTCGAAATACACGAGTTTGTGCTCTTGAATGCGATAGAAAAAAAAGGTGCAAGGTCGGATGTTCCAGCCATGCTCAAAAGGGTGTTCACAACTGTGATAGTATATGGAATTTCATCTTTGGCACTTGAGAAAAATTGCGAGCTTAGCGATTGCCGGAGGTGTCGATGATGTATCTCGAGAGACCAATCCATTTTCGAAATGAGTCGTGCATTAATACATTTTGTCCGACCTTCAACCCGAAATATCGTACCTCGCAAACATTTCAAAGATTTTCAGTAAATAGGCAACATCTGTTCACATGGTTAGTTGGGCCTCCCCTCCAGGACTTGGTAGATAGGGAATTTACTCCTCTCATTTTGTTGCTGGATCTGCTTCCCCCTCTTCCATTAGTGAGTTTTGCAGCAATTACGGGCGTAAGGTAAACGTGACGAATGCCTTTTCCTTTCTTTTTTTTCTGTTTTTGTTTCCGTGATTTGAAGTGCCGATCCCTTTCAATGGTATACCGGGAGACGGAAATCTCCGTCCTTACATGGTTAAGCATTTTCGAAATAGCCGAAAAGAGTTGATTGTACGAATGAAAAGGTCCGAAACTTAATTTCATTACATACATAAGACTTATGACTTTCGGTCGGATTCTCCCATCTGTATGCATGATGATGCTGGAGCATTCCTTGAAGACGTCGACTATGCAAGAGAGTTGCCGATCTAGTGGACAAGCTGACAATGATCTAACAAGTTGCCAATTTGCAAGCCTATTGTTGAATTCCAAGTCTAATCGATTACGACAGGTCCGAAATTTGTTCGCATTTCTCGAAAGCCATTAATTTAGTCATTGGAACTAGTAAACCATGGAGACCCACAACCAGCTAAACTTATTTCCCATATTTTCAAGGTATAGTAAATGTCGTTCAAGTTTCTAGAGTGCTTATTATGGTTGTTTTCTAGTAAATCTTGTTATATCTTTCCTATAAGTCTTTTGACTTTCCAATGAGTCTTTAGTAATTACTCATACTTAGAGGGTTGTTCCATGCTCATCTATATAAGCATGCTATGATGAATAATAGAAGAAGACTTGATTGATTCATAATTATTTGAGCCTTTGGCTTGAGAAGAAGAAATTTTTATTATTTTGCTGTTACTTCTTAGATGGATTCCCACATGTGGCAAGTATTGCTTTTATCTTTTAGATTAGTTACCTATGAGTAGTGAGCGACCTATCCATTTAAGTTCTCATTCGTATTACCTCCTACTTCTTTGCACTCTCTCCGATGAAAAATTGGATTAAGAGCCTAGTTCAATGGCTAGTTGTCATCGACGTGGACCAAACATTGAGTCTTCTATAGTAGGGGTGAGCACCGTTCCAAGATAGAACTAGGAACAAGAGAGCTGTACCTGTGAGTCCGATTAGGTTCTCGGTCCTAGGGAGGAAGGTTCTAGTTCTCGGTTCCACTTTTTAGGAACCGTTAGTTCCTAATTCCTGGTTCAGTTCCTAAATTGAGGCCTGGAACCGGAACCAAATAACCGAGAACTGGGGTATTGAAATCGAGAACCAGGAAAAGATTTGAGAATCGAAACGGAAAATGTGAACCCTAAATAAATAAATAAAACCCTAATTTTCTTATTGCTTTTCACTTCTCAATTCTCAAATTCTCATCTACTTAGATTAGCGGTTGGAAGGCTTTTTTGTCTCTCCAAAGAGTTGGATCATTACCATGTGAAACAAAGGGCAAATATCTTCTTTAAATGATCAACTCTAAGAGTTCTAGCAGAAAAATTGTAGCCCATCACTGCACGTGCAAGATTTGCTCGGATGTCTTTCACATCCATCGGAGACGAATGATTTACCGATCCACTAAGATGTTGATATTTAATTTTGTTTCTTGCGAAGACTTGCGTTTAAGAATGCAGCTATATGCTTCAAAGGCTTGTGCTCTGGTCACACATGCACGACATCTTTCATAGGACTTTTTCGCTTGCATTAAGTGCCTCCCCTCCCACCTACCTCGTGCACATTATGTTTCACCAACCGGCGCTCCAAGTCCTGACTTTGGCCAACTCCTAGCGGCCTCTATTTGGCTGATCATCAATGCTCGCAGCTGAAAAAATATCAGGTAGACCCATCCCTCCACGTTAGTTTATTGATCAGTCCACTTATCGATTGACACGTGCACAAGGCCAACACAACAATTTTTTATTTGGCAAGTGGGACCCACTGCAACTTGGGTTTTGTCAAGGTAAAACGCAAGAAGTTGTCAGAGATAATATCTGGGAAAAAGGAAGGAAAAGAAAAAGGAAATTAGAAGAAATAGCGTTGGAAGATTGCGAGGCTCGAGCCGGCTTGGATCGTACAACTGAAAAGGAGGCCCGCCGTTCATGTACAGTATGTATCTATTATCATCTTGAAGATTACGTTTGGTGGATTAGTTTGCTTGCTCAAGTTAAACTCATGTCCCTCATCGCTCACAACGCACAAAGAATCTTGCGATTTTTACTTCGTGAAATCTAACATAAGTATCGCAACAACTGATGTGGTTGAGTAGATTAATTTGCAGTGCAATTCGCAGGAACGTTGTGGGTATTATAGGAACAATATTGTTGATAATTGCATCAAGGGCATTAATACGAAACTACAACTAAGGAAATTGTGCAATTTCGAATGTACAAATTACCCTAGTGTTATGCATAGTTAGTCGCTTTAAATGTCATCGCCCTTGTAACAACTATGTGCGAATCTTATTGGACTTCAAAATTGTCCATGTACTACTCAGATTTCGGGATACTGATATGTGTTGGCCTTTTTTTGCCCTTTTTCCATGACATTTACTTCTAAAAAAATAGCGGAAAAAGGGTCAGATAAGTCCTAAACTTTTTGCATTGGTATCAATTTAGTCATAAACCTTTTTTTGGTGTCAATTCAGTCCTAAACCTTTTATTTTTTGCGCCAATTCAGTCCTTTCGGCTAATTTTGATCGGATTTTGCTAATGTGGATGTTGCCGGCTTACGTGGAACCAACGTTGATAACTTTTAATAATATTTTAGTATTTTTCAAAATTTTTAATATTTTTTTCTTTTTCATTTTTTGTTCTTTTCATTTCTTCTTCCTCCAGCGAGTAGCCGGTTCCGCGAGCCGATGGAGGCTAGGGTCGGCAAGCTTGTCGGCTGCTGGCAAGGATGGTCACAACCTTGCGACCTTGCGACCTTTGCTAATGGCTAGGCGAGGCACAACCTCGCTAGCCTAGCACGTGGCCGTAAGACCTCGTCAGAAGCCAAGTGTTTGCTCATCCTAGGTTTATGATGGGACGTGACCCACTTCAACATTTATAGGTTCCACCCAACTCCGTGCAAGAGGAGTTGTGGAGGTAGTTGTGTAACTTGAAACCATTTTGTACGAATGCATGGTTGAATACTACAACGACACTCGTCAAGTTTTGGCTCCTCACTTTTTTGAATTTCAATAATTTTCCATAGAATTTAGTAATTTTAGTAAGTGGGCTTATTGACAGAATCATTTGAAAGTATAACAATATCCCTTTTTGTGGAATTTTTGTGCTTACACATCTTTGATAATCTCAAGTAGAGCTATCACTTCAACTTTGCTATCTAAGTTGATGCATACATGAGATGCGGACTTACTTTGATGCATGATATTTATTGTCCATCATTATACAAAAGGGAAAATTACCAAAACAGTCCTAAACGATTGTAATTGTGCAAATTCAGTCCTAAACATTTTGTATTTATGCCAATTCAGTCCATTCGGCTAATTTTGGCCAACCGACGCTTACATTAACACCAACCGACACTTGCGTGGTAATTTTAAAATATTTTTAAATTTTTTTTAGAATTTATTTTTATTTTTATTTTTTACTTTTCTTCTTTCCTTGGCCGGTCCAGCGACTGGTGACCACCATGGCCACCGCTTGGCCGACCTTGTCGTCGCCACTACAACCCTCGTCATGGGCGAGGTCAAGGCTAGCCCTCACCAGTGCCGGTGAGGGTGAGCCTCACTGGTGGCCAACGACCAGTTTTGCTGACCTTAGCTTCGGCTAGTTGCCGGTCGCTGGACTGGCCAGGGGAAGAAGAAAAGGAAACACAAATAAAAAATTTGAAAAAATAGAAAAAATAATTAAAAATTGTCATGTCAGCGTTAGTTGGAGGGCCAACGCTGGTCGACGTCTATGTCAACGCCAGCTAGGCAAAATTGGCCGAATGAATTGAGTTGGCTCAAATATAAAAGGTCTAGTGTGACATTTTGAACCTCTATATGATTGGAGGAAGGAATGGATCCCAAATGATTTGGGCATTCATCGACGGAGAATATGGAAACCGTCACCAGTATCGTCTATGAAGAAGTGTGCCGTGTTTCTTGGTGCCAATCGCCACTGCGCCAATTGTTTCCGATGCCGCATCATCACGCGACCCGACCTTTCTATTGCTTCGCCGTCATGTTCATTTTCCTTCGCTTTTCCCACTGCCATGCCGTCGGGAACACTACCGTCATTGACCCCCTTTTCTCTTCCCTTTTCTTTTTTTTTTCTCTTTTTTTTCTTTCCCACCACTTGGCGGAGGAGAAGTGCCATGTGGCGCCTGTCTTCACCACCGCCCCATCCAGCCATTGGCCATGTATGCAAAGGTAGGGGAAGAGTCATTCCACTCTCTTTCCTTCCTCTCATTTCCCCCCCTCTTCTGCCAACTCTCTTCCTTGCCAGCTCTCTCTCTCTTCTCTCTCTCTCTACTTAGAACTCACTAGCTGCAGACCCAGCTGACCAGCAGCTGCTCAACCCATATGCGGCAACCATCCGTCCATACGACACCGCTCCCTCCGCCATCTCGTCTCCTCACGTCAGTGGCAACAGCCACTACGAGCCGGAAACTGCCGCACCATGCTCTCTCTCCCAGCCAAGACCTGCACGCCGTGCCACCACACTCACCGCCAAGGCAAGTGTGCTCTCTCACTCCATACTAACCATTTTAGTGTTTGTATGTTGAGTTTGGGTCTTGGACTAGACAATGTGGTGGCTTGATGTTGTGGGGGAGAATGGTTTGATTGTGTATTTGCCCAAGTATGTTGGTTTAGACCTTTTGCAATGAGTTTTGAGGGTATAGGTTGTTGAACCAGGTTGGAAATGGATGTTGCATGTTGGTTTGGACTTCTGGTTTTGAGTTTCCTAGATGAGAATTCATGGGTTTCAAGTTAGAGTTGCGTTCTTGAAATTTGGCTTTGTTTTCTAGAACACTGCTGGACTTTTACGATTTTCCATTTTTATAGAGCTTTTTGTGATATGAATATTGAAAACTTTCTCCATAAAAGTTGTTCAGAAAATCTTAGACTAACATACTTTAAATTAAGATTTTTTCTGAGTTCAAATGGATTGTACGAAGCCCATATTTCTTACTGTATTAAATTTGTTCAGTACAATAAAATCAGTGACCTTTTTGTCTTCTCGAATTTTTATAAAAATTTCAGTTTGAAATTGGACATATTTCCTTCACGAAAGTTGTTAAAGAAATCCATGTCTACAACGTATAAAAATTTAGAAGTATTTTGAGAAGATTTGGTTTGCGAAATGAGTATTTCTTTTGGTTTAATCATGATGCTCTAGCGGGCCAGTTTTGGTTAGAATTTAAGTGGCTCATTCTCAGGTATACAGAATGATCTGGTTTTACACTATTCACGAAAAATGTCACTTAAGGTCTTTTATATTACATATTCAAATTTCATAATTTTTTGAGATCATTTACTATATTATTGATCTTGATTTCTCAAAATACTCAAAACTGCCTTATTTTACCTATTGTTAGAAAATCTCGAATTTTTATTAGAAGATGATGGATTCTTAATTTCTTGTCTACTAGAGATAGTAACCACACTCAATTAGCTTTCCAATGAGGCATTAATGGTCATGATATGATGAGGCAAAGTTGATACTCATGAATTGGTTTGGAGTCCAAGGGGTACACGGTAAGTTGTAAGTTCATTGTGAGCTATGCATGTAATAAATGAAAAGATCGTTTGTGTGTGTGAATGTGTGACTAAGAGATGATTGATCCATCGGTCTCCGGACAACAGTGCCCCGAAGAGCTGAAGGGAAAGCGAGATGCCGTGTTCGGTGGACTACGATGCCTAGGAGGTACCATGCCTAGATGCCCTACGAGTTTGATTGGGATGCCGTGGTTAGTGGACTACGAAGCCCATGCGGGTTGATGAGAATTCTAGCGTATATTGCGGCAGACTGGAGGGTGCACCAGACCCTACTAAACAGGATGCTCCTCCATGCGTGGCCGGCGAGTGCACCAGACTTGTGCCTTGGAGTGGAGATTAAAGTTTGATTAATGTCACGTAACACATGCGATGTGTGCTCATGTGATTGCCTATTGTCACAACCTATCCTCCCGCGGTGCATCATCTAGGGGTTTGGCTAATGGATTATTAAGTCTAAGCCTAACTCGGACCTTCCCAAACCTTATCAATTCACGACTTAGGATTAAGTTCTTGACATGCAAATTATTTCAATCAGGAGTCGCCACTATTCTATTTTTTGGTGAGACGATTATAAACCCAAGTAAAGTATCGGGAGAATTACTTTATTCCTACGAATCAGAGATTATGGATTCAGGGACTTAATTACACTAGATTACTCTAATACCCTTTCGGTACATTTTCTCTTTTATTTCAAAAATATTTTCAGGTAACTTGGATTGATTTTACACTTATCCACTAACATGCCATGTGATCATGCCGGTGCGCAACCAATAATATAACACTCAATAATGCAAAGTAATAAATAAACTGCAAGATAGGGACTTACCTCAAAGCAACAAAAGCATCTACAATGATAATTAGAAATTCATATTTACAATCCTAATATGATTTTTAATTAACACACAATTTTACTCAAATCTTTTTTTAGGGTTTTCTCTGATTTAACGAAAACTAAACCTTTTGCAGTGCATTCTACTTCTAGTATGACATGAGATATACAATTTATTTAAATGTCCTAATTCTAACAACAATTAAATGCACTATCTCTAATGTGGCACACAAAGGAACCTTGACATGAGATTTTTAATTATGGGAATTAATTAATATGCAACTGCTCCAACGTGATGACGTAGAAAGAATGCCTATTCTAACGTGACACGCAATGTCATGATCCTAACATATAATCACTAAATGATATGCAAGCAATGACATGTCATACATGATGACATGGCAAGTTAGGAATGACGTGGCAAGTTATAAATGACGTGATAAGATGACATGCAAGCATGATGCAATCTAAATTATATGACATGCACATGTTTATTTTTATTTTTATTTTATATTTTTTTATGAAATTCGAAATTAATTAAATTCCCTAATATTAACATGCAATCTATCCTAAAAATAATCTATATATATTTTTTTGGATTTTTTAAAAAATAATCTCTAATATTAACATGCAATCTATCAATTCAAATTGAACAAAGATAAAAAGAAATAACAATCAAATCAACATGACACCATATCGCAAAATATTACTGATATCTATTTAAATTTAGAAATGATAGATTGACAAATCATATCCCGAGCATGAGATCGGATTGGTCAATTTTTCCACACAATCGCAAATCGTATCTCGAGCAGCAGATCGGATTGACGATTTTCCGTGCAATCGCAAATCATATCTCGGGCAGGAGATTAGATTGACAACCACATCACGTTACGAAATTAGGAAATAATTACTAATTTAAAAGTTATTCGAGAACTTAATCGATACGATAATGTCACTCAAGCATTCAAACAAAATTGCAATATTTCAAATAAGGAAACAATATACTTGAAAATCAAATTAGATGAAATTTTTACCTAATTTGAATATTTGCTTTCCAAGTTTGGACTGGCAGATGGTGGCTCGCAGATCACGAACGATGCAGCTGGATCCGGTGATGGAGATGGCATCACAGTGGCCTTGTTTACTCGGACCAAAAGTCACGGATCAGTGAGGAGAGACAGCAGCATCGTCGTCTCGATCCAGAGTAGCAAGTGTCGTTAGCTCTGTTGGAGTTACTCGCTTGGCTTGTAGGGATGGATATTGGATTCGGCCAAAGAAAACCTACACATATAAAAGCTTAAAATAAAACAAATAACTGAATTAGTGGAGGTCTCGAGCATGTCAGGGATGCTTGGAAAATTTGCAAGAAATTAGTCAAGTGTTGTTTGCATTGATTTCCAAGTGTTTCCAAATGGATTCCTTTGAGAACCTCCCAAAGTCTGATGACGGTGGACCTTCTTCCGAAGTAATCTAGTGAGGTCTTCTCCTATGGGCAACAGGTATTGCTAAAGAGACGGTAAACCACCAATTCGTCAAGACAGCGGCTGCTCGTCAGGCCAACAGGCGTGTGTCGTGGCCGTGGACAGGGGTGAGTGAAGCAAAGTTGCAGCCGTATGAGTGGATGCTCGGCCACGACTCCTCTCCCTCTCTCTCTAGTATATTCTCACTTCTCACCTCTTTTTCTATGTTTCTTTGAATGGCCGTATATGTAAGTTGTGTGGCCTCCTCCCTATGCTCTCACTCACGATTTTTGGCACCCTGAGAAGTGAAGCCCTCCTCATCCTTTTATATACTTTTTTTCACTGACAAATCCTTTGACGCATGCATATTTTCTTTCATCTTTCTTTTCAATCAAATATTCCTTTTGTTAACTAAATCTTGCTCTCAATTATTTATTCCCTCAAATAGTTGACCTTACAAATATCATGGGAATTATGCCGATTGCTTCTTTCTTATTTGCTATGTGACCAAAATCTTGATAATATCAAGCTTTATCGCTTCAAATTTTCATCAAATTTTCCTAACTTGATATACATGATTTCAGCCACCGCAGGCTTAGTCCAGTTAAGCTAAAAATCATTCACTCAAGTCCACCTATTGCCAGTCCAATGCAAATGCAACTATATAAGCCTAACTACTTATTCAAATGCTCCTAATCTATATGCAATTTAACTAATTTTTTTGTCTAGGGACTGGGATCGAACCCTAATTTTTTATGCAATGAACGACTGATTGAATCACCAAAATTTAGGTATCAACATCTATTCATTGGTTGACGATCTTAATGCCCGGTGATTAGTAGCATAGAGAGAAAAGGGAGTATATGCATGCTATGGCTAGTTGGTGGATTGGTTTAGCTGTCTATCGGATTGATCTTGTTGATATGCTTGACATTATTTGTTTAGTATGGCGTGATAGAGTTTACTTTGCTGATCTTTCGCTCACTGTTTATTGTTGACGCCTTTTTACATATCTATAGCGATGCCAATACTTCCCACATTGACCTCCATTAGCTACGGAGTGCCCATTGATTTTGAGGGCCACTTGTCTGAGTTTGTGGACCCATACTTCCCGGGGATAGTCTTTATCAAGTGTATCTCCATACTGACTGTAGATGTTGGGTCCCCAGTGGGACCCATACTTTTGGAGTTTGTCGTCGTTTATGTTCGTGCTCGAGGACAGCTAGTGAGTCCTCTCCCGCACCTAGGGCAGGATGGAGCGAGCAATGGTGCTAGTAGCGAGGTTGAGTGAGGACGGTATCGAGGAGGGGGAAGGAGGAACTTTTGGAAGACACAATTGTGACATTTTGGGATAGAGTCGTGTGTTGGGGTGATCGCTTTTGTTTTTTTGAAGTGAGTGGTGGGTCCATGTGTAGTGGCGCCTATAGGCAGTCTGCCTGAGTGTGAACTCACCCTTGTATCACCCCTGTTATTAAGTATGATGAATGGTAATTTCATATCTTGCGCGTCCTTGCATTTTTTTATTTTTATGTCACATTCATGTTATAAATGTTAAAAAGAAGCATCTTCTACCTATGAAAAATTTGATGAATATTGAGAAATATGAGGATTCCTCTTGACAGGGCTGGGCTTGGGATGCTACATTTAGGACTGAATTGGCAAAAAAAAAAAAGATTTAAGACTGAATTGGTATAATAACAATAGGTTTAGGACTGTTTTGATAATTTTGCCATATATAAAATGACCGCAAATTGTGTTGTTTCAATCGAGTCCCACTATATAGAATGAATTAGTGGTTAGCTTTATAGTTTGCATCATAGATTTAATCCGTTGTTAGCTTCATGTCATTATGCGTGTTATCTAACTTAAGATCGCAGATATTGATGTCATGCATTTAGAAAACATACATTATTTATATATGTCATCTTGCATATAGGATTTGGAATGCATGTTAATTTAACATGTAGATTCCTAGGGGTTAATTCGGTCTTTTGTCAATTAACAAAGAAAAAGAGCAAAAAATTTGAATTAGAGAGTTTCATGTCTATTGCATTAATTAGGTTAATTGATTTTGTATAATGCATATTGCATGACATTTAGTAAATTATGTCATATAGGATTAATTTTGATTGGTATCTCATATAGATGACATTTCATATCAATGCATGCTCAATTTCATCGCATTTATGTTAGAACTCATCATGCATGTCATATAGCCATGACATTCCTACACATCATTTAGTATTGTAATTAGTGCATCAAGTTAATTTCCATCACATAAAATTTTAGGGTTCATTAGGAAAGATTGCATGCTTATTAGTCAATAATCCACGCACATACATAACATTCATGCAAATTGTTCTAAAGTCATAGTTTGGAGAAACCTTGTGATGATGTATAGTGACATGCTTTGCTTAGCACGTCCAGGTTCTTTATAATTTCTGTTTTTTATTTACTGCCTTGATTATTGGGTATTACTTTCCCGATTACGTACTCGCACGATCATCTCTCACATGTTAGTGGCGTGTATGAAAATTGATCATTAATGCATGCAAAACATTTTTGAAATAAAGAGAAATTGTACCGAAAATGTGTTAGATTAATATAACATAACCAAGTTCTCGAATCTATTAAATTTCTATTTCGCATAAGTAAAATATACTCTCACATTTTACTTGGGTGTCTAATCATCCAATAATTGATTAGTAGATGCTCCAAAAGGTAAGATAGGCAAGATAAATTGCTTGATTGAATCGAGTACCAAGTTTCGATTGATAGGGCTTGAAAGGGCATGTGCTAAGCACCATGCTTAGCAATCCATTGATTTTTCCTTGGTGGTTCACCTCTGAAAAGGTTGTGACATGTAATTGGCTCCGTTTGATAATATAATTGACGCCAATGAATACTTGCTCATACTATCTACTTTACACAATATCTTGAATGGAGATCAACTAACAGAGGGATTACAAAATAGGAGAGCACATTGAAAGCATATGAAAGGTGTGAATATGCTAATAGTGGGAGAACCAAATAGAGAAAGCATCTTGAACTTCTAATGCACAAATTGCCTTCTCTTTACAAAGGGAGATGCTGAAAATGAACTTGAACAGTGGTTAAAGGAAATGTGTATTGTAACGACCTAGGTCCCACTCGCAAGATATTGTCCCTTTTGGACACTAAGTCCTTATGGTTTTGTTCTTTCGATGGCAGCTCATACTATCTCTAGAAAAGGTATCTTGCAAGTTAAGGTTTCCCAAGCTTTTATAAGCAAGCCCAAGGCTCCCTTCCTAGGCGATATGGGACAGGAAACATGCCCCCCTTGTCATCCTAGAAGCCTACCAGAAGCCACTCCTTGTCCAAGTCCTCGGACCCCGGTGATCACTCCCCGCCCTCGTCGAACCGGGTCGTTACATTCTCCCTTCCTTCGAGCACAGTGTCCTCATTGTGGCCTCACATGCGATCGGGAGTCGGCTCTGATACCACTTGTAACGACTTAGGTCTCACTTGCAAGATATTGTCCGCTTTGGACACTAAGTTCTCACAGTTTTGTTCCTCTGAGAGCAGCCCAAACTACCCCCAAGAAAAGCTTCTTGCAAGTTAAGATTTCCCAAGCTTTTATAAGCATGCCCAAGACTCCCTCTCTAGGCGATGTAGGACAGGAGACATGCCCAAGACTCCCTCCCTAGGCGATGTAGGACATGAGACATGCCCCCCTTGCCATCCTAGAAGCCTGCTGGAAGCCGCTCCTTGTCTAGGTCCTCGGACCCCGGCGACCACTCTCCGCCCTCGTCGGACTGGGTCGTTACATTCTTTAAATGGGTAATGTCACGCTCCGAACCCCATCGAGCGCGCAACATCCCGATATTCGGTCGAAATTGTGCGATGACCTAGGAAACATCGCCAACCCAACGATCTCATCAGAGTTAATCACGGCGGAAACAATATATAATCCGGGACAATAAATTTGGAGAAACTAGGGGAAAGAAAATCGCCAAATCACCAATACAAAATTTACCTCGATATATACGATATCCATTTACAAAACAAGCTTATGCCACAACCACCTTTTGTCATCCACAAAGCATATATGCACGCCGAGCTACTACTACAAACCGCCAACAACAAAAGATCATTCGCCTAGGTCAGCACTACCCAAAAATGGGACACATCTTCCTCCAAGAACTAACCCCTATGCCCTCTCGGAGGTGTCCACTCTGACTCACTGTCCTCGACATCACCACCTGAATCCTCCTTAGCTGCCTGTTCACCCGACGGCTCCGAGTCGGCCTCAATCTGATCATGGCTCAAGTGGGGGTTCTGAAATGGTTTGGTTGAAACAACCATGAAACACTTCTCAATAAGTTGCAATCTAGGCCCTACCTAGACTACCATGTATTTCCAGATAAATTCAGACACACAATCAAGTAATACACACAACCACATGCGCATTCTAAATTAAATTCAAGCCCAAAGCACACGTTAAGCACACGGCACCTTGTTTCCACATTCCACTCGATTGTACATGTCTCATCACACTACTTTCTATCAACTCGCCAGTGACCTGCGTAATAGTACCGCTTCAGGTTCACTACGAACATCTCATAATCACAACACTCTGTAGCCCGCATAATGGTACCGCCTTAGGCTATGTATATTCCCTGCGTAATGGTACCGCCTCAGGCTCAATATCCGTCACCTAGTACACAACCCGCGTAATGATACCGCCACAGGTTGGCCAAATTCACAACACTTCTCGGCTTGCGTAATGGTACCGCCTCAAGCCATGTATCTTGCCCGCGTAATGGTACCGCCTCAAGCTCAACACCTACCACCTGCTACACAGCCCGCATAATGGTACTGCCTTAGGTTGACAGTCTTCCGGTAATACCGGGCATCGTCCCGCGTAACGGTACCACCTCAGGACGACACAATTCCTTGCATAATGGTACCGCCTCAGGGATTCTCGTAACCTCATGCTTGACGTTTCACATTCTTTCTCATTCATTTATCCGCACACTTTACACACCAACAAGCCCAATTACTGGCCAATGACACTCGGCCCATGCACACATCAATCTCGTGCATTTCCCATGCTTAACATAAGCCCAAACATTGTCAAATGACGATTCACTCAATTCAGCCCATGCGTGCACACAACGACTTGCATTTCAATCAAAGAATTCACACACCAACTAGAATTCAAGGCCACCAACGGCCCACATTCACAGCCACATACACAGCCACAAATCTCACACGTGCACATACTCGGGCGTCAATTAAATGCACGTCAATGCATCAATACCAACCATTTCAATTCAGCCTACATACACACGCATTCAAACATCAATTCCAGTCACGATGGCAACAACTATTCAACCTTGACATCCCCACCATTCCGCTCATAAAAATGAACATCCATAGAATCAAGGTAAATCTGAGCAGTTTACATAGTGACCGAAATCTCATAAAAAAATAGTAAAGAAACTCCAAAATTTCTAAATTTTGGATATATCATAAAAAACATCTTGATAAACATTTCTTATGAAGAACACAAAATCCGGTTCAATCTGCAACCATGCCTTTTTGTCCCTCGAAATCAGACCAAAATCAGTTCGCTCTAATAAACGGTTTTGTCCTCAAAATACATTTCTTTCAATACCCAAGTCACCTTGAAATGCTTTGAAATTTTTATATGTCATAGAAAAGAGAGTCTCCAACAACTTTTGAGAAGGAAGTTTATTGAAACTGGATCTGGAAAATTTTATAAAAATTCGGCAAGAGAAGAAGGTTTGGATGAATAGTATTCCGGGCAGTTTTAAGACGGTCTAAAAATGGGTTTTCGTGCAATCCAAATGGCCTCCAAAAATTTTGAATTTAAAATATGTTATACTTCAAGATATTGGGAGCAATTTTCACGAAGAAAACTTCCTCAAATTCGGCCCACAAAATTCTCCACAAAAAATAGCAAGCCGGACGGGTACAATAACCGAGAATCACACCAAACCTCAAGGATTCAAATCCTAATTGATTTTTACCGAATTTCAACCGCCAAAACTCATTTCGCCATGTCCAAATTAACATCTAACAGCCACATGAACATCCATGAACACAACAAGGGGTCAAGCTCACTTCCAATGCATCTATAATTATTTCCATCACCTCCTAAAACTAACTGAATCGTGTCTAAATGAATCTGATAATACCTAATATCTTAAATAAGGTTTAGATTATAACTTACTTGACTCTAGACTAATGCGACTAGAGCAGAAAGTAGCGGCAAGCTAGCGATCTAGCGGCGACGTGCGGCGGCGGTGACGGCGACGGCGAATAGCGAGCGGCGGTGGCTGGATTCTCACGGCCAAGAGAGAGAGAGGGTGAGCCGAGAGAGGGAGGGGGACGGCGGTGGCACAGCGTGAGGCCCGGCGGTAGGACCAGCGAGCGGCGGCAACGGCGGTGGTGGCCGAGAAAGAAAGCCGGCGAGAGAGAGAGAGAGAGAGAGAGAGAGAGAGAGAGAGAGAGAGAGAGAGAGAGAGAAGAGAGAGAAACTTGGGGAGCAAGAATGAGGAGAGAGAGACGATAAGGAATATTTATTAGGGGGAATAGTGGATGCCAAGTGTCAAAAATCCAATGGCTTGACCAAACTACCCTTCATCCAATGGCTCTCCTTCCTTCTTATCAAATAATTTGAGGGCATTTTGGTCATCTCCCAAAACTCAATTATTGGGCTTGACTTATCCACATAAATATCCAAAATTAAATCTCCAAAATTCTCCAAAAATTCGGAATACCAAAATAGGGTTAGGGGCAAAATCGTCATTTTCTAATTTCGGGCAAAATTTCCATTTTTCGGCTCCCCCGATCCCTAATATATTTGGCCAACATAATATGACGTCGTCCTTGTAAAAATAGTCGTGTACGTTCACGAAAATCGGCGTCCAAATCCAGATTCAATTTCACGATCAAAATCGCTCAATCTCAATTTGAGGGTTTCTCATTAACGGGCGGCTGTTTAGGGATTACATGTATCGACCTAGGGTTATTCGAGTCACGACGGTATTAATTACCAAGAGAACATGAGAATTTATCGTTAGTTCCAGAGGTCACGATTTTTCGGATTAAGTTCGGCATTTGTTCACCACGTGTACTCTCAGTTGTGCAGAATCACCTGCGATCCGATTGTACGTTGTTGGCAAAACCAAATCCGTCATCTTTCTAGGATCGACCCCTATTGGTCCAAAATATTTCTTCATCGTTTCTCGGAATCGGTGCTCATTTCGCGGTCGAGTTCTTGGTCCATGTACCATTTTCCTATTTAGCCATTCCCGTTTGATTAGTATCCCGAGAATGATCAGTTCCGGGCGAGACTTGCTAAAATGAAGAAATAATATCAATTTCATTGAATCTGGAAATATGTCGAAATTTAGGATGTTACAATAATTATTTATTTATTTAGTGTTTGCCCGTACCACAAAGAGGGGCAATTCTGTGCTGGTGGGACAACTTCTAAGGACTCTTAGAAGAAAGATGGATCGAGTAAGTACAGAGTTAGAAATTTACTTCGAGTACGTTTCTTAAGAAATTGGTAACTTTCTTTCAATTATACTAGAAAACTGATTTTATGAAAGCTACATCTAGTAACGAAAATTTACTAAACTCTTAAGGAATTTCATTGCTATACGATACAGATGTTTTACCGTAACTTGGTAAGAACGTAAAACGCATAACTTCTGGGGGTGAATATAGCAAATGGATCATGTTAAACAGATCCTATCCAAAACGAAAACCTCATAAATAGAGCGTGAGGCATAATTTTACGTAAGTCATCCCAGAGGGTATTGTATTGTGCGTTGCATGGTATCACAGATATGTCCATGCTCTATGTGAATTGAGATAAATCTAACTCAGTTTCTGGGAACATAAGCAGGGATGCCAAGAGGTTGAAAGCCATGCCGTAGAATTGCTTGCAATGCTTTGTTGATGTCGGTGATCGTGTAGCCACACTCATGTTCCTCCCACCCTTCTGCTTCATGTAGAATCCCCGCAACGTGCCATGCGCTCATCAATCTTCGTGGCAACCAGTTCTGCAGTATTACAACGAGAGTAAGTAGAAGATTTATACTAAGGTTGCTGCATGCATACAGATTCGTCCACACAAGGAATCTGCAAATCGAAACAGCTATATGGTGATGTAAGTATTGTGGTTTGGCCAAATTAACAATGATACATGTGTCACTGGTCTTAACTATCTGGTGGAATCAATCTTTTTACACCATGCGTTGAATGTTAGTAAGGTAGGTTTTGCATTTGTAATAAAAGCACACGTTTTGTTTCCTGCAAAAAATATTAAAGCGCACTCCCTTCCACAGAATAAAATAAAGATCAATTGAAATTTCAATTATAGGCCATATCATACCTCACAGGAATGCACATTCTCAAGTGACGGAGGAGTGACCATGGTCGGTGTGTGGTGGTAGAAGCAGTTGCTGTGCAACTTTTTTGGAGGGAATTGCGTGAAGGGTATGAATAATGTCCCTCTTGATGCTTTTAATTGATCTTCATCTGTTATGTCATCTCCAACTATCCATACCTAAACATTTACCGATCGTTAGCAGTCATTCGCGAATGTTACTGTCATCGGCAGGTTGTGATAATAAGTTCTTATGGCATTATATACACAGATGTAATAGCAATTAGGGTTTTCAATTCTTACTAAGAATCCCAACAAAACCCAGAAACGAACACGCTGAATCTTTAAAAGTCTATGCATGTTGATATTTGAAGTCATTTGCGACAAGGGCAAGATTCATTTACCTTTGGAGCATGGCCGCTTGAGAGAAGCAGATTGCTGTCACACTCGTGATTGAGTGATTTCTTCAGCATCTTGTACTCATGCTCATGCAGTGTAGCCACCTAAATTAAGGTTTATATCATTATTGAAGAAGAGTAGTTAGAGGTAGCGAGCCAAATCAGAAAGACAATAAGTAAATGATGCCAATAACAGCCCTCTTATCCTTTTTTTTTTGTTTATGGGACTTGAATTTACAAAGATGTTGTAAGGTGGCCAGTTTCATGTTATCTCCAATGTAATGAAAATTGACAATGTTCACATGTAGATGGAAAAGTCACACGTTGCGATCGAAAATTAATAAAACTTTTTGCATGTGTGTTTGATGCTATATCTACTTTGCTACTAAAGATATATCCTTTCGCTGATCAGAAAGCAATACTTTGCTGTTGAGAATCAAGTGGAATTTACTTTGCTACTGAGAATCGGGTATCATCTTTTCAGTTAGGTTACGATATGAATTCTCTTCCTTTTTTTTTTACTAAGAAGTCCTTTTTAAGAAATAATATCAAAATATTTAAGTGTTAAACCACATCATAATTTAATAGTTTAAGATTTTAGAATAGTGAGCACAGATTCTACAAAGTTTCACAAAATTATCCCATCAGGAGGTTTCGGGTTTTAATCTTTTCAAAACCTATATTTCGTACGGGAATCAAACATGTATCATGTGCTTTCTAATTTCACTAGATGCAACCTCGATTACTATAAAAATGAGAGAATTACTTTAAGCATTTTTGGGGGAGCTGCATATAAGAATTACCATCCAAATTATTTTATTTACCTTGATTCCCCCTTGGCACAAAGCAAAAGCAATGGCATAGGCCACCTTAGTGAGCCTCCCTCTGAAGAGGACTTGGACAGTTCCTTTGGGAATGCTATTGACCACCACAGCCACTGCTAATCCACTCCAATCCACAACTCTCACTCTGAGTTGAGGGTGTCTCCCCACATACAAGCCACCACATCCGTTCAGCTCCTCTCCCTGCAAATACCAAGTTTTGGGTACTTGAGTGTGGTCATATTGCTTTGTTGGGCAATAACAGCAGAATAATCGTATTAAGTCATTGGAATGATGTGACATAATAATATCATCAATTATCCAAAAGATTAATCGTATTAAGTCATTTGACGTATAGACAGAGCTAATCCCAATGTGAAAAATTTTGTGTCAATTTCTCAATGGGATCCAATTATACACCAAATGTGATTGGTCTCAAAGTAGCCACACGACGATCAAAAGCTTGGCTTGGTCAGTCCACCAATCCGTTTATACGATTGGGATCGAAGTACAAATAAGTACTAGGTGTTTTTAGTTAATCCCCTTTACAAAACATGTTCATTTCAGTGAAAGTAAAAGCAAAAAGTTCCTCCTGCCAAAAATTATAAAGCTATTTAAATTATGAGAAAGCAATATTTAAACTTACGGGTCAAATTTTTGCATTTTACAATGTTCCAAGTAATTCGAATTGTGAAATTGTCAAAATGCGTGCACAAGAGTTTATCATATAGTAAATAAGAAAAGTTCAATATAGACGGACCTTGACACTCTAGTTTAAATGAAAAAAAAGAATTTGAGAGGTGGGAAATGTATAATGGGAATAGAATTGTTGAAGAAAGTAATTAGAATTATGAAATTGTCAAAATGCATTCGCACAAGGGTTTATCATATAGTAAATAAGAAAAGTTCAAGACAGATGGGCCTTGACATTCTAGCTTAAACGAAAAAAATTGAGAGGTGAGAAATGTGCTATGAGAATAAAATCGTTGAAGAAAATGATTCCATGGAGCTGTTTAGAGCATAAGTTATTGACTCTTTGTTGATTTAATTTTTTTGATCGAATTTTGATATTCTGTAAAGGGATATGATGAAAGTATGTTTGGAACTGAACAAAAATGGTGGGAGGGGGGGGGGAGGACGACGATGGTGGGATCATTTCTTTTTCACACCTCTTAATTTTTCCTTGGGCCCCACCATAATAAGATTATTGAATTCTTCGCCTACCGTTTCGTCCTATTTGCGATCCCCCTCCCCCACCTCTCCATAAAACAAGAATTCATGTAACCCAAGAACGTCGATCTGTGCTTCAAAGCGACACGACTTTCCGTTGCACCAGACAGAAACATAAATCGCCAACCTACCATGACAACTCCTGTTGATCCTAAGGCCAAAACCCATTTATTGCAGGCCCCTCTCAAAGTTTTTTTGTTCCCCAGCATCCATTCATTCAGACCCGATCACGCCCAAGTTTCCTTCCCCATACTCGTCAAAACAATGTTTTAATTTTCAAAGTATCGATGTTCCACTTTGCGACAACAGTTATTGCATTGGAAATTACGATATTTCTTGAATTAGTTACTTAAAATAAGTGTCTTGACACATTCGGGTTCGTAAATTTCTTTTGCTCGTAGATGATAGAATCGACTTTTAAATCAAAAACTTGCTTGCTGAAGTATGTAGCGTGAACATATTGAACATTTAATCAAGGGGAATTAAGTTACAAGTTCACTTATGAGAAGTCATCAAATCGGATTGTGTAATACGATCTAAGTAATGACTGATATACAAAATTAGTGTATAAAATGATGTGATTGACTGTCAATGAGTTCATATTCGACACTTAATAATGGTTCCTGTCTCATAAATTTGTATACTAATTTTGTAAACCAATCTTAATAGACTCATCGATAATCTATTACTGTGGTTTAGAGAGAGAGAGAGAGAGAGAGAGAGAGAGAGACTTACGAGGGGGTGTACATGAGGTACTTGAGAGGGGGGAAGTATGAAAAGATCCACTTAGGAATGAGCTCGAAATAGTGGTGCCCCGTATTGTTCATTAGGTCGATGTACGTCACGTAATCGAGAACCGGGAAAAGATTTGAGAATCGAAACGGAAAACGTGAATCCTAAATAAATAAATAAAATTCTAATTTTCTTATTACTTTTCACTTCTCAATTCTCAAATTCTCATCTACTTAGATTAGCGGTTGGAAGGCTTTTTTGTCTCTCCAAAGAGTTGGATCATTACCATGTGAAACAAAGGGCAAATATCTTCTTTAAATGATCTACTCTAAGGGTTCTAGCAGAAAAATTGTAGCCCATTACTGCACGTGCATGATTTGCTCGGATGTCTTTCTCATCCATCGGAGGCGAATGATTTACCGATCCACTAAGATGTTGATATTTAATTTTGTTTCTTGCGAAGACTTGCGTTTAAGAATGTAGCTATATCCCTTACCCAAAAAAAAAAGAATGTAGCTATATGCTTCAAAGGCTTGTGCTCTGGTCACACATGCACGACATCTTTCATAGGACTTTTTCGCTTGCATTAAGTGCCTCCCCTCCCACCTACCTCGTGCACATTATGTTTCACCAACCGGCGCTCCAAGTCCTGACTTTGGCCAACTCCTAGCGGCCTCTATTTGGCTGATCATCAATGCTCGCACCGGAAAAAATATCAGGTAGACCCATCCCTCCACGTTAGTTTATTGATCAGTCCACTTATCGATTGACACGTGCACAAGGCCAACACAACAATTTTTTATTTGGCAAGTGGGACCCACTGCAACTTGGGTTTTGACAAGGTAAAACGCAAGAACTTGTCAGAGATAATATCTGGGAAAAAGGAAGGAAAAGAAAAAGGAAATTAGAAGAAATAGCGTTGGAAGATTGCGAGGCTCAGAGTCGCCTTGGATCGTACAACTGAAAAGGAGGCCCGCCGTTCATGTACAGTATGTATCTATTATCATCTTGGAGATTACGTTTGGTGGATTAGTTTGCTTGCTCAAGTTAAACTCAAGTCCCTCATCGCTCACAACGCACAAAGAAACTTGCGATTTTTACTTCGTGAAATCTAATATAAGTGTCGCAACAACTGATGTGGATGAGCAAATTAATCTGCAGTGCAATTCGCAGGAACATTGTGGGTATTATAGAAACGATATTGTTGATAATTGCATCAAGGGCATTAATACGAAACTGCAACTAAGGAAATTGTGCAATTTTGAGTGTAGAAATTGCCCTAGTGTTATGCATAGTTAGTCGCTTTAAATGTCATCGCCCTTGTAACAACTATGAGCAAATCTTATTGGACTTCAAAATTGTCCATGTACTACTCAGATTTTGGGATACTGATATGTGTTGGTCTTTTTTGGCCCTTTTTCCGTGACATTTACTTCTGAAAAAACAGTAGAAAAAGGGTCAGATAAGTCCTAAACCTTTTATATTTGTGTCAATTTAGTCATAAACCTTTTTTTTTGTGTCAATTCAGTCTTAAACCTTTTATTGTTTGCGCCAATTCAGTCCTTCAAGCTAATTTTGATGGGATTTTGCTAACGTGGACGTCGCTGGCTTACGTGGAGCCGACGTGGACAACTTTTAATAATATTTTAGTATTTTTCAAAAAATTTTAATATTTTTTCTTTTTCATTTTTTGTTCTTTTCATTTCTTCTTCCTCTAGCAGGTTGCCGGTTCGGCGACCCGATAAAGGCTAGGGTCGACGAGCTTGCTGGCTGCTGGCAAGGATGGTCGCGACCTCGCAGCCTTTGCTAGTGGCTAGGCGAGGCACAATCTCGCCAGCCTAGCACGTGGCCGCAAGACTTCGCCAGAAGCCAAGTGTTTGCTCATCCTAGGTTTATGATGGGACACGGCCCACTTCAACATTTATAGGTTCCACCCAACTCTGTGCAAGAGGAGTTGTGGAGGTAGTTGTGTAACTTGAAACCATTTTGTACGAATGTATGGTTGAATACTACAGCAACACCTATCAAGTTTTGGCTCCTCACTTTTTTGAATTTCGGTAATTTTCTATAGAATTTAGTAATTTTAGTAAGTGGGCTTATTGACAGAATCATCTGGAAGTATAACAATATCCCTTTTTGTCGAATTTTTATGCTTACACATCTTTAATAATCTCAAGTAGAGCTATCACTTCAACTTTGCTATCTAAGTTGATACATACGTGAGATGCGGACTTACTTTGATGCATGATATTTAATGTCCATCAATATACAAAAGGGAAAATTACTAAAATAGTTCTAAACCTATTGCAATTGTGCCAATTAAATCCTAAACATTTTATATTTGTGCCAATTCAGTTCATCCGACTAATTTTGGTCAACTAACGCTTACATGAGCGCCGGCCGACACTTCAGTGGTAATTTTAAAATATTTTTTTCGAATATTTTATTTTTATTTTTATTTTTTATTTTTCTTCTTCCCCTATCTGGTCCAGCGACTGGTGATCAGCCAGGGGCTAGGGTCAGCGACACTGTGGCCTCACCATGGCCATCACTTGGCTGACCTCGCCGTCGCCACTGCAGCCCTTGTCGTGGGCAAGGTCAAGGCTAGCCCTCACCAGTGCCGGTGAGGGCGAGCC
The DNA here is from genome assembly GCA_024500025.1 of Syzygium aromaticum. Taxonomy (NCBI): domain Eukaryota; kingdom Viridiplantae; phylum Streptophyta; class Magnoliopsida; order Myrtales; family Myrtaceae; genus Syzygium; species Syzygium aromaticum. The sequence goes on along the minus strand of CM044888.1, from coordinate 16,153,062 downwards.
TCACCGGTGGCCAACAACCAGTTTTGCCGGCCTTAGCCTTTGGCTGGTCGCCGATCGCTGGACCGGCCGGGGGAAGAAGAAAAGGAAACAAAAATAAAAAAAAAACATGAAAAAATAGAAAAAAATGTTTAAAAATTGCTATGTCAGTGTCGGGCGGAGGGCCAACGCTGGTCGATGTCCATGTCAGCACCGGCCAGGTTGGATTAATTGAGTTGGCACAAATACAAAAGGTCTAGTGTAACATCCTGAACCTCTATATGATTGGAGTAAGGAAGTGATCCAAAATGTTTAGGGCATTCATCGACGGAGAATTTGGAAACCGTCACCAGTATTGTCTATGAAGAAGTGTGCTGTGTTTCTTGGTGCCAATCGCCACTGCGTCGACTGTTTTCGATGCCACGTCATCACGCGACCCAGCCTTTCTATTGCTCCGCCGTCACGTTCATTTTCCTTCCCCTTTTCTCACTACCATGCCATTGGGAACACCACCGTCACTGCTCCTTTTTTCCTTCTTACCGGATCATCACTGCCCCCCTTTTCTTTTCCATTTTCTTCTTTTTTTCTCTTTTTCTTCTTTCCCCTCCACCGCTTGGCGGAGGAGAAGCGCCATGTGGCGCCTGTCTTCTCCACCGCCCCATCCAACCATTGGCCATGCATGCAAAAGAAGGGGAAGAGTCATTCCACTCTCTTTCCTTCCTCTCATTTCCCCCTCTCTTCTGCCAACTCTCTTCCTCGCCAGCTCTTTTTCTCACTCTCTCTCTCTCTCTACTCAGAACTCACCAGCTATTGTCCCAGCCGACTACTAGCTACTCAACCCATTTGCGGCAACCGTCCGTCCACACGACACCGCTCCCTCCGTCATCCTGTCTCCTCACGTTAGCAGCAGCAACCACTGCGAGCCAGAAACCGCCGCACCGTGCTCTCTCTCCCAGCCAAGACCCGCACACCATGCCACCACAATCGCCATCGAGACAAGTGTGCTCTCTCACTCCATACTAACCATTTTATTGTTTGTATGTTGAGTTTGGGTCTTGGACTAGACAATGTGGTGGCTTGATGTTGTGGGGGAGAATGGTTTGATTGTGTATTTGCCCAAGTATGTTGGTTTAGACCTTTTGCAATGAGTTTTGTGGGTATAGGTTGCTGAACTAGGTTGGAAATGGATGTTGCATGTTGGTTTGGACTTATGGTTTTGAGTTTCCTAGATGAGAATTCATGGGTTTCAAATTAGAGTCGCTTTCTTGAACTTCAGCTTTGTTTTCTAGAACACTGCTGGACTTTTACAGTTTTCCTTTTTTATAGAGCTTTTTGTGATATGAATATTGAAAACTTTCTTCATAAAAGTTGTTTAGAAAATCTTAGACTATAACATACTTTAGATTAAGATTTTTTCTGAGTTCAAATGGATTGCACGAAGCCCCTATTTCTTACCGTATTAAATCTGTTAAGTACAATAAAATCAGTGACCTTTTTGTCTTCTCGAATTTTTATAAAAATTTCAGTTCGAAATTGGACATATTTCCTTCACGAAAGTTATGAAAGAAATCCATGGCTACAACGTATAAAAATTTAGAAGTATTTTGAGAAGATTTGATTTGTGAAACGAGTATTTCTTTTGGTTTAATCATTATGCTCTAGCGGGCCAGTTTTGGTTAGAATTTAAGTGGCTCATTCTTAGGTATACAGAATGATCTAGGTTTTACACTATTCACGAAAAATGTCACTTAAGGTCTTTTATATGACATATTCAAATTTCATAATTTTTCGAGATTATTTACTATATTATTGATCCTAATTTCTCAAAATGCTCAAAACTGCCTTATTTTACCTATTGTTAGAAAATCTCGAATTTTTATTGGAAGATGATGGATTCTTAATTTCTTGTCTACTAGAGATAGTAACCACACTCAATTAGCTTTCCAATGAGGCATTAATGGTTATGATATGATGAGGCAAAGTTGATACTCATGAATTGGTTTGGAGTCCAAGGGGTACACGGTAAGTGGTAAGTTCATTGTAAGCTATGCATGTAATAAATGAAAAGATCGTTTGTGTGTGTGAATGTGTGACTAAGGGATGATCGACCCATCGGTCTATGGACGACAGTGCCCCGAAGAGTCGAAGGGAAAGCGGGATGCCGTGTTCGGTGGACTACAATGCCTAGGAGGTACCATGCCTAGATGCCCTAGGAGTTTGATCGGGATGCCATGGTTAGTGGACTATGAAGCCCATGCATGTTGATGAGAATTCTGGTGTATATTGCGGTACACCAGAGGGTGCACCGAACCCTACTAGATGGGATGTTCCTCCATGCATGGCCGACGAGTGCATCGTTGTGCCTTGGAGTGGAGATTAAAGTTTGATTAATGTCATGTAACACGTGCTCATGTGATTGTCTGTTGTTGCGACCTAACCTCTTGCGGTGCACCATCTAGGAGTTTGACTAATGGATTATTAAGTCTAAACCTAACTCGGGCCCTTCCAAGCCCTATCAATTCGCGACTTAGGGTTTAAGTTCTTAATATGCAAATCATTTCAATTAGGAGTCGACACTAATTTATTTTTTGGTGAGACGATTATAAACCCAAGTAAAGTATCGGGAGAATTACTTTACTCCTACGAACCAGAGATTATGGATTCGGGGATTTGATTACACTAGATTACTCTAATACCCTTTCAATACCTTTTCTCTTTTATTTCAAAAATATTTTCAGACAACTTGGATTGATTTTACACTTATCCACTAACATGCCATGTGATCATGCCGGTGCACAACCAATAATATAACACTCAATAATGCAAAGTAATAAATAAATTGCAAGATAGGGACTACCTCAAAGCAACAAAAGCATCTACAATGATAATTAGAAATTCACATTTACATTCCTAATATGATTTTTAATCAACACACAATTTTACTCAAATCTTTTTTAGGATTTTCTCTGATTTAACGAAAACTAAACTTTATGCAATGCATTCTACGTCTAGTATGACATGAGACACATGATTTATTTAAATGTCCTAATTCTAACAACAATTAAATGCACTATCTCTAATGTGGCACACAAATGAACCTTGACATGAGATTTCTAATGACGAGAATTAATTAATATGCAACTGCTCCAACGTGATGACGTACAAAGAATGCCTATTCTAACATGACGCGCAATGTCATGATCCTAACATATAATCACTAAATGATATGCAAGCAATGACATGTCATACATGATGACATGGCAAGTGATAAATGACGTGATAAGATGACATGCAAGCATGATGCAATCTAAAAATCCTAACATATAATCACTAAATGATATGCAAGCAATGACATGTCATACATGATGACATGGCAAGTTATAAATGACATGATAAGATGACATGCAAGCATGATGCAATCTAAACTATATGACATGCACATGTTTATTTTTATTATTATTTTATATTTTTTATGAAATTCGAAATTAATTAAATTCCCTAATATTAACATGCAATCTATATTAAAAATAATCTCTATATATTTTTTTGGATTTTTTTTAGAAAAAACAAAATCAATTCAAGTTGAACAAAGATAGAAAGAAATAACAATCAAATTGACACGACATCATATCGCAAAATATTACTGATATCTATTTAAATTTAGAAACGATATATTGACAAATCATATCCGGGCCATGAGATATGATTGGTCAATTTTTCCACACAATTGCAAATCGTATCTCGAGCAGGAGATCGGATCGACGATTTTTCATGCAATTGCGAATCATATCTCGGGTAGGAGATTAGACTGACGACCACATCACGTTACGAAATTAGGAAATAATTCCTAATTTAAAAGTTATTCGAGAACTTAATAGATACGATAATATCACTCAAGCATTCAAACAAAATTGCAATATTTCAAACAAGGAAACAATATACTCGAAAATCAAATTAGATGAAATTTTTACCTAATTTGAATATTTGCTTTCCAAGTTTGGACCGGCGGATGGTGGCTCGCAGATCATGAACGACGCGGCTGGACCCGGTGACGGAGACAGCGTCACAGTGGCCTCATTTAATCGAACCGAAAGTCACGGATCGGTGAGGAGAGGCAGCAGTATCGTCGTCTCGGTCCAGAGTAGCAAGTGTCGTCAGCTATGTTGGAGTTACTCTCTTGGCTTGTAGGGATGGATATTGGATTCGGCCAAAGAAAACTTGCACATATAGAAGCTTAAACTAAAACAAATAACTGAATTAGTGGAGGTCTCGAGAATGTCAGGGATGCTTGGAAAATCTGCAAGAAATTAGTCAAGTGTGGTTTGCATTGATCTCCAAGTGTTCCCAAATGGATTCCTTTGAGAACCTCCCAAAGTCTGATGACGGTGGACCTTCTTTCGAAGTAATCCAGCGAGGTCTTCTCCTGTGGGCAACAGGTATTGCTAAAGAGACGGTAAACCACCAATTCGTCAAGACAGTGGCTGCTCATCAGGCATGTGTCGCGGCTATGGACAGCGGTGAGTGAAGCAAAGTCACAGTCGTATGAGTGGATGCTCGGCCACGACTCCTCTCCCTCTCTCTCTAGTATATTCTTACCTCTCACCTCTTTTTTTGTGTTTCTTTGAATGGCCGTATATGTAAGTTGTGTGGTTTCCTCTCTATGCTCTCACTCACGATTTTTGGCTCCCCAAGAAGTGAAGCCCCCCTTGTCCTTTTATTTACTTTTTTTCATCGACAAATCCTTGGATGCATGCATATTTTCTTTCCTCTTTCTTTTCAATCAAATATTCCTTTTGTTAACTAAATCTTGCTCTCAATTATTTATTCCCTCAAATAGTTGATCTCACAAATATCAAGGGAATTATGCCAATTGCTTCTTTCTTATTTGCTATGTGACGAAAATCTTGATAATATCAAGCTTTATTGCTTTAAATTTTCATCAAATTTTCCTAACTTGATACGCATGATTTCGTCCACCGCAGGCTTAGTCCAGTTAAGCTCAGAATCATTCACTCAAGTCCACCCGTCGCCGGTCCAATGCAAATGCAATTATATAAGCCTAACTACTAATTCAAATGCTCCTAATCTATATGCAATTTAACTAATTTTTTGTCTAGGGGTTGGGATCGATTCCTAATTTTTTATGCAATGAACGATTGACTGAATCACTAAAATTTAGGTGTCAACATCTGTTCATTGGTTGACGATCTTAATGCCTGGTGATTAGTAGCATAGAGAGAAAAGGGAGTATGTGCATGCTATGGCTAGTTGGTGGATTGGTTTAGTTGTCTATCGGATTGATCTTGTTGATATGCTTGACATTATTTGTTTAGTATGGCGTGATAGAGTTTACTTTGTTGAACTTTCGCTCACTTTTTATTGTTGACACCTTTTTACAAATCTATAGCCATGCCGATACTTCCCACATTGACCTCCATTAGCTACACAGTACCTATTGATTTTAAGGGCCACTTGTTTGAGTTTGTGGACCCACACTTCCCGGGGATAGTCTTTATCAAGTGTATCTCCATCCTAACTATAGATATTGGGTCCCTAGTGGGTCCCTAGTGATGTGGCTAGCAGTGATCATCTAAAGGGGGTGAATAGGTGATCTTAAACAATTTTTGCAAATTTAAGAGGAAATGAAATATCAGAGTTGAGTCTGAATACAATTAAGATACAAAACAGTTTATATTGACTGTGCTCTTGATGTGCGGTATATAAAGTGAGAGATAAGGGATAGAAAAACTACATACAAGTTTATGGTGGTTCGGCTTATAGCAAGCCTACGTCCACTCTCCCACGTTGACAGCCTACTGACTGGATTTCACTATGTAATCAAGAGGAAATACAGATTCTGAGCGATATCACTCTTGTGTTTGATAGGACTCTCTATCTCACACACTCACTCTTACAAATGTCCCTCAAGATCTTAATGTTCAGCACAAGAAAGACAAGAGAAAGGATTGGAGTATGCTCAAACTTTGGACTTGTTGATTCTTGATTCTGTCTTTTCTTCTGTTACTCGTTGATCTCCTTAAATACTCCTCCACTTCGAAACTGGCCGTTGGACAGCTTTCAGAAAATCATCTTCCAATCTTCACATTGGACAGATTTGTGTAGAAAGGATTGAGTAGTCGTTGGATGACAGATTCTGAATCCCACTGATTTTAATCGCCCATACAGTCAGAATCTTGGTTTCCATAAGTAAAATTTTATCCGTTGTAATGCATTATTGTCATAATATTTGATTGTCAATCAATTTGACTAAGATTAAGTCAATCAAAACTTTCCTTCTATGAAATTCATATCAGATCACTAGCTGTTATGTTTCGTTTTGAATAAGTTTTGCTTCTGCATCTGAAAAACTTTAGCGTCTATGTCTGCATAACTTCTGCATCTTCATTACTTATGTATCTGAATAACTTTTGCGTCTAAAGAATTTCAGTGTCTACGTTTGCAAAACTTTAGCGTCTGCGTCTGAACTTTTAGTTCTGAAAACTTGTAAAGTCTGATAATTCCTTCTGAACTTCTATAATACATTAACCTGGAAAGAAATGTATGTCAGATTTACAAGTTACACATGGAGAGTTTTGTCAGCTTCAAAATCCATTAGAAGTTTTTCTCAACAATCTCTCTCTTTTTGATAGTGACAAAACTTCCATGCAGATTCAATTAATATCAATTAAAAGTGAAAGGAATAATTATTTTAAGTGTATGAAACACAGATATATAAATGTGTAGTCTCGTAAGATCTGTGTGTTTCTCTTGCTCTGAGTATAATCTGTATAACCTGCAAATCAAAGTGTCAGTATAACATTATCTATATAATTTCTCCCCATTTTTGTCATCAACAAAAAGATTAATGATCAGAATAAAGAACTAATATAGACCATTCAAGCAATGTATCAGAAGCAAATATTATGAATACAAATCCAAAATGGTTTTAAAATGAGGGAATGAAAAGCAGGTCATTTCTTAGAAGGGGTTCGAATAAGTTGAAAATTCTCCAGAATGTAAACAGTTTCCTCAATCTTCGAAGAGTATTAACCCATGGCTTTGTCCATGTTTGTTGAGCACAGATCAATAGCTTCCTCAAGTTCTACTTTGTCTATTGCTGCCTGAAGACGTTGAGTCTTCTTGTTTTCCTTAACAATTATCTGTAGAGTTTTCACGTCTTTTTCAAAAGCAGCTTGCTTATCTTTGATTTCAAGCAGAAGGTTGAGAATGGTCTGATTTTCCGAAGTCTGTTCCTGGACATTGGCTTGTTCAGTCTGATTTACCCCAGTGTCTGCTTCTGTTGGAATCTCCCCCTGAAAATGTGCATATTCTGCAGAAGCATGTTCTTCAGTGTTAAGAGAAGATTGACTTTCATTTATCCTAGGTGGAGAAACATATAGTGTCATCTGAAGCAGATGAGAGTCTTTAGGTGTTGGTTTTATACCATGTGCAGCTGATGCCGAGATATGATCTAGATCAATAGCATGTCCTGTTTCAAGGTTTTCAGACTCTTCATTCTCATCTCTTAGAAGAAGTTTTCTCTTCTTTCAGTACACCTTCAAGGGACTTGAAGAAGCACTCTACTTGCTTACATTTGCTGATCATGCTTTCTTTCTTGCTGCTCTCTCAGTTTCTTCACTTTTATTCATAGTTCTTGCTTCCGACTAATGGATTGACTTTCCTTTGTCTGCATTGTGAATAGCAACTTTCTCCTTTCGATAGTCAAATTACTTCATATTCATCTTTGTGAGCATTTTCTCTCCAACATGCATTACAGGAACATGAGTCTTGCATAAACTATTAGGAGTAGGGATATTCAAGAAATTAAATATCCTACTAATGAGAGCACCATAAGGGAGTTGTCCATTATCTTTCAGAACTGTCCTTTACATATGAAATATGATGATATGAGGAAGAGAAAATTGTTGCCCGTTCAGAATTGTCCATATAAGCTTGATTTCAGATTTGGATATGTCTGTTTTAGAAGCAGCTTTTGGCCTCAAACAGTTTATAATAATCTTATGTAAGATCATTGTTCTTCTGGTCAAATCTAAATAAGAAATCAAACGTTTTGGTCCTTTGGCAAATGCTGGATTTTCTAATGCAGCCTTAAAAGCTTCGTTTAAGCTCACTTCAAATGGAGTAAATTTGTGATTTTTGACACCAATAATCCGAGCTAGAGTTTCCACTGTGAGATCATAGGACTTGCTTCCAACAGTGAATTGCAAACGATTTGGTGATAATATTGAGAGATTAGAGTAAAAATATGCAGTTAGTTCTGCATATATGTGTGCATATTGAAAGTAGAACTCAGTCATACCTAATTTCTCAAAAAAATGTTGCGCAGGAATGCCAACCCGATTTAGATAATCAAAATCGACGATGCGATGCTGCATAATTCCTCTATTCAACAGCAATTTGTAGTGTTCATGATAAACTTTAGATAAAAACAAACCTCCGCTCCCTTTTCACCATAAGCAATGCCCAACTTCTTGCTGAAATTAAAGTAAAGTTTGGCATCTTCATCAACTGTAGCCTTAGAATCGGAGGGCGATTTAGGTTTTGTTTAAACTGGTTTTCTTTGAGATGGAGTAGATGATTATCCAATCTTTGCTTTACCTTTACTGAGAGTACTTTTGGACTGAGAGATACTATTAGGAAACAAATGAGTGTAACAGCGAACTAACTCTTCTTCAGATCGAAAGTTGTTATCTTTTAAACATTCACGAAAAGCTGATTCAGATGCATTACCCCTTTTCAAAAGTTCATAAGCTTTCCATACTTGTTTGATGTTGGAGAAGCAGAAATCAGATTTACCTAAAACTTTTGGAGTAGATGATGATCGTGGTGCTTGTTGAGTCGCTTCAGAAGATCCTTTGTCATGATCTGAATCTGTGTTAGAAAAATCCATGAATTCTGGCTTTTCCGACGACTTAATGTCTCTGTTTAGAATCCTTGTCGATCATCTCTTGAACGGCATTGTGATCGGCAAAAGATGTGATCTTGAAGAAGAAAGAGAAGGAGACTTGGAGTATCGTGAAAATTAGGAGAGAAAAAGAAGGTTTGTACTGATAGGGTTTTTGAGAGAAGAACGGTATATATATAGTAAGAGGCTATCATTCAAAAATATATTTTAAGCACAAATGATCAAACAGATATATTGAAATATTTACCTAATTTGCTTTCCAAATTTTGACGAATACAAAAATGTCCTACCAGAAATATCAAAAAAAATCCTGCCAAAATTGAGATTAAGACGTACCTGTCTTTTGAGTATGAATTGAATATTCAGATGGAGAATATTTGAGTCTGAATAATTTCTGTCTAATAAATACTTCAAGAAAATGGATAAGTAATGCATAGTTTATTTCTAATATACTCAAATGAAGATTTATCAATAGGTTTTGTGAATATGTCAGCTAATTGATTATTAGAATCAATGAATTGAATATTCACATTACCATTATGAACATGATCTCTAATAAAGTGATGCTTGATTTCAATGTGCTTAGTTCGTGAATGAAGAATTGAATTCTTTGTCAAATTGATAGCACTTGTGTTGTCACATTTGATTGAATCTTTAATAGCAAAGTCTCGTAACTGCTGCTTCATCCATAGAATCTGTGCACAACAACTTCCTAAAGCCACATGTTCTACTTTTACTGTAGAAAGTGTAACTGTGTTTTGCTTCTTTGAGTACCATGACACCAACATATTTCCAAGTAGTTGACATGTACCTATAGTACTTTTCCTGTCACTTTACTTCCAACTAAATCAGCATCAGAATAACCAGTAAGAGTAAAATCTGAATCTTTGATATACCAAAGACCTAACATTGGATAAGTTCCAATGTATTTGATTATTCTCTTGACTGCAGCAAGATGTGATTCTTTTGGGTCAAATTGAAATCTTGTACACATACAGACACTAAATATATCAGGTCTAAATGCAGTAAGATATAACAATGATCCTATCATGCTTCTATATACCTTCTGATCAACCTTTTTATCATTTTCATCTTTGTCCAGTTTGGATGTGTGGGACATTGGAATGTCTATCTTCTTGCAATTCTGCAATCCAAACTTCTTGACAATCTCCTTTGCGTACTTCTTTTGGCAAATGAAAGTACCATCTTTGGTTTGTTTTACTTATAAGCCAAGAAAGAATGTTAATTCGCCCATCATACTCATCTCGAACTCGTTCTGCATATTCTTTGAGAATTCTTTGCAAAGAAGTTCGTTAGATGATCTAAAAATGATATCATCAACATAAATTTGAATAAGTAAAAAATCCTTACCTTGTCTCTTAATAAACAAGGTTGTGTCAACCTTACCTTTTGTGAAGTCATTTTGCATAAGGAAATTGCTCAACCTCTCATACAAAGCATAAGGTGCTTGTTTGAGACCATAAATGGCCTTTTTGAGTCTGTAAACATGATCAGTCTTCCTTGGTTCTTCAAAACTAGGTGGTTGTTCCACATATACTTTTTCTTTGATGTAACCATTCAAGAAAACACTTTTCACGTCATTTGAAACAATTTAAAGTTATGAAAACAAGCATAAGCTAATAACAGCCTAATGGCCTCTAACCTAGCAACTGGTGCATAGGTTTCATCATAGTCAATGCATTCTTCTTGAGAATAGCCTTTTGCAACTAGTCTTACTTTGTTTCTTGTGACTTTCCTTTTGTCATCTAGTTTATTTTTGAATACCCATTTTGTTCCAATTACTGGATGATTTTTGGGTATTGGTACAAGTTCCCATACTTTGTTGATTCTGAACTGCTGAAGTTCCTCCTACATAACTTCGATCCAGCTTTCATTTGATAATGCTTCACCAACTTCTTTTGGTTCTATTTCTGATATCAATACTAAGTTGCTGATGTTCTCTTTGTGTTTAGATCTAGTCTTGATACCATATTCTATTTCTCCAATGATAAGGTTCTTGGGATGACTGGATTTATGTTTCTAGTTTCTTTCAAATCATTCCTTCTGAATATCATCAGGCTCTGAAGGTTCTGATTGAGTCTGAATTGTTTCTTCTTTTCCTTCTTCTACAAGTTCAGTGATCTTTGGATATTCTTGTTGAATTTCAAATAATTCAGATTTATCTTTGTGAGTCTGAATATTTTCATCAAACCTTACATTCATTGTTTCTTCCACAGTCTGAGAATTCTTGTTGAAGACCCTGTATGCTTTACTTGTAGTAGAATATCCAAAGAGAAATCTTTCATCTGCTTTCTCATCAAACTTTCTAGAGTGATCATTGGGATTTTTAAGAATAAAGCATTTACAACCAAACACACGAAAGTATGAAATATTGGGTTTTCTACCTTTGTAAAGCTCATAGGGGGTTTTCTCAAAAATTAGTCTAAGAAAAGCTTTATTAGTAATATAACAAGTTGTAAAAACTGCATCTGCCCAAAACTGTGAGGGAATCTTGCTTTCTAAAAATAAAGTTCTTGCCATTTCTTGCAGAGAACGATTTTTCCTTTCCACAATACCATTTTGTTCTAGTGTATAAGGAGTGGAAAAATTGTGTTGAAAGCTATTTTCCTCATAGAAATCTGAAAAACTTTGATTATCAAATTCTCCCTCATGATCAATTTTAATGCAGGAAATGATATAGCCCTTTTCATTCTGAACTCGTCTTGCAAATTTTGAAAAATATAAAAATGCTTCATTTTTGTGAGGAAGAAAGAATACCCATGTAAATCTTGTGAAATCATCAACTATGACTAAACAAAATTTCTTACCACCAATACTTTGTGTTCTAGTTGGTTCAAATAAATCCATGTAAAGAAGCTGCAAAGCACGGTCAGTAGGGACATGATGTATAGATTTAAAAGAACTTTTTACTTGTTTTCCTAAGCTGCAAGCATTGCATAATTCTATTTTCTTGTATTTCAAATCTGACAAACCTCTAACCAATTTCTTGTTAGAGATTTTTGAGATTTGTTTCATACTGATATGCCCCAATCTTCTGTGCCATAGATCTTCATCCTCTTTGATTGAAATTAAGCAATGAGTAGAGTCTGGATTCATATCTAGAAGATAAATATTCCCATATCTTCTTCCAGTGAATGTCTGAGAAAGATCCTTGCTTGTTCCTGAGCATGTATCTTCTTGAAAGTTGATTCTAAAACCTGAATCACATAGTTGGCTTATGCTTATCAAGTTGTAGTTGAGTCTTTTTACTAATGACACGTCATTGATCTTGAGTCCTCCAATTTCAACAGTTCCTTTTCCAACTATTTTTCGTTTTGTTATTTCCTCCAAAAGAAACTTTTCCACCATTCAGACTTTGTAGTTCAACAAATATACTTGAATCTCCTGTCATGTGTCTAGAACATCCACTGTCCAAGTACCACTTTCTTTTTCTCTTTGTGAATCTAGAAAAATCACAACTTCTCAGGCTTTCTTTGGTACCCAAATTTGTTTGGGTCCTTGAGAGTTAGTATAGGCTGTCTTAACAAAGTCTCTTTGTATAGGTCTCCAGACCTTAGGACATTCATTCTCAAAATGTTGTGGATCACCATATTTTGAGCACTTGAGTGGACTTCGACCAATAGGTTTGACCAAATTCCTTTTGAAATGATTTTTGTAAGCTTGTCGAGGAGGTCTTTGCTTTAATCTCTCCTTGACCTTTGGAAAATCAATTAAACTGTCACTTTCTTTTTCAAATCCGAGACCAGATTTGTTGAAATAAGGAATTAGTATATAAAGAATATGTTTTAAGGTTTCTGAACCTTTTGAAAACTTGGAAGTAATTTCTGAAACTTCCTTTTTCAAAACAGCATTTTCTTTAGAAAGAAAATCTCGACTTTCCTTGATTTGATGAAATTCTTTTTGAAGAAAATCGATTTTTTCTTTTTGTGAAATATCCTGTTGTCTCAGTGATGAATTTTCATTTATTAAGGAAGAGATTCTTTTAAGAGCATCCTTAAATAGGCATTTCAGGATGTAAAATGAAGACAAAGTCTAAATATAATTCATCAATGTAATTTGCCACTTCAATAGGCATTTTAGGATGTTTTACCTCAATCTCAACTTTGTTATCTGAATCTGAGTTTGAGTTTGACTTAGCCATCAGATAGAGGTTTGAGATCTCTTCATCAGTGTCTTCACATTCTGTATCACTCCAGGTTTCTGCTTTCAAAGCTTTCCTTGCTTTCTCAAATTTGGTCTTCTTTTTCAGAAGTGGACAATTTGCTTGATATGTCCACATTTCCTATAATGAAAGCAGATTACTTCCTTTGATTTTTCTATTTCATCAAAAGACTTCTTCTTCTAAAAATGCTTCTTTCCTTTGAGATTTCTTCCTTTGATTTTCATCTTCTTGTACTTTTTTATGAAGAGAGCCAGTTCTTCATCATCAATATTTTCATCTTTAGAATCTACATCATCATAATCAATATTAGATTTTAATGCAATTAACTTCTTACCTTTGGAGTCATTTGCCTCATTTAGTTTTTCAGTCTCATATGACTTAAGAGTTCCAATTAGCTCATTCACTGACAGATGCATGATCCTTTGAGTCTCTCGAATAAATGTTTTGATATTTTCCCACGGTTGCGTCAGTCCTCTGAGAAGTTTGTTGACTTTCATTGCATTTGGAATAGGTTGTCCTTGATATGCAAGACCATTTACTATATCAGTAAATCTGTCATACATATCAGCAACTGATTCTTCAGGCTTCATTTTGAAGGATTCATATTGGCCAAGCAGTAGATTGATTTGACTTTCTTTGGCTCGATCTGTTCCTTCATAGGTGATGTAGAGAGTATCCTATATCTCATTAGCTAATTCATAAGAAGTAATTTTTTTATATTCAATAGGTGCTAAAGTACAATAAAGAGAATAAATTACTTTGGAATCTAAGGTTTCTCTTTTTGAAATCTCAGTTTGAGATAATGAAGGATCTGCTAGCATGCTTCCTTCTATCTTTTCTTTTGAGTAAGAAATTTTTGGTCTAACTCCTCTAATGATGACATCCCATTGCATGTGATCAATTGACTTTATGAAAGTCTTCATCTTATTTTTCCAGATGCTGTATTTCTTGCCATCGAAATATGGTGGTCTGTGTTACTTTGACCTTCAATGAGACCTGGAGCACCAAAGCTAGCCATATAGATCGTTAGCTCAGAAGTAAAATACTTCAATAAACGAGCAACCTGCTCTGGTACCAATTGATGTAGCTAGCAGGGATCACCTAGAGGGGGGTGAATAGGTGATCTTAAACAATTTTTGAAAATTTAAGTGGAAATGAAATATCACAGTTGAGTCTGAATACAATTAAGATACAAAACAGTTTATGTAGACTGTGCTTTTGATGTGCAGTATATAAAGTGAGAGATAAGGGATAGAAAAACTGCACACAAGTTTATAGTGGTTCGGCTTATAGAAAGCCTACGTCCACTCTCCCATGTTGACAACCTACTGACTGGATTTCACTATGTAATCAAGAGGAAATACAGATTCTGAGCGATATCACTCTTGTGTTTGATAGGACTCTCTATCTCATACACTCACTCTTACAAATGTCCCTCAAGATCTTAATGTTCAGCACAAGAAAGAAAAGAGAAAGGATTGGAGTATGCTCAGACTTTGGACTTGTTGATTCTTATTCTGTCTTTTCTTCTGCTACTCGTTAATCTCCTTAAATACTCCTCCACTTCCAAACTAGCCATTGGACAGCTTTCAGAGGATCATCTTACAATCTTTACATTGGACAGATTTGTATAAAAATGATTGAGTAGTTGTTGGATGACAGATTTTGAATCCCGCTGATTTTGATCGCCCATACAGTCAGAATCTTGGTTTCCATAAGCAGGGTTTTATCTATTGTAATGCATTATTGTCATAATATTTGATTGTCATTCAATTTGACTGAGATTGAGTCAATCAAAACTTTCATTCTGTGAAATCCATACCTGATCACTAGCTGTTATGTTTCGTTCTGAGTAAGTTTTGCTTCTGCGTTTGAAAAATTTCAGCGTCTATGTCTGCATAACTTTTGCGTCTTCATTACTTCTGTATCTGAATAACTTTTGCGTCTGAAGAATTTCAGTGTCTGTGTCTGCAAAACTTCAGCGTCTGTGTCTAAACTTTTAGTTCTAAAAACTTCAGCGTCTGTGTCTGATAATTCCTTCTAAACTTCCAGAATACATTAACTTGGAAAGAAATGTATGTTAGATTCACAAGTTACACATGGAGAGTTTTGTCAGCTTCAAAATCCATTAGGAGTTTTTCTTAACACCTAGTGGGACCCATACTTTTGGAGTTTGTTGCCGTCTATGTTCGTGCTGGAGAACGGCTAGTGAGACCTCTCCCACACCTAAGGCAGGGTGGAGCGGACGATGGTGCTAGTAGCGGGGTTGAGTGAGGACGGTATCGAGGAGGGGGAAGGAGGAACTTTTGGAAGACACGACTATGACATTTTAGGATAGAGTTGTGTATTCGGGTGATCGCTTTTGTGTTTTTTTGAAGTGAGTGGTGGGTCCATGTGAATAGGTCAAATTGTAGTGGCGCCTGTTGACACCTAAATTTTAGCACATCATTTAGTGGTTAATTGCATAGAAAATTAGGGATTAAAATTTAACCCCTGAACAAAAATATTAAAATTGCATAACATATAGTTTAAGTTCATTTAGATTAATTGCATTCCGCATCGGATTGGCGGTGACAAGCGAGCTTAAAATTCATCACGTGAATCGAGCTCGGGCATCGAACAAGACTCGGTTCACTCGGAAAGCATGGGCCGAAAATCACACGCAAAAGGGCTTGGTTGTTTTAATTTGAGCTTAAATTAGCCCATTATGCCTAATTAAAGAAAAGCCCAAATTAATTCAGCCCACTTAGAAGCCTAAACCTAAGTTCGTTAGAACTAAAAAGCCCGGCTAATTGACCTAGGTTTTCATTATAAATACATGCTTATGGGGGGCTAAGAATTTCTCGGTTCAGAATTTTCAGAGAACACAAGAGTGAATCACTTGAGAGGAAGAGAGATAGAGAGAGTTTTTGTTGGAGAGAGCACGTGAAAGAGCGGGGGGCTTCGTTCACAACATTCATGGTCACGATTGAAAGCATTGAGAGAGTGAGAAGAAAGGCTCAGTAGCGGAGCTTCCCCCCAAGGCCACGACTCCCCCTCCTGACGTGACCTTGGCCTCTTCATCGTCGTTGTTTGCTGTCCATCGAAGCCACCAATTCCTCAACGTGGACTTAAGCAGTCACCGCCGAAGTGCTTGTTATATCTATGACGAGCTGCTTTTGTTCTACACTGAAGATGCACCACAACAAATCTGATTTTTATTTTGCAAGCTCCTGTCAACCACTGTGCCTTTTGCAGATTTCTTTTTTTTAATGTGATTCTCACCACAAACAGCCTTGGTCAAGCTTTGTTAGTGGTAGCAACGTGTCTGGTCCTACATAGTTGAGATCAATCTTGCGTCCTTCAAGTAAAGCCACGACACCAGCAAGTCTTCGTCGTTGAACCTGCAATTGTAGCGAAACATCTTCCCGAAACATCAGACTAGTTGCTTCCCCCCGCCCAGTTGAAGACTTGTCCAAGTTGAAGGCTGAACCCGTGAGTCCAAGAGGTTGACTTCGTCACTTTTCTGCCAACGTTGCTCTTGACGTCACGCCATCGCTCGTGCACCGCCACTCTCGACGCACCAACGCACCGCCGATCCGTAATCCCGATCCGCTGCAAATTTAAATTTGGAAAGAAATCTGCAAATCAGGTAATTATCCTATTCCAATTTGATTTGAATATTTGGTTGCCTATTTTGTGCTTATTGATATTTAATTTTGCATATTTGAATAATAGGCATTATTCCAATTAGGATTTTATTTTATTTTTTTGAAATCTTGGATATCTATTACTTTTCAAACTTGGATAAAATTTAGAATTTTCAAAATCTTTTGAATATATCCAAGATATTTAAGATATCGAGAATTTTTCAAGATGTGATCAATTAGGAAAATTTCCTAATCCGCAACCGCACACGTGGAAATAAATCTATCCATCAGGCTTTAGATAGAGTTATTTCCATAGTGGATATTTCGAATTTTAGGATCGATTTGTCAGGCTTCATATCGAAACTTAATTCGAAAGATTTAGCGGTTATATTTTTTTACTTGATTTTAATTTCGAATTTTGATTTAAAAAATACCAAAAGATCATTCTAGAATAGGTTAATTTCTTTAGTTTAAAATTGCTTGTCTAGATAATTAGCATTTTTAATTCCGAATTTTATTTAAAAAAATAAAAAAAATAAATAATATGCCCGTCATTAGAAATAGGTCACGTCGTCGCATGACATATAATTTGCATGTTAGGTTGTACTAATCGCATGTCAATTTTTGCACGTCATTACATATATGTTAGTTTTCATTTAAATAAGTGAAAATAAAAATTTCTGCACCTTTAAACTCTAAGTCGGGATTTATCAAAATTGCCAAATTGGGTATTTTTCTTGAAATTGGTACCGAAAGGGCGTTAGGGAATCTAGCGTAACAAAGTCCCCGAATTCATAATTTCTGGTTCGTAGAAATAAAATAGTACTCCCGCTATTTTATTTAGGTTTCTAATCAACCTACCTTAAATGATTAGTGGCGACTCCCATTGAAAATATTTGCATGCTCATAATTGGACCTAAGTTGCGATTTGGTAGAGTTTGGGAGAACTCGAGCTAGGTTAGTTAATTTAATTGATCTAGTAATCCATTAGCCTAAGATCGAAAACACGATTTTTTTTAGGTCGCTATAGCTTGGCGACTCCGCTGGGGATTACTTGAATTTTTTTTTGAAAATTTAAGGAGGACTTAGGCCAAAAAAATTTTCAAACAAAAATCACTCGATTTGGCAAAATTTAATTGAATTCTCATTTTTAGGTGTTAAATGTTTTTGCAGGATGGGAGTTATATGGGGAGTAGTGATTGGCTAACCCTTTGTTTTGCAGGTTTGGTGGAGTGGAATTTGGTTTAATTTTCGTACTATTGAAGTGATGGTTGAATATAATTGTTGTGCATGATTTACAGTATTTGCACTACACCACACACAACCTGTGACCGGACCTGGGTCACACCTATAATTTTAAGATGGTATATAGGTGGTTCTTTAACCTTGGCGGTAAGGCTTCGCTAAAGGTTATCCCATTTGAATCCCGAAAATTTTTCAAAAAAATGGCTCAAGGGTCGTCCTCATGCACGTGAGGCTACAACGCATGGGAGTTGCCCTTGTCGACCGAACCAAGCCGAAGTGATTGGACCCGACTAGTTATGACTATTGTATGCGAGGCTGCAACTAGTCATGACGATTGTACGCGAGGCTGCGACGCGTCGTTCCGTTCATCATTTCACTTTGCAAAAGCCATTAGGATAGATAGATTAAGATTTAAACTCACGATTCATGTGCATGTCTCTGTGATTGACATTTTCTTCCTAAAGACGGTAATTTCTCGAGCTTTATCTTTGGTTTTCCTCATCTTATTTTGAGTCGGTCCATGATTTAGGTTGAGTCATTTGGCACGTGGTCTATATAAGAATGGGTCGCCTCGATATCCGTTTCGTGCCTACTCCGAAGCTGGAGCTCAAGAAGTTATGGAGCCAGTTGAAGCCAGATGGTCAGCAATACGTTCTCAAACACATTGGATTCATGCTGCCAATCCTAGACATAGATGTTCAGAGCGGGATCATGAAGGCATTTGCTCATTTTTGGTGCCCCGAGACAACCACATTTGTGTTGGGAGGTAAGTTTGAGCTCACACCAACTCTGGAAGAATACAGTATTGCCATTGGAAAATCGATTGAGTTGGATATAGTCGAACCACCCATTAAGGTAAATCCTGTGATAGTGCTTGCTGAATTTTTGAATTTGACTAAAAAGGAAATTGAAAAAGTGCTAAGGGGTAATTGTCAAGTATGCCCATTATCTTTTCTTATTGAATGTTTCGAAAATAACTCCGTCCTCATGAGATCTAAAATTTTTATCTTATCTTTTTTTGGACTCATCATTTTTCCATTCCGTCAAAATGCTATTGATCCTGTCATAGCTTGGACGGTAAAACTAATATGTGGCGGAGTTAGTTTTATAAACACAATTCTAGCAGAGACTTTCATATCTCGGACACGATTCAAGAAAGGAAAAGATAGAACTTTTCGAGCCCCGATTGAGCTTTTACAAATCTGGCTTTTCTCACACCTTTCTCAATTTGGAGAAGATATGACTGTATTTGAAATGGGCATGACTGATAACCCTATTTTAAGGTTCAAACAAATACAAGATCAAACTAAGAGTTTGCACTATACGCAATGGGTCCATCTGTTCAAGGATCCAAACTCTAAGATTTTCCTTTGGCAAGCTGTGTGGTTTCGGGAGGTCGAGGCTCGACTATACCATGGCAATCAGAAGCCCGTACCTTTGATGGGCATTTATGGGGCAACCTGCTATCAGCCCCTTCGGGTTACACGTCAATTCCGAGTTCTGCAGGATGTCCCACCTCTACTCAGGCACAATGAATTTCAAGTCCAGTTCGAGAAAGGCGAGTCCTACAGAGTCGAGCTTAGGCATCATTCTGAGGCTTGGCAGAATTGTTCCACTCAGAAGCTGATTTGGCCCGCAGATGAGCCCACTGGAAAAATGAAGCGTCACTTTGCCACGGACCGGTATGTTCAGTATCATACCATCCCTGCTGAGATATTCCCGAAGATCCCGGTCGTGACAGTACGGCATACCCTTCAGACTCAAATCAAAATCAGCGAAGAAAATGCGATGAAGGCCCAGGATAAGGCAGATGCTCTGGCTGAAGAGAATGCACGATTACGGCGTGCCTTGAAGGCCCATTCGTCTATAGATCATGTAGCCTCTAAAAAGAGGAAGACCATCTGATTTCTTGTTTGGTTTAGGGAGTTTTTTTTTTTTTTAGGAGGAAATGTTAGCTTGCTATTAACGTTTTTTGGTAGTAGATATTTAGACATTTTCCATTCTAAGCAATTCAATGAAAAACATTAAGTTATAATTTGTAAATTTTGGAATTAGTCCAAGTTTTTATTGAATAAAGCAATTTGGAATTTCAGGATTTACTGGACGAATTGGTTTTTTGAAAGAAATTTCATCTTGAGGATCTAAGGGATGTCATGGACCGACTCGTTATTCTTACTTGTTGTATTCATTCGATCATTACTTTTGCAGGTAATTTGCCACGGATCCCCCTCATCCTCATAATACTCGATCGGTGACCAAAAGAAGGATGGCCAATCAAGTTGAGATTGCAGCCATGATTGACGAAAAGATGAAAGAACACATGAATACAATCAATAAGCAGATCATGGCTGCTATGTCCAAAATGATGAGTGATCTCATGGCCAAGCAACAACAGATCAATGCTATCTCTCAATCGGAGATTCCGCCTCCAACTCATTAAGGTCTCCGCCTCGACAAAGCTCCTGCAGTGAATACTAATCCAATCTTTCAACTGGACGATGTCATTTTGACTGACACTAGTGCGTCTCCGGCGTCTGATGTTCTTCATCCACCCCCCAATGATGAAAATGCTAAATTGCTGGCTAAGCTCGACCAGAGATTACGTGAAGTAGAGGGAACTCAAAGTTTTCCGCCTGTTGATTTGTCTGTTTTTACTCGGGTCCAAGTGCCCGATAAATTCAAAATGCCAGCCTTCGAGAAGTATGATGGCACCTCGAACCCAATTCAGCACATCGAGATGTACCAGGGGCTCATGAACAGATATGTTTCTAATGGACCTTTAATGATTCAAACCTTTCAAGCAAGCTTGAAGGATGCTGCAATTATGTGGTATACCAACCACCAGATCAACCAGAAAGACTCGTGGGAAGAAGTGGCAAATCTTTTTGTCAAACACTTCAAGTTCAATCTCGATGTCACTATTACAAGGGAAGACCTGGAAAGAGCTGAGCAGAAAAAGGGCAAAACTCTAAAGGAGTATGCCACTCGCTGGAGGAACATGGCGGGACAGATCATGCCTGAACCCTCAGAACGTGACCTAATGAAGTTGTTCGTGTCCACTCTTCCACAGCCGGTTCGTTCACGAATGTTAGTGACGGCCGTCCAATCTTTTAGCCAGCTAATAGCCATGGGTGAAGAGATTGAGTCTGGGCTCAAGAAAGGATGGTACAGTGAGTCGGGTTCATCAGGCAAGAGATTTATTAGTAAGAAAGACAAAGAGCATGCCCCTGAAGTCAACATGACTTATGTACAGAAGACACCAGCTCAAGCCCCGAAACTACAATTTACCACCAAGCAGCCGACCTCTTATGTGCAGCAAGGCCGGCAAGACCCACGTCCACAGCGCAAAGCTCGCCAATTTACTCCACTTCCTGAAATGTTATCTCAGGTACTAGCAGTACTAAGGAAGAAGAATTTGCTGAGTTCGGAGCCACAAAGATCTAACGCTGCCGGCTTCGCACGATACGATCCATCGAAGAAATGCGATTACCATAGAGGTAATTTGGGACATTCGACAGACGACTGCCAAGTGCTCAAACATCGAGTATAGGATCTACTCGAGACTGGAGCGTTTGCACTACAGCCAGCCAGTAAGCCCAATGTGCAGAACAATCCACTTCCTGATCATTCGAGCAGTGCAAATGTTGTCCTTGGCCCGGCGGTCAAGCGAGTTCAAGACTTCAGGGTCCCTTTCGAAGATATGTTCGACGCTTTAGTCCAAGCTGGTTATGTTTCGACCGGTGAAATGGTATCATTCGGTGAAATAGAAAAGAAGGTGGATGAGTTGGTAAGAGCGGGAATGATTGGGATGGCTGATGAATTCGGGGTAGTGGCTACTATATCTCAGGTTATCATTGACTGGAATGAAGAACTCGCAATGCTAACCGATGAACAAGTTAAGTTGGATCCTGAGCTAATTGACATGCCCTCTCTTGAAGATGCCTCTGATGATGACCTCGGGATCGTTATACCCGATGCTTCTGAAGCATTGGTGATGGCATCACCTCAGCCCTACGCTTATGAAAGTGACAAGATGGTTCCATGGTCATACAATGTTGATTTGATAACAAGATCGGGACAAACTTATGCTGATAATCCACTTGTCAAGCCAGTGGCCGAGAAAGAAGTGAAGGAATTCTTAGCTGTGATCAAGGCTAGTGAATATAGCGTGGTTGATCAATTGAGAAAGTTGCCTGCACAAGTTTCGTTGTTGGAACTTCTTCAGACATCAGAGAAGCATCGGAATACTCTGATGAAGGTTTTGAGTGAGGTTCATGTGCCCGAAAATATTGAAGAAAATAAGCTAGAGGGGTTTGTTGGGACGATCCTCCTCAAGGATCAAGTAGCATTTTCTGATGAGGAAATCCCAGTTGAAGGACGTGGTCATAATAAAGTGCTTCATATATCAGTGAAGTACAAGGAGACTCACATGGCTAGGGTGCTTGTTGATAACGGGTCAGCTTTGAATTTATGCCCGTTGGCTACTTTGAAAAGGCTAGGCATTAAGCCATCTACCATGCAAGCAGCCAAGACTTCTGTTCGAGCCTTTGATGGAGCAAAGAAGGATGTGATAGGCTAGATTAACTTAGAGCTGCAAATTGGACCTTCGGTGTTTGATATTTTTTTTCAAGTACTGGATATCCCTTCTGCTTTCAATCTCTTGTTAGGACAGCCATGGATCCACAATGCAGGTGCAGTGCCTTCCAGTTTGCATCAAAAGATCAAGTTTGTGGCTGAGGCAAAGTTGGTTACAATTTATGGAGAAGAAGATCATCGAATCTTCAATGCGACATCGGTCCCATACATAAAGCCCGATCATGTTGAGGAGGATAGCTATCATTCATTTGAGATAGTTCAAGTTGTTCAAGCTTCCTCTGATATGCCGTTGCCCGTTCCAGAGGTTTCTAATGTAGCTATCATGGTGGCCAAGATCATGGTCGGTAATGGTTTTGAGCCAGGTCAGAGTCTTGGGAAGGAAGGTCAAGGCATTCGTGCCCCGATTGAGACAAATGGACAATCACACAAGGCTGGTTTGGGATATCATGGGCCGGGAAGCCGCGATCAAGACCTCAGTTGTTATAGAGGCCAAAGAGGAGTAAGTCAAAGTCCCTTACCACCTCCTATTGACCACATCTTTCGCTCAACTGGAGTAGTAGGGGGATATGAGCATTTAAAGCCGAGCCTTACTGAGGGTGATCTTGGGCTTATCTTTCCTAAGTCGCCACCAGCCCTAACTGACTCGCCCAAGAAGCATGGTAAAGCGATTTTGGTCAGTTTGTCTGATGATTCTGAGGATGACCAGCCACCCTGTATTTTCAAGAAGCCGGAGTCGAGGGTGGTGGACTTTGACTTTAATGACGGTATACCCTACCTCACTGGTTGGTTTGCTGAGACCTCCATTGGTGCAATCACTGAAGGACCACTTGAAGGGATGGGCGCTGGCCCTCAAGAGTAATTATTTCCAGTTTTCGCATCTCCCCTGCGTGGGAATCTTTATTGTCTTCGATTTTCATTCATGTTACACTTAGGTTTTTCAATCCAATAAGATGTAATTCATTGATTCGATATCAATAAAATTACATAAGTTTTTATCATTTTGAATCTTGTTGAAGTACCTCAAACCAACCCAATGACGATAGCCAACGATTGAAAAAATTTGTCATCTACGGTAAGAATTGAGGGTTGGGCTTCTCAAGAATTCCTGTCTCGAGGTCTTCGAAAGCAAAATGAATTTCAAAAAGCAATGTTCAATTTTCGAAAATTGCATGTGGTTAAGCCCTGTCTTGTCTTTTTGATCTATTTCCTTTATGTTTCAGGACTAATCTCGAGGCATGCGAAGGGACGAGAATCATGGATCCTCATGTATGTGATGCGAGTCAATCCGATGACTCAGACGATTCTGATCCGAATGATGAAGAAATACAACGGAACTTGGAAATCCATGAGAAATCCAAGCCTCTAACTGTTGAAGAAACCGTGGTGATCAATCTTGACGACATTGAGAATCCTAGAGAGGTGAAAATTGGGGCATGTCTCCCTAAAGATGTGGCCAAACGCTTGACCCAATTGTTGAAGGATTATCAAGACATCTTTGCCTGGTCTTATACTGACATGCCGGGCCTCGATCGATCGATCGTAGAACATTGTCTACCGACTGATCCTTCGATTGAGCCCATGAAGCAAAGGCCGCGAAGAGCTAAGCCAGAACTAGCAAAGAAGATCAAGGAAGAGGTCATGAAGCTTCTTGACGTGGGATTTATTGAGACTACCCAATATTCAGAATGGGTCGCTAATATAGTCCCAGTATTGAAGAAAGATGGTCGGGTTCGAGTATGTGTTGACTACCGAGATCTGAACAAAGCTAGCCCTAAAGATGATTTTCCACTCCTACACATTGATGTGCTTGTGGATAGCACAGCCGGGTTCGAATTATTTTCCTTCATGGATGGTTTCTCAAGTTATAATCAGATCTTGATGAACAAGGATGATAAGTTGAAGACAGCATTTACCACTCCATGGGGGACATTTCACTACAAGGTGATGCCCTTTGGTCTCAAAAATGCTGGAGCAACTTACCAACGAGCAATGGTCACATTGTTCCACGACATGATGCATAATGAGATTGAGATCTACGTTGATGACATGATTGCAAAAACTCGGCATGAAGAAGATCACATAGAAACCTTAATGAAATTATTCAACAGGCTTCGCAAGTTCAAATTGCGCCTTAATCCGGAAAAATGCGTGTTCGGGGCAGCCTCTGACAAACTACTCGGCTTCATTGTCAGTAACAAAGGGATTGAGATTGACCCGTCAAAAGTGAAGGCCATTTGTGAAATAAAATCTCCCTCTTCGGTGAAGAAAGTTCGTAGCTTAATGGGTAGGCTAAACTATATAACCAGATTTATTTCTCAACTATCTGAGACAGCAAAGCCTTTCTTTAAACTTCTCAAGAAGAATGCGCTGGTTAGATGGGATGAAGAATGTGAACAAGCATTTGACAAGCTTAAGCACTACTTGATGAATCCGCCGGTGCTTGTTCTGCTGACACCAAGGCAACCTCTAACCCTATACCTTACAGTCTACAGTGAGTTCTTAGGTGCCATGCTTGCTCAAAGAAGTGAAGAGGATGGAAAAGAGCGTGCGATTTATTATTTGAGGAAGAAGTTCACCGCCTCTGAGATGAACTATTCTGAAATAGAAAGGACGTGCGCAGCACTAGTTTGGATTCTACACAGGTTGAGGCAATACACTTTGCATTATCAGATATTGCTTGTAACAGAGTGTGATCCCATCAAATACTTGCTCAATCAACCCGCTTTGGTTGGAAAACTGGCAAAATGGCAGATTCTTATATCAGAATTCAATGTTCAATTCTTGTTTCAAAAATTAGTCAAAGGACGAGTAATTGCTGATATCCTGGCTTAAAATCCTGGAAAAAATGAGGATCTGGGTCTGCTAGAGGATAGAGTCATGCCAATTAATGAGTATGTATGAACCATGTATTTTGATGGGGCCGTAAACTTATCAGGATCAGGTATCGGGGCAGTTTTAATATCCCCAGGCGGTCAACATTATCCAGTGGCCGCAAAATTGATATTTCCTTGCACGAACAATATCGCTGAATATGAAGCATGCATCCCCGGGTTACAAGCTGCGATCGAAATGGGAATAGCTCGACTTAAGGTGTTTGGGGATTCAGCCCTCATTATTCTTCAGACCGTTGGTAAGTGGCAAACTAGGAATGCTAAGTTGCAGCCATATCATGCCTATTTAGAGGAGTTGGTGGAAGAGTTTGAAGACATTTCGTTTGAATACTTGTCGAGGACTCAAAACCATTTTGCCGATGCTTTGGCTACTTTATCAGCAATACTACGAGTGACAAGTGGATTAGAAGTTGAACCTTTAAAGATAGAGGTCTTACAGAAACCGGCTTATTGCATGGCCACGACAGAAGAGTCTGACGGCAAGCCGTGGTATCATGATATCAAGGCATATCTTCAAACACAGGAATTTCCTGACAAAAGTACCGCATCTGACCAGAAGTATATCAAGAAAATGGCGTCAAAGTTCTTCTTGAGCGGAGAATGTCTATACAAGTGGTCCTATGATTCGGTCTTATTAAGGTGTGTTGATTCAACTGAGGCTGTTCATTTGATGCTAGAAGTACATGAGGGAGTATGCGGTCCGCACATGAATGGTCATATGCTAGCAAGGAAGATAATGAGGATGGGTTATTACCGGCTCACTTTAGAGAGTGATTGCATTCAACATGTCCGAAGTTGTCACAAATGCCAGATCCATGGTGACAAGATTAATACTCCCCCGAATGAATTGCATCAGATGTCTGAACCATGGCTATTCTCTATGTGGGGCATTGATGTGATTGGCCCGATCAATCCTAAAGCGTCAAATGGACATCGGTTTATCCTGGTCGCTATCGATTATTTTTCGAAGTGGATTGAAGCCATGTCCTATACATCAGTGACGGCATGGAATGTGGTGAAATTCATTCGTCGAGACATCATTGCTCGATATGGTGCACCTGAGACCATAATTACTGACAATGGGTCGAATCTGAATAATAAATTGGTGGATGATCTGTTCAAGGAGTTCAAGATCAAACATCTGAATTCCTCTCCATATCGTCCGCAGATGAACGGAGCGGTCGAAGCAGCCAACAAGAATATCAAGAAAATTTTGGCTAAAACAGCTGAGAATTATCGTGATTAGCATGAAAGATTACCATTTGCACTTATGGCATATCGAACTTCTATCCGGACATCTACAGGGGCAACTCCATATTCTCTTGTGTACGGTATGGAAGCAGTTTTACCTGTTGAGGTTGAAATTCCTTCGTTACGTATTCTTTCACAGGTACAATTGTCAGAAGCAGATTGGATCCAGCAGAGATTAGACCAGTTGAACCTGATTGATGAGATAAGGCTTAGAGCTATATGTCATGGCCAGTGCTACCAACAACGAGTTGCTAAATCTTTCAACAAGAAAGTCAAGCCTCGACGTTTTCAGGTAGGCGACCTTGTCCTGCGGAAGTTATTGCCGATAGTTCCTCTTGCAGAAGGAAAATTCGCCCCAAATTATGGCGGCCCGTACATTGTGAAGAAAGTCCTTCCAGGAGATGCTTTGATTTTGGCCGAGATGGATGGTCGTGTTTTTTCCAGTCCAGTTAATTCTGATTCTGTGAAGAAGTATTACACTTGATTTGTACTCATTCTGACTTTGTCTCAGATCGAATTTCGTGAATCAATTGATTTTCTTGTTATGTTACTAAGCTTCATTTGAGGAAGGCTTTCGATCTGGCAATTTGTTTCTGTCCTAATGAAGCGATCATATTGCATGAGAGACTTCAAAATGACGAAAGGCAAGCCATTTCCATACATGTCCTGAATAATAATCCCCAGTGCGAGTTGAGTGAAAATTCCGTGCTGACAAGGTAAAAGATTATCTCACGAAAAGTATGACGACCAAAATGATAAGAGGCATTCATTTCCTCTATCTAAATACTACAGGTTATCATTTGCTTAATCCTTTGAACGGAGTTTCATTTGTTACCCCTGTCAGGAACAACCCTATACTGGGGCAATTTCTTAGAAAGTTCAAAATGGTTAGAATTTTCTTGTTTTCACTTGCATCAATCTTCAAGTATATTTACTGCATGCAAATTCTGTGTTAGCTTGAGTGCCTTAGATATGACGAAGAGCATTTCTTTCGCTATCCTACACATTTTATCCATTGCTTAGCCCACTTGAGCCTACAATTTCATTTCATAAGAACCCAATTGGTGATCATCCCTCACACTGGGGCAAGGTAAAAACCATCGCTATCCACACAGCATATTCGGAGCGCCAATGGAAAATGAAGACCCCGAGAATCCAAATGTTAGTCATTCAGTCAAAACAAGCCAAAGTGTGGCTGGCCAATGTATGCATTATAGACAGTATATGTTAAAAGACAAAAAAAATAAAAAGAGAGAAAAATCTCTTGAAAAAAAAAATGAGAGAAAGAAAGGTTTCAGCAAGAACTGATTCGATATGCAAGATCATTCTTCAAGGAAAAGACCATTTGAAGGTTCATTTGTGGAGCAATTGCTAGAAATAGATCAATGGTACCAGTAGCATGATTGGATGATCACCAATTTCCATGTTCATAATACCCCCTTTGATGGAAATAGGCCATTCATTTCAAGCCTACCCGAATCTACATTACAACCCTTACCGAAGTCTCTTCAGAATATGACACTTGAGTTAACGTAGAATTTCAAATGCTTATAAATGTTGCTCGAAGAAGTGCGAGCAAGATTTTTCTATCTCATTTTTTGCAGCATTCCTGACTTGTAAACCCGGAGCAGCTGGTGATATCATTTCTTTCAAAGCCATTACTCTCGAAGAATCCCTTTTGCTAAGCCATTGACCAGGCCTTCATTTCAGTCCTTATAATGACCTCTCAGATTGGCCAAGTTATACTGATTTTGAGAATATCCGAACCCTTGTTAATCACGATGAAGAGAGTTTGAGTGATTCTTATACCCGCATCAAAGGTCGGGTCAAAAGCCTTTTTATTGAGAGCGAGTAAAAAGTTCTTTCTGATTAAAGATCTCTCATTTAATGTGATCAAATTGTCAGGAGGACGAAATTGTTGTTCTTATTGATAAATTCCCCAGTGAAGCTTGGTAATGCAAGTAGATTCATGAAATATGTTTTCTTTGCCCCTGCGCATATGTTAGTTTAACCTTTTCTCAGGTAAAAAACAAGTGCATTGCAATTGGCTCTCCCATAACATAAGAAGAATTCAGGTATGTCTACTAATTACTCTTCATTGTTTCTCCCTCCGGAATAGAAGAAATTATCTCTTTCATATGTTTACCAAATGGAATAGGTGACATATCTCTGGGTGCTGCTAAGTGGAGTACGAAGCACACCCCATCTCTTGGTGTTGCCAAGTGGAGTACACGGCACACCCCATTTTATGTTGCCAAGTGGAGTACGCGGTAGCATAACACCCCATTTCATGTTCGCCAAGTGGAGTACGCGGCGGCATAGTTTCTCATTTTGTGTTGTTCAGTGAAATAGACAACACACCCCATTTAAATGTTTGCCCAGTAGAACAGGTAGCATAGTTTCTCATTTCGTGTTCACCCAGTGGAATAGATGGCACAAAAAACCTCATGCTCGCCCAATGGAAGAGGTGACATGATCCTTTTCGTGATTGCCCCGTGGTACAGGCAACACGTCCCATTCTTTCTTCATATAATGTGCTATTTCGCATCTGTAGGAAACTACAGGTAACAAATAGGCAATTCTGTACCTCGAGAACTTTACTTCCAGTGGACTAGAAGTTTGGAGTTCGAAGGAGTTAGCAGCATTATAAAGCATCCCCTCACATGGAAGCTTTTTTTGCGATCCGTATGTAAGGCTTTTTCACCTCTCTTCATAAAGTGAGAAGCTTTAGCATACGTTCCTTATTGTTTGCATATCACGCATCATTGCATTAAAAAAAAAAAAATCATTCATCATTTTGCATAGTTTAAATTTAGGTCTCAGTCTTTGAGCGAAACCTTTGCGAGTCTCCACTCAAAGAGGGGCAGCTGTTGACACCTAAATTTTAGCACATCATTTAATGGTTAATTGCATAGAAAATTAGGATTAAAATTTAACCCCTGAACAAAAATATTAAAATTGCATAACATATAGTTTAAGTTCATTTAGATTAATTGCATTCCGCATCGGATTGGCGATGACAAGCGAGCTTAAAATTCATCACGTGAATCGAGCTCGGGCATCGAACAAGACTCGGTTCACTCGCAAAGCATGGGCCAAAAATCACACGCAAAAGGGCTTGGTTGTTTTAATTTGAGCTTAAATTAGCCCATTATGCCTAATTAAAGAAAAGCCCAAATTAATTCAGCCCACTTAGAAGCCTAAACCTAAGCCCGTTAGGACTAAAAAGCCCGGCTAATTGACCTAGGTTTTCATTATAAATACATGCTTATGGGGGGCTAAGAATTTTTCGGTTCAGAATTTTCAGAGAACACAAGAGTAAATCACTTGAGAGGAAGAGAGATACACCCAAGAGAGAGTTTTTGTTGGAGAGAGCACGTGAAAGAGCGGGGGGCTTCGTTCACAACATTCACGGTCACGATTGAAAGCATTGAGAGAGTGAGAAGAAAGGCTTAGTAGCGGAGCTTCCCCCCAAGGCCACGACTCCCCCTCCTGACGTGACCTTGGCCTCTTCATCGTCGTTGTTTGCTGTCCATCGAAGCCACCAATTCCTCAACGTGGACTTAAGCAGTCACCGCCGAAGTGCTTGTTATATCTATGACAAGCTGCTTTTGTTCTACACTGAAGATCCACCACAACAAATCTGATTTTTATTTTGCAAGCTCCTGTCAACCACTGTGCCTTTTGCAGATTTCTTTTTTTTTAATGTGATTCTCACCACAAACAGCCTTGGTCATGCTTTGTTAGTGGTAGCAACGTGTCTGGTCCTGCATAGTTGAGATCAATCCTGCGTCCTTCAAGTAAAGCCACAGCACCAGCAAGTCTTCGTCGTTGAACCTGCAATTGTAGCGAAACATCTTCCCGAAGCATCAGACTAGTTGCTTCCCCCCGCCCAGTTGAAGACTTGTCCAAGTTGAAGGCTGAACCCGTGAGTCCAAGAGGTTGACTTCGTCACTTTTCTGCCAACGTTGCTCTTGACGTCACGCCATCGCTCGTGCACCGCCGCTCTCGACGCACCAACGCACCGCCGATCCGTAATCCCGATCCGCTGCAAATTCAAATTTGGAAAGAAATCTGCAAATCAGGTAATTATCCTATTCCAATTTGATTTGAATATTTGGTTGCCTATTTTGTGCTTATTGATATCTAATTTTGCATATTTGAATAATAGGCATTATTCCAATTAGGATTTTATTTTATTTTATTTTATTTTATTGAAATCTTGGATATCTATTACTTTTCAAACTTGGATAAAATTTAGAATTTTCAAAATCTTTTGAATATATCCAAGATATTTAAGATATCGAGAATTTTTCAAGATGTGATCAATTAGGAAAATTTCCTAATCCGCAACCGCACACGTGGAAATAAATCTATCCATCAGGCTTTAGATAGAGTTATTTCCATAGCGGGTATTTCGAATTTTAGGATCGATTTGTCAGGCTTCATATCGAAACTTAATTCGAAAGATTTAGCGGTTATATTTTTTTACTTGATTTTAATTTCGAATTTTGATTTAAAAAATACCAAAAGATCACTCTAGAATAGGTTAATTTCTTTAGTTTAAAATTGCGTGTCTAGATAATTAGCATTTTTAATTCCGAATTTTATTAAAAAAAATACAAAAAAATAAATAATATGCCCGTCATTAGAAATAGGTCACGTCGTCGCATGACATATAATTTGCATGTTAGGTTGTACCAATCGCATGTCAATTTTTGCACGTCATTACATATATGTTAGTTTTCATTTAAATAAGTGAAAATAAAAATTTCTGCACCTTTAAACTCTAAGTCGGGAGTTATCAAAATTGCCAAATTGGGTATTTTTCTTGAAATTGGTACCGAAACGGCGTTAGGGAATCTAGCGTAATCAAGTCCCCGAATTCATAATTTCTGGTTCGTAGAAATAAAATAGTACTCCCGCTATTTTATTTAGGTTTCTAATCAACCTACCTTAAATGATTAGTGGCGACTCCCATTGAAAATATTTGCATGCTCATAATTGGACCTAAGTTGCGATTTGGTAGAGTTTGGGAGAACTCGAGCTAGGTTAGTTAATTTAATTGATCTAGTAATCCATTAGCCTAAGATCGAAAACACGATTTTTTTAGGTCGCGACAACGCCTATAGGCAATCTCCCTGAGTGCGAACTCACCCTTATATCACCCATGTTATTAAGTATGATGAATGGTAATTTCATATCTTGCATGTCCTTGCATTTCTATATTTCTATGTTTCCATGTCACATTCTTGTTATAAATATTGACCTTAGAAAGAAGCATCTTCTACTTGCGAAAAATTTGATGAATATTGAGAAATAGGAGGATTCGTCTTGAAAGGGGTAGGCTTGGGATGCTACATTTAGGACTAAATTGGCCAAAAGAAAAAGATTTAAGACTGAATTGGCACAGTAACAATAGGTTTAGGACTGTTTTGGTAATTTTTCCATATATAAAATGACCCCAAATTGTGTTGTTTCAATGAAGTCCCACTGTATAGAATGAATTAGTGGTTAGCTTTATAGTTTGCATCATAGATTTAATCCGTTGTTAGCTTCATGTCATTCATGCGTGTTATCTAACTTAAGATCGCATATATTGATATGTCATGTTAACATGTAGATTCCTAGGGTTAATTCGGTCTTTTGTTAATTAACAAAGAAAAAGAGCAAAAAATTTGAATTAAAGAGTTTCATATCTATTGCATTGATTAGGTTAATTGATTTTGTATAATGCATATTGCATGACATTTAGTAAATTATGTCGTATAGGATTAGTTTTGATTGGTATCTCGTATAGATGACCTTTCATATCAATGCATGTTCAATTTCATCGCATTTATGTTAGAACTCATCATGCGTGTCATATAGCCATGACATTCCTACACATCATTTAGTAATGTAATTAGTGCATTAAGTTAATTTCCATCACATAGAATTTTAGGGTTCATTAGTAAAGATTGCATGCTTGATAGTCCATAATCCATGCACATACATAACATTCATGCAAATTGTTCTAAAGTCATAGTTTGGAGAAGCCTCGTGATGATGTATAGTGATATGCTTTGCTTGGCGCGTCCAGGTTCTTTATAATTTCTATTTTTTATTTACTGCTTTGATTATTGAGTATTACTTTCCCGATTACGCACTCGCACGATCATCTCTCACATGTTTGTTGTCGCGACCTAAAATTTTCTCTGGCTAATAGATTATTAAAATTAAACTTAACTCAGGCTCTTTCAAGCCCTAACATTTCGCAACTTAAGATTTAAGTTCTTAACGTACAAATGTTTTTATGCTTGGAGTCACCACTAATCTATTTGCCATAGGTCGATTGGAAACTTAAATAAAACATAGGGAGATATATTTTATTCCTATGAACCAGAGATTCTAAATTTGGGGAATTAGTTACGTTAGATTTAGTCTAACACCCTTTTGGTACCTTTTCTTTAAAAAAAAAAAATATTTGGCAGACAGTTCGCATTCATTTTAACTTTGTCACTAGCATGTGAGGTGATTATACGGGTGTGCAAACCACCAAAGTAACACCCAATAATCAAAACATTAAATAAATTGCGAAATTGGGAGAATTATTTACCTTGAAGAAACGTAAGCATTTGCATTGTTAGCTAGAAAATCACATCAACAATCATAATATGATTTCTAATTTACAAGCAGTTCACTCAACATTTTTTGGTTTTTTACTTATTTAAATGAAAACTAACCTATTTGTAACGACGTGCAAAAATTAACGTGCGATTAATGTAACTTAACATGCAAACTATATGTCATGCGATGACGTGACATAGTTCTAATGACGGACAAATGATTTATTTTTGGTAATTTCTAATGAAATTCGGAATTAAAAAAATGCCTAAATTAACATGCAATCTATTCTAAACAAAGATAATTTAATCTATCCTAAAGTGATTCCTTTTTGGTATTTTTACGAAAATTCGAAATTATTAAATATCCTAAATAATCCACTAAGATTAAAACAATCTTTAATTTAAACTAGGAAACATGCTACCCTAAATCCCAATTTAAATCAAATAATTATCTTATTCTTTTGGATATATTTAAGATTCCCTAAGCATGCAAAATTTCTAATTTAAATCCTAACCGACATATTTTTTGATTTTCATTATTTAAAAGGAAAACAATTAAACAGAGATAACAACCACGTTCAAACAATCCACCCAATCCATAAGATTCTTCTTATTAAATTCAAATTAGGCAAATAAATCAAACTAACTGTCATATTTATAGAGTTATAGATATTGACGGAAAGTTGATTATTCGAATTTGGAAAGTGAATAAAATCTATTATCGTATCCAAGTGATTATGAATAAGATAACGATTTTCCATATCGCCGCGTATCGTACCTTAGAGATAAGGTCGGATAGTCGTCCAGATACGTTGCCAAATTAGGAAAATTCCTAATTTTGAGTGCTTTAGGATATTGCGAATACCACAAAATTATCCTAAGATATTTATCTAACTACCAAAGAATATCCACGAAATATTCCAACCACCGAAAAGTTAGGAAATTAAATATTTAGGAAAATATTCAGATAATGATCTTACCTAATTTGCGGTTATCTTCCAAATTCGAACTCAGTTCTAGATTGGGATCATGGATCGGGATAGTGGCCGATGGCAAATGGCCAACGGCGGTGTATGGGCAGCTTGGCTAGGCACCAGGCTCACGAACAACGGCAAGAACGACGATGTCAATTTGGGGGCGTAACCGCTGGAGTTGTCGTGGACGTTGCTGTGGTCAGCGAGGCTTGTAGCTCAGCAAGGCTTACGTCAGTATCTTGGAATGGGACTCCCTGACTTTAGTGGTCAGCAAAGCAAAAGAGTGGTGGAATGTGGATAACCTGCAAGAAAGAAAAAAAAAAAAAACAATATTTTTCTTCTATCTTTTATTGCTCCCCTTCCTCTCTTCATATCTCGCATGAACTAATGGCCTGACTACATGCCAAAGGAACTTCAAGGATGCTTGTGGAATTTTGGGCACGTTGCAACAAAACAAGCACACCAGGAGGAACGTAGTGATTAGACTGGAAGCTTGTTGGCTTGACTAGGGCAGGGCTGGACTGGAGACTTGACGACAAAGGAGAGTCCAGCTATAGCGGCACGGAACCGTCAAGGGCAGCAGCTCAACTACTTCGTCGATGGCATCAAAGGATCCCAGTCTCGGGGGGTAGCAGATCGTGTGGAGCTTCGCGGCTTCGTCACCAGAAGGCTGGTTCAGTGTCGTTGTCGGCGGTTCGGCCACAGATCTGGCCACGAAAGGATGGGGGTTTGGCCATGGAGGATCAGGCCAAGCTCTCTCTCTCTCTCTTTTTCGCTTTGACTCTCTCGTGCTATCAAGAATTGTGTTCTGAAAATTATGAGACCTCCCCTGATTATGACGCATAATGACATATTTATATCACAATCCTAGATTAATTAATCAGGCTTCCTAGTCCTAATGGACTAGACTTAGGCTTTATCATTTAATTTTATTTTAATTCTAAATGAGCTAAATTAATTCGAGCTGATTTAAGCTCAAATTAAAATAACCAAAACCTTTTAGACTTGTGAATTTCGGCCCCCAATCCCTTGAGTGAGCCGAGTGCTCGAGCTCGGTTTATGCGATGAATTTTCAGCTTTCTTGCCATCGCCGGTCCGATATAAGATGCAACTAACCTATATGAATTTAAACTATATGCAATGCAATTTTAATATTTTTGTTTATGGGTTAAAATTTAATCCCTAATCTTCTATACAAATTATTATCAAATGGTCGGTCGAAATTTATGTGTCAATATTAGTGGCGTAGTATGAAAATTGATAAATAATGCACGCAAAAAAATTTTGAAATAAAGAGAAAATGTACCGAAAATGTGTTATATTAATCTAGCATAACCAAGTTCCCGAATCCATTAAATTTCTATTTCACATAAGTAAAATATACTTTCACATTTTATTTAGGTGTCTAATTGACCCGTCATTGATTAGTGGTTGCTCCAAAAGGTAAGATAGGTAAGATAAATTGCCTGAATGAATTGAGTACCGAGTTTCGATTGATAGGGCTTGGGAGAGCCTATGCTAAGCACCATGCTTACCAATCCATTGATTTTTCCTTGGTGGTTCACCTCCGGAAAGGTTGTGACATGTAATTGGCTTAGTCTGATAATATAATGACGCCAATGAATACTTGCTCGTACTTTCTACTTTACACAATATCTTGAATGGAGATCAACTAATAGAGGGAGAACAAAATAGGAGAGCACATTGAAAGCATATGAAAGGTGTGAATATGCTAATAGTGGGAGAACCAAATAGAGAAAGCATCTTGAACTTCTACCGCACAAATTGCCTTCTCTTTACAAAGGGAGATGCTGAAAATGAACTTGAACAGTGGTTAAAGGAAATGTGTAATTATTTATTTATTTCGTGTTTGCCCGTACCACAAAGAGGGGCAATTCTGTGCTTGTGGGATAACTTATAAGGACTCTTATTAGAAAGATGGATCGAGTAAGTACAGAGTTAGAAATTTACTTCGAGTACGTTTCTTAAGAAATTGGTGACTTTCATTCAAATATACTAGAAAACTGATTTTATGAAAGCTACATCTAGTAACGAAAATTTACTAAATTCTTAAGAAATTTCATTGCTATACGATACAGATGTTTTACTGTAACTTGGTCAGAACGTAAAACGCATAACTTCTGGCGGTGAATATAGCAAATGGATCATGTTAAACAGATCCTATCCAAAACGAAAACCTCATAAATAGAGCGTGAGGCATAATTTTACGTAAGTCATCCCAGAGGGTATTGTATTGTGCGTTGCATGGTGTCGCGATCTAAAAATTTTTCATTTTTCGGGCTAATGGATTATTAAGACTAATCTTAACTCGGGCCCTCCCAAGCCCTACCAATTCGCAACTTAGGGTTTAAGTTCTTAACATGCAAATGTCTTCATGCTTGGAGTCGCCACTAATTTATTTATGGTAGGTTGATTAGAAACCTAAATAAAACATAGGGAGATATGTTTTATTCCTACGAACCAGAGATTCTAAGCCCGGGGACTTGATTACGCTAGATCTAGTCTAACGCCCTTTCGGTACCTTTTTTGTTCAAAAATATTTTGGCATACAGTTTGGATCCATTTCAACTTAATTACTAACATGTGAGGTATTCATGCGGTGCGCAAACCACCAATTTAACACTCAGGAAAGCATTAAATAAATTGCAAGTTTGGAAGAATTACTTACCTAGAAACAACGCAAGCATCTGCATTGTTAGCTAGAAAATCACATCAACATCCTAATATGATTTCTAATTAACAAGCAATTCACTCAATTTCTCTTTTGATTTTCACTTATTTAAATGAAATCTAATCTATATGCAATGACGTGCAAAAATGACATGCAATTAATGCAACCTAGCATGCAAACTATATGTCATGCGACGACGTGACCTAATTCTGATGACGGGTAAATGATTTATTTTTGATATTTTCTAATGAAATTCGGAATAAAAATATGCCTAAAATAACATGCAACCTATGATGACTTAACATATCCTAACATGACTTATTTTTGGGATTTTTGTTAAAATTTGAAATAATAAATTACGTAAATTAAGAATGCAATCTATCCTAATCTACCATAAAGCAATTCATTCTTTTTTTGGGGTTTTCATGAAAATTCGGAATTAAAAAATAACCTAAATAATCTAATAAGATTAGAATATTGCTTAATTTAAACTAGGAAATAGATTATCTCAAGTCCTAATGTAAATTAAATAATTACTCTATCTTCTAGATACATTTAGGGTTCCCTAAACATGCAAAACTCAAATTCAAATCCTAACTGATATTTTTTGAATTTTCTGTTTAAAGGAAAGCAAATAATAAAAAAAGACAAGGATAGCAACCACATTCAAATCGTCCACGCGATCCGCCAAATTTATTTCAAACTCGGATTAGGCACAAAAATCGAACTATCGGTCATATCTATAGGGTTATAGATATTGACGGAAAGTTGATCGTTTAAATTTGGAAAGCAGATAAAGATCATTATCGTATCCAAGTGATTATGGATAGGATAAAATTTTCCGTATCGCCGCGTATCGTACCTTAGGAATAAGGTCAGATAGTCGTCCAAATACGTTGCTAAATTAGGAACGATTCCTAATTTTGAATATTTTCAAATATTGCGGATATATCGAACATTATCCTAAGATATCTAAATATCCACATGATATTCATGAAATATTCAAAACATGCAAATTAGGAAATTAAATATTCTGAAAAATATAGGATAACGTTCAATCACCTAATTTGCAGATAATCTCCAACTTTATCAATTTCGGAGAAACATCTTCTGAATTCTAAAGGAATGAAAATCAGATCTGGACACAGATACTGATTAGATTGTGAAAATTCCTTTTGAAAATCCAAATGACCTCCGATTTTGATGAAATTAGTATCAATGGAAAGATCTCAATCTCAGTATGAACTTTCATGAATAAAACTTTTTCAGATTTCGAACACACAAATTTATGAAAATTAAAGAACACACGAAGGTCAATCTGGAACTGATCTGTTATCAGATTCATGCATATAAGACGTTGCAGATCGTATCATGCTAACACGCTTGGAATTTTATGAAACTTTTATGGTGAACAGAAAAAGATGTGATCTACAATTTTCGTGAAGAAAGTTTTTTCAAAAAATGATCATAGAAAATCATAAAAATCATGGAACAACACAACATCAGTCAGAACATTATCAGAACAGACTTCAACATCATATTCCAGATTTTGATCCTAACTTCCGAAATAGTTTTGACATAGCAAATCAGGTCCGATTGAGGCATATGATATATCAAATCAAAGCTTAAGACGTGTTTTACGATTCTCTAGTTCATCACTTCACAAGATTTTGACATTAACGAGCTGAAATTGGCATCTCAAGCATACTAGTTTCTATGTACTCGATTTTACAGAACAAAGTCCAAGTGCGCTTACCTTGTTTAACGATGCTCCGGCACGAAATCGAGCGATCCGGCCTCCGTATTCAGAACAAAAACAATACGGAGAAGTCTCGGAAAGCTCGGCCGACCTATGATAATAGATTGCACAAAATATAGTGAGAATCGATTCGATTTGGCACTAGTTGACTAGTAATGAAGAATCAAGTCAAGAGATGTGATCTGGCGGTCGTTTAACAAGAAACCGGCCACCACAGTGATGTGAAGACGCCAATGAGTGTTGCCGCAAGTTCTGGATCGCCGGAGGAAGTCGCCGATCAGCCGGTTCAGCCGCTTGAACCGGCTGATCACATCATCGACAGCAGCGTTAGCGGAAGGCAGCGACGTCGGCGGGCGGTTGAGGCGCGACGATGGCGGTGCGGCGGCATGCGGCGTGCCCCCGGTGGTGGTGCGCGACGTCACTTTCTCTCTCACACTTGCCTTTCTCTAAAAATCAGATTTGAATTATGTGTTGTCCCCTCAAAATTCTGACCTAAACATGCTTATATAATACTAACCTAGGTCAATTAGATGGGCTCTCTAGTCCTAATGGGCTTAGACTTGAGCTTATGCCTTAATCTAATTTCTGATTTTATTTAATTCCTAAGCGGGCTGAATTAACTTGGGTTTTAATTTAATTGAACATAATGGGCTGAATTAAGCTCAAATTAAAACGACCAAACCTATTTGACTCGTGATTTTCGGCCCTTGCCTTTCCGAGTGACCCGAGTCCCATTCAATGAAATTTAAGCTCGTTCGCCATCACCGATCCGATGCAAAATGCGATTAAATTAAAATGAACCTAAACTATATGTTATGCAATTTAAATATTTTTGTTTAGGGGTTAAAAATTAATCCCTAATTTTCTATGCAAATTACGACTAAATGATTAGTAAAATTTAGGTGTCAACAGCTGCCCCTCTTTGAAGGTGAGCTCGCAGAGGTTGCATTCAAAGACTAAATGATACCTAAATTTCAACTATGCAAATGCAATGAATGTTGTTTTTGTCGGGATCATGAGTCCCATTTTTAAAATGCATTAAGAAATGATGCATGCTGACATAAATGGAAAACATACCTGGAATTGCTTACCTGATGTCGTAAGATAATGCAATTCGAGGCATGACTCTGATTTGTATGTTGTTCGGCAAATGTCTAGGCTCAGTCCCATAGGTTTTGCTTGATACACTGTTGATGAACTTCGGTGATCTGCAATTAAGTCAAAACACACGAAGAAAGCTCGACGTATCCAATCATCATCTGGATTCGCGAGAGCAGTTTATAGCGAAAAAAAATGTAAAAACGTTCCGACCTTTACAAACTACATATACATCTCCATAGGTATTTGTAAAGATTTAGCCGCTGCGCCTATATCTTTGACTCATAGGTGTGTCACGGGAGAACTCAAGATGATATTCCGACCCTTATGAGATACCTATACATCTCTATAGATACTCATAAGGATTTGGCCGCTTCACCTATACATCTCCATAAGTGAACTACGGGGGAACACTTGAGGTTCTGGAATATTCCAACCTTTATGAGATACCTATACATCTCCATAGGTACTCATAAAGATTTGGCCGCTCCACCTATACATCTCCATAGGTGAGTAGCGGGGGAACATCCAGGACGGGGAGAATATTCTGACCTTTATAAGATACCTATACATCTCCATAGGTACTTGTAAAGATTTGGCCGTTTCACCTATACATCTCCATAGGTGAATCACGGGAGAATCTTCTCGAGATTGTGTAAAAATCTGTGATTTGGTGAACAAAGGGGCTAGCCCGAATGTTCGAGAGTTCCTTGACAAAGTACCTGGACATCATCGGAGGTACCTGAAAAGGGCTTAATCAATGACACCTGAACATCATCAAAGGCATCTAGAGATCGTAACAAAAAGATCAATTATGAGACCTGACGATTGCTCGAACAGGTTGAGAATACCTGGATAGTCATAGACATCCACAGGATAGAGATATACTTACCTGGTGATATCTTCAACTTTTGAGGGTGTGTCTCCTGCTAGACACGGTTTTAGGCAACATGTAATATGCATTCGCATTATCAAGAACACATATACACATGCACTATGATTTCAACTGGTTTTTCATGCACGATGGTTTCGTCAAATCGGCATTACAAACTTTGCTGGGGATAAATCATGACAAGACAATCCGAATTCACAAGCGGATATCTTGAAAATGTCGAATGAGGGACTTTCAGTCCAAAAGGTCTTTCACTCATTCTCATTGAAAAAAGGCTGATTTATGAGAATCTCTCTATCTCACCATTATCATGTGGACAAGGGTCCAAGTATTCTCGCAAGCGGTACGACCTTACCAATCTGAGAGGTCTTTGCTAGGAATGTAACATGGCTTGGTCAATGGCTTAGCAAAAGGGACTCTTCGAGTCAAGACTATTGAAAGAATATCCTTCGTAATCGTCTCCGGGCTTACAAGTCAAGAACCCTGCAAAATGAGATAGAAACGGACTTGCTCGCACTTCTTCGAGCTAAGCTTATAAGCATCTGAAATACTACGTTAGTTCAAGTGCCCTAATCTGAAGAGACTTTGTAAGGGACGTAACGTAGGCTAGGCTCATGGGTTGAGAAATGAATGGATCATTAGGCTCAAAATGTATATAATTGGGGTGAATAAGTTGGTGATCATCTTGGCATTGTCATCGGTCTTCTTCTTCACCAGGGATTATCTCCTCGGTAGATGTTCCATTAGCTTCGAGAGTTCATCACTTGATTCCTTTGAGACTTATAGGATTACTGCTTTACTGGGGATGATTTTGATATGTCATATCCTGACACATTTTTTGTTAGGCATTGGCCTTGCTTTTATCAGGCACGCTGCTTTTTCTTGCCCTTCATTCTTTTTTTTTTTTTTTTTGACATTTAATACATGTTGCTTACAACGTAAACACTGGCCAGCTAATCTGACTGATTGACTTGCTGCTTGAACTCAGAAGCTCCTCGTCTTTTGTCTTCTATCGACACTTCGGATATGCTATGTAGACAATGACGACTTTTGCCTTGCCCCAGTGTGGGGGATGATCACCAACTGGGTTTAAGAAATGAAATTGTAGGCTCAATTGGGCTTAGCAAAGGATAAAATGTGTATATGATAGAGAAAGAAATGCTCTTCGTCATCCTAAGGCACTTGAACTTTCGTGTGAATTCATCAGAAAAAGCAACACTCGAAGATTGATGCAAGTGAGAGTAAGAAAATTTCAATTCATTTTTCACCTTATGATACTGATTTACCTCCAGTTTGCCCCAATGTGGGGTGGTTCTTGACAGGGGTAATTTGAATGAATTTCTCCAAGTGTTTAGGCTCAAAGTGGTGAAACAATGGATAAACTGTAGTGTTTGAGATAAAGAAATGAAATGCCTCTTGTCATCTCGGTCATCGTACCTTTTGCGAGACAACTCTTTACCTTGCAGACATGGAATTTTTTCAACTTAACTCACTGGGGATTAATACATGGGACTGTGTATAGGATATGGCTTGCCTTTCATCATCCTAATGTACCTCATTCAACACATTCAATTTATTCCACATGAGTTATCAGATTGTCTAAATAGACTTCCCCTTTGAAGCTAATGATACAGACCGACAAAACCATGCAGAAATTAAAGCCAATGCAAACATCATAGCTTGAAATTGATCGAAATCATTTATTTATCAATGAAATGTTTGCAATTCGGAAGTATAAAACCAAACACTGGAAAACTTTTGCTGCAGAATGTCAGGTTTTATCAAGGATAATACATCTTTACAGCATC
Source organism: Syzygium aromaticum (assembly GCA_024500025.1). Classification (NCBI taxonomy): domain Eukaryota; kingdom Viridiplantae; phylum Streptophyta; class Magnoliopsida; order Myrtales; family Myrtaceae; genus Syzygium; species Syzygium aromaticum. The sequence goes on along the minus strand of CM044888.1, from coordinate 16,110,534 downwards.
AGAATTAATAGGGTTGGAGAACTCACGACCATCCATTTCTGCGAGAATCAGGGCACCTCCGGGAAGTACCTTCTTAACCACATATGGACCGATGTAGTTTGGAGCAAACTTTCCTCCGGGAACGGGGAAAATTGGCAGCACCTTCCTTAGGACTAAATCATTTACCTCGAAGTTTCTTGCACGCACCTTTTGGTTGAAGGACCTAGCTATCCTCTGGTGATAGGTTTGACCGTGGCAAATGGCTCTCAACCGCTTTTCATCAATCAGGTTTAACTGCTCAAGCCTTTGTCGCATCAATTCCGCTTCAGACAACTCCACCTGGGATAAAACTCGCAAGGAAGGGATTTCTACTTCAACAGGCAGGACTGCTTCCATGCCATACACCAGGGAAAAAGGGGTCGCACCGACAGAGTTTCGGATGGAAATTCGATATGCCATTAGTGCAAATGGCAATCTCTCATGCCAGTCACGATAATTTTCAGCCGTTTTGGCCAGGATCTTCTTGATGTTCTTGTTAGCGGCTTCAATTGCTCCATTCATTTGTGGACGATAGGGAGACGAATTCAGATGCCAGATCTTAAACTCATTAAACAACTGATCCATGAACTTGTTGTTCAAATTCGTCCCATTATCAGTGACAATAGCCTCGGGAACACCATAACGAGCGATTATGTCTCGCCTGATGAATCTTACAACATTCTTCGCAGTAACGTTGGCGTAAGACGCGGCTTCAATCCACTTGGAGAAATAATCAATCGCAACCAAGATGAAATGGTGTCCATTCGATGCCTTGGGATTGATTGGGCCAATTACATCGATGCCCCACATTGAAAAAAGCCATGGCTCGGATAACTGATGTAACTCTGTAGGGGGAACATTTATTTTATCCCCATAAACTTAACAGCGATGGCATCTTCGAACATGTTGGATACAGTCACTTTCAAGACTGAGCCAATAATATCCCAATCTCATGATTTTCTTAGCTAACATATGGCCATTCATGTGTGGACCACATATCCCCTCATGTACTTCTTGCATGATTTTGGTAGCTTCAGCTGCTTCTACACACCTCAACAGGATCGAATCATAAGATCTTTTGTATAGCTTTTCACCACTAACGAAAAATTTCGAAGCCATTTTCATTATGTACTTCCTGTCAGTGGAAGTACTTCCTTCAGGAAACTCTTGTCTCTGGATATAATTCATGATGTCGTAATACCATGGCTTTTCGTCCGGTTCTCCGGTCACAACCATACAGTAGGCTGGCTTTGTTAGGACTTCGATTTTCAAGGGTTCTACCTCTATTCCACCAGTCACTTGCAGCATAGATGATAACGTCGCTAGCGCATCAGCGAACTGATTATGGGACCTCGACAAGTACTCAAAGGAGATGTCTTCGAATTCCTCTATGATTTCTTCGAGGTATTCATGGTACGGCACTAGTTTGGTGTCTCTCGTCTTCCATTCTCCTACAGTTTGGAGAATAATCAGAGCGGAATCACCAAACACTTTCAATTTGGTTATCCCCATTTCCACTGCGGCTTGAAGTCCGAGGATGCATGCTTCGTACTCGGCTATGTTGTTGGTACATGGGAACACCAACTTCGCTGCTACTGGATAATGCTGCCCATATGGGGATATTAAGACAGCCCCAGTGCCGGAACCATACAAGTTCACGGCTCCATCGAAAAACATAGTCCATGTGTCTTCCTTTATCACTAGAATGCAATCTTCTGGAGAATATCTATCATCATCAGGGATTCCAGGATTTTCGGCTAACACATTAGCAATTACTCGGCCTTTAACTGACTTTTGTGGCATCATCTGGACATCAAATTCTGAAATCAAAATTTGCCACTTGGCTAGCTTCCCTACCAAAGTCGGCTGATCAAGTAAATACTTGATGGGATCATTCTTAGTCACCAGGAGAGTCTGGTGATGCAGTGTATACTGTCTCAGCCTATGGAGCACCCATACTAGTACAGCACAAGTCTTCTCGGCTTCAGGGTAATTCAACTCCGAGATGGTGAACTTCTTACTCAAGTAATAAATGGCTCGCTCCTTTCCATCTTCAGGACTTTTCTGGGCTAGCATCGCTCCCAGAGACTCGCTATGAATAGTGAGGTAAAGGATCAAAGGCTGGCCCGACATTGGAGGGACTAACACTGGTGGTTTCATCATGTATGTCGCGACCTAAAAAATTTTCATTTTTCGGGCTAATGGATTATTAAGACTAAGCTTAACTCGAGCCCTCCCAAGCCCTACCAATTCGCAACTTAGGGTTTAAGTTCTTAACATGCAAATGTCTTCATGCTTGGAGTCGCTACTAATCATTTTATGGTAGGTCGATTAGAAACCTAAATAAAACATAAGGAGATATGTTTTATTCTTACGAACCAGAGATTCTAAGCCCGGGGACTTGATTACGCTAGATCTAGTCTAACGCCCTTTCGGTACCTTTTCTTTTCAAAAATATTTTGGCATGCAGTTTGGATCCATTTCAACTTAATTACTAACATGTGAGATGTTCATGCGGGTGCGCAAACCACCAATTTAACACTCAATAATTGAATATTAAATTGCAAGATTTGAAGAATTACTTACCTCGAAGCAACGCAGACATCTGCATAGTTAGCTAGAAAATCACATTAACATCCTAATATGATTTCTAATTAACAAGCAATTCACTCAATTTCTCTTTTGATTTTCACTTATTTAAATGAAATCTAATCTATATGCAATGACGTGCAAAAATTGACATGCGAATTAATGCAACCTAGCATGCAAACTATATGTCATGCGACGACGTGACCTAATTCTGATGACGGGTAAATGATTTATTTTTGATATTTTCTAATGAAATTCGGAATAAAAATATGCCTAAAATAACATGCAACCTATGATGACTTAACATATCCTAACATGACTTATTTTTGGGATTTTTGTTAAAATTTGAAATAATAAATTACTTAAATTAAGAATGCAATCTATCCTAATCTACCATAAAGCAATTCATTCTTTTTTTGGGGTTCTCATGAAAATTCGGAATTAAAAAATAACCTAAATAATCTAATAAGATTAGAATATTGCTTAATTTAAACTAGGAAATAGATTATCTCAAGTCCTAATTTAAATTAAATAATTACTCTATCTTCTAGATACATTTAGGGTTCCCTAAACATGCAAAACTCAAATTCAAATCCTAACTGATATTTTTTGAATTTTCTGTTTAAAGGAAAGCAAATAATAAAAGGAGACAAGGATAGCAACCACATTCAAATCGTCCACGCGATCCGCCAAATTGGTTTCAAACTCGGATTAGGCACAAAAATCGAACTATCGGTCATATCTATAGGGTTATAGATATTGACGGAAAGTTGATCGTTTAAATTTGGAAAGCAGATAAAGATCATTATCGTATCCAAGTGATTATGGATAGGATAATAATTTTCCGTATCGCCGCGTATCGTACCTTAGGAATAAGGTCAGATAGTCGTCCAGATACGTTGCTAAATTAGGAACGATTCCTAATTTTGAATATTTTCAAATATTGCGGATATATCGAACATTATCCTAAGATATCTAAATATCCACATGATATTCATGAAATATTCAAAACATGCAAATTAGGAAATTAAATTTTCTGAAAAATATAGGATAATGTTCAATCACCTAATTTGCAGATAATCTCCAATTTTATCAATTTCGGAGAAACATCTTCTGAATTTTAAAGGAATGAAAATCAGATCTGGACACAGATACTGATCAGATTGTGAAAATTCCTTTTGAAAATCCAAATGACCTCCGAGTTTGATGAAATTAGTATCAATGGAAAGATCTCGATCTCAGTATGAACTTTCATGAAGAAAACTTTTTCAAATTTCGAACACATAAATTTATGAAAATTGAAGAACACACGAAGGTCAATCTGGAACTGATCTGTCATTAGATTCATGCATATATGACGTTGCAGATCGTATCATGTTAACACGCTTGGAATTTTATGAAAATTTTATGGTGAACAGACAAATATGTGATCTACAATTTTCGTGAAGAAAGTTTTTTCAAAATATGATCATAGAAAATCATAAAAATCACGGAACAGCACAACATCAGTCAGAACATTATCATAACAGACTTCAACATCATATTCCAGATTCTGATCCTAACTTCCGAAATAGTTTTGACATAGCAAATCAGGTCCGATTGAGGCATATGATATATCAAATCAAAGCTTAAGACGTGCTTTACGATTCTCTAGTTCATCACTTCACAAGATTTTGACATTAACGAGCTGAAATCGACATCTCAAGCATATTAGTTTCTATGTACACGATTTTACAGAACAAAGTCCAAGTGCACTTACCTTGTTTAACGATGTTCCGGCACGAAATCGAGCGATCCGGCCTCCGTATTCAGATCAAAAACAACATGGAGAAGTCTCGGAAAGCTCGGCCGACCACAGTGATGTGAAAACGCCAAGGAGTGTTGCCGCAAGTTCTGGATCGCCGGAGGAAGTCGCCGATCAGTCGGTTCAGCCGCTTGAACCGGCTGATCACATCATCGGCAGCAGCGTTAGTGGAAGGCAGCGACGTCGGCGGGCGGTTGAGGCGCGACGACGGCGGTGCGGCGGCGTGCGGCGTGCCCTCCGGTGGTGGTGCGCGACGTCACTTTCTCTCTCACACTTGCCTTTCTCTAAAAATCAGATCTGAATTATGTGTTGTCCCCTCAAAATTCTGACCTAAACATGCTTATATAATACTAACCTAGGTCAATTAGATGGGCTCTCTAGTCCTAATGGGCTTAGACTTAGGCTTCGCCCTTAATCTAATTTCTGATTTTATTTAATTCCTAAGCGGGCTGAATTAACTTGGGTTTTAATTTAATTGAACATAATGGGCTGAATTAAGCTCAAATTAAAACGACCAAACCTATTTGACTCGTAATTTTCGGCCCTTGCCTTTCCGAGCGAACCGAGTCCCATTCGATGAAATTAAGCTCGTTCGCCATCACCGATCCGATGCAAAATGCGATTAAATTAAAATGAACCTAAACTATATATTATGCAATTTAAATATTTTTGTTTAGGGGTTAAAAATTAATCCCTATTTTTCTATGCAAATTACGACTAAATGATTAGTAAAATTTATGTGTCAACAGCTGCCCCTCTTTGAAGGTGAGCTCGCAGAGGTTGCATTCAAAGACTAAATGATACCTAAATTTCAACTATGCAAATGCAATGAATGTTGTTTTTGTCGGGATTATGAATCCCATTTTTTAAAATGCAATGAGAAATGATGCATGCTGACATGAATGGAAAACATACCTGGAATTGCTTACCTGATGTCGCGAGATAATGCAATTCAAGGTATGACTCTGATTTGTATGTTGTTCGGCAAATGTCTGGGCTCAGTCCCATAGGTTTTGCCTGATACACTGTTGATGAACTTCGGTGATCTGCAATTAAGTCAAAACACATGAAGAAAGCTCGACGTATCCAATCATCATCTGGATTCGCGAGAGCAGTTTGTAGCGAAAAAAAAATGTAAAAACGTTCCGACCTTTACAAACTACGTATACATCTCCATAGGTATTTGTAAAGATTTAGCCGCTGCGCCTATATCTTTGACTCATAGGTACGTCACGGGGGAACTCAAGAGGATATTCCGACCCTTATGAGATACCTATACATCTCCATAGATACTCATAAGGATTTGGCCGCTTCACCTATACATCTCCATAAGTGAACTACGGGGGAACACCTGAAGTTGAGGAATATTCCGACCTTTATGAGATACCTATACATCTCCATAGGTACTCATAAAGATTTGGCCGCTCCACCTATACATCTCCATAGGTGAACTACGGGGGAACACCTGAGGTTGAGAAATATTTTGACCTTTATGAGATACCTATACATCTCCATAGGTACTCATAAAGATTTGGCCGCTCCACCTATACATCTCCATAGGTGAGTAGCGGGGGAACATCCAGGACGGGGAGAATATTCCGACCTTTATAAGATACCTATACATCTCCATAGGTACTTGTAAAGATTTAGCCGTTTCACCTATACATCTCCATAGGTGAATCACGGGGGAATCTTCTCGAGATTGTGTAAAAATCTGTGATTTGGTGAACAAAGGGGCTAGCCCGAATGTTCGAGGGTTTCTTGACAAAGTACCTGGACATCATCGGAGGTACCTGTAAAGGGCTTGATCAATAGACACCTGAACATCATCAAAGGCATCTAGAGATCGCAACAAAAAGATCAAATATGGGACCTGACGATTACTCGAACAGGTTGGGAATACCTAGATAGTCATAAACATCCAAGGGATAGAGATATACTTACCTGGTGATATCTCCGACTTTTGAGGGTGTGTCTCCTGCTAGACACGGTTTTAAGCAACATGTAATATGCATTCGCATTATCAAGAACACATATACACACGCACTATGATTTCAACTGGTTTTTCATGCACGATGGTTTCGTCAAATCGGCATTACAAACTTCGCTGGGGATAAATCATGACAAGACAATCCGAATTCACAAGCGGGTATCTTGAAAATGTCGAATGAGGGACTTTCAGTCCGAAAGGTCTTTCACTCATTCTCATTGAAAAAAGCTGATTTATGAGAATCTCTCTATCTCACCATCATCATGTGGACAAGGGTCCGAGTATTCTCGCAAGCGGTACGACCTTACCAATATGAGAGGTCTTTGCTAGGAATGTAACATGGCTTGGTCAATAGCTTAGCAAAAGGGACTCTTCGAGTCAAGGCTATTGAAAGAATATCCTTCGTAATCGTCTCCGGGCTTACAAGTCAAGAACCCTGCAAAATGAGATAGAAACGGACTTGCTCGCACTTCTTCGAGTTAAGCTTATAAGCATTTGAAACACTACGTTAGTTCAAGTGCCCTAATCTGAAGAGACTTTGTAAGGGACGTAACGTAGGCTAGGCTCATGGGTTGAGAAATGAATAGATCATTAGGCTCAAAATGTGTATAATTAGGATGAATAAGTTGGTGATCATCTTGGCAATGTCACCAGTCTTCTTCTTCACCAGGGATTATCTCCTCGGTAAATGTTCTATTAACTTCGAGAGTTCATCACTTGATTCCTTTGAGACTTGTAGGATTGCTGCTCTACTGGGAATGATTTTGATATGTCATATCCTGACACATTTTTGTTGGGCATTGGCCTTGCTTTTATCAGGCACACTGCTTTTTCTTGCCCTTCCTTCTCTCTTTTTTTTTTTGACATTTAATACATATTGCTTACAACGTAAACACTGGCAAGCTAATCTGACTGATTGACTTGCTGCTTGAACTCAGAAGCTCCTCGTCTTTTGTCTTCTATCGACACTTCGGATATGCTGTGTAGACAATGACGACTTTTTCCTTGCCCCAGTGTGGGGGATGATCACCAACAGGGTTTAAAAAATGAAATTGTAGGCTCAATTGGGCTTAGCAAAGGATAAAATGTGTATATGATAGAGAAAGAAATGCTCTTCGTCATCCTAAAGAAATGCTCTTCGTCATCCTAAGGCACTTGAACTTTCGTGTGAATTCATCTGAAAAAGCAACACTCGAAGATTGATGCAAGTGAGAGCAAGAAAATTTCAATTCATTTTTCACCTTATGATACTGATTTACCTCCAGTTTGCCCCAATGTGGGGTGGTTCTTGACATGGGTAATTTGAAAGAATTTATCCAAGCATTTAGGCTCAAAGTGGTGAAACAATGGATAAACTGTAGTGTTTGAGATAGAGAAATGAAATGCCTTTTATCATCTCGGTCGTCGTACCTTTTGCGAGATAACTCTTTACCTTGCAGACATGGAATTTTTTCAACTCAACTCACCGGGGATTAATGCATGGGACTATGTATAGGATATGGCTTGCCTTTCATCATCCCAATGTACCTCATTCAATACATTCAATTTATTCCACGTGAGTTATCAGATTGTCTAAATAGACTTCCCCTTTGAAGCTAATGATACAGACCGACAAAACCATACAGAAATTAAAGCCAATGCAAACATCATAGCTTGAAATTGATTGAAATCATTTATTCATCAATGAAATGTTTGCAACTCGGAAGTATAAAACCAAACACTGGAAAACTTTTGCTGCAGAATGTCAGGTTTTGTCAAGGATAATACATCTTTACAGCATCAGAATTAACAGGGTTGGAGAACTCACGACCATCCATTTCTGCGAGAATCAGGGCACCTCCGGGAAGTACCTTCTTAACCACATATGGACCGATGTAGTTTGGAGCAAACTTTCCTCCGGGAACGGGGAAAATTGGCAGCACCTTCCTTAGGACTAGATCATTTACCTTGAAGTGTCTTTGACGCACTTTATGGTTGAAAGACTTACCTACTCATGCGGCAACTGGATTGGGCGTTTCGTCTCACTCTCAGGAAGAATTGCCCCTATTTTTACCTCTTTAGTTTCTCCGGAGTCACTCAGGTTAATAATGATAGTTTGGTCTGATGTAAGGACTTTGGGCCTTTCGTGCCGCTCTAGATCGCGCTGAATATCTGAGGAATCATCAAGTTTGCCGGCATCATTGGGATCAATCTCGATTGCATATAATTCATGATGTTGGACCATTGCCATACCTTCACGTGTCACAAGATTATCTCTGAAACATAAAGTAAGGGATTCAGAAGGACAAACAGGGCTAAACATTGCATTTTTTTTTTGTAATTTTTGTTTTTTTGTTTTTAAATTCTTTTCGAAAAAATTTTAACACGAGGGAGCATGAAGAAGCCCAGGCCTCAGAATTCTCCTTGGACTATATTTTCTTTTATCGGTTGGATATCATCACCGGGCTAGTTTGATGTACCTCAACATGCCCTCAAAAAACTGAAAATAACATGTAATTTCATTGATCATTTCGAAATGAATTACATTTATTGAATGGAAATTGCAACAACCAAGTCCTAGAAACGAGAACGGAAAGCAGCACCCGAGATGGGGCAAATCCTAAAAAGCAGTAAAAACTCCCATGCAGGGGAGTGTGCGAAAAAGTAAAGGTTTTACTCTTGTGGGCCAGTGCCCATTCCCTCTAATGGTCCTTCGATAGCTCCAATGAAGACATCATCGAATAGGGTAGTAATTCCTTCCATTGTATCATAAGAATCTCCTGTCATTTGAGGTGTTGGATCATCCATACCTCCCCATCCGTCGGGGACAATGTCACGGGGATCAACATAGAAACTCGGAGGTGCTGAGTACTTCACATAATAGTCGAACTTGCCGCTCGGTTGCCCCAAAGTGTCGATCACCTCCTTCTCTTCATGCATCATTCTTGCAGGGCCTGGGAATGTAGTGCGAATGTGTGGAGGCAACCTACCACGCCCACGTTCTCCATCATTCGGCCCTTCATTGGATTGCTGTCTATTATGCTCAATTCCTTGACCTCGACCTCGACCATATCCACATCTCTCATTGTTCGGCACAGTTGATCCCTGGTACCCCAATCCAGAAGTATGGGGTCTTTGAGAGGCTTCGACCGGTCGGCGGATACCTTGACCATCTCTGCCAAGGCCTTCGCCCGGGATGAAGCCCTGAGATACCATTACTCTTCCAACCATTACTGCAGTATTTGACACCTCAGGAACTGGCGGCGATGATCCTCTAGACGCGTGAATGGTCGATACGAGCTCAAGCGACTGATAGCTCGATTCAATTTTGCAGTCCGGCTCGACATAAGGGATAGCCGTTGCATGATAAATTGGGTGCTCTTCTTGACCGTGTACTGTGACTAATTTCCTCTCTACCACGAACTTCACTTTCTGATGTAGACTGGACGGCACAGCTCCAGCAGTATGAATCCATGGACGACCCAGCAGAAAGTTGAATGCAGTGGGAATGTCCATGACTTGAAATAGGACGTTGAACACTGTTGGCCCTATCTGTATGTCGAGGTGGATTTCCCCCATCACTTCTTTCTTTGTTCCGTCAAAGGCTCGTACGGAGGTCTTCGCAGCATTTATCCTAGAAGGATCTATCTTGAGGCGTGTAAAGTTGCCAAAGGACAGATGTTCAAGGCCGAACCGTTATCAATGAGTACCCGGGCTACGTGTGAGGCCTTATATTTGACAGAAATATACAGAGCTTTGGTATGTCATTTGCCTTCTATAGAGAATTCTTCATCCGAAAAGGCTATAAGGTCTTTGAGGAGTATGGAATCCACAAACTCTTCTAGTTTCTCATGATCAATCGTCTCAGGCACGTGGACTTCACTTAACACTTTCATCAGGGCCTTTTGATGTTTGACAGACGTTTGGAGGAGTTCAAGCAGAGAGATTTGCGCAGGCATCTTGCGCAACTGCTCAACTATGTTGTATTTACTAGCCTTGATAACGGCTAGGAATTCTTTAGCTTCTTCATTAGTGACAGGCTTTGTAGGTTGAGCATTTGCTTGGCCATAGGCACGTCCAGATCTGGTGACTAAGTCAACATCGAGACTGTAGGACCAAGGGACTGCCTTATCATCCGAGTATTCATACGGTTGAGGTATCTCGATCACTATCCCTTCATCAGCTGCGGGCGTGTTTATTATGATCCCTTCATCATCGGTCGCGTCTTCGAGCGGGGGCATGTCTTCAGGTAAGGGATCGAGCTTGTCCTTTCTAGTGTTTAACGTAGCAAACTCTTCATCCCAGTTAATGACGACCTCGGAGATAGTAGAGACGATGCCGGTGTGGTCAGCATAAACGATCAACCCAGCCTGTACCATCTCTGAGATTCTTTCTCTCATGATGGCCAAGGAAAGAACTTCATTAGTCGGGTAATAACCAGCTTTCACCAACTCGCCATAGACCTCAGCAGTGTATACCTTGACGTTCATGATTCGACCAGCATCGAAACAGAATATGGCATTTACATTGCCCGCGTGATCAGGGAGCGGGTTGTTCTGAACATTCGGCTTAGCAGGTTGGAACGAGAAAGCCTTCGTGTCCAGGAGGTTCTAGATTCGATGCTTGAGGATAGAACAATCGTCGGTTGAGTGTCCAGGTTCGCCCATGTGATAATCGCACTTCTTTGATGGGTCGTAGTTATAAAACTGCTCAGGATTTGGCCGTTTTGGCTCGGCAGAGAGCAAGCCTTTCTTCCGGAGCACTGCCAATACTTGAGACAACGACCCAGGGAGGGGGGTGAATTGCCTCTTGTTGTTCCTACTCTGAAAAGGTTGACGACCCGGATTTTGGTGCTGAGCTTCTCCTATTTGGATTGCCGGGGCTGGGTTAGTATTCCGCCGGGTCGGTTGGTTATAAGTCACATTCACTTCAGCTGCCGGTTCCTTCTCTTTCCTTGCACTAAATCTTTTGGTTGACGAGGACGGCTCGACAAACCACCCATCTTTCAGCCCTATCTCGATCTGTTCGCCTATGGGGATGAGTTGGTTGAAGTTGTCAGCCGGAATGGCCACCATTCGATTACGGTACTCGAACGGGAGAGTCTTGATGAACATTCTCTTCAGCTCACTATCAATAGGTTCTGGGACAACCTGAGCGGCTAGATTCCTCCATCTGATAGCATAGTCTTTGAAGGACTCAGTCTTTTTCATCTGAGCACGCTCGAGGTCATCGCGGGTTGGAGTGATGTCCGTTATAAACCTGTATTGCTTTAGGAAGGCCTCACTAGCTTCCTTCCAGGTTTTGAGGCCATTTATCTTCTTCATGAGGTACCAGTTCAGAGCAGGGCCGGTCAAGCTCGCTTGGAATGCATGGATCATTAGGAGCTCGTTGTCAACGTACGAGGTCATTTGCACGTGATAGAGCTGCAAGTGGGCTTTTGGGCATGTGGTGCCATTGTACTTGTCAAAGTCTGGCATCTTGAACTTCTTTGGGATTTTGATCTGTGAGTACAGGGACAGATCAATCGAGGGTGAATCCTGTGAAACCTCCAGCTACTTCACTCTCTCTTCGAGTTTGTTGACTTGTTCATTTGGTTTGTCTTTGTTGACGATGATCTGGACGGGGTCATCTGCCAATTCAGGCATATCGTCATCTTCCTCAAGATTAACATTATTTCCACCTTTATGCTTTGGAGCTGATGCCTCGAGGGATGTTGAAACGGGGATCGACCAAAGAGTCTTGATTTCAGCGGACATCTGCTGCATTGCGATGACGAGTTGCTTCATCTGATCTTCCATACCAACAACACGCTCTTGCAAGTCGGTTTGATCGGCCATTCTGGCTCTCGACCGTGTACGAATAGGCGATCGTGATCGATCCGTAATTACCTAATTTGCATGAAACAGGCATACATAAGTGTTAAGCGAAATCGCACACCAATCCATGACATTGGACTAACCGTTCTGAATTGAAAAGACCTCTTTATTGAAATGACGAAAATTTTACAACGACTGATGACTCAAAATCAAACTGAATTAAAGACAAATGACTCAATTCCTAAACAAATTTAAAACTGAAACTAAAATGAAAAAAAACAACTTCAAGCTTTTTATTTAGCTTGATCTATAGACATATGGGAGGCGACTTCCTTCTTCAACTGCTCATAAGCCCGAGCTATCTTAGATGCCTTTTCTTCGGCCTTCCTTTTGAGGCGGTTATTCTCTGAGCGATTGGCGGTCTTGAGAGGCACCTTAGGTATTTTCGGGAGTAACTCCTGCGGGATCTTGTGCCGTCGAATGTATCTGGTCGTGGCGAAATAGGATTTCTGCTCCCCCTTGAGCTCTTCTTCGGGTCGAGCTATCTTTAACACACGGCATTTCTTCCACATCTTCGTGAGTTGAGCTACGGTCTCTTTGTGGTCTTCACCCTCGTCGGAGAAATCGACATGGAGGAGCTCGGGTTGTAACGCCGGAGGGAGCCATTGGAGAATCTGGTATTGCCAGGACACTCTGGCGGGATAGTATTCAATTGCACCAGTGAAGCCCAAAAGTGGCACCGGTCCAACACCATTACACATAAGCCGAGCTTCCTCGACATTGAACCAGTTAGCATGCCATTGGAAACCTTGGGGTCTAGCGTTTTTCATGAAAATGATCCATTCGGAGTAATGATAGTCAGGTGCATTCGCTTGTTTTTCTTTATAGCTTAAGACGGGATGACTGGAATCACTGAGTTCGGATATTTTGAGTAAATCGCCACATCCCTTTATGTGAGACAAAAACCAAATTTGCAATAGTTCAAGGGGTGCATGAAATGTTTTGTCATCATTTTGCTTGAATTTAGTGAGAGAAATGAAAGTTTCGGCTAGAATGGTGTTGACAAAATTCTTTTCAAGACAGACTTGTTGGACCAACCATGCAATTGACGGATTACATGCATTCTTGCAGTGAGGGAGAATGACGAACCCGAAAAATGCTAGTAGAAAAATTCTGCCCTTCTGAAAAGGTGTGGCTTTTTCAAATGATTGACTCATGAATGAAAAAGGACATGTTCCACGATTTGCTTTTAAAACTTTTGCCAGTTCATCTTTTCCGACATTCAAAAATTCTGACAACATTAATGTCGAATCAATTCCCAAAGGTGGTGTGATTAACTCCGATCCTAAAGGTTTTCCAATGAGCACACTATACTCTTCCAAAGTCGGGGTAAGTTCATGCTTACCGAATATAAAGGTAGATGTATTGGGGCACCAGAAGTGGGCTAATGCTCGAACGAGACCGGTACAGACTTTGACTTCCAGTAGGGAGAACAGCCTTCCGATGTAGCCCTCAACTAGCTTGCGGTTAGTCAGACTGAGTAGATTCCACCAGGCACGGAGCTCGTCCTTAGGAGCATCAAGAATCCGGATATCTGCCCCTCCCATAGTGTATAGACCAAGACGCACGACGGACCTAATGTCATGGACCGACCAAAGAAAAAGGACGAAATGTAAATAGATTGCGAGATAAAGGTTGAAGAAAACTTACTTCACCGGGTAGGGAATTGGTAATCACATAGACATGCGCATGAAATGTGAGGTTCGATTTCTACCTAGACTTTGGCTTGTAAAATGGAGACGTAAGGATTACCGAGCTAAACCAGTCATGGTGGTGGTTAGGCTGGGATTCCCCTGACTCCGGCTTAGTCAGAGAGCCGACCCGGGTTGCATAGGGCGCAACCGTGGTAGGTATTCAATGACACCATGAAAGAAAATTTCGGGACCGAGGAGGGCGACCCGCACCACATGATTTTGGTCGGGGTATCCACTACCTCAGTACCATCCTAAACCTATACCGCCCAGGTCCGGCAGCGGGTAGTGTGTGCGGTGTAGTGTAAATGTAAGGCATGCACAGCAGGTTATATCAAACAGCGCTTCGTGCATAAATTAAACCATACATCCGAACACCTCCCTGCAAAACAAGGGTTAACAATCACGCCTCCCCTTATACCTCCCATTCTGCAAGAACATTTAACACCTAAAATGTTAGGGACGTACCTGGGATCCTCGCTGCCAAACAAAAATTATTTTTGAAATGAAAAATTGGCCTAAGTCCACTAAGTGTTTTAACTCAAGTCCCCAGCGGAGTCGCCAAGCTGTCGTGACCTAAAAAATTTTCATTTTTCGGGCTAATGGATTATTAAGACGAAGCTTAACTCGAGCCCTCCCAAGCCCTACCAATTCGCAACTTAGGGTTTAAGTTCTTAACATGCAAATGTCTTCATGCTTGGAGTCGCTACTAATCATTTTATGGTAGGTCGATTAGAAACCTAAATAAAACATAAGGAGATATGTTTTATTCTTACGAACCAGAGATTCTAAGCCCGGGGACTTGATTACGCTAGATCTAGTCTAACGCCCTTTCGGTACCTTTTCTTTTCAAAAATATTTTGGCATGCAGTTTGGATCCATTTCAACTTAATTACTAACATGTGAGATGTTCATGCGGGTGCGCAAACCACCAATTTAACACTCAATAATTGAATATTAAATTGCAAGATTTGAAGAATTACTTACCTCGAAGCAACGCAGACATCTGCATAGTTAGCTAGAAAATCACATTAACATCCTAATATGATTTCTAATTAACAAGCAATTCACTCAATTTCTCTTTTGATTTTCACTTATTTAAATGAAATCTAATCTATATGCAATGACGTGCAAAAATTGACATGCGAATTAATGCAACCTAGCATGCAAACTATATGTCATGCGACGACGTGACCTAATTCTGATGACGGGTAAATGATTTATTTTTGATATTTTCTAATGAAATTCGGAATAAAAATATGCCTAAAATAACATGCAACCTATGATGACTTAACATATCCTAACATGACTTATTTTTGGGATTTTTGTTAAAATTTGAAATAATAAATTACTTAAATTAAGAATGCAATCTATCCTAATCTACCATAAAGCAATTCATTCTTTTTTTGGAGTTCTCATGAAAATTCGGAATTAAAAAATAACCTAAATAATCTAATAAGATTAGAATATTGCTTAATTTAAACTAGGAAATAGATTATCTCAAGTCCTAATTTAAATTAAATAATTACTCTATCTTCTAGATACATTTAGGGTTCCCTAAACATGCAAAACTCAAATTCAAATCCTAACTGATATTTTTTGAATTTTCTGTTTAAAGGAAAGCAAATAATAAAAGGAGACAAGGATAGCAACCACATTCAAATCGTCCACGCGATCCGCCAAATTGGTTTCAAACTCGGATTAGGCACAAAAATCGAACTATCGGTCATATCTATAGGGTTATAGATATTGACGGAAAGTTGATCGTTTAAATTTGGAAAGCAGATAAAGATCATTATCGTATCCAAGTGATTATGGATAGGATAATAATTTTCCGTATCGCCGCGTATCGTACCTTAGGAATAAGGTCAGATAGTCGTCCAGATACGTTGCTAAATTAGGAACGATTCCTAATTTTGAATATTTTCAAATATTGCGGATATATCGAACATTATCCTAAGATATCTAAATATCCACATGATATTCATGAAATATTCAAAACATGCAAATTAGGAAATTAAATTTTCTGAAAAATATAGGATAATGTTCAATCACCTAATTTGCAGATAATCTCCAATTTTATCAATTTCGGAGAAACATCTTCTGAATTTTAAAGGAATGAAAATCAGATCTGGACACAGATACTGATCAGATTGTGAAAATTCCTTTTGAAAATCCAAATGACCTCCGAGTTTGATGAAATTAGTATCAATGGAAAGATCTCGATCTCAGTATGAACTTTCATGAAGAAAACTTTTTCAAATTTCGAACACATAAATTTATGAAAATTGAAGAACACACGAAGGTCAATCTGGAACTGATCTGTCATTAGATTCATGCATATATGACGTTGCAGATCGTATCATGTTAACACGCTTGGAATTTTATGAAAATTTTATGGTGAACAGACAAATATGTGATCTACAATTTTCGTGAAGAAAGTTTTTTCAAAATATGATCATAGAAAATCATAAAAATCACGGAACAGCACAACATCAGTCAGAACATTATCATAACAGACTTCAACATCATATTCCAGATTCTGATCCTAACTTCCGAAATAGTTTTGACATAGCAAATCAGGTCCGATTGAGGCATATGATATATCAAATCAAAGCTTAAGACGTGCTTTACGATTCTCTAGTTCATCACTTCACAAGATTTTGACATTAACGAGCTGAAATCGACATCTCAAGCATATTGGTTTCTATGTACACGATTTTACAGAACAAAGTCCAAGTGCACTTACCTTGTTTAACGATGTTCCGGCACGAAATCGAGCGATCTGGCCTCCGTATTCAGATCAAAAACAACACGGAGAAGTCTCGGAAAGCTCGGCCGACCACAGTGATGTGAAAACGCCAAGGAGTGTTGCCGCAAGTTCTGGATCGCCGGAGGATGTCGCCGATCAGTCGGTTCAGCCGCTTGAACCAGCTGATCACATCATCGGCAGCAGCGTTAGTGGAAGGCAGCGACGTCGGCGGGCGGTTGAGGCGCGACGACGGCGGTGCGGCGGCGTGCGGCGTGCCCCCGGTGGTGGTGCGCGACGTCACTTTCTCTCTCACACTTGCCTTTCTCTAAAAATCAGATCTGAATTATGTGTTGTCCCCTCAAAATTCTGACCTAAACATGCTTATATAATACTAACCTAGGTCAATTAGATGGGCTCTCTAGTCCTAATGGGCTTAGACTTAGGCTTCGCCTTTAATCTAATTTCTGATTTTATTTAATTTCTAAGCGGGCTGAATTAACTTGGGTTTTAATTTAATTGAACATAATGGGCTGAATTAAGCTCAAATTAAAACGACCAAACCTATTTGACTCGTAATTTTCGGCCCTTGCCTTTCCGAGCGAACCGAGTCCCATTCGATGAAATTAAGCTCGTTCGCCATCACCGATCCGATGCAAAATGCGATTAAATTAAAATGAACCTAAACTATATGTTATGCAATTTAAATATTTTTGTTTAGGGGTTAAAAATTAATCCCTAATTTTCTATGCAAATTACGACTAAATGATTAGTAAAATTTATGTGTCAACAATGTACTGCTTCAGTTCATTAAACGCTTCCTAGCAATTATCGTCCCATTCCACTTGAGCATTCTTCCTTAGAAGTTTGAAGAACGGTTTAGCAGTTTCGGAAAATTGGGAAATGAAACGGGCTATGTAGTTCAATCTAACCAGGAGGCTCCGCACTTCTTTCACGGTCGACGGGGGTTGTAGCTCACATATGGCCTTCACTTTGGAAGGATCAACTTCAATGCCTTTACTGCTTACTACGAATCCGAGTAATTTGCCCGAGGTTGCTCCGAATATGCAGTTCGCTGGGTTGAGACGGAGTTTAAACTCACGGAGTCGGTCGAACAATTTCTTCAGGGTGTCAACATGACTCTCTCTAGGTCGAGACTTGGCAATCATTTCAACAACATAGATCTCGATCTCCTTGTGCATCATGTCATGGAAAAGAGTGACCATTGCTCGTTAGTACGTTGCCCCAGCATTTTTGAGACCGAAGGGCATGACCTTATAGTGGAATGTACCCCAAGGAGTGATGAATGCAGTTTTCTCCTTATCACCGTCCTTCATTCTTATTTGATTATAACCCGAGAAACCATCCATGAAGGAGAACAGTTCAAATCCAGCAGTACTGTCTACCAGAACGTCTATGTGCGGTAATGGGAAATCGTCCTTAGGGCTAGCCTTGTTCAGGTCGCGATAGTCGATGCAAATCCGAACTCGGCCATCTTTCTTCATGACTGGCACGATGTTGGCCACCCAGGTTAGATATTGAGTGACTTCGATGAATCCGACTTTCAAGAGCTTCATGACTTCCTCCTCTATTTTCTTTGAAAGCTCAGGCTTGGTTCTCCGTAGCCTCTGTTTCTTGGGCGACATGCTAGGATTAGTAGGCAGGCCATGCTCCACAATAGAAGGGTCTAAACCTGGTATATAGCGTATGACCATGCAAAGATATCCTGGTAATCCTTTAGCAATTGGACTAGGCGTTTCCCTTCTCCTTTGGGAAGGGTTGCCCCTATCTTCACCTCTTTGGGTTCTCCGGAATCACTCAGGTTAACAATGACAGTTTGGTCTGATGTAAGGACTTTGGGCCTTTCATGCCGCTCTAGATCGCGCTAAATATCTGAGGAATCGTCGAGTTCGTCTGCATCATTGGGATCAAGCTCGGTTGCATATAATTCATCATTTTGGACCGTTCTCATACCCTCACGTGCCACAAGATTGGCCCTGAAACATAAAGTAAGTGATTCAGAATGACAAACAGGGCTAAACATTGCATTTTTTTTTGTAATTTTTGTTTGTTTTTTTTTTTAAAAAAAAATTTTAACACGAGGGAGCATGAAGAAGCCCAGGCCTCAGAATTCTCCTTGGACTATATTTTCTTTTATCGGTTGGATATCATCACCGGGCTGGTTTGATGTACCTCAACATGCCCTCAAAAAACTGAAAATAACTTGTAATTTCATTGATCATTTCGAAATGAATTACATTTATTGAATGGAAATTGCAACAACCAAGTCCTAGAAATGAGAACGGAAAGCAGCACCCGAGACGGGGCAAATCCTAAAAAGCAGTAAAAACTCCCATACAGGGGAGTGTGCGAAAAAGTAAAGGTTTTACTCTTGTGAGCCAGTGCCCATTCCCTCTAACGGTCCTTCTTCGATAGCTCCAATGAAGACATCATTGAACAGGGCAGTAATTCCTTCTATTGCATCATCAGAATCTCCTGTCATTTGAGGTGTTGGATCATCCATATCTCCCCATCGGTCGGGGACAATGTCACGGGGATCAACATAGAAACTCGGAGGTGCTGAGTACTTCACATAATAGTCGAACTTGCCACTCGGTTGCCCCAAAGTGTTGATTACTTCCTTCTCTTCATGCATCATTCTTGCAGGGCCTGGGAATGTAGTGCGAATGTGTGGAGGCAACCTACCACATCCACGTTCTCCATCATTCGACCCTTCATTGGATTGCTGTCTATTCTGCTCAACTCCTTGACCTCGACCTCGACCATATCCACGTCTCTCATTGTTCGGCACAGTTGATCCCTGGTATCCCAATCCAGAAGTACGGGGTCTTTGAGAGGCTTCGACCGGTCGGCGGATACCTTGACCATCTCTGCCAAGGCCTTCGCCCGGGATGAAGCCCTGAGATACCATTACTCTTCCAACCATTACTGCAGCATTTGACACCTCAGGAGCTGGCGGCGATGATCCTCTAGACGCATGAATGGTCGATACGAGCTCAAGCGACTGATGGCTCGATTCAATTTTGCAGTCCGGCTCGACATAGGGGAGTCGCCAAGCTGTCGCGACCTAAAAATTTTTCATTTTTCGGGCTAATGGATTATTAAGACTAATCTTAACTCGAGCCCTCCCAAGCCCTACCAATTCGCAACTTAGGGTTTAAGTTCTTAACATGCAAATGTCTTCATGCTTGGAGTCGCCACTAATTTATTTATGGTAGGTTGATTAGAAACCTAAATAAAACATAGGGAGATATGTTTTATTCCTACGAACCAGAGATTCTAAGCTCGGGGACTTGATTACGCTAGATCTAGTCTAACGCCCTTTCGGTACCTTTTTTGTTCAAAAATATTTTGGCATACAGTTTGGATCCATTTCAACTTAATTACTAACATGTGAGGTATTCATGCGGTGCGCAAACCACCAATTTAACACTCAGGAAAGCATTAAATAAATTGCAAGGTTGGAAGAATTACTTACCTAGAAACAACGCAAGCATCTGCATTGTTAGCTAGAAAATCACATCAACATCCTAATATGATTTCTAATTAACAAGCAATTCACTCAATTTCTCTTTTGATTTTCACTTATTTAAATGAAATCTAATCTATATGCAATGACGTGCAAAAATGACATGCAATTAATGCAACCTAGCATGCAAACTATATGTCATGCGACGACGTGACCTAATTCTGATGACGGGTAAATGATTTATTTTTGATATTTTCTAATGAAATTCGGAATAAAAATATGCCTAAAATAACATGCAACCTATGATGACTTAACATATCCTAACATGACTTATTTTTGGGATTTTTGTTAAAATTTGAAATAATAAATTACGTAAATTAAGAATGCAATCTATCCTAATCTACCATAAAGCAATTCATTCTTTTTTTGGGGTTTTCATGAAAATTCGGAATTAAAAAATAACCTAAATAATCTAATAAGATTAGAATATTGCTTAATTTAAACTAGGAAATAGATTATCTCAAGTCCTAATGTAAATTAAATAATTACTCTATCTTCTAGATACATTTAGGGTTCCCTAAACATGCAAAACTCAAATTCAAATCCTAACTGATATTTTTTGAATTTTCTGTTTAAAGGAAAGCAAATAATAAAAAAAGACAAGGATAGCAACCACATTCAAATCGTCCACGCGATCCGCCAAATTTGTTTCAAACTCGGATTAGGCACAAAAATCGAACTATCGGTCATATCTATAGGGTTATAGATATTGACGGAAAGTTGATCGTTTAAATTTGGAAAGCAGATAAAGATCATTATCGTATCCAAGTGATTATGGATAGGATAAAAATTTTCCGTATCGCCGCGTATCGTACCTTAGGAATAAGGTCAGATAGTCGTCCAAATACGTTGCTAAATTAGGAACGATTCCTAATTTTGAATATTTTCAAATATTGCGGATATATCGAACATTATCCTAAGATATCTAAATATCCACATGATATTCATGAAATATTCAAAACATGCAAATTAGGAAATTAAATATTCTGAAAAATATAGGATAACGTTCAATCACCTAATTTGCAGATAATCTCCAACTTTATCAATTTCGGAGAAACATCTTCTGAATTCTAAAGGAATGAAAATCAGATCTGGACACAGATACTGATTAGATTGTGAAAATTCCTTTTGAAAATCCAAATGACCTCCGATTTTGATGAAATTAGTATCAATGGAAAGATCTCAATCTCAGTATGAACTTTCATGAATAAAAATTTTTCAGATTTCGAACACACAAATTTATGAAAATTAAAGAACACACGAAGGTCAATCTGGAACTGATCTGTTATCAGATTCATGCATATATGACGTTGCAGATCGTATCATGCTAACACGCTTGCAATTTTATGAAAATTTTATGGTGAATAGACAAAGATGTGATCTACAATTTTCGTGAAGAAAGTTTTTTCAAAAAATGATCATAGAAAATCATAAAAATCATGGAACAACACAACATCAGTCAGAACATTATCAGAACAGACTTCAACATCATATTCCAGATTTTGATCCTAACTTCCGAAATAGTTTTGACATAGCAAATCAGGTCCGATTGAGGCATATGATATATCAAATCAAAGCTTAAGACATGTTTTACGATTCTCTAGTTCATCACTTCACAAGATTTTGACATTAACGAGCTGAAATTGGCATCTCAAGCATACTAGTTTCTATGTACACGATTTTACAGAACAAAGTCCAAGTGCGCTTACCTTGTTTAACGATGCTCCGGCACGAAATCGAGCGATCCGGCCTCCGTATTCAGATCAAAAACAATACGGAGAAGTCTTGGAAAGCTCGGCCGACCTATGATAATAGATTGCACAAAATATAGTGAGAATCGATTCGATTTAGCACTAGTTGACTAGTAATGAAGAATCAAGTCAAGAGATGTGATCTGGCGGTCGTTTAACAAGAAACCGGCCACCACAGTGATGTGAAGACGCCAAGGAGTGTTGCCGCAAGTTCTGGATCGCCGGAGGAAGTCGCTGATCAGCCGGTTCAGCCGCTTGAACCGGCTGATCACATCATCGACAGCAGCGTTAGCGGAAGGCAGCGACGTCGGCGGGCGGTTGAGGCGCGACGATGGCGGTGCGGCGGCATGCGGCGTGCCCCCGGTGGTGGTGCGCGACGTCACTTTCTCTCTCACACTTACCTTTCTCTAAAAATCAGATTTGAATTATGTGTTGTCCCCTCAAAATTCTAACCTAAACATGCTTATATAATACTAACCTAGGTCAATTAGATGAGCTCTCTAGTCCTAATGGGCTTAGACTTGAGCTTAGGCCTTAATCTAATTTCTGATTTTATTTAATTCCTAAGCGGGCTGAATTAACTTGGGTTTTAATTTAATTGAACATAATGGGCTGAATTAAGCTCAAATTAAAACGACCAAACCTATTTGACTCGTGATTTTCGGCCCTTGCCTTTCCGAGCGAACCGAGTCCCATTCGATGAAATTTAAGCTCGTTCGCCATCACCGGTCCGATGCAAAATGCAATTAAATTAAAATGAACCTAAACTATATGTTATGCAATTTAAATATTTTTGTTTAGGGGTTAAAAATTAATCCCTAATTTTCTATGCAAATTACGACTAAATGATTAGTAAAATTTAGGTGTCAACACATGGTATCACAGATATGTCCATGCTTTATGTGAATCGAGATAAATCTAACTCAGTTTCTGGGAACATGAGCAGGGATGCCAAGAGGTTGAAAGCCATGCCGTAGACTTGCTTGCCATGCTTTGTTGATGTCGGTGATCGTGTAGCCGCACTCATGTTCCTCCCACCCTTTTGCTGCATGTAGAATGCCCGCAACGTGCCATGCGCTCATCAATCTTTGTGGCAACCAGTTCTGCAGTATTACAACGAGAGTAAGAAGAAGATTTATACTAAGGTTGCTGCATGCATACAGATTCGTCCACACAAGGAATCTGCAAATCGAAACAGCTATATGGTGATGTAAGGATTGTGGTTCGGCCAAATTAACAATGTTACATGTGTCACTGGTCTTAACTACCTGGTGGAATCAATCTTTTTACACCATGCGTTTACTATGAATGTTAGTAAGGTAGGTTTTGTATTTGTAACAAAAGCACACGTTTTGCTCCCTGCAAAAATTATTAAAGCACACTCCCTTCCACAGAATAAAATAAAGATCAATTGAAATTTCAATTATAGACCATATCATACCTCATAGGAATGCACATTCTCAAGCGACGGAGGAGTGACCATGGCCGGTGTGTGGAGGTAAAAGCAGTCGCCGCGCAACTTTTTTGGAGGGAATTGCTTGAAGGGTATGACTAATGTCCCTCTTGATGCTTTTAATTGATCTTCTTCTGTTATGTCATCACCAACTATCCATACCTGAACATTTACCAATCGTTAGCAGTCATTCGCGAATGTTACCGTCATCGGCAGGTTCTGATAATAAGTTCTTATGGCATTATATACACAGATGTAATAGCAATTAGGGTTTCCAATTCTTACTAGGAATCCCAACAAAACCCAGAAACGAACACGCTGAATCCTTAAAACTCTATGCATGTTGACATTTGAAGTCGTTTGCGACAAGGGCAAGATTCATTTACCATTGGAGCATGGCCGCTTGAGAGAAGTAGATTGCTATCACACTCGTGATTGAGTGATTTCTGCAGCATCTTGTACCCATGCTCATGCAGTGTAGCCACCTAAATTAAGGTTCATATCATTATTGAAGAAGAGTAGTTAGAGGTACCGAGCCAAATCAGAAAGACAGCAAGTAAATGATGCCAATAGCAGCCCCCTTATCCTCTGTTTTTTTGCTTATGGGACTTGAATTTACGAAGATGTTGTAAGGTGGCCAGTTTCATGCTATCTCCAATGTAATGAAAATTGACAATGTTCACAAGTAGATAGAAAAATCACTCGTTTTGATCGAAAATTAATAAAACTTTTCGCATGTGTGTTGTAACTAAAATCACAATTTGATGCTATCTCCAATGTAATGAAAATTGACAATGTTGATGCTATATTTACTTTGCTATTGAAGATATATCCTTTCGCTGATCAGAAAGCAATACTTTGCTGTTAAGAATCAAGTGGAATTTACTTTGCTACTAAAAATCGGGCGTCATCTGTTCAGTTAGGTTAGGATATGAATTCTCTTCCTTTTTTTTTTTTTACTAAGAAGTCCTTTTTAAGAAATAATATCAAAATATTTAAGTGTTAAATCACATCATAATTTAACAGTTTAAGATTTTAGAATAGTGAGCACAGATTCTACAAAAGTTTCACAAAATTATCCCATCAAGAGGTTTCGGGTTTTAATCTTTTCAAAACCTATATTTCGTACGGGAATCGAACATGTATCATGTGCTTTCTAATTTCACTAGATGCAGCCTCGATTACTATAAAAATGAGAGAATTACTTTAAGCATTTTTGGGGGAGCTGCATATAAGAATTACCATCCAAATTATTTTATTTACCTTGATTCCCCTTTGGCACAAAGCAAAAGCAATGGCATAGACCACCTTAGTGAGCCTCCCTCTGAAGAGGACTCGGACAGTTCCTTTGGGAATGCTATTGACCACCACAGCCACTGCTGATCCACTCCCATCCACAACTCTCACTCTGAGCTGAGGATGTCTCTCCACATACAACCCACCACATCTATTCAGCTCCTCTCCCTGCAAATACCAAGTTTTGTGTACTTCAGTGTGGTCATATTGCTGTGACATTCCGAATTTCGACCCATTTTTTTATTTATAAAATGTGTATTTCATCAGTCCGTGTCACAAAATCTCGCCCGGAACTGATCACTTTTGGGTTATTTCTTTTTAAATTAAAGATTTCGCTAGAATCGCACTCGATCGAATTTGGCCGTTATTTAGAGCCCAAACTTTGGTGTCGAATTTCTCGGAGTTTTGTGACAAATTTAATTGGACGGTGTCAATATTGTTGTGGCCAGCATCAACATTACTTGGGATAAGTGAAAAGTGAAATTTGAACCGGGTGCGAATTTGGATTAGTAAACCTTCATCGTAGTGTGTTTTATTTGATTATTTTTTACCATTTTTCCTAATTTATAATTAGGATTTTCATGGACCGTTAGATCTTTTTGGGATTTGAACGCGAGCCGTTGGATTGCGATCATTGCGTTGACTCTCTATCTCTCTCTCTTCTCTGTCGCGTGCCACCCGCTCCCGTTCACATCCCCTCCATGCGCATGTCCCCTCTACCATGCAAACCTGCTCCTTGCCCCTTCTCTCTCCTTCTTTTTCTCTTCTTCTTCCTCTTCTTCTTCTTCTTCTTCTCCGGTTTCTTCTTCTTCTGCCTAGACTATTTCTGTTTTTGCTCTTGCTCACCCGAGCTTGCCGCCGTCCGCCTCACGCCACTGTTGCCCCGACCGAGTTATGCCTCCACTCGCCAAACGCCACACCGTTTGTCCTGTTCATCGCCTCCACTGCCGCCCTAGCCAAGCCGCATCATCGCCCATTGTCCCTGCGACTACCAGCTCGTAACCGCACTAACAGCTCGCCGGCCGGTCCTGTGTCGCCCAACCGTCGACCACCGCTCGCCATGCCGCCCCGACCACTATGCAACCTCTCCTTCCCCTATTTTTTTGTTCCCTGGCCTCCCCTGTTCTAACCGAGCTCGTCGTCGAGCTCGTTGCCGCCATTGTCGCCCGTCCTGCCGCCGCCATTGTCGCCCGTCCTGCCACCGCCACCCAGCTTTCCCCCCTAAGCTGCCGTCGCCACTACCTTGGCCAGACTGCTTGTGCCTTGGCCGAGCCAGTTGCTCACCAACCAGCCAACCATCGCTTGCTCACCCATCGTCTCCGTTGTGCCGCCGTGCTAGCTCACCGGAACCAGCTCGCCACCGCCCACTATCCTCCCATCGTCGTCACCGTCGTCGTTCGCCCAACTGTGGCCGGACTGCCTAGGCCATGGCCGAACCCGTTGCCCACACGACTTGGCCGCTTGCCCATTGCCCGACGCCTCGCTCGTTCCAGCCACCCGCCCGCCCGTCCAACCAACCACTCGCCCAGCCCGTTGCTCGTCCGTGCCAAGCTCGCCCGATGCCTAGTCGAGCACCGTGCCAAGGGCTCTGCCGACCAGCATGTTTGTTGCGCCCTCGCCGGCGTCGAGTCGTCACTGTTCACCCGGGCCATTTTGAGTCCGTGTGAATTTTTTTCCGAGCCAAATTTAAGTAAATGACTTCCTAAACCTTACTTAGTATAATGGGTATTTTTAGACTTGTTTAGGGTGTGATTAGTACCGGTTTAATGGTTAAACTTGGGCTAGGGCCAATTTATGAATGTGGTTAATTAGTAGATTAAATTGTGGTGATTATGTGGCATTTTTAGTAGCTAATTTATGTGGGTGCGATGATCAGATTGTCATGGCATTTATGGGTGAAATTGACATGTGATTGGGCCAACTTGAGTGTTGGATTGGTGGGCTAATATGATGAGTTTGTGATTGGAATTGGATTTGTATGACGTGTGAGAATGACAAATTGTGATGTGGTGTATGTGCATGCAAAATGTCCAGTGAGGGACGGAGCCTGGATTGATCGGAGGGCTAACCTGAGGTGTTGACGCGGGTCGTGGGAAAGTGTTAAAGGTCTAGTGAGAGACGGAGCTTGGCTTGATCAAAGGGCTGACCTGTGGAGTGTTGACCCGGATTGTGGAAAGTTGCTCGGCCACAAATGCGAATTGAATGTGATTAAATTGATTGAATATATGTGTAAGAATGACGAATTGTGATGTGGTGTATATGCATGCGAAATGTCCAGTGAGGAACAGAGTCTGGATTGATCGGAAGCCTGACCCGAGGCGTGTTAACGTGAGTCGTGTGAAAGTGTAAAATGTCAAGTGAAGGACGAAATGATCGGAGGGCTGACCTGAAGGGTGTTTACGCGGATCATGGAAAAGTGTGAAAGGTCCAGTGAGGGACGAAGTCCGGCTTGATTGGAGGGCTGACTTATGGGGTGTTGACCCGGGTTGTGAAAAGTTACTCAACCACGAATGCAAATTAATTCATTGAATATACGTGGTTATGACATTTGAGTAGTGATGTTATGTTTTTAAATTATTATTGCTTTATGGTGAATTGACTAATATGCAGAGTTGGCACGTAGTTCGAGATGAGGTAAGTATGTTATGTGAAAATTGATTATGTTGACTGGTGGATTGCATGTTAAACTCATATGGGTACACATTGGCTTAGGTGGGGTATAGGTTGTTTGCTTATTGAGATTTATTCTCATTGTTGTAGTGCAAACCTTTTTCAGATCCCCGACCTTGAACATGTTGCCAGCTAGGCGTTTTGGGGTCCCCATGCACACGGTGCATGAGAAGACCAAATATCCGGTAGGCCCAAATCAGTTTTACATTAGGCACCTTATCACAGTTTGGGTAGATGAAGGTTTAGAGGACCTACAGCCCCATACTTATTTGGCTTGGTATCGTCGTATCGGGTTGGAGACTATTGGGCCAATTCGTGGTCTTGAGGGGCTCTAGCATGATCATGATAATGCGGTGAATTGGGAGCCTTGGGATAAGTATACTCCCGATGGTGAGGTGGCGGATCCCGACGAACCACCAGAGAACCCTAGTCCAGAACTTGAGCCAGCATCAGAACCCGAGCCCGAGCCTGAAGAGGAGCTCATGGAGCCCGAGCCCAAAGAGGAGCCTATGGAGTCCGAGCATGAGGACGAGCCGATCGAGATCAACTTTGATACTGAGTCGGAGTCTTTAGGGTCCGATTCGGATTGGATACTGTAGGAGGATCTGGGTGACGGGGGCCTAGGAGCTTTTTGGTAGGGGCTTTTTTGTGTATTACGTAGTTTACCTGGCCACCTGTCTCTTTTTTATGATGAAGGTGGATATTAACCTTCAGAGCTTATTGTATGAATTTTGTGGTCTCAAACTATCGTTATGAAATTATTGTTTCGTGCTTTCCCTTTTGTCATTATTTATTGTCTGGGTTATTTAATTTCCATTGCCGCTTGCTTTTATCTTCACGTGTTCTATTTAGGTCGGCGACGCATCCTGGGACGTCGCATTCAATATAACCATCGAAGGGGTGTCGCGAGCCTGTTGGGATTCGGGACGTGACATCCCCGGTTGATTTGGTATTAAAGCAAGGTCAACTCAATCTAAGTTGGTCAAAATCTGGACTGATAATGAGCGATGACTTTGGGGTAACCAGTTAGGGAGACTTGTGTGCCATGCATACCCCAAACTGTGTGATTGTGATTTGCTAAGTGATTTTATGCAATAATGTGTGAGATGCAGGTGCATCAGGACTTGAGGTAAGTGCATGAACTCGGTTGACTGAGGTTGAGTGCTGTATGTGATTGTCTATCTGCTTAGTGAATTATTGTTGTGATTCACTGCCTAAAGTTTTAAACTGGTATAATTAGCCTAGGTTTTTAATTCCTGCGTAGAATTATAGCATGTGAGCATTTGTGAGAACCAATAAGATAAGCAGCCGATGACGAGGTCGAGGTCACGTAGCCCCGCTAGCTAGAGTTATAGGGGATCCCGGGGTGGATGAACTATGGAGGGCGCTTGAGGAAGTGGGAATATTATCGGGTAGATAGACGGGGGAAAGAAGCGCTACTATCATCGCTACAGTTGCCAACGAGATTATTGGGAATAATGAAGATTATGGGACTAATATGATTGGTGGAAATCCTGGTCCAGTGCGAGTAAATGCGATCAGACCAATGTCCAAGCTAGTCAAACAGTTTCTAAGGTTGAAACCCCTGAAGTTTAATGGGAGTGGCGATTCTGAGGCTGCACCAAGATAGGTAGAAGAGCTAGAGAAAGCTTTTGAGGTGTTGGGATGCACTGAAAAGGAGAAATTAACCCTAGTAGTCTACTAGCTTCAAGAAAATGTAAGCAATTGGTGGAAAGCCACCAGAGGTCAAGTGTTCCCCGCTGGTACTGCCTCAAATTGGACTGTTTTTACCTAGACCTTCAATGGCAAGTATTTCTCGAAAAGTACCCGAGAACAGAAATTGGATGAATTCATGAAACTTCACCAGGGTTAGAGGTTAGTAGGTCAATATGAAGTCGAGTTTGCAAGGCTGTCCAAATTTGCCCCCAGAATGGTGGAAGACCCAGTGGACAAAGCTAGGAGGTTCCGGGATGGACTGAAGTCGGATCTTCGAAGTCAGATGATCTCATTGAACTTGAGGGGCTATCATGAGATCTATGAAAGGGCTTAGGCAATTGAACGAGATCAGACGGATCAAGCAGCCGCTCCTGGATCGCGGTATGCCCCAGCTAGGGATAACCATCAATTTAGGAAAAGACTTATGGCGAGAAATAGTTGTTTTGTCCCTCCCGTTTGGAGGAGTATCGGGAAGCTAACCGTTATCAAAACGCCTCGTGTAGGCTATGTAGAAGAAGATACGGGAATGGACATTACCCAAATAGGGGCGGAGCATGTTTTACATGTGGTAGAAGGGGCCATCAGACGAATGACTGTCCTAACAACAAGCAGGCCAGGTCACTTGCACTATTGCCACCGCCGCCCTGAAATGGAAATCAAATTGGAGCTATCCAGCCGGCTAATCAGAATAGGCCGCCGGCCCAAGGACGGGTGTATGCAATGGCAAGGAGGGAAGCTGAGGACGTGCCTGGTATGGTCACAGGTACGGTTTCTCTCTGTGATCATGCTGCATATGCTTTGTTTGATCCGGGTGCATCGCATTCGTTTATGTCTGAGCAATTTGTTGAATTAAATTATCTAGGATTGAGCCAAAACCGCTTGACGTTATGCTGTGTGTGACTACTCTATTGAATGATAAAGTGCTGATTGTATTGGGATGTCCTGATTGTAAGATAGTGATTGGCGATAGGAAGAAATGATAAATTAACGGTTTTAACCATGCATGACTTTGATGTAATTGTTGGGATGGACTGGCTCGTCAAACAGAGAGATGTTATGGATTGTAGTGGTAGGGTGATCCAATTTAATCTGGTTGGACATCCTAGGTTCGAATTTGTGGAAAACCGAGGAGGAACCTTGATC
This sequence comes from Syzygium aromaticum, assembly GCA_024500025.1. Lineage (NCBI taxonomy): Eukaryota > Viridiplantae > Streptophyta > Magnoliopsida > Myrtales > Myrtaceae > Syzygium > Syzygium aromaticum. The sequence continues at coordinate 16,080,259 of CM044888.1, read as the reverse complement.
CCTTGGATTTCTTCACTTGAGGTGACGAAGCTATTAGATGAAGAGTGTCGAGGATTTCTGGCAACTGTAGTTGATTCGATGGCTGGAGAGCCAAGGCTAGAAGATATAGCCGTAGTGCGCAATTTCCCCAATGTCTTTCCCCAGGAATTGCCGGGATTGCCACCTGATAGAGAAGTGGAGTTTGAGTTGGCCCTAGGAATAAAACCGATCTCGAAAGCACCCTATAGGATATCACTGTCTGAATTGAAATAATTGAAGATCCAAATGCAAGAGTTGCTGGATAAAGGTTTTATTTGCCCGAGTGCATCTCCATGGGGAGCGCTGGTGTTATTCGTGAGAAAGAAATATGGATCTTTGAGGTTGTGTATAGACTACAGACAGTTAAATCAAGTGACCATTAAGAACAAGTACCCACTATCAAGGATAGACGACCTGTTTGATCAGTTGCAAGGAGTATCGATATTTTCAAAAATCGACTTGAGGACGGGTTACCACTAATTAAGGATTAAGAAGGAAGATATACCAAAAACGGAATTTATGTTAAGATATGGACATCATGAATTTACGGTAATGCCTTTTGGATTGACTAATATCCCTGCTGCCTTTATGGATTTGATGAATATGGTATTCAAAGAATTTTTGGATCAGTTTGTAATCGTGTTCATAGATGATATTCTAGTGTATTCAAAGAGTTCCGCCGAGCACGAGTTACATTTGGAAAAAGTTCTACGGACCCTAAGGGAACATGAACTCTACGCTAAGTTCAGCAAGTGTGAATTTTAGCTCCATCGAGTGGCATTCTTAGGACATATGGTATCCGAAGAAGGAATTGCGGTGGACCCAATAAAGATTGAAACCATCACAAATTGGCCGAGGCCAACAACAATGATCGAGGATCAGAGCTTCTTAGGTCTAGCGGGTTATTACAAACGTTTCGTGAAAAGATTTTCAGCATTAGCGATACAATTGACACGGTTATTAAAGAAAGAAACGAGATTTGAATTGACGGATAAGTGCGAAAGAACTTTCAAGAGTTAAAATAGAGGTTGACGACTGCACCAGTGTTGACAATACCGTCAGGTCCTTGGGGATATGAAATCTACAATGATGCGTCGCTAAGAGGACTGGGGTGCGTGCTAATGCAACATAGAAGAGTAGTGGCATAGGCATCGCGACAATTGAGACCGCATGAGCAAAATTATTTGACGCACGACTTGGAATTGGTCGCGATTATTTTCACTCTTAAGATTTGAATACACTACCTGTGTGGAGAGAAATTTTAGATTTATACAGACCATCAAAACTTAAGGTACTTATTCTCCCAAAAGGAATTGAACATGAGACAATGTCATTGGATGGAACTCTTTAAGGACTATGACTGCGAGATTATATATCATCCCGGAAAAGCTAACAAAGTAGCGGATGCACTGAGCAGGAAATCGAGCATCGCGGATATGATGGTCAAGGAATAGTCTCTGTTGGAGGGAGTTCAGGATTCGGAATTTAAGTTTGAAGTAAGTCATGTCTCAAGTCTTCTTGCAGCATTAAGGATTGAGCCAAAGATCCAGACTAAGATTAAAGTTTTACAATCGACAGATCCGGAGATTCAGAAGATTCTAGGTATGGATGTCACAAAAAGGAAATTGGATTTTCAGGTATCCAAGGATGGGATTCTGAAGTTCCGTGGACAGTTGTATGTGCCTAATGATGCAGAATTTAAGGAGGAAATTTTTCCTGAAGCACACCGAAGCAATTATAGTATTCATCCGGGTAGCATGAAGATGTATCAGAACTTGCAACAACATTATTAGTGGAACGGCATAAAAGTGGATGTAGCCAAGCATGTGGCCAAGTATTTAATATGTCAACAAGTAAAAGCACAACATTACAAGCTAGGTGGAATGTTGCAGCCATTGGAAATCCCTAAATGGAAGTGGGAAAACATCACGATGGACTTTGTAATGGGATTACCAAGGAGCCAGAAGAGTCACGATTCGATTTGGGTGGTAATCAATTGATTGACAAAGTCAACACATTTTTTGCCGATGCGAAAGGACTTTGCCTTGGAAAGATATGCCAAAATATACATGCGACAAATTGTTCATCTTCATGGAGTGCTAGTGACGATTACTTCAAACCGTGATTCTAAATTTACTGCCGCTTTTTGAAAAAATCTTTATGCATTAGGAACGAAATTACAATTAAGCACGGCCTATCACCCCCAAACGGATGGCTAATCTAAGAGGATAATTTAGACTTTGAAAGATATGTTGCGGGCATATGTATTGGGTTTTAAAGGTAGCTAGGAAGAATAGTTGCATTTTGTTGAATTTGCCTATAACAATAGCTACCAGCAGAGTATCAAAATGACACTGTTTGAAGCGTTGTATGGCAGAGCTTGCGTAACACCGATTTGTTGGGATGAAGTTGGTAAGAGGAGCATCACGGGTCCTAAGTTGGTTCAGCAGTCAATCGAAACAGTCAAAATGATTTGGAACAGGCTTAAGACTGCCCAGAGCCATCAAAAAAATTATGCGGATCGAAGACGTTGGCCTTTGGAATTCCAAGTTGGGGATCACGTATTCCTCAAAGTATCGCCGATGAGAGGATTGCCACGGTTTGGCAAGAAAGGAAAGTTGAGCCCGAGATATGTGGGTCCATTCGAAGTCTTGGAGAGAATTGGCACATTGGCCTATCGTCTCGCGCTATCGCCAAAATTATCTCAAGTGCACAATGTGTTCCACATATCTATGTTAAGGAAGTATGAACCGGATCCGACCCACGTGCTGAATTATGAAGAAATAGATGTGGACGACAGAGTATCGTACGTAAATAGACTAGGGGCGATTTCGAAATGAAAATCATTTGCACATTAACAGTTTGAATCTTAAGTTGTGAATTGGTAGGGTTTAGGAGAATCCGAGTTAGGCTTAAACTTAATAATCCATTAACCGAACCCCTAGGTCGTGCGACACACGCAAGAGGTGAGGTCGCGACATCCCCATTTTCGAGAAATCAAGTTTGTAGTCGGGCTGTGGCGTCCCCGAAGAGCTGGTCCGAACTGTAGGGGTATCTCTGAAGTTTTAGAAAACTTTCGTGATGTGTCTGGCCAAATGATTAATGCTTTCCAGGTATATGAGAGGTAAAAAGCTGGGATCACCTCTGCTCTTGGCTTTCTACAAACACAACACCCTGAGCACCTCTTCAAGCAAACTCAACTTCGACTTCATCATAGACAAAGCTCGTCAGAAGCTAGTTGGAACGCGATATTACTCTCCGCGGCAAGTAGCGCCACCCTTATTAAGTCCCTTCTTGAGGCCCCTTCTAGCCTATTGCATGCAGGGCGCATCGTCATCGACGAACTACCAAGGTAGGTGAGGAATTGGACAAAATCAGAAGGAACTTTTTGTCAACTAAAACAAGGTTATGCGGCCAAAATGGGATACGGGACTAGGATTTACGAAGTCCGAAGAAAAGAATGTCGCCTTCATGCTTAGTTAGCATTGTGATGTTTTGGACTCTCACTCATCTCGGAAGTCCTTGGCTTGAAGTAGAAAAGACGGGGCACCTGGAGGGTGGGTATTCCTCTACATACCTTTTCTACTCCCCGGCAGGCTATCTCTGCAGGGGTTGATATACTGCATCGAGGTTCTCTTCGGGTCCTTTTGTCTGGCCATAATACTTTATTGTGGAAGGACGTCCGGTCGGGCCTCGGACCTCTTAGATCCTTGTTATAAAGACCCGTCCTTGCTAGAGACGATGATGGTTGCTGATGCTATATCAGTTTTGGCAGCATGGAATGGTACAAACCTGAGCTCTACAAACCAAGGCAACATATGGGACACCATTAGGACCATCCCAGTAGTTCCCCATTTTCTTAGGGAACACAGAACAGCTGGGCACTACTACTCAGAAGGGGATTTCACACTATGTTCAGCTTACGAATTAGCCAGCGAGAGGAATCTCAACCGAGCACAATAACGCGATGAGAAGTTCATCTGCAACTCCTAATTCCTCCCAAGATCAGGAATTTCCTTTGGCTTGCAGCAGAGGAACGGATTTTCAGCCGAGATCTACTGAAACATCGCAGCATCATCCAAGAGTGTGTGTGCCCGCTATGTCTTCCCGAGAGCGAATCAACCCTTCACCTCCTCCATCACCGTCCTTTAGCGCAATCAATCTAGGAGCACTTATGCATCCCACTTTCATCCCGCATTTCCTTCACCCGGAATGCCAAGGTGTGGGTCTGCATCCAATTGTAATTCTCAGGCTTCTATACTTTCTCCTAGTATATCCCTTGGCGAGTCGTTCTACTTTGTGATTCAGATAGTTTGGTGCAATCGCGACAAAGCTGTCTTCCATGATGACCTTCACCAAAGGAATTAACATCTGTAGACCTTTTGGGCCAAGCGGCTGAGCTTGTCGCCTCAACTAGTATTGGAAAACAAAGCACCACTTGCTCCCTAATCCAAGTCAAGTGGAGGCGCAAGCTTAAAACTGATGGCTCCATGTCGGGCAACCCGAGAACGGGCGGGTGCCAGAGGAGTGCTTCAAGACTAATCTGGGAATCGGATTCAAAGTTCTGCCGAGAACGTGGGATTTACACAACAGCTTATCTGCAGAACTTCGGGCCATTAACGGAAGGCCTCTCTTCAGCTTCCTTTCTTGAACATGCGCGGTTTTGTTCTTGAAATCAACGCTGAGCTAGTTGGCGAAGCTGTTCTAGGGACCGCTACTATCAGCACCCTCGCCGAGCCTATCATGTTGCAATGCAGGTCTCCCCTCTAGACCTCTTCAATCGGTCCATCATTGATCATATCTTCCTGTAACCCGATGGAGGCCGCGGAGGGTGCTGATTGAAAGGAATTTACTATTGAGGGTGGTGATTGAAAGAAATGCTAAACTTCAGGGAGCGAACTGCAATTTTCACGACGGCCAGAACTTTGGCGCCAAAAGGCAACGCGCGGGATATTAGCTGAACACACACACACACTCTCTCTCTCTCTCTCTCTCTCTCTCTCTCTACCGTCCTCGAGATCGCCGTTTCTGTCTCTCGCCGTCGTCGCCGCCGCCCACCAGTCGCGCAGGCAAGGTAAGCTTCGATCTTTTCTGTCGTTATTGGCTCTGCCTCTCGTGATCTAGGGTTTCCCCCGCCCAAAATTTAGCCCCGAGAGAGATTGTCGAGCTGTTTCAATTCAAAACCTAGGACACAAGATCTCCTCCTCCATGTCAAATTTGTTCTTGTTGAGTTGATAGGGCTACTGCAGAATGTCGGGAGAAACTTGGGTTGGGCGCACCTGACGCTTTAGACAGTTAGGTGAATCTCGAGCTTTGGAACGCCCGGCTCACCAGAGATTGCAGCGTCCGGCACCATCGATCGATCGGAAATCGCCGGGTAACGAGCGATTTGATGACCCTGGCCATGGCGTCTTTCATTGCATTTAAGATGCGTCTATTTGCTGATTTTGTGAAGGAAACGTGCGTGGCCCATACTACTCCTTGCTTGCGCCTGGTTAATTGCTTTTTTGTGCCCCCATAGACTTCTGCTTTTCTTCCCTAGCTTCTTTTGATCAAAGAAGGAAGATTGAAGGGTGCCGCTAGATGTAACAGTTGGTGGGTTCTGAAGAGTGTCTCGCGAGCTTGTTGTGATACACGTCCCCTGTTCTAGTGCTTTGTATGCGCTGCAGTCGCTGTCTGTTTCTTGTACTGAAGAGCGACTCTCAAGCTTGTTGTAATACACGTTCCCTGTTTCTAGTGCTGTATGTGCACTGCAGTCACTGTCTATGATTTGCTCAGTGAGGACTAGACTGTTGACAACATCTTAAGTAAGTCGCGTCCCATTGAGCTTCCTGAATTCTGGGATTAAGTGATTGGATACCCTGGAATGAGGGCATGTAATTGTGTTAGATCTAGTTTGACATAGTTTAGTGAAAAGTACAGTGGTATGCAATGTCAGGGGAAGTAAGATGGTCCTTTGGATCACTTTAGAAAAAGAATGTGTCTGAAATGGGTTCTCTGGGTATCGAGAATAAGATGCAATTCAACAATATTTTGGAAGGATTTCTTATGGCCATTTTGGTTTGCGTTGTTCTCTTGACATGGTAACAGGCTCTGACAAGAGTTGGCGAGAGAGAAAGAGAGAGAAAGGGGGCAGATGGAACCATGTATGCTCAGTCTTTCAGGAGGAGCAGAAGCAGTTTTAGCTCTTCAGGAAAATTCTTCAATCTCCGTTGCTTATCACCCTCTTTACGGCGCACATGATGACCTAATTCTTCTCGAGCTCGATGAGAAGCTTCTTGATGATGTCATTCACCAGAGGTAAGCAGTAGTTTTTGCCTGCATCAAACAATTATTACGTATGTGTTCCCTTGCTAATTTATTGGGTTTCCTTTCCAGGGCATTCTTAAGGGGACATCCTGATGAAAATGCGGTTTTCTGTACTCAGTCTAAGACATATGCTGTGAAGTTTGTCGGTACTTCTAACTCTGTACTCCTCATACCCTCTTCAATCCAAGTGCCAGAGGATGAAGCTTCACAGGATGGTAACCAGAAGAGGTGCGATCATGATGTTGCATCTGTTATCAAATTGGCACCGGGTCATTTGGAGCTTGTTGAGATTGCTCCTAAACTGGATAAGCTTAAGCTGCTTCTCTCAGACAATCCTTATAAGCTTGAGGATGTTTCAGCAATGGAGATGGAAGAGATAGAAACAAACAAAATTGGATTGTATAGATGGCATGATCTTGTAAATGAAGTTCAGGCAAGTGAAGAGGAGCTGAAGTCTGGATTGAAGGCTCTTTCAGCAGTAGAGATTGGTGGATATTGGAGATTAGTGGATGAATCTTGCATTGGCATGATCCTTAAAATGCTTTTGCACAACTCAGTCTTAAATGACTGGATGCTGAGTGCACTCGATGAAGATGAAGTTCTCCATGTTCTGGAAGCAGATGGTTTCCCTCGCAAGATTGCACATCATTGTTTATCAGTGTTTGGTGATATGGTCGATGAGGGTGAAGGTAAATGTGTCTGGAGACTAAATGAGAGACGGGTTTGTGTGCATTATGCTAGAGATGTCCTCAGAGAAGGGAAAATGAGGATCTATAATTTTACTGAAGAGTGGAAGAAGAGGGTGCCTGAGGAGATGGATGCCAATTTTGAGATGTTAGATGGCGAAGTTTTGAAGGAAAAGCTTGGGGTTGAAACATGGGTACGACCATTTAGGGTTTCTTCATTGCCATCTGATCCATCTGAGCGGTTCTCCATTCTTTTCAAAGAACGTCCAAAATGGGATTGGAGGGACCTAGAACCCTACGTCAGGTTTGGTGGAATTGCTTATGCGTTAATTGATACGTTTATGTACCAGTGTTCATTGCAAAAGTTTTAAAATGAAATCCATATTTCAATGTCTTTTACAGGGATCTAAGTGTTCCAGGTCTTTCTTTGGAAGGTGTACTCCTGAAATTCACCAGGAGAGTGCAATCTAGCCCGGAAGCGGAACCTGTTTTCAGTGCAAGATAGTTGGCTGACTTAAGAAGATTGAAACAATACTCAGGTTTCTCCTTTAGCATCCTGGTGAATATTCTGAATGCTTAAGGGAGGTCACCTGAATGAAAACCAAAATTCAACATCCTTCCGCACAAGAGAATGTCCATGTCTCATCATTTGTTTATTTTAATGGAATATTTGCGTCTATGTTCTCAAATGACTGCTTAAAACTGACCAGGGCCAAAAGACGACTAATTATGTTCTCCTGGTGGATTCTGTTATGGCTAGGCGAATCCAGAGATATGGTTACTGTGTCGGAGTTTTATGGCAATTTACTGCATGTGGACTATTCTGACCATCAACTGTCTAGTTTGTTACAAATTGCTCTACACAATTCTGGGCAAGATGCAACCTTTTAATGCTAATTACCCATGTTATTGTGGTTGGAACCACAAATTATTTCAATAGGCTTGATACGGTGTGGATATCAATGATGTCACGCTTGCAATGATTCAAGGGAAAATCACTTCAAGTGTTTCAATTGTTCTTTCAATATAAATGTTTGTCCTTTAATTGTCGCGTTGAATAATAGTTCAAAGTAGGTTTGAATTTGGGAGACTGAACTGCAATTTAGAACAATGGTTAGGGAGAAAGATACAGTTCCAAGGTTTTCCAATTAGCTTACTGTTGGTCATACTTCATGGTTGAGTTGGTAAATGAATGTTCACAAGCATTGTCAAGACTTTTAATATTTGCAAGTATGGAGGGTTGTTTGGCGGTTAGGAAAGTTCACTGCGTCCTTTTTTCAAGCTTCCGCTGGCTCCGGTCCTGATCGCAAACCTTGAGAAGTGCCTTGCACCGCTTGACACGTGCACTGTCTGGTGTCTCTCGGTGACCAAATGGAGATTCACTCCCATGTTGCTGCGAAGCTTTTCGGTTCGATCTTGAGCCCTTGAAGACCATGCAGGTCTCATTTGAATGATCAATGTCCAGATCATCTGAACCATTGAGGTGCTTAGAGAGACCGTCAATCACCTTTGCACCCTTCACTTAATCTGATCTGATCTTTGACCCGTCTGTGCATTGATCCGGAAGGAACTCTTCTTTCTTCTCTCAATCTTGGAACTCCACCCGAGCATGCTATCTCACCCGTCTATGCTTTTTCAAGAGCTCTTTTTTCTCCCCTCCCTCACGTTTCCTCTGTTTTCACCAAGAACATGTCGAGCCTTGCACCCTGCATCTAGCAACTCAGGCATGGTTTGGTGGATCCTTCCGGAGGGAGGGGAAGGAATAGTCCATCTAGCGACCTTCATGTAATAGTAACTCATTAACTTTTTCTTCTTTTCTTTTATAATTTACCGTTCGATACTAAATTTTAATTTCTTAAATAGCAAGTTACCACTGCAATTAATGGCTTACGAACGTAGCTCCACTTTTGAGGTAGTAATAGTAACTTATCAACAATGTAAGTGATTTACTATCCAACTTACGATCATCCATGTAATAGTAACTTATTAGTCATTATGTTTTTTACTAATAGATTTACCAATCGAAGCTAAATCTTAATGTCTTAAATAGTAGGTTTCTACTAAAATTAATGGCTTAGGAACATAGCTCTGCTTTTAAAGTACTAATAATACCTTATCGCTACAGTAAGTAATTTACTATCGGACTTATGATTGACGTAATAGCAACCGTTAAGTTTTTTTTTTTTTTTTTCATACACCACTCAAAATGAATGTTAGCGGCTTCAAAAGTAAGCTACCACTTAGATTAATGGTCTACCAACATAGACCTGCCTAGGGTAATACTAAGAAGTTACTACCAGAGTAAGTAATTTATGTCCAACTTACAACTGCCAAACAGGTGGGTCGAGTCAAGTCGAAAAATGTTCCGACCTAAATTAATCAATTTAATTAGTTTTGACCCATGTCCATGTACAAATTTAGTGACTCATGCTTGATCCAACCTATACCCGGCTTGATCTATATTGCTAGAATATTTTCATATTTAACCAAATTTAGAAAAACTCGTTCCCAAAATGAGATGAGAGCATGGAGCGAAGAAGCATGAGATCGAATGAGAGTGAGAGAGAGTCATAGTAGTGCGTTGGATCTGACTAAGTTGTAAACTCATTTAACACTCATTTAACACTCATATTCCATCCAAATGTGGACAGCATGTGTTGAGTCAGCACTGACAAATCGACTCATGGACCCCACGTATACAAGCTTTTAAAAAAATTACTCTCTTGATCCTTGTACTTTTAGGAATTTGTAACACCTCAAATAGATAGGGGGTCGCCTGCTAGTAATACCTCGATCCCTCGGATCTTCCCAAATCCTAGGTTCCGGTAAACTACGAAATCTAGATATGATCATAAACATAAATAATCATATTTGAGTCACTATCCTTAGATCGATTGGACACCTAAGGGTCCAGATAGTGATGGGAAAGTCAGCTACCTAAGTGTACGTGTAAATGAAACTAGTAAAATGATAATTTAAGATTTTAAGTATGGGGGATTGATTATGCGTGGGATGCATTAGCATGACACACGTTGTCCGGGTACCGTAACCCCATTTTTCGCCAAGTCCTAAATTATTCATCAATTAATTTCCTAATCACGCATGATGTTTTATTTTAAAACTTAGAATGTCATCAAATACTTATTTGACGTCCTCTTTTCTAACGAGGCCGTTTTCTCATGTGTATTGGTGTGACTCCATTTGTGTATGAAAGTGTGCGCGCAAATGTGAATTTGGATGCAAATATCAATCATGTGAAATGAGAAGGCAAATTCGAAATTCAGATGTAATGAGAAATGACATTTCATGACAGTATTCACATGTGGCATGGCATGACAAGTCTTATGCCCTAATCCTTTATATATTTCGATGCTCCTAACCATCCACTGATTTGTTTTACTGATCTTCTAGCGGAGGAGAGATCAATTTCGTTCACTGTAGACTACTTAGGAGTTATGCCATTAAAATTGTGGAAACATATCTTTTAAAAATTTAAAAGTTTATCGGCCCTTGATTTTTTGAATTTCGACAAAAAAAAAAAAGATGGAGGAGAAAATGTATAGCTTCGTAGAAGCCCAATTAACACCTTCACCTGGAAAAATCATCATCATCCAATTTCAAACACTTAAAAGCAATCCGTTATGGGCAACTAGTATGTGTTTATGGCTCATCTCACACCAAAATCTCCAATTTTATATTTTACTACCCCTTAAACTTGAATCTCAATAGTCTCCTCCACATTCCTGAGCCTCCAATTTTAGCCTAGCGTCTCCTAGTTTAGGTATTTATTTCGGCACCAACATATATATTAACTTTTATCTCCATCTTGTTGTTAGGGAACATTGTAACAACCACAATACTCAATTTCACCTTGGGTTTCATCCGTCACATCGATTCTGAAGGCTGCCTAGAGATCGTCAATCATGAGATTCCTTCCTAAGATACTTGCAAATAGCGATACACATTAAAAGTGAGACATCAATCAACCATTGACTCTAATACAATTTGTTATTGTCAGATAAAAGTTGGCATCTTTATCTTAGGAGATTACCATGATAAAACTCAAGTCCGTGATCAATATATCTAATTGGACTTTTTTTCATTTATAACTTAAACAAATGAGGTATGGGTCAATTAAGATATATTAATTGTTTTAACTAACAACAAATCTCCATTGTGAGACTTTACCACCACCTCTCAAACATGTGTTTCAACAAAACGTGAATGTGATCTATCCATTTATTCAATTGTTACTATGTACGCACTGTTTTATTTGTCTAGATTTATTTTGCATAGTCTTTGTAGATGAGTCATTTGTTGTTCACGTACATTAGTTAACACTAAACCGAAATGCAATTTGAGTTCTCCCTTATTTCCTATACAAAAGTAGTCTTTCTATTCAAAGTTTTTGAATCTTCAGCATAATTAATGGTCATCCATGAACCGGTAAAACTGCATTCAGAATATTGACTTGATCCCAAAAGTGGACGGACAGTGATTTTGACGGGTGTTGCTGTAGCCTACTTACAGATTTTGACAGTACATGAGAGACACTAAAGTCGTTTAGGAGAAGTGAATCAACTAGATCAGCAATGGCTTCCTGAATCAACTAGATCAGCAATGGCTTCCTTGTCCCGTTCTCTACTTTCCGCGGTAATAACTTTCAGCATAAGTCATGTTTTTTGAGTGTGAAACAAACAAATACATGAGAGAGACTTAAGTCGTTTAGCTCGTTGTAGTGAGGCTTCGGCATTCGTTTTTTTGCATACCCTCGAAGTACACATGAAAAATGACTGACCACCTAATCGATTCCTTGCAAATTAGGTCTGTCGCGACCTAAAAAATTTTCATTTTTCGGGCTAATGGATTATTAAGACTAAGCTTAACTCGAGCCATCCCAAGCCCTACCAATTCGCAACTTAGGGTTTAAGTTTTTAACATGCAAATGTCTTCATGCTTGGAGTCGCCACTAATCATTTTGCGGTAGGTCGATTAGAAACCTAAATAAAACATAGGGAGATATGTTTTATTCCTACGAACCAGAAATTCTAAGCTCGGGGACTTGATTACGCTAGATCTAGTCTAACGCCCTTTCGGTACCTTTTCTTTTCAAAAATATTTTGGCATGCAGTTTGGATCCATTTCAACTTAATTGCTAACATGTGAGGTGTTCATGCGGGTGCGCAAACCACCAATTTAACACTCAATAATTGAATATTAAATTGCAAGATTGGAAGAATTACTTACCTCGAAGCAACGCAAACATCTGCATAGTTAGCTAGAAAATCACATTAACATCCTAATATGATTTCTAATTAACAAGCAATTCACTCAATTTCTCTTTTGATTTTCACTTATTTAAATGAAATCTAATCTATATGCAATGACGTGCAAAAATGACATGCAATTAATGCAACCTAGCATGCAAACTATATGTCACGCGACGACGTGACCTAATTCTAATGGCAGGCAAATGATTTATTTTTGGTATTTTCTAATGAAATTCGGAATAAAAATATGCCTAAAATAACATGCAACCTATGATGACTTAACATATCCTAACATGACTTATTTTTGGGATTTTTGTTAAAATTCGAAATAATAAATTACTTAAATTAAGAATGCAATCTATCCTAATCTACCATAAAGCAATTCATTCTTTTTTTGGGGTTTTCATGAAAATTCGGAATTAAAAAATAACCTAAATAATCTAATAAGATTAGAATATTGCTTAATTTAAACTAGGAAAAAGATTATCTCAAGTTCTAATTTAAATTAAATAATTACTCTATCTTTTAGATACATTTAGGGTTCCCTAAACATGCAAAACTCAAATTCAAATCTTAACTGATATTTTTTGAATTTTCTGTTTAAAGGAAAGCAAATAATAAAAGAAGACAAGGATAGCAACCACATTCAAATCGTCCACGCGATCCGCCAAATTGGTTTCAAACTCGGATTAGGCACAAAAATCGAACTATCGGTCATATCTATAGGGTTATAGATATTGACGGAAAGTTGATCGTTTAAATTTGGAAAGCAGATAAAGATTATTATCGTATCCAAGTGATTATGGATAGGATAATAATTTTCCGTATCGCCGCGTATCATACCTTAGGAATAAGGTCAGATAGTCGTCCAGATACGTTGCTAAATTAGGAACGATTCCTAATTTTGAATATTTTCAAATATTGCGGATATATCGAACATTATCCTAAGATATCTAAATATCCACATGATATTCATGAAATATTCAAAACATGCAAATTAAGAAATTAAATTTTCTGAAAAATATAGGATGATGTTCAATCACCTAATTTGCAGATAATCTCCAATTTTATCAATTTCGGAGAAACATCTTCTGAATTTTAAAGGAATGAAAATTAGATCTGGACACAGATACTGATCAGATTGTGAAAATTCCTTTTGAAAATCCAAATGACCTCCGATTTTGATGAAATTAGTATCAATTGAAAGATCTCGATCTCAGTATGAACTTTCATGAAGAAAACTTTTTCAGATTTCGAACACACAAATTTATGAAAATTGAAGAACACACGAAGGTCAATCTGGAACTGATCTGTCATCAGATTCATGCATATATGACGTTGCAGATCGTATCATGCCAACACACTTGGAATTTTATGAAAATTTTATGGTGAACAGAAAAAGATGTGATCTACAATTTTCGTGAAGAAAGTTTTTTCAAAAAATGATCATAGAAAATCATAAAAATCACGGAACAGCACAACATCAGTCAGAACATTATCAGAACAGACTTCAACATCATATTCTAGATTCTGATTCTAACTTCCGAAATAATTTTGACATAGCAAATCAGGTCCGATTGAGGCATATGATATATCAAATCAAAGCTTAAGACGTGCTTTACGATTCTCTAGTTCATCACTTCACAAGATTTTGACAATAACGAGCTGAAATCGGCATCTCAAGCATACTGGTTTCTATGTACACGATTTTACAGAACAAAGTCCAAGTGCACTTACCTTGTTTAACGATGCTCCGGCACGAAATCGAGCGATCCGGCCTCCGTATTCAGATCAAAAACAACACGGAGAAGTCTCGAAAAGCTCGGCCGACCTCAGTGATGTGAAAACGCCAAGGAGTGTTGCCGCAAGTTCTGGATCGCCGGAGGAAGTCGCCGATCAGCCGGTTTAGCCGCTTGAACCGGCTGATCACATCATCGGCAGCAGCGTTAGCGGAAGGCAGCGACGTCGGCGGGCGGTTGAGGCGCGACGACGGCGGTGCGGCGGCGTGCGGCGTGCCCCCGGTGGTGGTGCGCGACGTCACTTTCTCTCTCACACTTGCCTTTCTCTAAAAATCAGATCTGAATTATGTGTTGTCCCCTCAAAATTCTGACCTAAACATGCTTATATAATACTAACCTAGGTCAATTAGATGGGCTCTCTAGTCCTAATGGGCTTAGACTTAGGCTTCGGCCTTAATCTAATTTCTGATTTTATTTAATTCCTAAGCGGGCTGAATTAACTTGGGTTTTAATTTAATTGAACATAATGGGCTGAATTAAGCTCAAATTAAAACGACCAAACTTATTTGACTCGTAATTTTCGGCCCTTGCCTTTCCGAGCGAGCCGAGTCCCATTCGATGAAATTTAAGCTTGTTCGCCATCACCGGTCCGATGCAAAAATGCGATTAAATTAAAATGAACATAAACTATATGTTATGCAATTTAAATATTTTTGTTTAGGGGTTAAAAATTAATTCCTAATTTTCTATGCAAATTACGACTAAATGATTAGTAAAATTTAGGTGTCAACAAGGTCTATCAATAATAATATGATGCTAGGTATAGCTCTTTCATCTGCCTCTCGGGCGATGTCAATTGAACTAAACACATGATTCACGCAGGTGCTTCAGTAGCAAGCTGGTTTAGTCACGATTGGCATATATATAAATTAAGTAGTTGATTGAACATTGATTTCAGTTGCGTCTTCTTCAGGCATCGACCCTGTCGCTCTCAATTTCTGATTTTATTTATTAAGAAGCGACCACATATATAGAGCTACTAAAACTTCGAGGTTCCATCAAGATACACAGGTGCTAAGGTTTGTAAATAAGCTTTTGAGGCCTAATTTTAAGAGAAAATACATTTTCATTGTCCTTTCCCCACTTCTGCACCCGTTTATATCCTGCAAGACTCATATTCTTTAGAGAGAATACATTTTCCTTTGTGTATTGTGATCGATGACAGACTAAAGTTCAAACTTGAGCAAGTAAACTAATCCACAAAGCATAAGCTTAAGGATGGGGAGATATGCATACTTCACATGAAAATTCTAAGAAAATATAACAAAATTAACAAAATCACGCCAAACATCTGGCAGTGCGGCGGCCCATGCCAAACATTTGGTCTGTTTTGATTGTCCGCTTTGTAGGAGGAATATTATCATGCATGGTGTTGAAATATCCCACATCGCTTGATAATAAGGTGTTGGGAAAACTCAATTCCCGATCGACACATTCGAAACAAATTCAATCAATGCGGAAAACGTGCTCGAGGACCATTAACTTGTATCACCGATCGTAAAGGCATATTCACAACGAACATATCCGGTATTGTCACATATTAAGTGCCACTTTGCGCTTGAGAGTTCTTCGATCGTATTTTGTACTTGTTTGCGTTCCGAAAGAATAACAGAGAAAATGTCATGTTTGAAGGAGTGTGTTCTTTTGCATATGAAAAAATACGTTAGTTTTTCCAAGGAGTGCCTATTATTTATAGTGATAGGCAAATAACTACTTTGTGGGCCTTTGTGGCTCACGAGCCGAGTTTGGCCCATCTTGGACGATCCACCTATTATGTCTTTTATCTCCCACTTGCCCACAATGGGCTAAACACAACTCTCTTCATTGTAAAGTTCATATTGACAAATAATCTATGTGACCAGCATACTACCAGAGCTCGTTGTTATATATCTGTTAAGAATATATAACAGCTCAAATTGGACATTATCCAGAGTAGAATTAGTATGCAGTTTCCTAGATCAATCAGTTACATTTTTTTTTATCTCTCTTGATCTCTTTTAGTATCTCATATATTGTATTCACAACTATAATTTACTCAAAATCATAATTAGTCGACCTGTGAATACAAATATAGAATGTGACATCATAAATTAAATTGATCTTTCTCTGTCCTTAAACCTCTTTATTTCAGTTCAACTTGCTTTTCTAGAAATGCCATGTTAGACTGAATTATCATGATTATCGGCAACATCCTAAGATAGCAAATACTGAATAGAAATTTTGAGAATAAGTAAGAGTCGTAGTGGCACTTTAATTGAGAAAAGCTATTTTTCTCAAGAGTTTCATACGACTTAAAAATTGAGATCATAATTTTTGCCAACTTTTATCGGTCGTCCCATGCATACATAATATGAAATAGGAATTACGGAATTCTTTCCTTTTCTCATAGAGCGTATGTCTTTACTCTTAATACCATACAGATGATAGTTTAAATATACTCAATGTCTAACTTGAGTTCATAAATCTATTATCTTCATAAGCGTCTATCAGAACTTACATCTGACATTAAAGACGGGTAAAGTGAAATATGTGGATCATTTCACTTTCGGACATAATAATCTATATATCATCATCTTAACATTTTGTTAAGGCGATATCCTTGCTTTAAGCTTAAGCTCTTAATTATCATCTAAATAATAAGCTTAAAACTATCACATCTCTATTCATCACACAATGAGTAGAGGTAATTACTCGTGTGAGTGGGTTAATCTCTCATTTGTCCGACATATATTTTCAATATAATGCAGTCAACATTAACATTTACAAATGTCATACAAATTTATAGGTATTGATAATAACAAACTTCATTAATAATGAACATTCAGGGAAAATCACAATATTCGGTACATCATATTCTACACAGTCCTAGAGATCTCACATGACCATGGAAAACTTCTAGAGGAATCGGTTTCATCATAGGATTTGTTATCATCCTTTGTGTAGATATGTACTTCATGTTCACTTCCTTTTGTGTAACCATGTCCTTGACATAATTATATTTGATATTTATATATTTGGTCTTTCCATGGTACTTGAGATCCTTAGTGTACGCTATTGCTACTTGGCTGTCACAATAGATCAATACTGGGTTTGCAACATTCTCAGTAACACCTAAGTGATCCAAAAATCTTCCAAGTCAAAAAGCTTCTTGTATCGCTACTAATAGAGCCACGAACTTGACTTCCATTGTAGATAAGGCTACATACTGTTGTTTCTTACTTCTCTAAGATATGGCGCTATTATTCAGTAAGAACACATACCTAGAAGTAGATTTCTTTTCTTTTAAATCTCCCCTCCAGTCAGTATCAGTATAGCCTTTAAGGTGTAGATGACTTCCTTGATAAGTCAACGCATAGTCGGCACTTCCCTTTAGATATCTCAGGATTCTTTTGACGGCGATTCAATGTGCTTGACCTAGATTGGATTGGTATGTACTTACAATTCCAACTGCATAACAAATATCAGGTCTTATACACATCATAGAGTACATCAAGCTTCCGACAGCACTAGCATATGGAACTTATTCCATTTGCTCATTTTCTTGTGAAGTATTAGGACACATTCTGTCGCTTAATGCTTCGCCATTTGCAATAGAAATATCTATTGGTTTATAGTCTTACATATGAAATCATTCAAGGATTTTATTCACATACGTCTCTTGTGAAAGGGATATGAATTTCTTTGATCGACCTCTTGAAATCTTAACTCCAAGAATGTATGCAGTTTCACCCATATATTTCATCTCAAAATTGGAAGATAACCAATTCTTGACTATATTAACAAACTCCATACTGCTTTCAGCAATTAGTATATCTTCAACATATAATGATAAGATCACAAATTGATCTTTAGATCTTTTGATATATACAAAATTGTCTTCACTAATCATTATAAAATCATTTGCCATTATGGCATTGTGAAAACGTATATATTATTGTCTTAAAGACTGCTTAAGGCCATATATCGACCTCAATACTCAACACACTTTGTGCTCCTGGCCTTTTGTAATGAAACCAACAAGTTGTTCCATATAAATTTCTTCCTCTAATTTTCCATTGAGGAATGCAGTCTTTACATCCATTTGATATAATTTAAGATCCATACTATCTACTATTGCCAAAATAAGGCGAATAGAGGTAAATCTAACCATAGGAGAAAAAGTTTCTTCAAAGTCAACTCCTTCCTATTAATTATATCATTTCGCCACAAGGTGAGCCTTATACCTCTCTATTGAGTCATCAGCCTTACGCTTTATTTTGAGAACCCACTTGTTTCCAATGACTTTGCGTCATTTTGGAAGATCAATCAATTCCCAAACTTGATTTGATCTTAATGACTCCATTTCTTCTTTCATTGCATGTATCCATTTTTCCTTATCAAGGCACTTTAAAGCATCGTTCACATTCTTCGGTTCATCTTCATCTTATGAGGTGATCATGAAAGCTTTTCCTTCAATGTCAAAACGTTGACGGGGAATCCTATTACGACTTAACTGTTGTATGAAATGTTGTACTCCTGATAATTCACCACGTTCCATTTCGCTCCCACTCGAATTAGATAATGGTGGTGTCGTCTCTTTAAGTGGTTGCAATTGAGACTGTGTTGTATTCAACTCTCCATTTGTCACAATGCTCCCACTAACTTCACTATCACGATTCACAGATTCGTATAGTGAGTAATCTCCACCTATTTCGCCATTTTTAGGAAATTTATTCTCTAAGAATGTGACATCTCGTAATTCAAATTCAGTTATACTTCCGTTTTTTTGCTCATCTATGAATATATATTATTTTGAGTGCTATGAGTATCTTATAAAAATATTCTTTTTGCCTCTTGGGCCTAATTTTTCATACTTATGAGAAGACTCACGAGCATAGGCAACAAAACCCCAAGGTTTTAAAAAGCTTAAATCAAACTTTCTACCTATTCATAACTCATATGGAGTAGAAGGAACTGATTTAGAAGGCACACGATTAAGTATGTAGGCAGCAGTCAACAAAGCATCACCCCAAAAAGTTATGGGTAAGTTAGTTTGTGCCATCATTGACCTAATCATCTCCGTTAAGGTTCTGTTTCTTCTTTCCGCAACACCATTTTGTTAAGAAGTATGTAGAATGGTCAGTTGTCTTTCTATTTCCTTTTCATCACATAAATTTTTGAACTGATCAGACAGATATTCTCGACCTCGATCGGATCTTAATGATTTTATTTTCTTATCTAATTGATTTTCCGCTAAGCTCATAAATCTTTTAAAGCAATTTAAAGCCTCGAACTTATGAGAAATCAAATCGACATGTCCGAATTGAGTATGATCATCAATGAATGTGATGAAATAAATAGACCCGTGCCTTACTTTTATATTCATTGGACTACAAATGTCAATATGGATTAATTGCAAAAGAAATTCAGCTCTTGCTCTTTTTCCAAATGGTTTCTGCATTGTTTTTCCTTCTAGGTAATGTTCACATATAGGCAAATTAACCTTTTTAATATTGCCCAATAAGCCATCTTTAGCCAATTTATTCATTCTTTGTTGGCCAATATGATCAAATATAGCATGCCACACGTTCACATAAAAATCAGTGATATAAATAAGAAATAACTAACATTAACTTCACAACAGTCAACATCTAATACAATGAAACCATCTAAAAAGTATCCGGAACCATAATAACTTGTATCTAAAGATAAGTCTACACCATTGTTATGGAAGTTTACATTAAAACCAAGTATAACTAAAACCAACAACGAAACTAAGTTTCAACAAATCTCTGGAGCAAATAGCACATCATGTAGGAACAATGTGTATCTACCGCGCATAAGTAGTTGACAGATGCCAATGCCTTTGACCTCTACTCTTGAATTATTCTCCACGTATATCCACTTCGTTCTTTGTGGAACTCATCGAAATTCCACGAAAGCTTCTATGTCCTTCGCTACATGGTCTGTGGTTCCCGAGTCTGCAATCCACAAAAGATTAGATTCAGTTAGAAATATTGAACTAGACATATAAGTAGCATTTTCATTAATGCTAAGAGTTTCTACCTTCTTTGGCTCGCCACAGTCGTAAGCAAAGTGACCCTTCTTGCCACAGTTGTAACATTTCACTCTTGAAATATTCTTCTTGAAAGGACGCTTTCTTTTCTCCCATTGGTTATCCCTCAGCTTTTTCCCTGAAAGACTTGCTCCCTTGCCTTTACATTTCTTTGACCTAGTAGGATGCTTCCTCTTGGAGCTCGTAACTCCATGCAAGCTAAAACCAGCAAGGTAAATATCAATTTATGGCTTAGCTGTCATGAGGCAATCCTTTTCCAACTCAAGATGTCGGATAGCATCCTCGAAGATCTTGATACCATCATTGCGAGTCAAATGGATCTTCATATGCTCCTAGCTTTGAGGCAATGAGCGGATTACTACCACACCTGCTGTTCATTAGTGAGTATGTAGTCGGCATCCTTCAGCTCACTAATCATATTCGACATCTACCTCAAATGTTGTTTCATGGTCTTGCCATGAGACATCTTGTATAAGTTGAAACGGATAGTGAGTTGTCTCAGTTCGGTCCCAGAAGTTCAACCAAATTTTGATGCCAATGTAGCCCACATATCTTTGCCATTCTGGAAACGTTCGAGCTTTCGCATGATGTCATTGTCTATGCTGCTTAGCAACGTAATATGAGCAAAAGAGTTCTTTCTTTTCCAAACAGCAAAGGTATCTTTGTCCATTTTGTGTTAGGCAGTTATCCCATCATCAGGTTCTTCCATAATCTGGTTAAGAGCTTCGAGTGCCTCTTGCTCTTCTAGCACATATGAATCTTGAGACTCCAAATCTCATAACTGTCACCATTCAATTTTTATCCCTATTAAGTTCAGCCATTATATTCTTAGTTGTTGAAGCCATCGTATTTGAATATTTCCGACACATACACACGAATTATTAAAGCCTATCTAAATGCTTCATTAGCATCATGATTACATAAATTAATTATATTAATGAACAATTTCACAAAAGGTTTTAGAGTCGAAAGTTCACTATATTCTCAATCATCGTAAAAAAAACCTAATTTGAAATTATCATTAACATAATCATTTATGTAAAGAAATTGGTTCTTCA
Source organism: Syzygium aromaticum (assembly GCA_024500025.1). NCBI lineage: Eukaryota > Viridiplantae > Streptophyta > Magnoliopsida > Myrtales > Myrtaceae > Syzygium > Syzygium aromaticum. The sequence continues at coordinate 16,059,064 of CM044888.1, read as the reverse complement.
AAAGTTATACAAACTTTTAAGAACTTTCCACATATAACATAACATATAATATGGAAATATAAAATGAGAAATCACAAAAAAAAAAAAAAAATTCATAGCCATATATATATTCCATAACACATTCACAAATGTTTAAAAACATGTAATATCAACTTGAAACAATACAAAATTGATTCCAAATACTAAAATAGCAATATCAAGTGTACCAATCAAACACATAGACATGAAAGGACTCATAAAATTCTTTAGAAAATTCTATTTTCTTTAGAACAAAACCAGAGGCTCTTGGAAATCCCCTAGATCCGGGCCATGGTTTGCCCCGAGATCCATTCAATGCAAGGGTTGATGTTCTCCTTACCCCGACCCTTATGTATTCTTGCAAAAAATTCTCCACAAGCATTTTATACCTTGGACCATTTAAGGTTTCTTTAACCTTATCAAGAATTCTTCCCAACTCCTCAAGAATAGTGCATTTTAGGGTTCCAACCATTACATATTCTGGCATTACAAAACCGTTCCAAATGATATCCTATATCATTTTGTTAACCTTGATGATGTGTGTCATTGTATCATCTCCAGCGTCCCATCGATAAAGAGCTAGCTTGATTCTTAGTTTGTCAAGTTTCTCCTTTTGAGCTGTCGTTCTTAGGATTATCGGAGTGCGTCTCTAATGTACCGTTGTTCCTGCAACGAATGCAGAACAAAGGGATTACTTATAATTCATGATACATTAAGATAAGGAATACTTATTCATATACATATGATCTAGCACTTGTATTTCAAAAAACTATAAAGAAATACTATAGAAAATGCCAAAGAATATACCCCTAAGTACATATACATAGGGTTTATTGTGCATTTTCACATTCATAAGTGCAGCCAACATATAATATGAATATACCATAACGTAAAGCATTCCGATACGAGCACATCGATACCAAGAATGCCCAAATCGGAGTTCAAATGAGCTCGAACGGGCTGAAAGAACACAATGGGGTCATTCTGCCCAGTCTGAACCGATCTGGTTCGACTGTTAACTGGCCAACGATCAACCAAGTCGGTCAACGATCAACGGTTTGAGTCTTGGGTCCGCGCTCTGATGACGTCATGCTGATGTCATCGTCGGCGGTTGGCGGCGACCGACGCGCCGTTTTGTTATGACCGCACGTGGGACTCACGCGTCGTCACACCCACGGTCCTTGTCGGCCCGTGAGGCACGTATGGCCTCCCCTAGCAACGTGCCGCTCCTCATTTTGCTTGTCTCGACGAGTACTTTCTGTCTATGTAATAAAATTCAAATTTTGACAAAAAACAAAAATCGAAACATGCATGAACAGTTCGGCGATACGAAGAAAACGAATAAAAATGAGGCCAATATGAAAAAACAAGCAGTATATACTTCAATGTTAGAGATGACACACATGCATGATTGGGAAACAAATAAACGTGCTATGATACCAATATTGGAAAAACTCAATCCCCGATCGACATATTCGAAACGTATTCGAAACGAATTCGATCAATGTGGAAAACGTGCTCGAGGACCATCAACTTGTATCACCAATCGTACAGGCATATCACACAATGAAAATACCCGGTATTGTCACAGATTAAGTGTCACTTTGCGCTTGAGAGTTCTTTGATCGTCTTTCATACTCGTTTGCGTTCCGAAAGAATAACAAAGAAAGCGTTACGTTCAAAGGAGTATGTTCTTTTGCATATGAAAAAACATGTTAGTTTTTTCAAGAGATGCCTACTATTTATAGTAATTGGCAAATAACTACCCCGTGAGCCCTTGTGGCCCACGGGCCGGGTTTGGCCCATTTTGGACAGTTCACCCATTATGTCTTTCATAAGGTTTATAGTATCTTTATATACATGTAGTCTTCCTTCACTTGCAGGCTTAAGTTATTGCTTGGACTTTCTAATATAGTATTAGAACCAGGTTTTGCCCCTTTCACGTGTGTCTATTCTTTTTATATAAAATGTGGTCACACTCCACCTATAACTTTAGGCCTTTGCGTTGAACTTCACATGGATTGGATGGGACACCTAACACATGGTATGGGCGGGACACCTGACGCAAGAGGAGTACTATAAAAGATGTTGCACATGTATTATTGTAGCACAAAGGGTCTTGCATCCTTAAAGAATAGTCTGGCCAAAAACAGAGAAGAAGAAATGGCTTCCAAACCGGAAATTCTCACCGACTGGCCATGGAAGTCTCTGGGGAGCTTTAAGGTATATCGATCTTTTGATTCGTGTTCCTTGGCAAGTTTCAAAACTATTGTCTAAGGTAGATGAATTTAGAATTTTCTCAAAATGTCAGCTCGTTTTTTTCTTTCACAATACCGTGTTAATTGTCCGAAAGTATATTAGAATTGGGTATATGCAATTTGCATGCACAATCTCTTTTTAGTAAAAACTATTTGACTTGTTAGTGCTTGGGTTCGTCATATCGTGAACATCTTATAATGCAAAGTAAATTTTACTAGTCCGACAACGTAGTGCTTCAACCATCGACAATATAAAAAGGAAAGAGCAGTGATTTTGATAATCACGCGAGGAACATCTTATCTACATAATACAATTATATATGATGCAAGAAACATCTCGAACTTTATTTATGTCCGATACAATCTATATAATGGATAACTGATGAAACACTTCACACACATTGCACATATAAAGGAATATCGGCAAATAATCTTGCGATTTCTATTTCCATGAGAGATGTACTTGCATGCATTTGCGAAATTTGACCAGTCCCTTGTGATCGACTGTATAGTTCGTCTCACTTGACATCTACTTATATGTGTTTGTGGGGTTTGGGGGGGCTGCAGTAGTACATGATTTTGGTCCCATGGGTTGTTCATGAAACGTACCAATTCATTGCAAAAGGGACAGGCGAGAGAGACTCCAGCGTCTTCCTCATACTCCCTTTTCTTCTGGCGAGGGTGCTTCACAATCAGATCCAGATCTGGATCTCGCTCTCTCGCCACCAGATGGCTAAAGGCAACAACCGGATTGTCGACCGAGGTATCGAGTTCGAGCAGGTGGATTGAGAAAGCAACTGGTCTCTCTCTCTCTAGTGCGCAGATAGTTCTTGTGTTTTTGTTAAGTGAAGCTATTCATAATGAAGCACCAACCCTTTTACGCAGTGATTGTTTTGTCCCATAAGATTTCACTACACCACGGAATAAGCTCAATTTAGTTATGGATCTTGTCATTACTGGTATCATAAAGAGTGGAAATGACCGACAAACGACAAGCCTTTGTCACGTTGGAAAAAGAAAGAGTTTTCTTTTTGTCCCTGAAGTTAGGTGAAACTACACCAGTCTCATATGAAAGAGTTTGCTCACTGGGATTCTAATTTACGCGAGTCGCATGACAGTCCCTCGAGCCTCTCACTTGCCGCTTAGGAGAACAGATGGTGTGATCATGACCGTCCTGATTCATGCCTTGGTCGTGGAATTCCTGTATTACTGGCTTCACCGAGCTCTCCACCACCATTTTCTCTACTCTCGCTCTCACTCCCACCACCGCTCCTCCATTGTCACCGAGCCCATCTCATGTAAGTTATGCTTCACATCACATTTAACATGATCCTGTTTTAGCTCATTACGCAATTAAAAGATGTGCCGATGTGACATTCCGAAATTCTACTAATTGGAATTTATAAAATAACTGAGTTTTATGAAATGTGCTCATAGTAGGTTCTCGCCCGGAACTGATCATTCCTGGGAACGCTAACCATAAGGGAAAAGCTAATAGGGGAATTAAATTTGCACGACTAAAGAAAATTCGATCGTGAATTGATTTTCGACTATTAAATCGCTAAAGTGATATTTTGAACTACTGTTGGCCGATCCAAAAATAATTAGGAGTCAGTTCGCCACTATCACAGTAGTGGATCGCGGGTGATTCTACTGGACCACGAAATGACTTGACGATTGATCCTGAGCCTATACCAAACGATCGTACCCCTCGGATCAGGTGATTGATCTTTGCGATTTTAATGACAATCGAGGTCATCACGTATCAAACGGACTTACACGTGACTCGATTCAATATCAGTCATGAGTCAATTCTGCGAAATTCCCCAGCAAGCCGCCCATTAGCTTGAGAAACACTCAAGTTGCGTTTAATAAAATTTAATTATTGAATTTAGCCCAATTTGGACACCAGAAAATTAGGAAATCACGGCAGAACGTTAGGACAACGTTGCAAGAGACACGTGTGATTTTTGGGTGCGCTCAAAACTTTCGGAAAAATTCGATTTGAGCAAGAAACGGAGGAAGTGACCAAAATACCCCTAAGATTTAATAAAGGGTAAGCTTTAAGGGTAAAGGGCATTTTGGTAATTTTGCCATAAAATTTTGATTGGACAATTTTACCCTTGGATATTTTTGGGCAAGATTCAATCTCGACCGTCGGTTTCAAGATAAGATCAAATCTAGACCATCGGATTAATAATGTGAGATAAGGGCGTTTTGGTAATTAGCCAATTGGGTCAAAATTTCACTATTTAGTCAAGACCCCAATCCACTCTCTCTCCTCACTCTCTCTCTATCTCTCGGCTCATATCTCTCTCTCACTCTCACGATTTCCCCTCCCCCGTGAAGCCACCGCTGTGCTACCGCTCGCCACCACCGCCGGACAGTCGCCGTACCACCCTCACGCCACCACCATCCCTCACCGTCTCTCTCTCTCCCTTTCTCTCTCTCACCGTGTGGCCAAAGGCCACGACCGACCAAGCCCAAGGCCGCCGTACGCCGCTACCCAAGCTGGACTGCCACCGTGAGCCGTACGCCGTCGCAGTAGAGCGCCGCCGCTTTCCGTTCTAGCCGATTTAGTCTAGAACTCGGTAAGTCACGCTCTAAACCCGATTTAGGACTTCGGGTATCGAAGGATGATTTATTTTGGGGTGAAATTGGGTATATGCGGGGGTGAATTGAGGTGATTTAAGATCGGAAATGTTTAGCGGGCCTTAAGAATTTATTTTTGAATCTTTGGAGGAAAATTAGAGGCTGAAAATAGGCTGTGAATTACTGTTCATGAGGCTGTGATTGATGGATCGGAACGCAAGTTGGACTTTTAGAACCGGCAATTAATTGCGAGAAAATGTCGTGAAGAGCCGAGAGTGTAATTTTGTGATTTGAGATGCGAAATTTACTATTCACTGGCTATGATGTGTTTGTGATGTGCTGTGATTGGTTGTTTGACGCGTGGATAGTACCGTTAGGTCCGTATCTAAATTTTGTGGAAGTCCTGTGAAGGACCGAAATTGATTTGACAGTATTTGAGTGCGGAAAAATACGAAATTATGCGTGAATGCGTGTTTGAGGCTTGAATGCGTGATTGTAGGTGCAAATGTGTGCACGGAAATTCATGAAAAGGTGTGAAAGTGTGAGAATGGGATCGGGTCAAGTATCATAAACTCGGGCAGCGATCATGTAGGTCTATTGCATTTGACACAGGCTGAGGCTTGAAAAAGCAAGTATGAGAATCAGTTCGAGGCCCGATCAACTCGGGTGAGACCGGAATTGGACCGAGGCATTATAAGTTCGGGTTCCAATTATGTAGGCCTATCGCATTTGGTGCGAGCTGAGTTTGGGATCGGGCTTGAGGCGTGTGATGCTCAAGTCGCGATTAGAGCCTGAGGCGTGAACGAGTACGTAGGCCGGAAGTTTGGTGATGAATAGTCGCATTGTGCTTAAGACGTGTACTTCAACGCGGGTCACTAGCCAGTGTTTTGGAAAGAGGAAATGAGAATGGAATGAGTACGTGGGATGAGAATTGTACATGCGTGTGTTGCATGTGACGTGCTTGTGATCGTGTATGGAATGCCTGCTATGCGACGATTTGGCACCTATGTGATTGTTTTGTGATTGTCTGAAGGTACGTGATAGCTTAGGTTGGGTTTAGAGGTGTGCTTGTTGAGATGTAATCTCACGGTTGTATCAACTAATAATTTTTAGAACCCCGACCTGAGACATGAACCCTCCACCACCATCACCACCAGTACGTTTTGGATTACCAGTGCACAAGGAGTATGAAGTGGCAGAGTTTCCGATGAATGACGGGATGACTTGGATCAGACATACTACGACCATATATGTAGAGGTAGAATTGCCATTGTGGAAGACCAACATATACACAGCTTGGTATTTTAGGGACGCTGACGGGGATGAATTTGGTCCCGTCAGAGGTTTGATATCCCCGTATGATCTAGTTGAAAATTGGGACCCGACTGCCATGCCCCTGATTGACGGAGAGTTGACCAGCACCGAGGTTAGCTTGGCTCAGTCTAGTCTGCACCCAGCAACTACAGCACAGGGATCTTTCGAAGCCGAACACAAACCCGAACCTGAAGTGTCGCAAGCCGAAGCTGAGCCGATAGATATAAATTTAGAACCAATCCCTAAGGAGGTACCAGGAGAGATGGAAACCGAGGTCGAACCTGAGAACAATCATGTTGAATCCGAAGAGCGTGTAAGGGAACTGGAGTACATACTCCCGTTTGAGCAGTATATGGATCCTAACTTTGAGCCTGAGTTCCATTTCTGGGATGTATTAGCGGAGAACGGTCAGGATGAGGTTCTAGTGGAATCGGGCGACATCAATCACCCGATAGTGATTGAGGCGGAGCCAGAGTCCTCAAAGGAGCAAACAGATCGAGAAAGCTCGGAATCGGAGAACGATGAGTCACACTCAGAATGGACACCGAGTAAGGGGCATAAAGGTTAGAGTGTCGGTTGGAAAGCCAAGCTTTTGACGAGGACCATTTTGGAGGACGAATGCCGGGTCAACGATTCCGTTTAATTTTGATAGTTTTAGGAAGGTGTGCACTCGTTTAATTAAGTTTGTAAAGTGTGAATATTGTGGTGATACAGGTTGTTGAGAATGAAAATGTATATTCTCCAAATTCTCCCCAGTTTTAATTGTCATGGTGTTTTATGGTTTCCGTTGCGATATTAAACCTCTGATGTTTGTTGAGGTCGGCGATAACCTCGGATATCGCACTTTTCGACCAAAGGCGGGATGTCCCGGGCTCGACGGGAGTTCGGGGCATGACAGCCGAACCATGACAGCTCTATCTCTACTTGTTTTATTGTGTCTTCTTTGATGAAAATGAGTTGATGCTACTAGATCAACGATCAGCTGCAAAAAAATTTTACACGAGTTTAGTATACTGAGATAATTCACAAAATTCAATCCAATCACGCTCTGTGTTGCACTTTTTTGTAAAGACGGACATTATCGACTTGGAGTAGTGGCACACACGAGGTACTTAGGAGGGACTGAATGACTCATTGTAATTAGATAGCCGACATACTTGACGTTGCATTTAAGTAACGCTGGCTCTTATTATTTACATTTTGCTTTCATAATGTAGTTAGACAAACTTTGATTTTTAACCTTTTTTTTCTCTTTGTTTTCCTTTTCTTTTGCAGCCGTAATTCATCCACTCGCGGAACACATAGTGTATTTTATGCTATTTGCGATACCCTTGGTTATGACGCTTATCACGAGAACTATTTCGATGGCATCCCTCACTGGCTACATCATGTTCATTGATCTCATGAACAACATGGGTCACTGCAATTTCGAGCTCATCCTGAATTGGCTCTTCACCATCTTTCCACCTATCAAGTACTTAATGTAAACTCCATCGTAAGTCCCACAACACATCATTCGATGTCATTTGATCTCTCTCCTTTGTTTCCTCTTCTCTCTCTCCATTGTTTTCACACTATTAAGAGCATCAAAGGGAAAGGCCTTTACGAAATCATTAAGGCGAAGTTGAAGAAAAGAGCCTATATGTAAATGTGGGACACATATGATTCGCAGTACTAGGGAAGATGGGAAAAATAATCAATGTCAGAGAAGTTTTTGTTTGAAAAAGGAAAATTTGCCAAAAATGGAAAAATTGAAACAAGTACCTGAGCACAGGTAGAAAACATAAACACAGAAATGGATTACGTGCATGAATATAAGCGTACGTTGGCTCAATATCAGTTCATGGTCATGCATAAGTGAGGGACAAGTTTTAAAGGCGGGTAGATTTGTCTAGGCCCACAAAGTTATGCGACATTATAACTTTGTTGGACAGTGTCCTTATACCGTTTATTAAGTAATGAATATGAAAAGTTCACGATATTTGTAAATTTAAGTTTTCTTAGAACAACGTTCAATCATGATCAATACTTGTTAAGTAGTGTTATTATGACATTGGTTCTCGTGACACGTAAAAATTTAGTTAGGAATTGCTCACGAGTCAAGACTCTTTGACAGGTTCCATTCTGTGCACCACACCCAATTCCGGACAAATTACAGTCTTTTCATGCCAATCTATGATTACATGTACGGAACGGTGGACCAAGCATTGGACGGCACGTACGAGACATCCCTTCGAAGAGTGGAAGATTCGCTGGACGTGGTGCATCTGACGCACCTGACGACGCCAGAGTCCATCTACCATCTTCGGCTGGGACTCGCATCCCTCGCGTCACGGCCCCACTCGCCCAAGTGGTACACGTGGATCATGTGGCCTCTCACGCTCGCCACCGTGGCGTGGACCTGGATCTACGGCCACTCTTTCGTTTTGGAGAGGAACGCCTTCAAGAAACTCAAGTTGCAATCTTGGGTGATTCCGAGATACAATTTCCGAGTAAGAGCAAAGATAAGAGCTTGCTGTGTTTCCGCAATTGGTGTTTACTTTCGCTTGTTGTTTCTAGTGCATTAACTTTGATTATTTCCTTTTTCATGGTACTATTGAATTGGCAAAATGTCCCAGCAGGACCCCAACCTAATCCCAACATGCTTACTTCGCCCCACCCCTCGCATATGACATGAGTTTGCAGTGCACTCATACGTCACACGGTGATCAACAGCTCTCCAAAAAGAAATATATCAAATGTCTTAATTTGAAGGAAGATAGTAATTGCGCAATGGATGGTTGGAGATCATAATTCATTGATTCCTAAGTTTGTCAATAAAACTTCATGAAAGATATTGTTTGGAAAAATTTCAAAATGTTTGGGCGATGACCATGTTGCATGTCATGGATTCTCATTAATAACTAAACAACACTACATTCACGGTATTACCTACTTATTTCCTTAGGCATAATAAATTATTATCTTCTTTTTTTCTCAAACATAAGAAATTATTAACTTACTCAACCATACAACTGAAAATGGTTTAGTTGTTTTTAGATGAGATTGCCATTCGCTGTTCGGAAATTAAGAAGTTTTTAATGAGGTTGAAAATGATTTCCCCCTATGTTGTTTGGGAAGAAAAATAGTGGAGAGAAAATGTGAGAATTCGATTTTATTTTATTTAGAAAGAGTGGGAATATGTATGAGAGTTGAGAGGATATATATATATATATCCTTAAGGCAAATGACATTTTTGCCCTTCCCATTGTGTGTAACTCAAGGCTTCAATATATTTTGAAATCGATAAATTTCTACCGGATAAAAATGGGGGCTATTGATTTACCTCATAACTGATCAAATCATGCCTTTTAATAAAAGGAAAAAAAAACTGATCAAAGTATGCCCAAGTAATCTCAAAATGATCAATATTGCAAGTAATATTTCTTCAAATTAAATAGTTAGCAATTATCTTAATTTGCAGAATATTATGATGCCGGGCGGATAATTTTAAAAGTGAAAATACGACCTTTCAAATTCCTTAGCTAAATCAACACCTTCTCTTTTCATGGTTGCATCTCACTTCCCTAGCTACTGACAGACATCTGATGTCCAAAACACCTACCACGAGTGTTAACCGAACATTTCGAGTCTATTGGTTGTCTATATTCTCCAAGACATGTCTGTCCATATGTGTGTCGACTTCGTTTCATGTTCTTCATTTTCCTGCAGTATCTATCACAGCGGCAAAGAGAAGCCATCAATGGCTTGATAGAAGAAGCTATACTGGATGTTAACAAGAAGGGAGTCAAGGTTCTGACTTTGGGTCTTCTCAATCAGGCAAGATGGTGTCTTCTCCCTAGCCAATCCCTTCATTATTAATGTAATTTAATTTTTCATCGTCGAGAATTACAGCGAGCTCCGATCCGACTCCTTTCAACATCACACTCAAAATTCTGTCACCGGGGTATCTACTTTAGCCAAATTATTTAGTGTTTATCTATTTCAATTTTTTTTTTTTTTTTGCTTTTAGGGAGACGAATTGAATGGGAAGGGTGAATTGTACATTCAAAAGCACAGAGATTTGAGGACCCAGTTGGTGGATGGGAGCAGCTTGGCAGCGGCAGTTGTGCTCCACAGCATTCCCAAAGGGACCAGCCAAGTTTTCCTCAGAGGCAACCTTAACAAGCTTGCTTATGCCATTGCCCATGCTTTATGTGCAAGGGGTATCCAGGTGCACAGTCCTCTGCTTATCTATATAAAAGCATTTTGGTTGTATCTTGCACCTTTCTTTATTTTAATGAGATTTTGTTTTCTTGACTTGTTTTAGTGAAAAAAAAGTGATGCAAGGCATTTTTCTTAAAGGGCTTGCATGTTCGCAATTGATATATAGTTACATGCACCTCTTTTTTCATCTAATTAATGCAAGAAATATGGCAGGTAAATGTAGCTTCTAAAGATGAGCATGGGAAGCTCAAAAGGAGTCTCAACGGAAAGTACGGAGGCAATTTGATCCTTTCAACAATTTATTCTCAAAAGGTAATTGACGAAGCAGTTTTTGAAGATAAGCAACATATAATTTGTCTAAGAACTGACATGCATAAGATCATTAATTGCAGATATGGTTGGTAGGAGATGGACTTGCCGAAGAAGAACAGAAGAAGGCACCCAAAGGAACGTTGTTCATACCCTTTTGTCAATTCCCTCCGAAGCAAATGCGCAAAGATTGCCTTTACCACAGCACTCCAGCGATGATCGCTCCCCAGTCGTTCAATAATTTGCACTCCTGCGAGGTTAGTTTGCTGAATTCTGCCGCCGGAATTATGTATTATGGAGTTACATTGAGTTATAGAATGGGGATAGCAAACTAAAAGCATGTAAGTTCACAAGGTATGCTGCGAGGCTATCTCGCTGGTAGATTGGAATAAAGCACGTTACACATCACTTAACTTTAAAGATTATGGTCCCTTGTTTTCTCTTTACGGTGCAACACAAAAGGCTACGAACATTTTCGCTCTGTTTTGAACTCATTCCAATCTGTGCGCCAATCATTAAATAAATCTTAATGACACATTTAATGTTTATCAGTAGGTTATGTGATGAAACAAATGTAAGAATTTCCTAATGTGGGCTTCATTAATTGAAATTAACTGAATTAATCTGGTCTAATAAATGTAAGATATATGGGTTCTTAATAAGTATAATATGGAGCTGGCTGGTGTGGGCCGAGTACGGCCCGGCCCGTAATAAGAGGACCCGTGGTCGAAAACTCTATAAATAGCGCTCAAATTCCTCCCTTAACCTGATAATACACAATTTGACTCACTTACAGATCTAGAGAGAATTTTCTTCTCGTGAGTGGCAATCTTATTAGGTCAGTGTTCTAACGAAGGAGATAAGGGAGAAGCACTTGAGCTCGTACTTGGAAACCGTCACAAATTCCGCGTCAAATTCAATGGATTCCAAACCAAGTACACAAATCGATAATTTCTCTCATATGTTGTTTCGATTTTTGATTATGGTGATCCTGAGCGTACCATTTTAATGGCCAACATTTTGTATCAGAGCCTTCTATATATTAGAATCGAAACATACAGGTTATGATTGTTTTCGTTATGTCCGAGGGGGTTTTTACCCATTTTCGAAATTTTTTGTCTGATGAATGTAAAATTTTATTACATATTCGGAATCTACTCGTCAAGATGAGAAGATTGATGGGCGGCACATCACCAGATGAGGTCGCACGCACCTTCACGCGCCGACACGCGCCATAGACACGGCGGTGCGTGACGGCCATGAGCGGCCATGCCAAACCGATGCGTTTTTTGCCGGTAACCGCAAGCTGATGTCAGTGAGGGCGCGGATCCGAAATTGACTCGGATCCTGACTTGACCCAGTAGTAACCCGACCCAGATCCGGAACCCCGACCCGGATCCTAACCCAACTCGAAAGTTGACCTGACCCGATTGTTGACCCGACCGGTCAACTAGTTGGACCGGTCCATTGACCGTTGACCGGTTGGACCGATCAACCGGTCAGACCGGCTGTTTAGACCGATTTGACCGACTGAACGTACGCACACACGCCGTGCCTTCCGGAGGCGCGTGAGGGCATATCCGACGTCCGTTTTGGACGTTCTTGGTACCAACGCACTCGTATTGAGATTCTCTATATTGTGGTATATTGATTTGATATGTTTGAAGCTTTTACAAATGTGAAAATACATATAGAACCCTATATACGCGTATTTTCTTGTATTTCTCTATGGTTTCGAAAAAACATATGGTAGCTCACATGTACATCACCACATAAGGATTGTGTAGAGTATAATTCATTGTCTATCAATGAATGGAACAGTATAATTAGCATGACATATAATTTCAGAGACATACACCCATATCTTTACGTTTAGCATTACATGTATATAGTGAATGTGATACATAAAGTTCATATCCCTGGAATGAGAGATTTTCAAGGATTCAGTTGGGTAGTGACTACCAAAGTGGCACACTTGACTGGGTTTGCGAAATATCGGTCTCATATTGTGATGGAATGTCTCTTGTTCTATTACGTGATTATACTCCAAAAGGAGGTGATCTTGTATTGGTTTATGGAGGAGTACATGTATAGCATGTGCTTGAGAAATGACTGATCTTAGTGGTTCATACACCCAAAGGTGGTGATTTCATGAAATATTAGAACATGTTCTCATGGCCGTTGTCATGTGGAGAGTATACAACTGCATGTCATATTTTCTGTCCAAAGGTGATTATGTGATGATGTATGTAACTCTCTAGATAAGTACTCACATGAGACTAATTGTATTATTTGTTTGTTTTCCAGTCACATTTTCTGTAAATGGTAATGGAATTTTTTGTAAATGGCAATTCCATTGCCATTGAGGTCCTTATTGGGTTGAACTTTAAGAAATGAAAATAGGATTTTTTATTTGGAATGGAGCTGGCAGATGTTCACATTGCTCTTACAAAGGATAAGCCGGCAGATATTACGGTCACCAATACTGAAGCTAATAAAACAGACTATGCTACTTAGGAAAAGAGCAATCGGATTTGCTTATTGACAATGAAGAAATCCATTCAAGAACACTTGAAAAGTGGTTTGTCAGCTAACTATACTGCTAAGGAAATCATGGCAGCCTTAGAGGCTAGAAACCGCATTTCACCTAATGCTGAGGTTGATACACTTTTTCAAAAACTCTTCAATATAAAGTATGATGATACTATTGGGGTTAGAGATTATGTTCTTAGGATGGTAGACCTAAAGACGAAGTTTTAAGCTCTTAATGTTTCCATTCTTGATGCTTGCATTGTCCATCAAGCCCTAAACACCCTTCCACCTAATTTTGGGATTATGAAGACAAATTACAATTCCCAAGATGAAACTTGGTCAGTTAATGACTTGATAGCAAGAGTGGTGGCAGAGGAAAATAAACTTAAAAAAGAAAAAGGGCATCTAGCCTTATATGTTATCGATTCCCATAAAAAGAAGGATAAGAAGTCCATAAATCATACTCATAAAGGTACTCATGACACTACCGGTCCATCTGACAATATGAGTCTAAAGAAAACATCCTTCAAAAGGGATGGTGACCACTGTTTCTTTTGTAAGAAGAAATGTCACATAAAGAAGGACTGTGGAAAATTTAAAGCTTAGTTATCCAAACGTGAGCCTACAAGTAATGATTCTTTGGCACTTATTGTGAATCCAACCTATCATAAGCACCATCCAGTTCTTGGTGGCTTGATAGCGGTGCAACTAATCATGTTGCGTTTACCATACAGGGATTTATAAACAAAAGGAAACCAAATCAGGATGAGTCAAAATTCACTATGGGAAACAACGAGAAAGCCAAAGTTGTGTTTATGAGCGATGTTATCTTGATTCTAGACTCTGGTTTTAGATTAATATTGAAAAACACTTTTTATGTACCTTCTTTTAGACGGAACTTAGTTTCCGTATCGTGTTTGAACATATATAGTTACTCTTTTGAAATCAAGAATAATATTATTTCTTTATTTCTTAATTCAAATAAGGTTGGGTGCTGTTATATGTCCAACAGATTGTACAAATTGTGTTTGTCTCCCAATGACATATACGTCTCTTATATGGCTAAAAAAGTTGTTTCCAAAAGACCACCGCCTAAAGAACAGTCTTATGCATTGTGGTATAAACGGCTTGGTCATATCTCTAAGGATAGAGTAGAAAGGCTGATAAAGACTAACACCCTACCTGCTCTTAAAAATGATCTAGAGACATGCGTAGACTGTTGTAGATGTAAAATGACCAAGATAAGGAAGAAAATTGCAATCTGAAGTTCTGACCTGCTGGAGGTCATTCACACTGACATAAGTGGACCCTATACGGCAACCTTGTGTAAAAATTTTTATTTCATCATATTTATTAATGACTATTTTCGATATGGCTATCTGTACTTGATTAAAAAAAAGTCTGAGTCCTTTGACAAGTTCAAGATTTTTCGGATTGAAGTCAAGAAACAGTTGGGAAATGTCATAAAGGTTGTTAGATCTGACCGAGGTGGAGAGTATTATGGCAAGCATGGCGATGCCAGACAGCTTAAGGGGCCATTTACCAATTACTTAGAGGATTTTGGGATAGTGGCTCAGTTTACTATGCTTGGGAGTCATGAGCAAAATGGTGTAGCCAAAAGGCGTAATCGCACCCTTATGGAAATGGTGAGGAGTATGATTAGTAGGATAAATTTACCTGGTTTTCTGTGGGGTGAAGTTTTGAAAACAACTTTGTACATTCTGAATCGTGTACCTACTAAAGTTGTTCCATTGACTCCTTTTGAGTTATGGACTGGACGTAAGCCTAATTTAAACCATCTTAAGGTTTGGGGATGTCCTACAGAAGTGAAGTTGTATAATCCAACATCAAGTAAGTTGGACTCTAGAACCACTCGATATTACTTTATATCTTACCTGGAACATTCAAAGGGATATCGGTTCTATAATCCTAATGGAAGCACAAGAATTGTGGAATCACATATAGTGAAGTTTCTGGAGTTTGATGTGGCCGAAGAGAGTAGTTGCTCACAAATTATTGAAGATAATAGTACGGTGGGTAATGGTGTATCTTTATCTCCTCCCATACAAATAATTGTGGAAACTCACATACCACAAATTGAACCTGTTGAGACTCAGGATCCTATTATCTAGACAGCTCCTAATGAAGTTCTTCAAGGTTCTTAGGTACAGGATGTGACTATTACTGCTCCAGTAAGGAGATCCATTAGGGAGAGACGATTAGTTATACCTCCAGACTATATAGTCTATATAGGAGAGCAAGATTACGATATCGGTTCTGTAGCTAATCCAGTGACTTAAGAAGAAGCTGTTTCTTGTCCTCAATCGGAATTGTGATTGGATGCAATGAGAGATGAAATACAGTCTATGAAGCATAATGGTGTTTGGGAACTTGTTGAATTACCTGAAGATCATATACCCATTAGCTGCAAATGGGTGTATAAAACTAAAAGGGACTCCAAAGGAAAGATTGAGAAGTTTAAAGCCAGATTGGTAGTCAAGGGTTTCACTCAGAAAGAAGGAGTGGACTATGAAGCAATTTTTTCTCCAGTCTCTTCTAACGATTCTTTCAAAGTTATCATGGCATTAGTAACTTATTTCGATATGGAGTTACACAAGATGAATGTTAAAATTGTCTTTCTCAATAAAGACCTTAATGAAGAAGTCTATATGATGCAACCCGAAGGTTTTGCGGTAGATGATTCAAGTACGCTCGTATGTAGACTGAAAAAGTCTATTTATGGTCTCAAGCAAGCTTCTAGACAATGGTACTTAAAGTTTCATAGTGTTGTTGCTTCATTTGATTTTATTGAGAACAAAGTATATCAGTATATATACTACAAGGTCAGTGGGAGGAAATTCATTTTCCTTATACTCTATATGGATGATATTCTGCTTGCGAGTAGTGACCTTGGTTTACTGCATGAAACAAAGCGGATTTTGTCAAAGAACTTTGATACGAAGGACCTTAGTGAGGCATTTTTTGTCCTTGGCATTGAGATTCATAAGAATCGTTCTTACCGACTATTGGGTTTATCTCAGAGGGCATATGTTGATCGTATCTTAGAAAGATTCAACATGCAACAATGCAAGCCAGTAATTGCTCCTGTTAATAAGAATGATAAGTTGAGTCTATCACAGTGTTCTCATTCAGATTTTGAGAAAGCCCAAATGAAGAATATACCTTATGCTAGTGCACTTGAGAGTATTATGCATGCTCAAGTATGTACTAGACCAGATATTGCTTTTCCAATAGGAATTCTAGGCAGATATCAATCAAATCCAGGACACGATCATTGGGTTGCTGTCAAGAAGGTCTTGAGGTACTTAAAGAGGACAAAAGACTATACACTAATTTACGAACATGTTCAGGACCTACAGCTGGTTAGGTATTCGGATTCAGACTTTGCTGGCTGCCAGGATGAAAAAAAGTTGACAACAGGTTACATCTTTAAGTTAGCAGGAGGTGCGGTATCATGAAAAAGTGAGAAACAGAAATCAATGACATCCTCTACCATGCAAGCGGAGTTTGTAGTATGCTTTTTGGCCACTACTCAGGCAATTTAGCTCCAAAATCTCATTAAGGAGTTGACTATATTTGATTTTGTAAATAGGCTCATATAGTTGTATTGTAACAATAATTCTGCAGTGTTGTTTGTTAACAACAATAGAGGTCTCAAAGGGTCTAAGCATATGGAGGTCAAGTACCTAACTATAAAGGAAAAAGTTTAGACTGGTGATGTTGCAGTAGAGCACATTTCAACAGATGATATGATTGCAAATCCGCTAACTAAAAGCATTTGCCCTTGTATATTTGATCGACATGTCATGAACATGGGCTTAGGAGTATCATGGGATATTGTTAATTAGTGGGAGCTCTTTAGTTTTATGTTGATCTTATGAAGTTCGTATATGATTTTGTTACATTTTGTAATATTTGAATATGTATCAACTCTTTTGCATTCAATGAGGTATTTGTGAATGTAGATTTATCAAGTTGAGTACACATATTTGATGAAAATCTCAAGGCATTGTGTAAACCTTGAGTACAGGCTATGGGGCATTTTTGGTATTAACCTTAACAATATGTCTTGTTACACATAAAGTACAGTTAACTATTAAGGTAAGACATATGCAGGTTCGTTGGAACCATGAAAGATATTCTCTGGTAACATACTAGGTTTTGTGACACTTAAGGAGAGAGAATTTGAACTAACAAAATGGATAACACATGAAGTATCACTCATTATGAGGTATTGTCCATTTGACACACTGTTATATTGAATCTATATCAGTAAAGTTGAAAGCACTTGTGATCATGGAAGGCTCTGCGTGAGTACATGCAGTTACCGCCATGATTTAGTGTTCGGGACTTTATGGGATCGGATTGACTATTAAGAATAATCTCTAGACCAATATAAGGGTGCACACACAGTTCTCTTTCAATTAATATTGCCCAAGTGGGAGAATGTAAGAATTTCCTATTGTGGACTTCATTAATTGAAATTAACTGAATTAGTTTGGTCTAAAAAGGTAAAATATATGGGTTCTTAATAAATCTAATATAGAGCTGGCTAGTGTGGGCCGAGTACGACTCGGGTTGTAATGAGAGGACCCGTGGTCGAAGACTCTATAAATAGCGCTCAAGTCCCTCTCATAACCTGATGATGCATAATTTAACTCACATACAGATCTAGAGAGAATTTTCTTCTCGTGAGTGGCAATCTCATTAGGCCAGTGTTCTAACGAAAGGGATATGGAAGAAGCACTTGAGTTCATATTCGGAAATCGTCGCAAATTCCGCATCAAGTTTGATGGATTCCAAACCAGATACGTGAATCAATAATTTCTCTCGTATGTTGTTTTGATTTTTGATTATGGTGATCCTGGGCGTGCCATTTTCATGGCCAACAACAAAAACATTTATTAACCCAATGTGCAAGACTAACCATAACATGTATATTATCCTAACAAGAAAGATGGAAACTTAGTATTTAAGCAAAGATTTCTATGATTATATAAAAGGGCAGTCCACTGATCACTACTGTTAAATCGACGTCACACGCCCGCATACGTAGTAAGGGAAATTAACCATCCTTGTACACACAAACGGCATGCGAAATTGTTTCGCAGCACATACGATTAACTCGAAACTATTCGGTTGCAGAATTGGTTGCCAAGAAGGGTGATGAGCGCCTGGCGAGTAGCCGGGATAGTGCATGCGTTAGAAGGATGGAACGTGAACGAGTGGGGAAGCATGATGTTCGACATAGAGAAGGCATGGGAAGCAACCCTCCAACACGGGTTCTGTCCGCTGGCGCTCCCAGCCATTTGAAGCAACAAGGGGACCGAATAATAAAGAAGAGGCATGAGGATTTGGAGTCACATCAATATAGAGCTTCTACATGTTTCGAGATATGCGGAAGATCAATTCTTGTAAAGTTTTGAGCACTGGCATGGGATTTTTGCCCAAGATTGTGCTAAGTAATTCTCATTCCGACATAACTCACGTGCAATGATAATGTCAGTAAAGTATTTTGGCTTGTTGGCATTGATTTACGTGGTTTAAAGCTGGATGGTCTCATTTCATTTGCTGTTGTTTACTCCTTGAAAAAGAGTCGTTATAATTATGAGGAGATCCTAAGACTTCGCCTAGATTTTAGAATGTGAATAAGCTTTTCAAATGCCTAATAAGTGACTTTCCCTTCTTGGATGTCGGATCGTGGATCATGATACAACTTTGTGTCTAGATCTAGCTATCATAATAATGTTCCCAAGTTGAGTCGTAACCTAGACATTGGACACGAGAGCATTTTTTGTCGTAATTGGGCTTAAAAAAAATGCCCAACAGCCCAAATATAAATATAATTATAGATGTCTTCTTCTTCCTCTTGTAGAGAGAGAGAGAGAGGAAATGCACATGCGTTCCGAACGTCCCGACAAATCGGATTAACTCCATTTCCTTGCCCTTTATAAGGATCCGTACCCTTCACTCATCATATCGAAGGAATTTGTGTAGTTGAGATATAAATTTGCATACATACGAGTTCTGAGATGCTGGGTCAAATATAGGATTTAGCTACAAAGTCATGTAGTGATGAAATTTTAGAATGTTGTGGAGTAGTGGCATTTTACAGAAATTGATTTGGACTTAGGTTTGGTCAAAATAAATTTTCAAAATTTCACACGCGTTGTTTGACCTAGTTTAAAATAAAAATATTTGGCGACGGCTTATGCTCGTCTCTTGACATCATTTGGGATGGCTAAGCTAAGGGTCTTTTTGTGAAGGAGCTTTCCTTCAATGGTAAGCTCGATTGAATCGGAACCTAATATAGAGAGATATGAAGCGATCAAATTCAGCATGACTTATGATTGACTCAATAGTAACTATAATGCTTTTTCACAGATTCACCACTCAAAATGAATCTTGGCAGCTTAAATAGTAAGCTATCAGATAAATTAACAGCTTATAAATATAGGTTTGCCCTGAGTAATAGTAAGTTAACACTAGAGTAAGTAACTTATGATCCAAGTTACGACCGTCATCGTAATATTAGCTTATAAGTTTTTCTCCCAATGAAAACTAACTCTTAGCTACTTAAATAGTAAGTTAGCATTGAAATCAATAGCTCACCAATAGACCTCCGCTTTTAGTAACTTATCACCAGAGTTATCTTACAACTAATAGTGCTGTAGGTTACAACGCCCCCTTAAGTTGCCTTTGGGATGTTACGGCACCAACAACCTATTTACATCTTATTGGCCCCCGACACGGAAGTATCTAATTCTAAGCAACATTTCTTAAGTTCCAACTTAATTCCACTGACGAACCAGCACAATCGATAATTGTCTAGGTCAAAGCTGAATTTGGTCACAACTTGCTTTGATGGGTCAAAGAATGAAGTAGTCAATAAGGAGACTATCGATCAAGTTACCAATTAAAGGAGTTGTTGATTCTTCTTTAACCATTAAGATACTAAAGTTACCAATTAAAGGAGTTGTCGATTCTTCTTTAACCGTTTAGATATTGACTTCCATTTCACCAAAATAATTCATGGATTCAATGTGGATCAACAACATACGATGGGAGTCTTTACCCAAAAAAAAAAAAAACATACGATGGGAGGCTATTGCAAACAATTTCCATTGATATTTGTCGATTTCCCAAGGT
Organism: Syzygium aromaticum; assembly: GCA_024500025.1. NCBI lineage: Eukaryota > Viridiplantae > Streptophyta > Magnoliopsida > Myrtales > Myrtaceae > Syzygium > Syzygium aromaticum. The sequence continues at coordinate 16,038,665 of CM044888.1, read as the reverse complement.
GGCTATTTGCACGTCGAGGCTGGCTGACGAATTTTGAAGAATTACAATGCTGAAGAGTCAAGATTTCAAGTCTCCATGTATTTATTGCACTTCATAGTTCCTATGCATAATCAATGCATAGGTCTTTATGAGTCTCAAGAGTCAAAGTTATAAGTTCCTAGGACTTTAATTACTTTTTACTTTCTATGTCTTTTGATGTTTATCTATTATATGTGTCTTAGTCCCTTAATAAATAGAGGAGAGTCCTCCATTGTATTTCGGACTTGAATATTGGATATATGAGATTTTTTTCTATGTGAGCAAATATCTTTAGAGAGTAGATAACTCATATTCGATTTTTTTATCCTTAAAGAGTGGATTACTCGTCAGTGATAAACCAAGAAGCGCTTTATTCTTGGCTAGTGGTTTTCCTTTAGGCCTCGGTGGTAAAGCTTCTCATGTCCTAAAGTCATTTAACCTTGATGGGTGGCTTGTCTTATAAGCCTTGGTAGTGAGCTTTGTTGATCCCGATCTTCACCGTTGGTTGGTGGCGCATCCTTTATGCCTCGAAGGTGATCATATTCTATTCTGCGTTTGAAACTCACCCATCGACAACCATCCCATACACACACACCTATCCATTAACAACTCAGAGAATTCTCCATTCCGGGAATCACTCGTCCACGCACTCATCAACCCCTTACAAATAATTTTGTTCATGGACTAATATAATTAAAATAGTCTATTTTTTTAACGAGTTTACTAATATTTAGAGAAAATTACGAAAACGTCTACATACTATTACCTAAATTCGGTTTTGGTCCATGTATTATATTCCATTCAAATGTGGATGGCATATATTGAGTCAACACTGGCAAATCGACACATGGACGTTCCAGGTACAAGCTTCTAAAAATTTATATTCTCGGTCCCCCTCGTACTTTTAGGAATGTTCTAGTACAAATCCTATATTTTGATGTAGCACCTCAAATATAGTGGATCCGGGGTCACCACCTTATAGTGCTTCGATCCTAAGATCTTTCCAAATCCTTGGTTCAGGTAAGGAATCCAGATGCGATCTTAACCTTAAAAAATCGTACTTGAGTCACTATGAATCAATTTAGGTAAACCTAAGTCGATTGGACTTAAGGGTCTTGATAGTGATGGGACAGTGAACTACACAGAACGTATGAAGGAAACTGGCAAAACAATACCCTGAGATCTTTGGTTCGGGGTTTGGTTACACTCGAGATGCATTAGCATCCCACGATGCTCTTTTGGCACAACAACCCTATTTTTAGTTAAGCCCTAAATTATTCATCAATTAATTCCCTAATCATGCATGATATAGTAAAATTTTAGAATGTCGTCAAAATATTTATTCAACGTCATTTTTTAGTATTATTAATGAGGTTGTTTTCTCATGTGTATTGGTGTGACTCTATTTGTGTGTGAAAGTGAGTATGCAAATGTTCAATTTAGATGCAAAACACAACCATGATGACATGTTCATAGTTAGGACGTGGCAAATTCAAATTTCAGATGTGATAAAAAAAAATGTCATAACATTGGAATATCCATATGTGGCAAGGCATAAAAAATCATATGCACTAATCCTTTATATATTTCTGTGTTACTAAGCATCCGCTGGTCTTCTACTGGAGAAGAGATCAATTTCGTTTACTGTTAGAAAACATAGGAGTTATGCTATTAGCATTGTAGAAATATGTATATCTTTAAAATTTTGGAGTTATGCTATTAGCATTGTAGAAATATGTATATCTTTAAAATTTTGGACTATGTCGTCCACTGATATTCTGACTTCCAACAATATATATATATATATATATATATATATATATATATATATATAACGTATAGCACAGCCAAAGCCTCATTAATATCTTTACTTGGGAGGGCCATCACAATGTTAAAATATGTCTCGAATTTAAGTCCTTTAAACGGACTCAACTTAAAGTTGAATTGCATATAAGCATGAAAGTTGAAAGTCGAATCTATAAGATTCGGAAATTGCTTTAGCATTGGAGTCCACTTCGATATTATCCAATTTTGGCCAACAATTGCTGACATGAATGCCGGTTGTCCTACATGGCACGGTCAGCGTTGACGTAGATAATTTTTCAATTTTTGTTAAATGTTCAGAATTTTTTTCTTTTTTTTCCTTTTCCCTTATTTCTTGGTCGCCGAGGCCGAAGGGAAATAGGGAAAAAAGAAAAGAAAAGGAAAGGAAAAAAGGAAAAAAAAAAAAAAAGGAGAAAAGAGAAAAATTCAGAATTTTAAGAAAAATTACAAAAATCGTCCACGTCTATGCCGGCCGTGCCACGTAAGATGGCCGGTACTAACTCGACTGTCATTTAAACAATTTCAGGCCAAAATTGATCAAGAATGACTACATTAGGAAATCGTCTAAAAGTTTAGGATTAAATTAGGCAAATTGAGTAAATTGAAAAGTTTATGACTGAATTAGCTTCCATTCAATAGGTTTATGACTTTTTGGTAATTATTCGGCAAAAGGACACTATAAGTGCCATAATTTGTGTATGAAAATCACTTTGGTATCATAACTTTTTTTTCGGATCACTTTAGTGACAAGTCGAAGGAAAAACGATCGCTTAAGTGTCATAAGTTTTTTTTAGATCATTTCAATGCTACAATTTTTTGAAAACGATCACTTAAGTGCTAAAATTTTTGAAAAACGATCACTTAAGTGCTAATCTCCGACGAGCCACGTCAGCTTCAGAAATTAATAAAAAAAAAATGCCACATCAGATTTCCGGCGAAAAATTGTGTACGGCACTAGAGTTGACACTTAAGTGATCGTTTTTCAAAAATTTTAGCACTTAAATGATCGTTTTTCAAAAATTTTAGCACTAAAGTAATCCAAAAAAAAATTTATAGCACCAAAGTGAGCACCGTACACAAGTTATGGCACTTATAGTGCTCTTTTGCCGTAATTATTCCCTCTTTCATTTGTTTTACACCTACATTAATTAACACTATATAGAAATAAAATTCGAGTTCTCCCTCATTTCCTATTCAAAATGGTCTTTCAATTTAAGATATTTGAATATTCAGCTCAATTAATGCTCGTAGGATCGGAAAAATTGCTTTCACAATGTTGATTTGATTGCAAAAGTGACCGACAATGATTTTGACTTTGCAACTCAACGAGTTCTAACTGGGGTTATTAAAGAGGCGTTAGTACAGAAAAAATTTATGCTCAAATGAGTTTTCATTAATAAGAGCATGAATGATAATCATCATGTTCCAAAAATCATAAAAGGAGGAGCTAGATTTTGACGAGTGTGGCTGCAGTGTTCACCCAAATATTCCACACAAAATGATTTCGAGTTACAACCACCTCGACCACTTATAAATGTTTGAAGTTCGCCGTGTTACGAGAAACTTAGGACGAGCAGATAGCTTCCTATTGGTCCTACTAGTGTTTTATGAAGTAAATGTCGAGGCCCCAGGGGAAAAAAGAAAATCAGGGAAACGTCAAGCATCCATTAATTCGATTCGTACATGTATACTTTTCAAGTCCCAGTCGGTGATACATAATTACTATAGGACGATGTCAACATTGGAAGGAGACATGTCAAACGTACACTGCAAAAAAAATAAGGATTTAGCTTCGAAAAATTAGTGACGAAAAAAAATTCGTTGCTAATTTGCGACGAAAAAAATTCATCGTCAATTTGCGACGAAAAAAAATTAGTCACTAATTTGCGACAGAAAAAAATCCATCGTTAATTTGCGATGGAATTTGCAACAAAAAAAACCCGTTGCTAATTTGTAGCTGAATTTACGACGAAAAATAAATTCGTCACTAATTTGCGACGGAAAATAAATTAGTCACTAAATGTCCCCCTCGCTACTTGTAATATACCTCCACCCCCAATTTGTCTCTCTCCCTGCTAATTCCTCATATCCCCCTTCGTTGTTCTTCCTCCCTCTCCCTCTTTCATTTCCCTCAATACAAGCGCGTAAATCAATCTCAATAAAGCTTTTCTGCCAGTAAGTGTGATGGCTAATTTCGTGGCTAATTGGCGACAAAAACGGTTTATCACAAAACTATTCATTGCTATATTCGAATTTTTTTTATTTTATTAACTTTCTTTTCTCTTTTTTTTCCTAACTTCTAACTTCGTCGCCAGTTGCCAGTCCAGCGACCGGCGACCGGCGAAACCTCGCCGACCATGGGCGAGGCCACTGGACCTCGCCCAAATCTGGCCAAGGCCGCTCGGCCTCGCCATGGCCGCCGCCGCTGGACCTCGCCAATTAGCATCCATGTCAACAAAATCTGGTAAAAATTGGCTGAAAGAACTAAATTGGCACAAAAACAAAAGGTTTAGGATTGAATTGGCATTAATACAAAAGGTTTATGACCGAATTGACACTAAAAAAAGGTTTATGACTGAATTGGCACCAATGCAAAAGGTTCAGGACTGATTTGGCATAAAAAAAAAAATTATAACTAAATTGGCACCCATACAAAAGGTTTAGATTTTTTTGACAGTTCTCCCGAGATTTACATGCCTCATGCACTTGCAAGTTTCGCGTAGTCACTTGTCATCTCCAACTATCCTTTTGATTCTCGCGTGAGACGTTCCCCTTATTAGCAAAATGCCAAGTTGATCAACTTATATGTGTTTGGGGTTGGGGCTACTTCAAAAATACGTGATTTTGGTGCCATGGGCGGTTCACGGCATGTACCAACCTGTTGCGAAAGTGCCTGGCGAGAGGAACTTCGGCTACTGCCTCATATTGCCATTTCTTCTGGCGAGAATGCTCCACAACTAGATTTGGATCTCTCTTTCTCGCCACCGGACTGCTAAAGGCAACAACCGGATCGTCGACAAAGGCATCTATTTCGAGCGGGTGGACCAAGAAAGCAGCTGCTCTCTCTCTCTCTCTCTCTCTCTCTCTCTCTCTCTCTCTCTCTCTCTCTCTCTCCCCCCGTGGCCCAGATCATTCTCGTATTTTCTGTTAAATGAAACTATGCATTGACTAATGTTGCTCCAACCAAGATTATAGGCGGAAAAGTTTACATATGAACAGTATCCAGTCAAACTCACTCTTTAGTATGTACGTGTTATTATAGACTCACCGTAGTTTAGTCATATAAAGGTTAGGTGAAACTACACTTATTTATCATATGAAGCAATATCTTGTTGACCAATAACACAGCATAATCAGGAGGCAATGATTAAGGGCCATCATAGACATTATTTTACAATTCAATCATAGTTTAGTCAGTTGTTAGTCATTTTTTAGGTTAATTTTGTTTAGTTTGTTTCTTTTTTTGTATGCAGGGATGACCAGATCTTGGTCAGTGGGGCTCTATTTTACGTGGGTGACATGACTCCCTGAAGCCTCTCACTTTCCCCTTTGGAAAACAGGCGGTGTGATCATCACCGTCCTAATTCTTGCCTTGGTCGTGGAATTCCTCTATTACTGGCTTCGCCGAGCCCTACACCACCAATTTCTCTACACTCTCTATCACTCCCACCACCACTCCTCCATCGTCACCGAGCCCATCTCTTGTAAGTTGTGCTTTCACACCACATTTAACATAATTTTTTTTTGTTCATTACGCAATTAAAAGACATGCAAAACCATGACGGCTCTATCTTTGAATGTTTTAGCATGTCATCTATGATGAAAACGAGTCGATACTCCAATACAAACAATCAGCTGCAAATTAATTTTGCACGAGTTAGGCATACTAAGATGATTTACAAAATTCAATCAGATCGCGTACTGCAATTCACTTTTTGTTTTTGTAAAGACGGACATCTATTTATCGTCCTTACCAAAAAAAAAAAGACATCTATTTATCGTCTAGGAGTATTGACATGTACGTGGTACTTACAAGGGACTGTATGACTCATTGTAACTAGATAACGAACATACTTGGTGTTGCATTTAAGTAACAATGGCTCTCATTATTTACATTTGCTAGGGTGTGATTCATACTCCCCATCAATAAAAAGGCACAGGAGTCTCATCAAAGGGCTTTTATAGTTTGGGCTCATATTTTATTGGTAGTTTGGGCTTAGGTATATGAATAGTTGTTGCTTATATATAATCATTTTCTTTTGTAATTGAAAATTGTAACAGAGAGTTACTAATTACCATAAAATCTTTTGCTAGATGTAACCCTAGTTTAAGGATGAACCAGGATAAACCTAGTGTCTCATTTTCTCTTTCCCGCCTTTATTCTCTATGTGCATCTAATCCTAATATCTTGTATTAGAGTGAGGTTTGAGGTTAGGATTTCTTGGTGAAGAGAAATCCGAAAAATCAAATCTTAGAAAGATGTCGACCAATCAATCCCGGATTGAAGAGAAGAAATTCAGCGGAAAGGGTTTCGAGTTATGGAAAAACCTAAAGAGAATCCCAAGGAAAAGTCAAGTAAGATACAATGAACAATTTTATTTGATAGCAAGATTAAGTCTAGAGGATGTTCTAAAAGCCAAGATCGATCGGAGATAAAGTGTTGAAAGTGCAAAAAGGCTGGGCACTTGAAGAAAGATTGCTAAAGCAAAAGTTTACGTCCAAAGAAGCAAGATGAGGTATCATCCTCTCGTACAAAGAATGATGATGACAGCAGTACGAAAGACATGTATCTCATCTGTAATTCATCTCAAGGTTACTATAGTACATGGATAAATGATATTACAACGTTCTTCCACATGAGGCCTCAAAGATTGATTATGTTGTTATGAGTCATATCAAGGAGTTACAGTGCGGATTGGAAATGACTCGACACTTGATGTTATTGGTCAAGGAAATGTGAAGCTGAAGATGAAAGATGGGACAAGCAAAGATCTTCTGGATGTGATGCATATTCTTGGTCTAATCTTATTTCTATGGGAACTATTGCAGATACTGACTTTTACCAACGACAAGTATTCATGCAATCTAATCCATGGATCTATGGTGATCGCTAGAGGCAAACAATGTCACGTCCCAAACCTCACGGCACTCGAGCATCCCGCCTTAGTCGAATTTATGCAACGCTTCCAGGACACGTCGCCAACCCAAGACTCAAACAGAGCACAAATCACATACGGAAGCGACGTAACACCCGTACATACTAAGCAGCATGATCAAGGGTAGCAAATACTACAAGCATATCAATAAATAAACACTTGGCATTAACAGAAGAAGGATACACAATAATTATATACAACAACGACCCAAACAAAAATGAGGTAACGGCCACTACTGACAAAAAGGGGGTAAGTGGCCTGGGGTCGAGAATGCTATCTAAGGTGGGATTCTGGTCAAAAAGTCACTAGCCCGACCTAACTAAACTAAGGCTGATCTAAGGGACCCAATCCGGGTCGGATCCCGATGACTCCGAAGAGCTATCAGACAACTCGACCACAGAGTCAAAGGAATTCGGCTCGAACTCGGCCTCCGCCAACTCCTCCTCAAAATCCATTAGCTCGGGCTCATCCTCCTGATCCGCATCCTCCTCCATAGGCACCAGCTCGTCCTCCGCCTCGTCTATCGGCTCTGCTCTCACATCAAAAACTACCAAATCCTCAACCATCGCATCAGGCTCCTCCACCTCCCATGGGGCAGGTCCGTCGTCAAAGCTCGAGCTGTCCTCGGTCAAGGCATCTACTACGTCTCCGTCCAAGCACTACGGATCGGCCTGGCCTTGTCCGCTGAACGAGACATCAAAAGACCGGAGAGGTCTGTACTCTCCGTCGCGATCTCTAAAAGTCCAGGCAACGTACTCGTGGGTCTCATATTACGTCGCCCCTATATCTACCCAAACTATAGAATAGTGTTTAACGAACGCATCCCCGTTCCCTACGGGGTGCACGGTCACCGCACGTTCCACCTGGTGCGGGATCCCAAAACGGACTGGTAGTTCAGGCATCCTCAGGGCTAGGGGTCTGAAATGTTGGGTTATACAACAATGAAAACGAATCTCAACGAGTAAAACATCCTAAACCTAAACTAGGCTGATATGCACCTCCTGACAGGCAGATAATCACACAAGCCAACACAACAATCAAATAACCTAGGCCCTCGGCCCCAGATCGAATACACAGATGGCCCAGCAGGTTAGGCATACAATATCACAGTAATAGCATACACATGAACATGTTTGGTCACACGTACGCCATGCGCATGATCATGCTCATAATCCGACTCAATAATTCACACTACCATTTTCTCATTAAGATTTGACCCGCGTTAAACGCATCAGGTCTTTCAATCAATATCAATACTTCATGGCCCGCGTAAAACGTATCAGGCCCAGTATCTCTAGCCCGCGTAAAACGCATCAGGCGTAACACTAATCTCCATATACGAACCAAAACCCGCGTAAAACGCATCAAGCTGGCCATCTTCCGACAATCCGAGTATCATCCCATGTAAAACGCATCAGGACGGGTTTAATACCCTACGTGACACTCATCAGGGTTTATAGTGATCACATGTGTACACTGCCAATTTTTATATGGACCTCGCGTAAAACACATCATGGCGATTAAGTAATCACATGCTCATGCCAGGCACGCATAATAGCACGATTCTCGTCTCAACTCATACACAGCATGCGAAATGCGTGACCATGTGATCCGGCATTAGGGCATACACATGATGCACAAAGAGCATCCAAAAGAACTTAGGCATATAATTCAATTAATGCCACAACGTGCTCCAATCATAATTCAACGTGTTCAAAACACATCTCGATATGCTCAATTCATGCCACGACGTGCTCGAATAATCACTGACATGCTCATTTAACATTTCAACATGTCCACTCGGCTAATTCAATTTTCACTCGACATCAACTACAATCAGCATATACACACATTACATAGTCTTAGTACGTGTAAATCACGCCAATTAGTGGCCAGTCACACCCGCACCATTCGTCCACACATACACGCGACATGGCATGACAAGATTGATCGCAAACGAACACAAATCAGCCATTAATTGGACAATACAAGCATTCACGGCAATTTCACAATTAAACTCAACTTAGCCCAACTTAACCCCATTTAATCTCCAATAAACCAGCCACTAAACAACCACTCAAGGGCATTAATCCACGCTAGAAATTAACACATTAGGCTCCCAAATCACCGCAAGATCAACCCCTAACATCCGGTTCACTAACTAACCCATAAATTACCCTAATTAACCCCTAAAATACCCTAGTTCCATTTAGAAATGTTAATTAGCCTAATTAGGGTTTAGGGTTAATTACTCACAAAGTCTTAAGCTCCTAATTAGCGGTTGAACCGGCGGAAAATCGAGCGGCTGGGTAGTGGCTCACGGCAACGCTCGGGCGATCCTCGCGGCGGCGGTGACCGACGGTTGTTGCGGCTGTCATGGTGGCGAAAGGGAGAGGGTGCTGATCGGTGGTGGTGGACGGGGTGAGGGAGAGAGAAAGGTGGTTGTGGTGGCGACGACGGCAAGACGAGCGGTCAGTGGCGACAGGTACGCACGGCGGCAACAATTGGCGGCTCCAGCGTGACTGATCTTCACACGGCCAAGAGGAAAAATAGTGGGAGGGGGAGAGAATGAGATGAGATGATGGTGGTAGTGAGGCAGTGGAACAGCTCGAGCGGCGGCGGCGGCACCAGCGGTCCTCCGACAGGCGGTCGAGAGAGGGCCGGCGAGAGAGAGAGATGGGGGAGAGAGAGAGAGGCTGACTTGGAGAGAAAGGAATGAGGAGAGAGAGTGAGTGGAAAGTGTTTTGTTGGGGAAGATAGTGGAGTTCAAGTGTCACAATCTCCCAAAACTTAACCAAAATGCCCTTAATCTAAGGGTTGGGGTTTGTTCTCATCCAATAATTGAGGGGCATAATAGTCTTCTATTACTTGAATTATTGGATTGAAACAAGTCCAATATTTAATCCCCAAAATTCGGAATACCAAGATAAGGCCTAGGGGGAAAATGGTAATTTTCCCGTTCCGGGTCGAAATTCCATTTTTTGACCGTACCAACCACATATATATATGGCCACACTAAAATGACGTTGTCTTCGCCAAATAGTCACATACGTCCACCAAAATCGACATCCAAGCCCAGATCAAATTTCATGATCAAAATTGCCCAATTAAAATTTTAGGGTCTCTCACTAACGGGCGGCTATTTAGGGGTTACACGTATCGACCTAGGGTTACTCAAGTCATGATTGTCTCGATTACCGGGAAAACACGAGAATTTATCGCTAGTTCCAGAGGTCGCGATCATTCGATTTAAGTTCAGGATTTGTTCGCCACGAGTACTTTTGGTCATGCGGAATCACCCACTATCCAATCGTACCGCACTAGCCAAACTAAATCCGTCACATTCCTATGATCAGCCCACATTGGTCTAAAAAATTTCCTCAACGTTTCTTGGAATCGAAGCTCGATTCGCAATCGGGTCCCTGGTCTACGCACTGTTTTCCTAGTTAGACATTCCTCATCGGTTAGTATTTCGAGAGTGATCAGTTCCGGGCGAGATTTACTAAAATTAAATGAGAAATAAAATCAATTTCATTGATTCTGGAAATGGGTCGAAATTCGGGATGTTACAAACAATATCGAAAACTAAGGAAGTTATTGGGAAACATAATGATCAGTGATGAGAGTTACAACCTAGAGCAGGTGAAAGAAGATCTTTCGATTCTATGACATCGAAAATTGGATCATATTTATGAGAAAGGGCTGGTGACCTTTACCTCAAACAAGATGGGTGGAATCCCAAGATTTTCCATGGGTTTCCAATTTTTTGAACATTGTCTACATGAGAAATAGAATTGGGTATCTAATCCACAGTGACGTCTTCGGTATTACACTTGTAGCATCAATTGGAAAATCTATTTTATTTTTTTTACTAATGATTTTTCCAGTTATGTGTGGATATATTTACTATAGAGGAAAGATGATGTATTTGAAAAATTTTGAGAGTTTAAAGTTTTGATGGAAAATCAATTTAATAGGAAAATCAAAGCTTTGCGAACTAACAATAGAGGAGAATTTTTTTCAGCAAAATTTGATCGATTCTGTGTGACAAGTGGCACTACAAGGCAGAAGACAACACCATATTCGCCTTAGTAGAATAGGGTGGCAGCGAGGCTTAATCGGTCTTTCATGGACAAGGCAAAAAGTATGCTAAGTGGTTTAGGCTTAGCAGCTAAATTTTAGGCGAAAGTACTGGCTATCGCATGCTATCTAAAGAACAGGTCTCCCACATCAACTTTAAAGGATCAAACATCGTTCAAGGTATTATTCAGAAAAAAGCCACACATATCCCAAGTTAAAATGTTTGGTTCTAAAGCGTATGTACACATGCCAAAAGAAAAGAGGAACAAGTGAGCAAGCGAGAGAAGTGTATCTTCATTAGGTACAAGGATGGTGTCAAAGGGGTATAAGTTGTGAAATCCTTATACTAAACGCATCATCTACAGTAGCGATGTGGTGTTCTAGAGAATCTACGACAAATTAGATTGTTCCACAACCTCATGAAAAACCACAGACGGTTGAGTTAGATGTTGGTTTGAAGGAAGAGACAAAGGCTATACAAGTAAGAACAATAAATTTAGATTTCGAAGCTAATGAGCCTAATGAGACAAATGACATAATAGAGTCTGAAATTGTGCTTGAGGTTGAAGCAACTTGAATTGGTCTTACAAAGATCCACACAGCCGAGATGACCACCTGAGAGGTATATCCTTTTTGCCGATAATGAGAATTGTGCCTTGACTATTACAAGTGATGATCTAAGTACTGTTAAGGAAGTAAGAAGTGCAGAGAATGTCAAACATCAAGAGAAAGCCATGAACTATAAGTGGAGTTTGGTAAAACTACCCACAGATTGAAAGGCAATTGCCTATAAGTGGGTGGTCAAGAAGAAGATGTTTGAAGATAGAGAGATAGATCGATAAAAAAACTCACTTGGTTGTGAAGAGATACTCGTAGTTAAAGGGAGTCGATTATGGTGAGATTTTTTCTCCCAATGCTAAATTGATGTCCATAAGATTTGTCTTATCTGTCACAGCTACATACAATATGAGGTAGAGTAGCTCGATATGAAGACAACATTCCTCCATGGTGACTTGGAGGAGGTTATTTACATGAAGCAACCGGAAGGATTTGTGGTCATAGAAAAAGAAGATGCTTTTGCAAACTAAACAAGTTTTTGTATGGTCTGAATCAATCTCCAAGAATGTGGTACCAAAAGTTTAACTCATATGTCTTGAAGTTTGGCTTTGTTCGTTATGATGCTGATCATTATGTTTATGTGAAGAGGTTAAAGGATGATTTTGTTATCATAACCTTATATGTTGTTGATTTGCTGCTAGTTAGGAACAGTTTGAGAATGATGAGCAATGTGAAAGGACTGTTGGTAAAACAGTTTTGGATGATGGATATAGGCCCAACAAACTTCGTCTTTGGCATGCAAATAAAAAGAGAGCATGAGAATGAGAAGTTGTGGCTAAGTCAGAATCAATATGTTAAAAGTGTGTTGAAAAAGTTCAAAATGGCAAATTGTAACCCAGTGAAGACCCCAATGTCCATAAGTTCCAAGTTATAAGTGCTATAATGTCCCAAAACTAAATCCAAAGTTGAAGAGATAGCAACAGTCCCATATTCGAGCGCAGTTGAGAGCTTGATGTATGCCATTGTGTGTACTTGTCCAGATATTGCTCCAGCAGCGGGATTATTGAGCAGAGACATGTCTAATATGGAGAAAGAGCATTGGATGGCAGTAAAGCGGGTATTTCGTTGTCTTTGCAATACATCTAATTTTAAGCTATGTTATGAAGGCATGAAAAGCTAACTAAAGTATTTTGTGGATACCAATTGGGTAAGTGACAGTGATAGCAGGAGGTCAACCAGCAAATATGTTGTTTCCTTAGTTGGCGAAACAATGAGTTGGATAAGCAAGAGGCAAAGCACGGTTGATATATCTACTACTAAAGTTGAGTACATGGCCCTTACTCATATGCTATGAAATAACCTAACTGCACAAATTGTGTGCAAAGCTTGGTTTTACAAAAGGAGGAGTAAAGATTGGTTGTGATAGTCAGAGTGCTATATTCTTGACTAAGAATCATGGATTTCCTACAAGAACATCAACATACAATATCACTTCATTCGAGAGAAAGTGGAACAAAAGTTTATAGTGCTAGAGAAAGTTGACATGATGCATATTTTCGTACTAAGGCAATGAGTGTAGAAAAATTAAATGGTGTCCAACTACGTTGAGCTAAAGAAGCATGTGAAGGCGCCAAGTGGGAGAATATTGGGGTGTGAATCATACTCCCCATCAACAGGAAGGCATGGGGTCTCGCTCTAAACCCTAGTTTGGGTTTAGGCTCATGAATAGTTGCTGCCTATATATAATATATTTCTATTGTAATTAAGAGTTGTAAAAGAGAGATAAGATGTGTGAATTATAATTGAATCATCTGTTGGATGTAACTTAATTTAAAGGTGAACTAGGATAAATCTTATGTCTCAATATCTCTTTCTAGCCCTAGTTTGTATGCCTAATCCTAACAACATTTTAATTTCATAATATAGCTAAAAAAACTTTTATTTTTTTACCTTTTTTTCTCTTTCTTATCATTTTCTTTTTGCAGCCATAATTCATCTATTCATGGAGACATAGCTATTTTATGCTATTAGCAATACCCTTGTACATGACGGTGATCACAAGAACTACTTCGATAGCTCACGTATACTGATTTCATGAACGACATGGGTTACTACAACTTCGAGCTCATCCCCAATTGGCATTTCAACATCTTTCCTTCTCTCAGAGCTTAATACATGCACTATTGTAAGTCCCATAACACAAAATCATTTTCATTTAATCTCTCTTCTTTTTTCCTTCTTCTTGTACTCTCTCTCTCTCTGACATTCTGGATTTCGACCCATTTTCGAGATATATGAAATGAATATATCTTCGATGCACTTTTAGTTAGATCTCACTCGGAATTGAACACTCTTGAGAATACTAACCGTTAGGGAATGGTGAGATAGGAATTAAGTACGCGGACCTAAGAACTTGACCATGAACTAACACTTTGACCATAAGGATTGATAAGGGAATATTTTGGGCCATTATAGACTGATTCAAAGATAGTTATGGAATGATTCACCAGTGTTATACCATTGGATCACAAGTGATTCCGCTTGACCATTATGTGAATTTCAAACGATCATAAATCTATTCCAAACGATTATGTCCATCAGAACTAGTAATTAACCCTCACAATTACATGACAATCGAGGTTGCCATGGCTCGAGTAGACTTAAATATGATTTGATAATTGAGTCAACCACGGGTCGATGCGCGTAACTTTTAAAAGACGCTCATTAGGTTGAGATACACTAAAGTTGTAATTGATTGGTTTTAGCCATGAATTAGAATTCGGAATGGGATGTCAAACTTTCAAGATTCCACGAAAATTTATCGAACGTCGTCTCATTAAGCATGACCAACTATTAGATTGCTCAGAATTATCGAAAAAGTGAAATTTGGACCGAGTATTAGAAAAAACCATTTTACCCCTGGGATATTTGAAGTCCTTTGAAAGGTTGAAAGGCAATTTGAAAATTGGCATTTTCCCTCCAATGGCCAAAGCTAGAGGACCATTGTGCTCCTCCCTCCTTGCTTATTTTCTTTTGTTTGCCATTTATTATTTTGGGTAATTAGTTGCGAGGAATTTTATGAGCCCTAAGATCTTGATTTTCCCAACAAGATGGAATGTGGACCATTGGATGAGATAGTTGGGTTGGTATTAGGGTTTTGTAGTGGGGTTAGTAGACTTGTCTCTCTCTCACTTTGCCATTTGATCAAGTTCTCCTCTTACTCTCTCTCCCTCATCTCTCGGCCGACTCCTCCTCCTCCCCCTACGTGAGCAACTGCTTGCTCTGCCTCAACCAGCCATCATCCAACCACTAGAGCAGCCAGGAACCGCCGCTGCTTCTCACCGCCTCACACCCTCGCCGAGCTCTCTCTGTCTCCATCTTTCCCTCTCACTATCGGCCGTCCATCACCTACACCGAGCACCATCATCTTCGTTGATCACCTTCAGCCACCGTCTCAGCCTGTCTATGCCTGAAACGCCATCTGCTCTTTCTGCCGATCCGCTGGAGCCATTACTACTTGCTTGGCTTAGATTTGCTTAGGTTTTTCCCTAGTAAGTGGCTTCCTAAACCTTGGTTAGGATAGTGGGTTACTAATGGACTAATTAGGGATGGATTAAGGGCTATTTATAGGTGGTTTAGTTGTTGGATGAGCTTGGTTTGCTTGATGGTTCTTGTTGGGTGATTTTCGATTTTGTTACTTCTGTGTCTTTATGCTTTTCTATTTTTGTAGAGACTTTTGTGGGCCGAATTTGAAGTGGTGTTCTACATAAAAGTTGTTCCTAACATCTTGAAGTATGACATAATTTAAATCTGAAATTTTTGGAAGTCATTTGGGGTCATTCAAAAGTCCATTTTCAGATCGTGTCCAAACTGCCCAGAAATACTGTTCTCTGATCTTCTTGTCTTTCCGAATTTTTATAAATTCAGTTAGGTCTCTTTTCAATGAACTTCCTTAACAAAAATTGTTAAGGACACTTTTTTTTATGACATATAAAAATTTCGAAGCTTTCTAAGGATATTTGGGTACCGAATGAGATGCATTTGAGGGCCAAGTGGCTTGTCTGAACGAACTGATTTCTGTTTGGCTTCTAGTGTCAAAAAGATGTGTTTACAGTCTGAAATGGGTTTCGTGTTCTCATGAAAAATGTTTATCAAGATATTTTTTTATGACACATCCAAAATTCATAATTTTTGGAGTTGTTTTACTATTTATTTCAAAAGGAATTCGATTGCTGCGTAGTTGCCCAGAATTGCCTTAGTTTCGGTCATGCTCGGTTTTCTCTCTCTCGAGGGACTATTCGGTGATATTGCTGCATATGAAAGGCGTGGCATTTTATTGGATGAGTACAGATTTAGTTGGCATTCAGCTAATTCACAAAAATAAGAATTTGTAATGAGTGTTTGAGGTGTGTGCATGATCATGACATATTCTGTCTAGGCGGGAGTTCTAGACGATATCTAGCGGAAGTTCGGATGCCGTCTAGGCGAGGGTTCTAGACGTTGCAGATCACGATGGAGGCCAAATCAATGCGCCTAAGTGAAATGCCGTCGAGTACCCGGCTTGCCGGGTGGTCTTCGATCCTCGACGTTGCCGTCATCGACATAACGGGACGATGCCTGGTTACGCCAGAAGACCAACGGGAGTTTGGTGGGCTCGAGAGGCTGTTAATAATCTAAACATCTATGACGTGTGTTGTGCATTAGGGAATGCTATGCTTGAGATTAATGTTAGGCATATTTGGATTGTTAACCATGTTATGCATGATTATACCATGATTTGTGTTATGCATGCTCGAGGTACAATTGCCATGTTGTTGCGGTTTTTCTAATGTGCAGAGCTTGTATATGTGCCAAGACGAGGTAAGGACGCCTGTGATTGGTATAGCATGTTGAATGTTGGTATTGCATGTTTTGAATTGTCCAAACATACGTGTTATCCTAAGCGAGGCTTAAGTAGTTACTTATTGAGATTTATTCTCTTTGTTGTATTATAAATATTTCAGATCCCTAACCATGACCAATCCTCCTAGACATTTTGAGGTACTCATGGATGTGGACCATATGAAAACGGAGTGCCCGGTTGGTGAGGATAAAGTATATATTAGACATTATACGACGATTTAGGTAGATAAGGGCTTAGATCATTGGAGGTCTCATACCTTTTTGGCTTGGTTTTATTGTGATGGGGATGAGGTGACCGGTCCAATCCGAGGATTTCATGGCCCCCATCATAGCGGTAATAAAGTGATGGAGTGGAACCCCATGGAGATTGGTCCTCCCGATGCTAATCCCGAGAAGTTGGATCTCGATCCTTACGATGACATAGAAGATCCGGGGATGCCACCGGGGTACCATGAGGATGATTAGTAGGTTTAGTGATCCCGTCTTTTGGATGCCCTCTTCTACGTAGAGAAGCTAAGCTAACCAACCACCCAACCATTTTTGCATGTGTAGTGCCTAGATAGTGGCCTTTAGTAAGGCTTGTAATTACATATTTGTATTTAACACCATGTTTATGAAAGTGTTTCATTGATGTGTATCAAATGTCTCTCTACTATCTCGTTTAATTGTATGTTATATGGAGAGTTCAAGTTTGCTTCCGCTTGCATTAACGTTGGTGATAAATTTGGGATCGGCAACAAATCCTGAAATGTCACATACTTGACGACTATAGCGGGATGTTGCGTACTCGTGGGGATTGGGGTGTGACACACACACACACACACACACTCTCTCTCTCTCTCTCTCTCTCTCTCTCTCTCTCTCTCTCTCTCTCTCTCTCTCTCTCTCTCTCTCTCTCTCTCTCTCTCTCTCTCTCTCTCTCTCTCTCCCCTTTTTTTTCACACCATTAAAAACATGAAACGGAAAAGGCTTTTACGAAGAATAATTAATGTATACAAACCACCAAAAATCATAAATTTTGCCCATCGTGACATCAATACCCCAAAATTTTCTTCGTGTCACAAAACAAAAACCGAAATTATATCTACTATGACATAAATATCCCAAACTTTTTTGTGTCACCCTAACTCCTAAGCTTGTACCAGTTTGACAAAAAATTTCTAAATATTTGTTACACTGATACAAGTTTCGGGTATTGGTGACACGAAAATAATAGTTTGGGATATGGGGGTTACGCTGGATAAAGTTAAGGTTTTTGTTAAAAATAACGTAGGGTATTTTTATCATATTGGTATCAATTTGGGAGTTTTGGTAATACAAAAAAAGGTTTTGGGCATTCATAATTTCATATCACAGTGGACATAGTTTGGAATATTTTGTAATATTTTCTCAATATTAAGATATTTGGGTGATGACCATGCTGCATGGATTCTCATGAATTACTAAACAACATTACATGTACAGTACAGTCCATTTACGTACTTATTTCCTTGGGCATGAAAATTTGTGTGGAAACAGAAATACTGGAGAGAAAATGTGAAGAGTAGTAATTTATTTCGGTAAAAAAGAGAGGGAATATGTATGAGAGAAATAATTTATATATATTAAGGCAAATGACATTTTTGCCCTTCTCATTGTGTTTGGTAAAAAGGGTCAATGACTATTCACTTCATACCCGATCATAATATGCTCAAGTAATCTTAAATTGATCAATATTGCAAGTAGTATTCTCTTCAAATATGATTGTTACCGAGTATCTTAATTTTTAGAATTTTTTATGCTGGGGGATACTTTTAAAAGTAAGATTTGGGCTCTCAAATGCCCAAACTTTTCCTTGCATTTTAGTAGGGCAAAAAATTTGGTGGACAAACTGATTTGATTTTCTAGCTAAATCACCACCAACTCTTTTATATGATTGTTCCAAACAGGTGAATTGAAAATCTCATAGAAATCTACAAGTAAAACCATGGGGTGACGGTTTAAGTTTATTGACCACATAACCTATTAACAGACATTGGATGATCCTAAACAACTGACACGGGTGTTGACCGAACGTTTGAGTCTATTGGTTTTCTATTTTCTCCATGACATATGTGCGTCCATCTGTGTGCCAACTTGGTTTCATGTTCTTCGCTTTCCTGTAGTATCTATGACAATGGCAAAGTGAAGCCATCAATGGCTTGATAGAAGAAGCTATACCGGATGCTTACCAGAAAGGAGTCAAGGTTCTGACTGGTCTTCTCAATCAGACAAGATGTTGTCTCCTTCCATAGGCAACCGTCCAATGTTAATGTCAATTTAATTACATCGTCAAGAATTACAGCGAGCTTGATTCGGCTTTTTCACAATTACACTCGAAATTCTGTCATTGGGGTATCTATTTTAGCCAAACTATGTAGTGTTTATGAATTTCAATTTTCCCCCCTTTTGTTGTCCTTTTAGGGAGAGGAATTGAATAGGAATGGTGAATTGCACATTCAAAAGCACAGAGATTTGAGGACCAAGTTGGTGGATGGGAGTGGATTGGCAATGGCAATTGTGCTCCACAGCATTCCCAAAGGGACAAGCCAAGTGCTTGTCGGAGGCAACCTTAACAAGCTTTTTTATGCCATTGCCCATGCATTATGTAAAAGGGATATCCAGGTGCTTACTATTCTTCTTCTTCATATACACGCATGTTTGTAAGCCTAAATTCTAATGGTGAATTGCACATTCAAAAGGACTGCTAATTTTGGGGTTACAAACATGCTTCAATACAAAGAAGAGGAGGAATGAGCATTTGGATACCCCCCACACATAAAGCATGGGCAATGGCAGGAAAATTACCAAAAAAGTCCTAAACCTTTTATAATTATACCAATTCAGTCCTAAACTTTTTTTTAACCATTTCAATCATAAACCTTTAGCAATTGTGTCAATTCAATCTATCCAGCCACTTTTGGCTAGCCGACGCTGACATGGACACCGGCCAGCTGATGTGGCATTATTTTAACTTTTTTTTCCTTTCTCTCTTGTTTTTTTTCTTTCCTTCTTCCCCCTGGCCAGATCAGCCAGGGGGAGGCTCACCGGCGAGGTCGACCTCGCCGGCCATGGGCAAGGTCGACCTCGCCTAGCAACGGCAAGGCCTCGCCGTCGCCGGGCAAGGTCAAGCTCGCCCATGGCTGGTGAGGTTGGCCTCGTCGATGAGCCTCTCCCTAGCCGGACCGCCCAGGGGAAAAAGGAAAGAAAAAAAAAGATAAAGGAAAAAATATTAAAATAATGCCACGTTAGCCGACCGGCATCCATGTCAGCGCCGGCAGGTCAAAAGTGGTCGGATGAACTAAATTGGCACAATTGCAAAAGGTTTAGGACTGAAATGGCCCCAAAAAAAAAGGTTTAGGACTGAATTGGCACAATTACAAAAAGTTTAGAACTTTTTTGGTAATTTTCCCGGGCAATGGCGTGAACAACCTTTTAAGGTTGCCTTAGGCTCCGTTCATTTGGCGGAAAATGTTTTCCCGGAAAATATTTTCCGGGTTTTCTAAAAACACAATATTTTCCGCCAAACGAACGGAACCTTAGATGAGCACTTGGCTTGTCCCTTTGGGAATGCTGTGGAGCACAACCGTCACTACCAAGCTACTCCCATCCACCATCGTGGTCCTTAAATCTCTGTGCTTTTGAACGTGCAATTCATCATTCCTATTCAAATCTCATAATTATGCAAACCTTATCTCAAATAAAGATTTGCAATAGCCAACTTCATCTCAATGAAGGGACATACTTCACCGACCAACCAAATTTTCGCCAGCCAGCTTGTTCCTGTGACTAAAGTAAGGACAATTTTGTCTAAATTATCTTAGATTACCTAAAGTTTTTCATACATTCATATTAGAGAAAATAAAACTAAAAAGAAGAAGAGAAAATAGAAACAAGAAAATCGATACCCCATATCTCTATCATTAACACCAGAATTTTACTGACAAGTCAAAGATGCATTAATAAAGAAAATCACTTTAATTCTAGCCGTTTGAGATGATTGTCAATCAATCAAGATATCTCGCATAATTGAATATTTCGAGTAGATAATCTTGATCAATCAAAATTTTCTAAATAAGGAATCTATACCAAATCACAACCTATCAAGGAATAAAATATCTCAATATATTCTTGATATTCATGATAAAAAGTTGTCATTGCAAGTTTATAAGTGCGTTGCTTAAATTTACGTCATTGCATATATCAAGCTGTTGTTATCCAATGTATACTTTGTTGTTACCCACTCAATAATCTGCCTCTATCCACACACTGCTTTGCCCATATCCACGCAGTATGCTATTAATATTCATGCGATACCTTATAGTTCCAATTGATTTCCATGCAATATTCTATTGATATTCAAACGATAGATACACCCGGTTTTTTGAATATATTCAATTGTTCTCCAAGACATACTTTGATTACAGTATTGATGTAGATCCTATAGACCTAACACTTTGGTATATTTAAGATTACGTTTACTCCACATAAGTTCTTCCAGTTAATCAGAATCTTTTTTACCAATTACATCAAAGTTCTTTTTCAATGCGGATACAACCTAAAATACAAACAACTTTCGCATTTATCAAGATCGACATAAAACATGGATAGTTTTGTCAACTGGGGTTTTCTCAACACTTTTCAAGTGGGACCATAAATAATCCTAGCTAATGTGACATCGTCAAATAATCCTCCACTTTAATTGATGATTGATGAATAAAATGATTTCATATGGCAGTGTAAACAATAAAAACTAATTGCTAATGTCATAAATTAAATTGCGAGTCATCATATACTTCATTTTGCCAAAGCAGACGGGTTCCATCCATGATAAGAAAAAAGACAGAGATAGAGTATATATTTTATATCCAAACATATATGCTACATAAAGGGTCAAACAGTGCATTCTTTCATTCCTTCAGAAACTTAAATGTGTATACATTCTAAACATTCAATGACAAAACTAGATCTATAAAATGAGAGTAATACCTTTTTCGTGTTGGTAAGGATCATGGATCATGAGATTCCTTCCTGAGATATTCCCAAATATCAATGCACATTAATCAATCATCGACTTTGATAATATTTGTTAGACAGCAATTCAACATTTTCATCGGAGGAGATTACCAAAAGGAAACTCAATTCCAAGTCCATCAATATATGTAAATGGACCTGCCTTCATTTAGAACTAAAACAAAAGTTATGAGTTAATAAATCAATTGTTTTAACTCATAACAAATCTTGGATCTGGACAACAACAATCACTAACCTAGGCACTAGCCAACCTACGTAACATGAGTAGTGCTGATGTGGATAATTTTTGCAATTTTTTTTGAATTTTCTGATTTTTTTTCTTTTTTTTTCAGTTTTTGCCTTGTCTTTTCTTTCTTTTCTTTTTCTATTTCCCTCTGCTAGTTGCCAAGGCTCATCAATGGCCTAGGAGGAAAATAGAGAAAAAAAGAAAAAGGAAAGGAAAAAAATAAAAAAGGAAAAAATTCAAAAAAATTCAAAAAAATTTAAAAAAATTCAAAAAAATTAAGAAAATTTGCAAAAATTGTCAATATCAACATAGACTGTGTCATGTAAGATGGCTGGCATATTTGATCATGATTTTCAACCAAAATCGATCATAATGACTACATTGCAAATCGTTGAAAAGTTTAAAGCTAAATTGAACAAATTAAAAAGTTTAGAACTAAATTGACATCTATATAATAGATTTAAGATATTTTAGTAATTATCCCCTCTTTCATTAATTGCACACCTACATTGGTTAACACTATACTGAAATACAATTCAAGTTCTTCCTTATTTCCTATTCGAAATAAAACAGTCTTTCTATTTAAAATATTTGAGTATTTAGCTCAATTAATGCTCGTAAATGAGTCGATCAAACTGCTTTCAGAATTTTGATTTGATAGCAAAAGTGATTGACGATAATTTTGAACAAACAGTTCTAACTGAGGTTATTAAAGAAGCGTAAGTACAATATTTAGGGAAAAGTGTCAAAAAAGTTATAAACTTTTTGCATTAATATCAATTTAGTCCTAAACCTTTTTTTGGTGCCAATTGGGTCATAAACTGTAACGTCCCGAAATTCGACCCACTTTCGTTATCAATGAAATTGATATCTTTTCTCATTGCGTTTCAGTAAGTCTCGCACAGATCTGATCAATCTCAGGATACTGACCAATAGGGAAAGGCTAACTAGGAAAAAAACGGTACGTAGACCCAAGAACTCGACCGCAAATTGAGTCCGATTCCGAGATACGACGAGAGAATATTTTGTGCCAAGTGGGCCGGTCCAAGGAAAGTGACGGATTGAGTTCAACCGACAACGTGCGATCGAATAGCAGGTGATTCCGCACGACCGAGAGTGCGCGCGGCGAACGATCTCAAACTTGTTTTGAACGACCGCGACCCCCGGGACTAGCGATAGATCCTCGTGTTCTCTAGGAAATCGACATCGTCACTGCTCGAGTGCCCTAGGTCGATACGCGTAACCCCTAAACAGCCGCCCTTTAGCGAGAGACGCTAAAACTGCAAATTGAGTTGGATTGATCGTGGAATTGAGTACGGACTTTGACGTTGAATTTCGTGGGCGTGCGCGACTATTTTGTAAGGACGACGTCATTTTTATGTGGCCACTTATATTTGGGATCCATAGAGTCGAAATTTGGAAATTTGACCCGGGACCGGAAAATTACCGTTTTGCCCTTGTGCCCTAAGTTGGAATTCCGAATTTTGGATTTAATTGGAGGATATTTGGGGTTTAAATTATGGTCTAATCAGCCACAATAATTCAGATTTTCCATGGACAAAATTGCCCCTCCACCTTTGAATTTGGATCAATCTCAACCATTGATTTAGGGGCAAGATTGGTATTTAGGGAAGTTAGTCAACCACCCCACTATCACACACTCTTCATAAACCCCCCTTTGACTCTCTCTCTTCCCATTCTCACTCTCCCTTAGCCGGCCATCCCCTCCCCCACGACCAGCCCCCATTTTCTTCCTTGTTCTCCCTTTTGTTTTGCCATGAGGTGCCAAGCTCGCCGGAAACCGCCGCCGCCGCTCACTGGAATCCGTTGGCCGCGCGCCACCACCACCACCATCTGTTCTACCCTTCAGCTACTCCTTTTTCCTCTCCCTTCAGCCACACGACCAGAACCCCCCTCCCCCTTCGCTGTATTGAATCATCGCCGCAAGTCACCGCCGTACACGCCGCCGGGGGGATCACCGTCGCCGCCGTTGCCGCGCCACTGTTCAGCCACCGTCGCTGCTTGTTCAACCTTGATTAGAGCTTGGGATTTCAAGTGCGTTTGTCCCTAAACCCTAGTTAGGCTAAATTGCATTTTCTAGATGGATTTAAGGGTTAATTAGGGTATTTTTGGGGTTAAATGGTAGAGGTTGTTAGGGGCTGTTGTGGTGGATGAAATGAGGGCCTAAAATGATTATTTGATCGAGATTTAGCGGCCCATATTGTGCTGTGCGTTGGCTGGAAGCAGAGGATTGAGTGGACCCAAGTTTGGTCTAGTTTCGGTACAAATAAGGAATGTAGAGTGCGTCCGAGGTAACGCTCGTGGTGGCTGATTTAGCGACACATTTAGTGACCGAGAGTGGTAATGTGATTGAGGTTTAATGTGCTGTGGAGTGTCGTGATGAGGCGAAGCTTTGACACCATAATTTGGGCGAAAATTGAGGAATTGGTAGAGGAAGTTTATGGACCGAGTAGTGGCTGTTCTTAGGGTCAATTTGTGGCTTGGATGGGAGATTTTAGTTGAGATTTGAGGGCTTAGAATGGACCTGAGAGTGGCTGAACAGAATTGGATTGGATCGGCACAAGTTAGAGTGTGTTCGGGTTTAATTGCGGATTATAGTGCGTCCCTAAGTCAGACCTCTTGGTGATTGATTTTATGGGAATTATAAGATCAATGTGGTGATTTTGAAGGTGGACTAATGGCCTAAAGAAGGTTGTGTAGTGGGTGTACATTAGGGAGTTAATTAGATCTCGCTTGATCAATGTGTGATTTTGGTGTGAAATGCTAAGTATGCCTTGAATTGCCTTTACAGTGGCTGAATTGTGCTTAAATTATGATTGATTATA
The DNA here is from genome assembly GCA_024500025.1 of Syzygium aromaticum. Lineage (NCBI taxonomy): Eukaryota > Viridiplantae > Streptophyta > Magnoliopsida > Myrtales > Myrtaceae > Syzygium > Syzygium aromaticum. The sequence continues at coordinate 16,014,003 of CM044888.1, read as the reverse complement.
TGATGCCACGTTATGTACTTGATGTGGCCAAATGATGAAATGCTTGGTGGCCTTTAAGCTTGTGAAATTTTTTATTGGCTTCATTATGTGATTCTGTGTATCAATTGTGTACCATGACTATTTTGAGTGAATTGTATAAATGAGTAGGTTATGGCACAAATTGAGCATATAGCGACATTTATTAGGTGTGTGATTAAGTGAAGTTGGATTGCCCGATGTGGACGTCTGAATGCCGAATGTGATTGACATAGCCGTGGACATACATACCAAGCATTGGCATAGCACGTGCATCTTGTGAGTGTGCACAAGTGACATAAGCGTGTGATCACTTAATAGCCCTGATGCGTTTTACGCGGGGTTCAGATAATAATCGGTGAGTGAATGCGTGATCACACGAAACCCTGATGCGTATTACGCGGGGTAGTGAACCGTCTTGATGCGTTTTACGCGGGATGATGCCCGGATTACCGGAAGATTACCAGCCTGATACGTTTTACGCGGGTTGAGTGTCATGAGCCTGATGCGTTTTACGCGGGCCGGAGATCGATCTCAACATAATAGACCTGATGCGTTTTACGCGGGTCGGTGAAATTGGAAATTGTAAGTGTGCAGGAGTGCCTGTGTGTGACATGCATGAATGTCGCATGAATATGAGTGTGAGCACGAACATATACATTTCATGCGTCGCGACGGATTAGAATGCACATTTATGGTGTGACTATATTTTGTGATATTATTGTAAGTGTGAATAACGTCTAACCTGCAGGGTTGTTACATATGGGCTTGGGCCCGAGGGCCTACGTTATTTCTAGTTAGTCTTGATATTGTTTGGTATCCGTCAGGAGGTGTATGTTAGCCTAGCTTAGGTTTAGGTAACTTACTCACTGAGATTCATTCTCACGATTGTTAAAACCACTTTTTCAAATCCCTAACCTTGACATGTCTGCCATTCCGGTGCGTTTTGGGATTCCGCATCACGTCGAGCGAACCAGGACTATACACCCCGTAGGGAACGGGGAAGTATATATTAAGTACTATACTCAGATTTGGGTAGACACGGGCAAGTCACACTATCAGATCCACGAGTACGTGGCGTGATGTTTCAGGGACGACCTCAAAGAGTATGATCCTCTCCGGACTTTTGATGTCCCGTTTACTGGGTTGGGCACCCGGTATCCTCGATGCCTGGACGGCGAGGTGACTGACCCTGGCTCGTCAGCCGAGGAGAGTGCGAGTTCCGACGGTGTACCGGTGGAGTACGAGATGGACGAGTTCGAGTCGATGGACTTAGAGCCTGATGACGGGGACGTAGTCCCGAAGCCAATGGAGCAGGTCAATGAGGAGCCTAAGCCGGCTGAGGAGGACCCCATTCTAGAGGCCAAGTCTGAGGCGGACTCATCAGGGTCCGAGGAGGAGATGCCCGATAGCTCTTCATCCTCGGAGTCTTCTGATTCCAACCCAGACTAGGTACCTAAGAGTTAGCACTCGCCTTGGTCTGGTAGGGCCAGTACCTTTTTGACCCGTGCCCCGCCATTAGCAGTAGACTGATCCCGATGCCACTTATCCCTTTTTGTCAATAGTGGCCTTACCTCGATGCCACTTATCCCTTTTTGTCAATAGTGGCCTTAACCCTTTTTGGTTTTGTTGATCGGGCTGTATTGAATACTGTATATGATTTCCAATTTTAATGCAAGTGTATGTTTGATCATGATTGGTTATGATGTGGCTATCATTAGTTATGTGATTTAAATTTGTTCGGGTGTTGCTTTGTTTCCGCGTGTGCTTTAATCTCTGTGTTAGGCGTTGGGTCGGCGACGCGTCCTGGGACGTTGCGCTTGAATCGACCTTTGTGAGGGATGTGGCGTGCCGTGGGGTGCGGGGCGTGACATCCCCGTCCGATTTGGTATCAGAGCAAGGTTAGCTCGATCCGATTCGATCGAAGCCTGGAGTGATAAGGAACGATGACCTTGGGTAGCCAGTAGGGTGACCTCGTGTGCTAAGTGTACCTCCTGACTGTCTGTGTTTGGATTGAGTGATTGTTGTAATTAACCCATAAAGTGCAGGTGTGGCCGGACCTGAGATGAGTACTCGAACTTCCTTGGTTGAGATGTTGCACTGTTTGTGCAGAACCGCATACTGATTGCTCAGTCGATATTTGTGGTTGAATTCCCTGTCTAGGAATTTGGACTAGCTTAGCTTGGCTTAAGTCTCTAATCCTTGGGTGGGAATTATATCAGGTAGGAAAGCGTGTGTACTTAAAAGATGAGTAGCCAAGGAAGGGGTAGAGGCTGAGGTCGTGGTAGAGGTAGAGGTAGAGGTCGAGGTCGTGAGCAAGACCGAGTAGTACCGCCAGTGGAAACTGCCGAAGGCCAAACAGTAGAAGGGATAATGAGAGCTCTCGGAGAAGCTGGAGTCCTAGGAGGTAGACTGAACCAGGAAAGATATGCTGCTATTGCCGCTGCGGTCGGGGCCACTATTGCTGCAGCTAATGGAAATAATGGGAATAACGGAAATCAGGGGAACAATGAGAATCCAATTCCAAGACCAGTGAATGTAATCAGACCCATGTCTAAGTTGGTAGATCAATTTCTGAAGTTGAAACCGCCAAAGTTTAATGGCAAAGGTGATCTCGAGACCGCACCCCGTTGGATTGAAGAACTGAAGAAGGCCTTCGATGTGTTGGGATGCACCGAGGCCGAAAAGGTAGCATTGGCAATATATTAGCTACAAGACAACGCCAATGATTGGTGGAAAGCCACCAAAAGGAGAGTGTTTCCCGAAGGGACCGCCCAGACTTGGACCGTGTTTTCCGAGAATTTCTTGGGCAAGTTCTTTTTTGAGAGCGCCAGGGAGAGAAAACTAGCTGAATTCATAAGATTTTGCCAAGGGTCGATGACCGTGGATCAGTATGAGGCCGAGTTCACAAGACTGTCGAGGTTTGCACCAAGAATGGTAGAACACCCTAAGGACAAGGCGCGGAGGTTTCGAGATGGACTAAAGGCTGACATTCGCAGCCAGCTGATACCGGTAAATTTGAAAACATATGAAGATTTGTATGAGAGAGCACAAACTATCGAGCGAGAGCAGGTGGATAGGGCGGTCGCATCTGGATCACGGTTCGTCTCGGCCAGGGATAACCGCCGTATGGGGAAGAAACCGATGGCGGAAAATAGGCGATTTGTCCCACCGATCAGGAAAAACATCGGAAAGCCAAATCATCAGCAAAGCATATTTGGGGCTTGCTTCAAGTGTGGAAGTACGAACCATCAGATCATAAACTATCCCCAACAACGCCCCGCAGGACCCCCGATGCAACAACCCCGAGTTGGAAATCAGACTGGAAATCCACTGTCGGCTAATGGGAATAGGCCGCCGGGACAAGGACGTGTGTATGCCATGGCGCGAAGGGAAGTTGAGAATGCACCAGGGGTGGTCACAGGTACGGTTTTTCTGTGCAATCATGTAGCATATGCGTTATTTGATCCGAGAGCATCGCATTCATTTGTATCTACTCAGTTTGTTGAATTGGCTGGAATACATTCTGTTTTGTTAGAAGTGCAATTGTGTGTAACTATGCCCTTAATGGATAAGGTATGTATATCGTTAGAATGCCCAAATTGTGAGATAGTAATTAGTGGTGTAGAAAGCAGGATAGACCTAGCGGTTTTGCCAATGTATGATTTGATCTGATTATGGGCATGGACTGGCTAGTCAAGCAGAATGCCATGTTGGACTGCAGTAGCAGGGTGATTCAGTTTAGCCCCACTAGACACCCTAGATTCGAGTTTATAGGAAGTCAAGGAAGGACCTCAATCCCTTGGGTTTCTTCAATAGAGGCAACTAAGTTGTTAGATGAGGGCTGTCAAGGTTATTTAGCAAATATGGTTGATTCAACGAAGGAAGAAGTGCAACTGGAGGATATAGCAGTAATGTGCAATTTTCCCGATGTCTTTCCTCAGGAATTGCTGGGATTGCCACCGGAGAGAGAAGTAGAATTTGTTATCGAGTTGGCACCTGGGACTGAGCCAATCTCGAAGCCGCCTTATAGGATGTCATTAACAGAGTTGAAAGAATTAAAAGTACAGATGCAGGAATTGCTCAACAAATGTTTTATCCGACCGAGTCCGTCTCCATGGGGAGCGCCAGTACTATTCGTCAGGAAAAAGGATGAGTCGTTAAGACTGTGTATCAACTAATGTCAGCTGAATCAAGTTACAGTCAAGAATAAGTATCACCTCCCAAGAATTGACGACCTATTCGACCAGTTGCAAGGAGCCTCAGTATTTTCCAAGATCGACTTGAGGACAGGGTACCACCAGTTAAGAATCCAAAAGGAGGATATCCCAAAGACTGCATTCAGGACGAGATATGGACACTACGAATTCACAATGATGCCGTTTGGACTAACGAATGCCCCTACTGCTTTCATGAACTTGATGAACCGGGTATTCAAGGAATTCTTGGATCAGTTCGTTATTGTCTTCATCGACGATATTCTAGTGTACTCAAAGAGTCCGAGGATCATGAGGCACATTTGGAATAAATCTGCGAGACGTCATGTTGGATAATCGACCCTCTCGCATAATTCCTTCGATACGTTCTCTTAGTTCAACCATTCCAGGGAAATTGATGCAAGTATTATTAAACATCTTATCGAAGTATTCTCGAGGCAAAGCTCGAAGAAACAGTTGCATGATCTCTTTCTCGAACAGCGGAGGTTTAACTTGGGGCGCTATAATTCTCCATCTTTAAGCATACGCTCTAAAAGTTTCATTTCTCATTTTATCAACCCGAACTAACTCTTCATGGGTTTGAGCAATTTCAATATTAAACTTGTATTGTTGGAGGAATTCATCTGCGAGGTCTTCCTAGGTGTAAATTTTCTCCAAATCCAACTTGATGAACCATGTTAAGGCGGAATCAGCTAAGCTATCTTGAAAATTGTTGATCAACAATGGAGTATTATCGGAGTAACGAGCCACCTTATTCAAATAATATTTCAAGTGGGTCTTAGGGCACCCAGTTCTATAGTACTTCCTTGAAAATTCGGGCTCCTTATAAAAATCATAGACTTTCACTTTTGTAAAAGGCGACAACTTGTCAAAGCCTTGGAGTTGGTAACCTTGCAACATGCACATGCGTTCTTCCAATTTTGCAAGACGTCTCGCGCTCTCTTCATCCATATGAACAACAGGGGATTCCTTAGGTAGAGCTTCCAAATCAACAATAGTGGAAGTAGCATTAACGGGGACCTCTTTAGCAGGTCCTTTGTCAACAAGATCCATCACCAGTGCGTTAGCAGGTGCATTAAGAGTAGAAGCTGCAGCAGCAGGAGCCATAGGCGTGAAGTTCTTTACTTGGTTTGCAAGATCAGTTGATATCGCCATCTGATTCTCAATGGTAATAACGCGGATACAAGTGTCTTCGTTCTCCATTCTTGCTTGGCGACGGGTGTGTATAATAGAATGCGTCTTAGCCGTATTTTAGTACCTTTGTAAAAAAAAAACAGAAATCAAGTTAGTATGCGGAAAATGAATTGAGACGAAAATATAACACCCTTCAATTTTATATTTTCTTTGGATGAAATAGAGATAAGAAATATTCTTATGATCTCAATATTATGTGAATAATCTCTTATCACAATTCCTTCATAAGAAATTATACAATTAAAGGGGTAACACGCAATGATTAATCAAGATGCCCCGTCTATATTTCATTGGAATCTCGAAAAAGAAAGAACACACAAAGGAAATTTCACTATTAACAACAAAATTCGTGAAATACAATCCCTATAGATCAATCTAAAAACAAGAAGAGAATCCTATTACATCATTACTAAAATGAGTAAAAAGGAAACCCTATACATCAAATCTATAAAATGAAAATTACATAAAAGGAGATTCCCTTATGGAATATGGCAGAAATCCTAATGGATGTTCTTTAGGTGCGAGGCGAATTCGTTTGTTTTCTTGGATCAAACATTCAACCTCGGCTAAAACCTCATCCTTTTCCCTGAGAGCTCTTGCGACTATAGCTTGTTGTTGAGTTGGCTTCTCAGAGACAATAGAGAAATCCACTTTAAGCTTGGGCTCGAGACGACAGTGTATGTACTCCGGCAATACATGATGTATCTTCATTTCTCCTTCCAATTCTGATTCATCAGTAATGAGAATCGGCTCCGGGTGGCATTTGTACCACATATCAATGATGAACTTGATTATTTCCTTCAAATCTACCATTTGGTCCTTTTGGATGACATCTTTGCGATAGTCAAAATGATATAACCCCAACTTGAGGAATGGTGAAATCTTTATATTGACGGATCACCCTAAAAGGATAATATGACGTAGACCCAGTGAGACCCAAAAGTGGGATTTGGGTTGTCAGATCCGTTATTAAGGCGCACTTCGGGATTTCCAAGCCAATGAACATGCCATTGGATTTGATTTAAAACAAGGTTCTTGAAAAAATTAAACCAAGTTGAGAATGACCAATAGGGAAAGATTTCTTCATTTTTTCAGAAAAGCGAGATAGGATGACAATCTTTGGATACACCTATGATTTTCAAGCTCAAACCAAAATCTTTAAGGTGAAAAACCAACCAAATTTGAAGTAAACCAATTGGGGCTCTAAAAGTACTATTTTTATTTTGTTTAAACCTATTGAGTGACACGAATGTCTCACCTAGGATCATATTGGAGAATCTTCAAACATACACACTCGGTTGACAATATGGACTACCAAAGGATCCATAATCTTTTTGGTGTAAGGAAAGATCACAAAACCAAAGAATGCTAGGAGAAAAACGCGAGGAATTTGATTACCGGCTTTTTTTGGCAAGTTAGAAAAATGTCGTTCTAAGAATATAAAAGGGAGTGTATTAGAATTTCCTCTAAGAACGCTTTTGATTTGGAGAATGTTAACTCCTAAGAATTAGCTCAAAAGAGATAGGATTTATATCTATCGGAAGACTAACTAGACCAAAAGAACCAACTCTTCCAATGGCAATATCGTACTCCTCAATTGTAGGGGTCAACTCATTTCGACCAAACACAAAAGTGGATGTCTTTGAGTTCCAAAAGTGGAACAATCCTTTGATCATAGCAACACTAGGCTCGATGTATAAAAGTGCGGGAAGATATCCAATCCTCTTTTCCACGTAGTCCCTGTGCTTTGACTCGAAACTTTCCCACATGATCACAAGAGCTCTAGGTACGGGGATGATTCAAATCTTCGACGTATCCATTTTGACTAATCCTAATTTTGGGGCATCAAGATTAATCGCCACGCATTATAGAAAGAAATATAATGTGAAATTGAAATGGCGTAATTGAAATTGTAGAACGATACAATTAACCTTACCGCGAAAAAAAATGGCAAACACATCGACGCATCACATGAGGACATGTGAGTTTTGACAGCTAAAGGTAGGATTCTAAAGGTTTAAGATTCTTATCTTAATTAGATAAGAAGAGTTTACCCATCGTTACTAACGTCGGTCGGTGCACTTCTTACTAATCAAGATAAACAATATTGAAGAATGAATTACTATATGCATTCACATGCAGATTCCACTCTTAATACCTCCTAAATGTGCCCTAAAGCGATCCGGGGTTTTAGGCTGCAGGACGTGAGTGCATTGTGTCATGCTAAAGCAAGTAAACATGCATTTAAATCTAAAGCAAACAACACTTCAACATAATCTCACACATTCGACATTCATCCAAACGCCACCTACAAAACAAAGGGTTTACATTCACTCTACCCCTTATGTCTCCCACCTACAAAACCATTTAACACATGATTAGTGGACTAAACTCATTTTCCACGCGACTTCGACAAGCAGTTGATGCTACAAAAAGTAAACAAGTGAGATAACAAGCAACAAGTTTATTATAGCTTTAATCCACTTAGGTTTGTAACCTAGTCCCCAGCAGAGTCGCCAAGACTATCGCAACCTACCTCACAAGGGCCAAACTCGATAAGACAGGTTTAGAGGTAAGTGTTCATGAAACGGTCCATATGGCATGAACGTGAATTTTCCCTAAATCCATTTCTCGTGTGATAGTGGATCGATTTTATCTTTTTTAGGAGTCGCCACTAGCCTAGGTCGGGGGTCGGCTAGAATACCCAACCGAAATGCGGGAATTTTGTTTCAATTTCTACGAAAACCAGAAATCATGAATTTGAGGACTAGCTTACGTTAATATTTTTAGTAACGCCCTTTCAGTATCGATAAACTTATAATGGTTGTTATCTAAATTGTCATACATTTATTTTTTTTTTTACCATTTTCATGCCAAAGTCTTAGTCCACTATGTGATTATGCATCTTATTTTTTGTGTTTTTATTTAAAATTCTAAATTAATCCCATCTTAGTCTAGAAAAGAAAGAAACAAACAATTGTATTAAAAAAAATGCGTAAAGTAAACAATCAAGATATTGAAAAGACAATGCCAATTCTAAGTGTAAGAAAATAAAACTCGTAACTCGTTGGGTGTTTATTACAACACGAATTGAAAACCCGAGACATATGTCGGGTAATGAATGAATTTTTACAATTGAAATGGTCGGAGAGGACATCAACCATCACCAAATGCAAGGAATTGGGTCGGAACGGACATCGACCTTCGCCATCTTTAAGACCGCCATCAAGCAAAATGAACATCATAATGTTCGCAAAACACATAATAATTGTCTATACAAGAGAATGCAATATGTAAGAAGATACTAAGATGCAAATGCAATCACAACAATAGCTTTAAGATCAACCTTTGATTTAAACATGCGTCGTCCTTATCTAACGACCTACCCACTCCATTTTAACGACAACTTATGTACATTAGCCACCAAGCACGTTCGTTTATAGTGACTAACGTGACATAGTCCCTAATTGAGGTTCTATGTGAAGCCATGGATATCCCCCTGAGTATGCATCGGTTCCTATCATACATCTAGAAAGTACATGCATCAAGCTTAAAATAAGTAGACAAGTAAATCACAAAGACCTTGATTCTCATCCAATCACTCAATTTAGTGAACCGACATCGGGTCACTTCATTCTATTTATCACGCACCAATTTATTAAGAGGAAGACAAAAAAAAAAACAGCAGAACAGGGGATACAAGATGTATTCAATTGGAAAAGGACCCATGATTAAAAAGTTCTAGAAAATTTATGGTAGCCTAAACATACAATGATGAACAACTTTCATATAGAAAGTTTTCCCAAAAAATGTTCACATGATTTTATAAAAATTCGCGAACACGATTAAATGTGTCAGGAAAAGAGGATTACTGCAGTTTTTGTTGCAAAGATGAGGCCATTTGCCCCATCATTTGTTTCATTTGTTGTTCACAATTTTTGAAATTTTGACACAAGATAGTTCAAAGAGTGTCCTACAACTTTCATTAAGGGTCCGACCTCTGATTATTTGTAGAAAAATTGATAAAAAATCAACAAGAGGTCTAACTTACTTTGGACAGAACAGGGGTTCCGAATTTGCAAGTTGCTGATCATTATGCAAACTTGTAGAAAAAATGAAAAATGTCCTAAATGGCAAGCAAATGACATGTTCTTAATGTCTACGGAAGTTTCATAACATGTATGACGACTTACCAAAAGAGCTTAAACCCAATTAAGTCCGAATTTAGGTTTGACTTTCATGAAGGCATGTCAATGCATTAACTAGTATCGAAGACATTTTATGGATGGCAAAGATGAACTAAAATGATACATGAAATGTATGAAAATTTAACATGGATTAGAACTAAATGCAATGACAAAGAGGATATAGTCATCTAATCCTAATTACATGAGCAAATAACCATACAAGTCCATGAACTATTAAGCATGAATTAATGTGCATGAAATGCAATATGACAGAACGTGGTAGCATGTTTGTATATGATTTTAACCTACCAAATGACATGCAAAAAATACATGTAACACATCAATACAAAGCTTGAATAGCCCTTTACAAAAGTCTAGAAGACTTCATATTCTAATTGTGAACAGAAAAATTCCTATAAAATTGGCAAAAGTACTACACGAAAAACTTAATCCCTAATTGACAGATTTAGGGTAAGAAATTTCGGTTGATTAAACACACTAATGACGAGCAATTGATGCATGGAGAGTGTCACTAGTGAGTTAACATGATGCTCTATGATGTTCACGAAGGTCACTTTAACAATTAAGTCCAATTTCACAATGAATTTTGTAGAAATACAATTCGGATTAGTACAGGGCAGATTGAACAACCTGAGAACATGAGATGATTTCAGGTACCAAATGTTGTCTAAAAATTCTAAAAATAAAAATAAATGACGTGCATGAGACCTGAATTTACAAGTTCACAAAAGGATGCAACTCGAAAATCAATTTTCCCTGTTCTGTACAAAAATAGTAAAATGTGTAGTTTCGATTCGATTACAGCAGAAAACCAATTTACTCTTGCTGCAACTTTAAAAATCGATTTCAGGTACCAAATGAACTTCGATCAGGGATATCTTTAGTATTTTAAGGACTGATTTGAGTGCTTTACAAACTTCATTAAGGACTCTAAGCCAGAAACTGTCGATTTCAAACTCAAACGAAGATGTTTGTGCAAGTCCATTTCAGGTTCCAGTATAGGCAAACAAGACCTAGGGTTGAATTAAGGAATTGTCACCTATTGAATAAACTCCTAAAAATCTGAGAAAAAAGTATGTCATGATCAAGATTCTAATGAACAATTTTCATGAAGGAAAGATCAACAAAATAAACTGACAAAAATTGGCATAAAATTAGCAAAACAATCAGACGTTCAACAACAGATTCAAAAAGATTGCAGAAACATATTGCAGAACAGAGAGCCAAGGTTTCGAAAGGATTTTGAGGTAGTAAACGAACTTCATTTTGGGTGCTTAATATGTCGAATTGAAGCTTAGGAAGTTTAGATCGAATGCCTAGAAGGACTCGAAGTATGATTTCAACATCTAAGACCTCATTTCAGCGCTAACAGAATCTGTGTTCAGAGAGCACGAAATTGACTGAACATTCTTATGCAATCATTCATCAACCAGAGCATCTCTATCTCACTAATCAACATCTAATCAGTGATTTTAGGCATATAAGGATACCTATGATTGAATCCTGGCCTTGGTTGGCTATTCCAACCTCGCCTCATCGGATTCGAGACCGAGAAATTACCTTTTGTTGTCGTGCGAAAACACGATCAATCGATTTGTGTCGATCGATGTACGAAGCGCTCCGAGGGATCTCAGCTCACCAAGGACGGACGTCAACCACCAGAGGACACCAAGGAAGGTCCGGCGACGTCGAATCGGTGCCGAAACAGTACCGGCGAAGAAGAAGCAGATCGGTCTGGTTAGACAGATCTGATTTGCAGGAGAAAGATGAGCCACCAGAACTCCTCTGGTGGCTTTTCAATGGAGTCTCGACCACAGCAAGGTCAGGGAAACGCCTGAGAAGGGATCGGCGGTGGTCGGACCGCTTCAATCAGCCGTGATCAGCAGCGGCGACTCAGTTTGCCGCTTTTGAGCCCAATCGGATGAGGGAGCCGGACAGGAAGATTGGAGACTCTTCCAGTGGTGCTCCGACTAGCGAGACGTCGAGGAGAGGGAGGCAGACGTCGGAGGGGGTGACCGGAGGGGCGGCAACGCCGACGTGTGGCCGTGGGAAGAGATGAAAGCAGCGGCTCGGCAGCGATTCGGGAGGAGAGAGGGAGAACGCGAGAGAGAGATGAGGGAGAAGAGAACGTGGGAGAGCACGAGAGAAAAGGAAAAAATGTGTGTTCTGGATTTTTCTAAAAAAATGAGACCTCCCTTTAGTTTTGGAAGGAATATGGATTATATACCATCTCAAGACTCAATCTCGATCGTCGGTGTAATCCGACGGTCAAGATTTATGCTTGTTTTTACTTAGAGGTTAAGCAAGGATCTCATTTAACATGTGCTAATCTGAATGGTCATGATTTAATCTCATCAACAGTCTTGATTAATTTTGCAATTAAGGACCTGATTATGGGCATTTTTGTAATTTCACAAAATTCGAAAAATTTTTGCAAAATCTAAAAATCGGAGAGTTTTCAAATCAATTTTGCAAAATTGACTTCGGACTTGTGATTATCTCACAAAAACGAGTCAAACGATATCAACCATTCGCAAATCATAAATGATCGATTCAAACCCCTAATTAGGGCTAAAACTGGGGGTTTTCATTTTAAAGTGCCGATTCACAAAATTGGTCGCACGGGTGATCTGATGATGACCTCTAGATCAAATGTCGTAAAAAGAACTAAGCTAAAATATGAACAAAAATAAAAATAATTTTGTTTTTTGCCGGTTCCGATCCTATTTTCGCAAATTGGGAAGAAAATAGGTTCTTAATCAATTTTTGTAAAATTTCCAATGCCAAAGTCAAAGTGAATGTAAAATAAGATGATTTTTAAATTTTTACATCTTCCGAATTTTTTTATCAAAGGTTTGACTTGGTCAAATTCTAGTTGACTTTTCACTAGGAGCTCGATTTTATGACCAAATCTTTAAATTTTTCTAAAATTTCCACTTCTAAAGTGAAATTGAACTTAAAAGGAATTTTTTTATGCAAAAAGCCCCAATTTGATCCGGGGTTAACTTTTGATCAAACGGTTGATCAAAAAGTCAACCATTTGACTTTTCGGATTTTTGCATGAAATGAATAGAAAATTATTTACAAAAGTTAGGCCAATAAAAAAAATTAAAAAATGATACTTTTTGTTCAAGAAACGGATTTCGTCGCGATCGGAAACCATAATCTCGAATTTTCTACTTTTAATGACGCGTCGGCTAAAAATTAGGTGTCAACAATGCTCTACGTAATAAGAGGAGCACTCATCAAAAGATAAAGTCAAGTGCGAAGCAGAGAAGAAGAGGTGAGACACATGTTGATTTGTGCAAAATATTTACATTCAATTGTAATCATGTAGTTCTGGGATTTATTATTAGATTATTGATTGTTGGCTCTCTGTTAACGTAGGTTTCTACATTAGAAATTAACCACATAAATCTCTAGTATCTATTATTGTTCCTCATTTTGTTTCTCTGTCCATGTTTTGCACGTTCTTCTTCCGCATTCAATTTTTACGACAGACTGGTGGATACACCTACATGGAATCTCTCAACTTCTCTGGGGCAAGCTTGAACGTTGCGAAGTGACAAATTTTTCTGCCTTAGACTGACTGGCAGTCGAAGTCTGAAGACACCAAGTGCCGCGCGTACCAGCGGTAGAAGTCTGAAGACAACTAGTGCCGTGCGTATTTTAGCTACATGCTGGCAATCATCGACTCTTGACTAAAGGTACGTGTTCGATTCCAACTTTTCCACTACTCCACTGCAACCTTAATCTATATATCAACCTGTTGCGAGCGTCAGAGAAGAGCATCTTTCTTCGAAGCAAACGTCTACTAAATTTAGCATTTTCATTAGTTTGCAGAGAGCTTCCATAGAAAGGCTAATGCAACCTTCTAAAATCAGTCAAACCCACGAACGCTTGAATTTATGCAAGAATTGCGAGTGAGTGAGTGCATCCTTTCTCACTAGTTCCTTTGCATATATATCACCAACTTTCTTTACATGTTTGGGTGTCGTGAATGTGTGTTTTCGTGTTCTACGTGATGGCATAGTCAATGTTTTTTTTTATCTGAAAGAGATCAGAATTTTCAGCTGCAACCTTGATCCAGAGCATGTAATTCGGATCACGGTGTCGCGCTTCACGAGCACACAATCATGAATCCGCATGTTTGTATGTAGAAATTGTCTGTGCTGTGCGAAGTTGGAAGCTGAAGAATGTTCCTTTTACGTGGACCATTTGAAGCAGTGAAAGCAAAATACAAACGCAGCATCAGAAATGCTATGATAGTTTTCATGAGACATCTGAGTTATCTCTCGTTCTCTTTCTTAATTAGGTTTGTAGATTATACTTGTTAGATTAATGTCATCAGACCCGTTTGGAGGATGTAGACTGACCCGTGTTAGATGAGGGGTAAGATAAAAGAGTCACCTTGATTTTTCTTGCCTATCTTTCAAATGGTAATTTTGGATTTGCTTGGCGGGTGTTTAAATAAGGAAAGTTGTTGCTCACCTGAGAGACTCGAAGGTTTTGACCAATTAAAGATTGATATCCTGCTTCCAGTAAAGTACATAGAATAGTGCGGTTCGATGGTGTGTGAGGTTAAAGAACAATAAAAAGACGTGCGTTTTTTTTTTATTTTCTTCTCCAGCCACCACCGCACAGTGGACGCACAATGACACTTCTTTGAGCCGCTCATGAAGGAAGCTCCAAACGGCGGTTTGTGCAAAGGATTCTACACCAAATTGTGGCGTGTCCTTTGTGGAAACATAAGTGTTTCAGGCGGTGAGGTAATTCTCTGTGAGGCTGAATACTGGGGATTTAGATATAATTGGAGGTAAGAAAGACTCAAGCATGTGAGTAATTGTAACTCTGCAATTCTCCGACTGATTGGTAGGTTATCTATTGGTAGCTCTCTCAGTGGACTAAGTACCGACATTCGGATCAAATCACATAAATCTCTTCTATTCTTTATTGTTCCTCGTTTATTTCTATGATTATATTCGCATTAATTTAATTGCCAGATCCGTTATATCACAGCAATACTTGAGGTTGAAAGAAACAGTTTCAATGGGTGTTCTCGATCTGTTTGTCGTGGCCTTGATGCCAGTTCTGAAAGTACTCTTGGTTACTGCTGTTGGCTCATTTCTTGCGATCAACCGTGTGAATCTGTTGGGGCACGATGCAAAGCAACACATGAATAATGTGAGTTCTCTGTGTGTAATCGCCGTACTTTGAAGTAATTCTTCTCCTCATTCAGTATCCTTGTTTTGTAACTTCATTTTTCAAGAAGTATTTCATGGAATGATTACCTGCTTGTGTCTTGACAACTTAGCAAAAAGCCAGTGTCAAATTTATAGCATCTCAGACAAACAATCATGTCAATAATCTTTTTTAAGTGACTTGAACTCCACCTTTTTTACCTCATTTGTGGTTGATGCCGCTTCGAGACCACTCGTGTAAGTTTACTTTCAATCATCTTCACCTTCTGAAAACTGTATGTGCCAATTTCCCTTAAGGAGATAATAGGAAATTGTTAGATACTTGTTTCTGTAAACACAGAGAGTAGGCATAGAATTCTGAAACTTCCAAAGAGTTCTTTAGTAATCAGTATGCTTCTCTGCTGTTGTGTTCAACAATGATGGGAATCAGGAGAGGTTTTTGCTAGTCTGCAATTTCCGAATGGTCGACATCATTGTATGTGAAAAGATAATAATGAGAGAGAGATCCTTCATTTGCTTCATGGCCCTTCTATTGTAAGGGAGCTGTTTCGGGTTTCATGGTAGGCAATGAATAGGTCATTGCTCGATAATCCTCTTGTAATTTTGCTTACTGAATTGTGGAAGTATTGGCAGGCAACGAATAGGTCAGTTTTGATGTCTCTTCATTCACAATTAAATTGGTACTGAGCATATCTTCCTCCCCCTTTCCTTTTACCTCCTTTTCTTGTTCTGTTCTTCGCCTTCGCGTTCACATCTAATAAAAATAAAACTGAATGGACTGCATGTTATTCAAGGGTCCTTAACGGCCATAGTCTGTACTGATTCAATTATTCATGAGCAGTTGGTGTTCTACCTATTCACTCCGTCGTTGATAGGAAGCAACTTGGCCGACACACTTACACTCAGCAGTTTGGTTACTTTGTGAGTTTAACCCCCTCTGAAGCTTCCAAAAACATCCTAGTACAAGAGCTGATGAAATCTTAGTCCTTTAATTGTTTCAGATGGTTCATGCCGGTGAACATTCTTCTCACATTCATTATTGGCTCGGCTCTTGCTTGGGTACTGATAAAACTCACAGGGACTCCCCCATATCTCCGAAGCCTTGTCATTGGTTGTTGTGCAGCAGGTATGTGTATATGGAACATTCTCTTCCTGATTATATTGTTATAGCGGACTGAAAATATTTCAATTTTACAAATCCAGAAAGCATATTATTTGAAGAGATATGATCGTTCTGAGATTCGGTTCACCTCTTTTATTTTTGCGATTTACCACCATAGTTCATTGTTCATTGATCTTAGGAAACTTGGGAAACTTGCCGTTGGTTATAATTCCTGCTGTCTGCACCGAGACAAACAGTCCGTTTGGAGATTCATCCACCTGCTCTACTAATGGCGAGGCATATGCTACCCTGTCTATGGCGGTATTCCTTTCTATTATACTTTTGTCTTTTTCCTTAAATTCCTCCAACTGTACTTTAAAGTAGCCATTGTTCGGCGATCAAATTGCCGTAACTGGTGGATAGTCCAAGTAATATATTTGCTCTGTCTTATCTAACTTGGTAACGAAGAGATAGATAGATCATACTACCAATAGAAAGTATGCCAACATTTACCAAAACTTGCATTTAATTTGCTCCTTTTAGTTCTCTATACAGTCCTTTTCATCTTAATAATTTAATCATCTCATCTCAATTTTCATTTTCAGATAGGTGCTGTGTACATATGGTCCTATGTGTACACACTCATGAGGATATCTGCAGAGAAGACAGCTGAAGAAACAGACCCGGAGGACTCCACAGCGAGCCTAAATGCTGATGGAGTAACTTCAGGTGGACTTCCAGAGATCATCACAGAACCATTACTTGCTCCAGACGATTCTCCAAGCCCTAAGGACTGCATTAGCCAAGATGAAATTTATCAAACAAGGTTCAACGGAAAAACAAAGGTTCTTGACTTTGAGTTCTTCGATGACTTCGATTTTAAAAGACAGATCTTTAGTTGGACGGTTTTGGCCTATAATTGGTTGAATGTCTCATCCTGAAGTAGTATTCTGAAGAAATTTCTCCTCCATATGTCAATTTGCAAATTGACTGTATCATCCAACCAAAAAACTACTGAAGTTTTTTGATTGTGAGTTAATCCTTAAAGAAGGCATTTTCAGTAATAATCCTGAAGGAAGTTTATATGTATCTCATTCCATTTCTCCAAAGGCTATTCAGGAAGCTGATAATGGATCGTGTCAGAAGACAGTACTCAGAGAGACAGTTTTTCCTTGTTATGCTTACCTTATATCTAGGTCTTAAAATTTTATCAACTACAATCATCTGAAATTGGTAAAACGTCAGGAGAGTACCAAAGCATATGGAATATTATCACTACCTTCTAAGCTCATGCTTCCCTTTTGTTATAACTTATTCATGTTCATCGTACAACTTTACTGCAAACAACCTCCAGTGTTAAATTCCGTTTCCATATGGTGCTAATCATTTGATATGTACATATTCTCCAATAAAAAGCAACCACCTCTGTTATACCCTTTGCATAAAGATACTTCTCTATACCTAGTGTATTATATAAATGTCCTATGAGGTTATGCAACCTTGATGAATTTAACTTTCTTGCGTAATGATACTTTTGTTAGATATTATTCCTGAAGAAGATCAGGCAGCATATGACAACTATTACAGAGCATATTGACATAAAGAAGCTGTTTGCACCTTCTACAATTGCAGTGGTATGCTCATACTGCCTGTTTTGTTCTGCCAGTTTCCATTAGTATACATTCATCAAAGCAAGTCAAAAGGATACAAAATTACAGCACTCTTTTGTTGGCCAAGCAAAGTTAGCGTAGTTGGACATTGCTATTTCAGGCTTACTTCTCACAGCTTCAAATAGATGGTTTATGACATCGGTTTCCAATTTTTCAGAGGATGTGTTAGAATGTTATCGGGATGTATAAGACTGCATTCTGTTTCTCCTGCTTATTAAGATTCCAAGTCACCGTGAATATGATCTGCATGATATTAATAAAAATCTGCTGAAATTAGTTTAGACTTTGTGCCTGTAACAGGACTCGGAAGTGACTGTTTATTGTCTGCAAAAGTACATGTTACGACTCGAAGCATGACAGACTCAATGTCATTTGAGTCATCTATCAGCCTCACTGGCCTCTTGCATTTTCCATCTGACTTGTGCTTTATACTCTAGGGCGTTGTGCAATCAAAGAAAGATCAGAAAGCCAAAGAGATGATGGGTAGATTTAACTCGTCTCCCTTCATCGTCTCTCTAACCATATAACTGTGTAGGCATTGAAGACACGTCTCGCGAGACATTTAAGACACAGCTCTCTGTATAGTGTTTAAATGCTTTGAAGTTTAGTGAAATGGCAAGTAGCATGCCATCTGTTCCTCATGTAGCAATTCGTGCCAGCAACAAACATTCAATAACGTGGCTTCTTCATATTTTTCTTCTTCAGATTATCGGTTCCATCATCGGAGTAGCATCTCCAATCCGGAAACTCATAATTGGTGATGATGCTCCTCTGCGCGTGATCTACACTGCAACAAATTTGATAGGGTAAGACATTCATGACAATAGTTTGTTCTGCTCCTCATCAAAGTAACTTGGTTTTCAGAAACCAGTGCCTATTGCATGAAATTCCACATTTCTGTTTCTTTCCTATTTAAAAAAGAAATTTCATGTCCTCTGATTACTTCTACGTATGCTGCACAGGGGGGCTGCAATTCCATGTATCACTCTGATAGTTGGAGCCAATCTTTTAAAAGGTAAAGTTTGAAGGCGAGTTTGATTTATCTTAAGCTTGAACCTCTACCAGCACTTCCAGGATCTGAGAGATTGCACCCATACAAAAATCATCTTATTTTGTTTGACAAATCAGGTTTGAAGAGATCGAATGTTAGTCCCGTAGTTATTATAGGGGTTATCATGATCAGGTATATTGCCTTGCCATTGATCGGTATCGGTATCGTTAAAGCTGCTCACCATTATGGCATGGTCGGATCAGACGCATTATATCAGTTTACCCTCATGCTTCAATATGCCCTTCCACCCGCAATGAATGTTGGTAGGTCATCTCTCTCTCTCTCTCTCTCTCTCTCTCTCACTCTCTCTCTCTCTCTCTTTGTGTTTGTGATTGGTGGAAACAATTTATCCATTTGCCAACATTCTCTTAGCAGACCCAAGTAACTTCTGCAATCTCTTGGAAACACGAACATTGTCATGTCAATCTCGCCTTCTAGCAGAACGACCCAATTAGGACTGGAACAATCCAATGCAGCATTGGCTCTAGCACTGATTTTGGCTTGGGAAATTGTTGCAGGTACAATCACGCAGCTGCTGGAAGCCGGCGAGAGTGAATGTTCAATCATTTTGTTATGGACATACGCTGTAGCATCCTTGAGCCTCACTTTGTGGTCTACATTCTTCATGTGGATCGTCGCATAAGTACATTCCATTCGGTTAATCAGTAATGGGTCAATTTTTCTAATGGGTTCCATTCCATTCGTCGCATAAGGTTAATCAGTAATGGGTGATCTAATTTTGGTATCAATTTTTCTCAATCGGGTCATTTAAGTACTGGATTGAATAGAACCCTAGTAACTCGGATTTTGCAATTTGAAAATTGTGGGTTTAATTGTGACAAAAATTAGGACAAATCACATATTTGGATACAAAATGTGATGAGGAATCCAATTTTGGGGTTAAAATCAGAAAATGGGGTTAAAATCGGGTCGAATTTGTGAATTTAGACCAATCTGGGTCTGCCAGGTCAGTTGAATCGACCTGATCCGACCCGGGTCAGCCTTCTCCCTCACCCGACTCGCTTAAGGCATTACCCAGAAAAATCAGCTCGTGCCCAACTCTTCACCAACTTAATCCAGCTAAATGAGCATGTGTTAATCTCCAATTCTAGCAGGAAAATCTCTAACTGGCATCTAAAATTCGATCTAACCAATTTAGAGTCATTGATAACTAACTTTGGGCGGAAAATCGAGTTACAAAGAGAGGAAAAAATCATTATCCGTGCAAGCCAAACGTTCGACGATATTCCAGAGAGAGAGAAAGAGAAAGTTAGAGAGAGAAAGAGAGAGTATGAGCAACGGAGGTGTGTTGAGGTTTCAAGGACTAAGTGATTGGTGTTTTTCCGGTGAGAAAAATGCCGGCAAATCAACTCCAACGGTGAACCTCCTCACTTGGAAAACCTGTGCCGGAGCTGGTTGCCAACGCCTGAAAATCAAGCTTGGCCGGCGTGTCCAGAGCTATTCCGGCGAAGCCAAGGCCACTGTCTTGGAGTTCAGGTGATAGAGAAGGACTCAACAGTCGCCATTCGGTTCGAAAATTTAGAATCAAGCTCAAACGAAACAAGTAAAGTTCAGTCATGATCACGGTTTTTACAAAATTCCAGATTATGTGTTTGAGCTTTACCGTTCTTGATCATGTAATTTATTTTTTTTATGATTTTGAGTTTCTTAATGCTCAAAACATGTTTTTGATCATATTTGTGTTGTTTAATTGCATTTTGGATTGTTAAATGTGCATTAAACGAGTCGGCCACCATTGTTGAACCTCGTCAGAGCTTCCTTGACCTCACCGGAGCGCCTCCCGTGGCCATAGGCCACTCAAGTTAGTTGATTCTCACCTTGATTGATGCTCTAATGTTGATTTTGATCTGTTTAAACTGCTAGGGCAATTAGAATAAGGATTTGAAGCTTGGAGAAGCTTGTTTAGGTTAGTAATGACTTAGGGTGTTTAGATCAGTTTTTCGCCAGCCGACGGCAGTCTAACAGCGAGCTAATCAGGCTAGTTTGATAAGGTTAACATGGACTCAACACTAAATCAAGTGAAAATGGTCAAAACATCACCGAAAGGTCGCTGGAGATTGATCCGAACCGGTGGCCTCAAAAACACTAAGCTTGAAATTGTGTCCACTAGCTGCTCGACTAATTGTCCTAAAGAAAAAGTCTCGAAATGGCACCGTTTCAGTGCTGTGTCTCGCCGAGGCAGCGATCGGCACCAGTGCCGACTGGTTCAACTGAATTGATCTGAACCGTCCAGTTTGGTTCAACCCCTGGCGAGAAAATTTAAAAAAAAAATAAAAAAAAATTATGAAAGTCCAAAAAATTCTTAAAAAATAAAAATAGAAAATTCAGAAAAAATCCGTAAAAAATTTTAGGAAATCCTAAAAACAGAAAATTTAAAAAAAATCCTAAAAAATTAGAAAAAAATTTCAGAAATTCATAAAAATAGAAAATTCAGAAAATTTCTAAAAAAATTAAAAAAAATCATAAAAATTTCAGAAAATTGATAAAAATTTGAAAAATCTGAAAAATTCATAAAAAAAAATCTTAAAATTTTGGAAATTCTGTAAAAAAAATTAAAATATAACTCTCGAAAAATATATTTTCAAAAAAAATCAAAAAATTAAAAAAATCAAAAATTCACAGAATGACCCAAAAACATTGTGGCCAACCTTTGCAAGTGAAATTATAATTTTTAGAAGTGCCTAATCGGCATGGTTAGAAAATCCTTAGTTTGGAGGTTTTTACTCCTAAAAACCCTAAACCCTAAAACAACACACATCGTCAAATGAATAAGCCTTTAGGACTTTATTAGGGTTTTGGTATTTTGAATTGATTTTCATTTTAGAGATCCCAAATTATGATTGTTTTGTTTGATTGTAATTGATTGTATTGCTTATATTAATTGATTGAGTTCTCACATTTAGATTGGTTAGTATTAGTAGATAGACCTCGAAAACTCGTGTAACACGTTAGACACATCATATCGTTTTAGGTACCGAAAGGGCGTTAAGAATCTCGACTTGGAATTAATTTAATCCTTGGACTTTTGGTATGTGTTCAATGCAGTCTCTGAATTATATATAAATATTCAATGTCATCTTTCTATTTTTTCAAGATCAAGGACAATATTAAATATTTTCATATAGTTCAACAACTAAATTGAACATTTCCAAAAGTTAAAATACCACATTGAACAAATGAAAAATTCAAGGACCACATTATATATTGAATTAAAAATTCAATGACTACATTGAATAAATTTTAGGTTCAGAGATCACATTACATATTGGACCAAAGTTTAGAAACCATTTGTGTATCCCATTGTAATTCAATTAATGTATTGATATTCGTCTCATTAATGTTAACTTTATACCTTTGCCAATTTTTTATCTTGCTTGATTTTGATAAGTAACGATATTTCTTTATATTTTCAAGATTATTGACTACTTTAATAATTCACCACCATTTATTTCGATGACTTACCAATGCATTTGAAGTTAATAACTTTTTTTTCGAAATTGTCAACCCTAATTTGACTGATGTAGAAACAATCACATTAACATACTTATAATTTTAGTCACCTATCAACATTTTATTTTGTTAGATTTGAAAAGTACGACACATTTTTATACTTCAAAGATTACCCATTACTTTAATAATCTGCCTATATTTAAGTTGCGTATGACAACCATTCTGTGCCCGGAAACAGATTCTGCTCAGAAATGATTTTTTTTTATTCTGTGCCTGGGAACCATTTCTAAGCATTTAAAAGCATTTAGTAACTGCCCAAAATTTCTATTCTTAGAATAGAAAAAGAACATAAATACTTTTGGTAACTACACAAAATTTCTTTTTATTAATAATATTTTGAATTTTTTAATATTTTTTTCGTTTTTTTCCTTGGTCATGGTCGGCGAGGGTGTCGCAGCCGTCGTTGCCAGCCTTGTCGGTCGCGATGATGAGGTCTGCCTCGCCAAATCTGGGTGAGGTCAAGCCTTGCCCAGCAATGGCGAGGCCAACCTCGCTGTCGCAACCCCCCACAATGGCGAGGTTGGCCTCGCCATGGCCGGGCAAGGCTCGACCTCACCCAGATTTGGCGAGGCCGACCTCGCTGTCGGCAAATCATGGCAAGGTCGAGCCTCGCCCGGCTAAGGCAAGGCCGACCTCGCCGTCGCCATATCACAGCGAGGTCAAGCCTCGCCCAACCAAGGCGAGGCTCGACCTTACCCAGATATGGCGAGGCCGACCTTGCCATCGCCATATCAAATCGAGGTTGAGCCTAGCCCAGCCAAGGCAAGGCCAACCTCATCACCGCCACCCCCCGCGACAGCGAGGTCGGCCTTGCCATGGTCAAGCGAGGCTCAACGTCACCCAGATTTGGCAAGGCCGACCTCATCGTTGCTGAGGGTAGCGACGGTGAGGTTGACCTCGCCGTCACCGGGGGCAGTGAGGGCCACCCTCGCCGGCCTTGGCCAGTCACTGGTGGCGGGCCGAGAAGAAGATGAAGAACAAATAAAAAAAAAAGAAGAAAACCAAGAAGAATCAGAAATAGAAAAATTGTTTCAGAATCAAGAAGTTACTTTTTTTGCTTCTTGATTCTGTTCTAAAACTGATTTTGGGAATAATTTTTTGCAAATTTGTGCCCGGGCACAAAAATTTTAACAACAAATTTATATTCCCAAATTAATTCTGGGAGTAAAAGAACAGAAATTTTTACTATTTGGTAAGTTACCAAACGTCCCCCTATTCTTATGGCATGCCAATACCTTTGAAGTTACTAGCTTTCGTTTATACCAACATATGTTTATACTCCTAAAATTACCAACCACGTTAATGATCTAACAACATTGATTTTTGTGGGATACTTACGTGTTAAACTTACCAACTTTTACTCGAAATTATCAACCTTAATTTGATTGATATACCAACATTCATCGTATTGAGATATCGAGCTATTTTGTCTTTGGTTATGAAAAGAACCAAACATTTCTTTATACGTCCAACGTTACGAAGAACAGAGGACTTATTTTATTAGTTTATAAGCCATCCGAGAATGATTATTCGCCACCAACATTTGAAGAGGAGGTGCACACATTCTCTTGTCATTTTCATTCACCTGTGGAAGCGGTTAGTCACTGTCTTTTCATGATCACACGTACAGCAGTTTAGCCCAAAGAAAGGTACGACTCTCAATCTCTCTAATCGTTATTTATAAAACAATATGCACATTTAAAGTGCTCCTCTGTCAATATAAACCCTAGATCTGGTGATGAGGTTGTTACACTGTCGAATTGAAATTCGGAATTTATGCATGTTTAAGGTCGTTGTGCTGTCAAAATGAACTTTACGATCTATGCGTGCCTTAGACCGTTGCGTTCTCAAAGTGAATCCCATATCTACACATATCTAGGCCGTCATTATGTGAAAATGAAGTCCGAGATCTATGTTTATGTTGTAGAAACATGAGTTCTTCGTAAAAATTGAGTTTATATGTCATTACTCTAGAATCCATATTGTTGTTGCTAATATACAAATTGTGCAACTTAGAGGGTGATATAAGGTAAATAGATATCTGTAGTGTTCATTACAAAACCCGAAAAATTATCAAATCAGTCCTAAAAATGTTGCACATTTGTCAATTCAATCTTGAATTTTTGTGCGAAATTCTAATATAATCCTTCCGATGAACTTTTATTGGAAATTGCTGACGTAGCAATTCAATCATTATCGGTTGTCCTACATAAGATAGAGGTGGTAATATGGGTCACAAACCCATTTATTAACTCAAATTTAGTGGATCCATGTTGAAATGGGTCACTTAAAATTTTAAACACGAGTCAAAATGGGTTTGAAAGATTAAAACCCGCACTCAACCCATTTAACAAACCCATATAAGCAATTTAACTTATTAACTTTCTTTTGGGGACAAATATAATTTATTAACTTGAACCGCCGTTTTCCGCCATCACTGGTCGCCACCGGTCATCGCTAGTAGCCGCTAGTCTTCAGTGATCAACGGTCACTGTCGTCTCCGGTTGCTAGTCCCCGCCTTCTTGAGTCGTCAATTGCCATCGCTAGTCATCACTGGTTGCCGTTGTCAGTCATTGCCGTTGCCAGTCTCCGTTGCTGGTCACTAGTCTTCACCACTGCCAGCTGTTGCTATTGCTATTGCCTATCTCCATGACCCTTGCCGGATTTTTTTTTTAAAAAAAAAAAGAAAGACAAAGAAAGAAAAAGAAAAAATATATAAAAAAATTCAAAAACTCAAAAAAATTATAAAAATTGTCAAATAGCATGAAAGTGTTTTTTTTTTTTGGTAAGGGCATGAAAGTGTTTTAGTAATACATTTTTAAAAAAAAATCATAATAAATGAATTTTTCTATATTTGGTTAAATATGCAAGTGTTTTAGCAATACAGATCGGGTCAAATATGGATCGATAAATTTGCATTGCATTAAATAGGTCATAAATGGGTTTAATGGGTGAATTTGGATCGAACCATTTATGACCTGATTTAAATCCGACCCACCTGTTTGACAGGTCCAACATAAGACACTAGCAGTGATTAATTTAGGTTAAATGTGGCATAATTGTATCAATTCAGAAGATTTTGTGACATGAAAATTAATTTTGGGTAAATGGTGGCGTTAATCCTTACTATTGACCTTGTTTTGTACCTTTTGCCATCAAGTTCTTCATTGACACGGAATACACACTTTTTCTACAGTACCTTTTTCCCCATCTAGTAACCGAGTTAACCCCAAGTTTTGTTCTTTTCAGTGAATCCAACCCATCCTACATTGCCAACTCCTACATGACAAAATTTTCAATTTGCATTGCTTTTGAAATATATTCTGGTTGACCAGCATAAGTTAAAGCAAATAAGGCAATGCTAGAGAATACCTCTAACCTGTTTATATATTCTGCTAGATCTTCTCAAAGTGGGTGGCAATGCTAGAGAATACCTCTAACCGGTTTATATATTCTGCTAGATCTTCTCAAAGTGGGTTCATGTGTAGGTAGTTTTTTTTTCGATTTTTTATCCGAGTTCGCTGCAACAGTTTTAGGATGTCTAACAAGAACATTCTTGGGAACCCTCTTCAATCTCTCTAATCTCTTCTGTTTGTTTCCTCACACTAGATTCTGTCATAGATTTGTCCTCATACAACATGCTTTCACTAAATGTAACATCGTTTGTGTTCACTATTTTTCTATTTTGTTCATCCCAAAACCAATAGCCAAAATATTCAAGCTTATCTCCATTTTCAAATATATGCAGACATACGAAACACAACCAAAAACTGCAGATGCAAAACATCCATCTTCTTTCCAGTCCATTCTTCTTCTAGTAGCTTGAAATCGAGTGGAACAGAAGGACCTTTGTCAATTAGATACGCTATTGTGTTAACTTTATCCACTCAGAACTTCTTGATTAATCATGTACACATCCTCATATCTCTTGTATGCTCATTCAGAGTTATGTTCATGCTCTAAGCAATTCCGTTTCATCATGGTCTTTTGGGAACTATTTCCATCCTCTGCACAAAACTATTTGAACTCCTCGCTATCTATCATACTCATCACCATTGTCAAACCTTAAACATTTAATAGTCATACCAGTGTCTACTTCAACTTTCCATCTTTTAAAAGTAGCAAACACATCATATTTATGTTTCGGAAAATAAACTCACACCTTTTCGGTGGAGCCATCAATGAACGTGATGTAGTAGCGCAAGCCTCCATGGGATTACATAAGGGCTGGCCCTAGACATCTATGGGGAAAATTACCAAAAAAAAAGTCATAAACCTATTGTGCATATGCTAATTCAGTCATAAACCTTTCAATTTAGTTAATTTAGTTATAAATCTTTTAACAATTTGCTAATGTAGTCCTTCCAACCAATTTTGATCGGAAATCACTGACATAGAGTCGGCTGTCTTACAGACATGCCATGATCAGTGCTAATGTAGATAATTTTTGTAATTTTCGTTAAAACGTGTCTAAATTTTTTTTAATTTCTATTTTTTTTCCTTTTTTTCCTTTTCTCTTTTTCTTTCCATTGTGGCTGGCAAGGCAAGGGCCACAAAGCACTAGTCGGCCACTAGTCATGGCCATCACTGAGGCCCTAGCAATTGTTGCTAGCCATGGTGAATAATAAAAAGAAAAAAATTCAATAAATTCAATAAATAGTTGCAAAATTGTGAACTTCCTCATTGACCGTCACTGGCTATACCACATAAGATAGCTAGCATCCACGTTAACGATTGCTAGTCAAAATTGATCAAAATGACTATATTGGTAAGTTGTCAAAATGTTAGGATTAGATTGGTCAAATTGAAATATTTATGATTGAATTATCATATGTACTATAGATTTCGGACCTTTTTTTATAATTATCCTGACATAAGTGTGAACTCTAATTTTCCTTTCTTTGGTTCTCTCCCAATATTCAAAAAACTGACACCTTTTTGCTTGCCCAAAGCATAATCCTCGCATATACCAGTGTCTTTGGATTTCAAATCAAGCAGATTTTCTTTTGATGCTAACACCTTCATCCCCTTTTAGCTCATGTGTCCAAGCCTGCGGTGTACCAATTTGGAATCAGTTTCCAAGTGAACAACTACTATTAGCATAATCCTCACATAGACCAATATCTTTGGATTTCAAATCAAGCAGTTTTTCTTTTGATGCCAACACCTTCATCCCCTTTTAGCTCACGTGTCCAAGCCTGCAGTGTACCAATATAGAATCAGTTTCCAAATGAACAACTACTATTAGTTCTCTCATGCTTTCAGTCATGTATACTGTTTCCCAAATTTGTTCCTTGTACTACAATCATAGCACCTTTGATAATCTTCCACTAGTCATCCTAAAATATATTTCTATATCCTATGCTATCTAATTAACCTACGGAGATCGAATTTCTCTTAAAGCCAAGAGCATATATGTCAAAAGTTGTGTACGGTGCTCACTTTAATGACAAAAGTTTTTTTTTGGATCCCTTAAATACCAAATCGGAGAAAACACGATCAATTAAGTGCCAAAATAGAGAAAAAGCTATCACTTATGTACTAATTTAGACTAAATTGATTACGTGGCATTTACAATTAAAATTTTAATATGACTTGGAAAATTTAAAAAAAAAAATCTAGTCCACAT
Organism: Syzygium aromaticum; assembly: GCA_024500025.1. NCBI lineage: Eukaryota > Viridiplantae > Streptophyta > Magnoliopsida > Myrtales > Myrtaceae > Syzygium > Syzygium aromaticum. Next base: position 15,986,185 of record CM044888.1, on the reverse strand, counting down.
GGACATCCAAAATGATGTTGTACAATCCGACTAGCACTGAGGTGATCTTTTTTAACAATGTTTGGCACTGAAGTGATCACTTTAAATAAAATTTGGCACTTAAATGATTACTAGTTACAACTTTTAGACATCGTCGTTTATGGGTTATATGCTGATTGGGCACGCCGACAAACCACGTAGGACTAAGAAATTAATAAAATATTATCACGTCGGATTTCCGGTGATCCAGATTTAAGTTAGCACTTAAGTGATTCGAAAAAAAATTTTAGTATTAAAGTAAACGCCGTACACAACTTTTAACATTTCTAATGTCCTTTTCCCCACGAAGTAGAGGGAAACAATGCATCCGAGTCTAGAGTCCAAGTCTCAATCGGACTGCTAACACTCAAAATTAAGGCATCATGGACAAGATTCAAAGATTGCATTCACAGGTTTCTCTTCCGCTTGATTCTGATACTAAATTTTATTCTTTAGGGCTCTGCAATCTCATTCTTCTTTTCACAATTCCAGCAGATTATTTCACCATGAGATTTCAATTTGCTTATCCCTCTGACTTTGATCTACCATGGTTGTGGTTCCGACTTCGTTCATTTCTTCTCCCACTGCCTTCAGAATTCAAGGCAGTTTCCGAAGATTCATCCCACTCTTTTTTGCGAATGTTCTTGCTAAGGATCAAATCTTGGATCTCTTGAAGCTTTCACTTTTTCGAACCAGATGAATTCCTGACTGCAGTCATAGTTGCACTCCAACTTTCAAATAGAAAAGATGACAGAATTAAAACTTTTACCTCGTCATCAAATTTGATTTTCACTGAGCTCAATTGAGTCGTGATCCTATTGATTTCATTGATTTGATTTGTCATAGAAGCACCTTCGTCCATCTCTAGATTGAATAGACGACACATCAAATATACCTTATTCAATGCAGAGAGCCTCTCATACATGTTGGACAAAGGGTGTGTTTGGATATGGCTTTGGGAAGCCACTTTGGGCATCTAAAGCCCTTTGGGCTAAAATTTGGTGTTTGGGAAATTTTTTTGTGAACCCCATTGAGAGAAAGCCAGCCTTGTGAAGGCTGAAAGCCTAAGGCAGGTCCTAGGTTGCCTTGGGCTTTTAGCTTTCTTGGCATGTAATAGTGCTGATTAAGTAGAAAAGATTTCTTTCAAAACTACCCTCATTTATTTTTTGATTTTCCGATTTTGGCCTTGTTTTTCATTGTTCATCGTCTTCTTCGCTTACCTTGGCCGACGTGGCTATGAGGGGATGGGACAGGCCGGTATGGTCCCACAACCCAGTGACCGTCGCCTGGGGTTACACGGTCGCTGCAACGAGCTACGTGACCCAAGCGAGGGCTGCTTGAGGTCGTGCGACCCAGACGGCCCTCGCCGGGAACTTACACAACCTCAGAAAGGTGACACATGATTCTAGCTGAGGTCGTGCTACATAGACGACCCTCAAAGGTTGCCGACGGCCCTCGTCGGTTGTTGCTGGGGGCTACCTGAGGTTGTTTGACCTTAGACGATGGCCATGCGACGCCAGATCTAGGTCGCTAGCGGCAGCTTGCTCTTTGCTGGCTTCGGCGAAGGGTTTCAACTTTTCTTTAATAAAAAATATAAAAAGTGCCTTACAAATATAATTTTTCCAAATGCTATTTTATTCAAAGTTGTTTTGCAATAGACTTTTAAGTTACAACTTACCAAACATAATTTGCATTTTGGAAAACTCCTTCAACTTAAAGTCATTTGCATTTTGCCAAAGACTTTTCCCTGAAGTGTTCTCAAACACAGCCAAAGCCCTCATCAAATCCAACACTATCATCTGGTTGGCGATAGTGAAGGTGACGTTTCGCTCCAACGTGAGACGAATCACACCTAGGGATTGCCGATCTAACAATTTTTTGTCTTTTTCTCCATTGAAATTTTGGTTTCTCTCCTAACAGAGGCTAATGCATGTTCTTTTGATGCAGCAGATCCTCAATTTGATTCTTCTAGAATCCAAAGTCTTTGCCATCGAATCAATCGATCTGCATCTTCCCTTCGTCCATTTTCGTCGCTCCTACTATTCCACCAAGCCAGACTCTAATACTAGTTGCTAGGAGTGTGAAATATAAAAGAGAAAATCAAAGAAGAAGATAAACGAATTTTTACATGGAAAACTCATTCAAAAATTAAAAAGGGAAAATCCATAATATTGCACTAGGCAATCTCTTAACTATCAATATCAGAGTTTCAAATTACAAGTTACAAGAGATATTGCCTCAATATATATTAGGAATCTAGGGAATACAAAATTAAGGGTAACAAGCCTCTTTGCTTTAAAATTACTTTATTCTATCAAACTCCACACCTCCAACAAAATAGGGTCGCCACCGATGTGTATACTATTGAGGAAAACTCCTATTAATTTTGAAGTTGACAAAACCTTCCATATTATTATAAGTCTGATACTTTTTCTGAACTAATTTATTCCAGGTATGTATATTCTGGAAGCTTAGAAGGAAAATAGTCAGACTTTACAAGTTGTCATATACCTTATTGAAGACCCACATAATCTAAATTCTTCAGACGCATAAGTTTTGCAGTCGCAGAAATTCTTCAGACGCATAAGTTTTGCAGACCCAGAAATTCTTCAGATGCAGACGCAGAAGTTTTTCAGATGCAGACACAAAAATTATTCAGATGCAAACGCAGAAATTCTTCAGATGCAGACGCAGAACTTTTTCAGATGCAGAAGCAGAAATTATTCAGATGCAGACGTAGAAATTCTTCAGATGCAGACGCAGAAGTTTTTCAGATACAGACGCAAAAGCTTTTTAGATGTAGACACAGAATACAGAACCTAACATAACAGCTAGTGATCTGGTATGGATTTCACAAAAGGAAATCTTTGATATCAATCTAAATCAAATTGATTGACAATAAAAGATTACGACAAGCATGCATTACAACGGATAAAACTCTACTTATGAAAACCAAGATTCTGATTGTATGGGCGACCAGAATTAGTAGGATTCAGATTTTATCAACCAATGGCTACTCAATCCATTTTATACAAATCTGTTCAAAGGTGAATATTGGAAGATGATCCTCTGAAGACTGTCCAACGGCTAGTTTGGAAGTGGAGGAGTATAAAAGGAGATCAACGAGGAGCAGAAGGTATAGAATAAAATCAAGAATCAACAAGTCCAAAGTCTGAGCATACTCCGATTCAATCTCTTGTCTTTCGTGAGCTTAAACGTGTAATCATTTGAGAGGTGTGGACAGTGTTATAAGTGTGTGCTTAGGTGTGAGATAGTGTGATCTATCAGTTTAGCATAAACAGCACCAGCTTCGGGAAGAAGTGCTTGAGTTTAGCGGCACAACTTGCTGTAACTTCTCATTGATTTGATTAGTGAAATCTAACCAGTAGGCTATAGCGTGGGAGAGTGGATGTAGGCTTATCAAAAGCCGAACCACTATAAACTTGTGTGCAATTTTTCTATCTCCTTTCTATTACTTTGCACATTGCACATCAGGAGCACTGTCTATATAAATTGTTTTGAATCTGAATTTTATTCAGACTCAACTGTGTTATTTCATTTCCGCTTAAATTCACAAAGATTGTTTTAGATCACCTATTCACCCCCATCTAGGTGATCCCTGCTAGCTACTTCAATTGGTATCAGAGTAGGTTGCTCGTTTATAGAAGTGTCTTACTTCTGAGTTAACGATCTATATGGCTAGCTATGGTGCTCCAGGTCTCATTGAAAGTCAAAGTAACAACAGACCACCATATTTCGATGGCAAGGAATACAGCATCTGGAAGAATAAGATGAAGGCATTCATTAAGTCAATTGATCACATGCAATGGGATGTCATTATCAGAGGAGTCAAGCCAAAAACTTCTGATTCAAAAGAAAATGCATATGCAAGCAAATCAAAAGATCCTCCTTTATCTCAAACTGAGATATCCAAAAGAGAAACCTTAGATTTCAAAGCAATTTATTCTTTATATTGTGCTTTATCTCCTATTGAATATAAAAAAATTGCTGCTTGTGAATCTTCTAAAGAAATCTGGGATACGCTTCACATTACTTATGAAGGAACAAATCGAGCCAAGGAAACTCAAATCAATCTTTTACTTGGGCAGTATGAATCCTTCAAAATGAAGCCTGAAGAATCAATTGCCGACATGTATGACAGGTTTACTGATATAGTAAACGATCTTGCATATCAAGGACAACCAGTTCCAGATGCAATAAAAGTCAACAAATTACTGAGAGGACTCACAATGAAGTGGGATAATATCAAAACATCTCTTCGAGAGACACAAAGGATCAAGCCTCTATCAGTAAACGAGTTGATTAGAACTCTGCAATCATATGAGATTGAACATCGGAATAAGGAGAATTAATCCAGAGATAATAAGTCAATTGCATTAAAGACTAACATTAATTCTGATGCAGATTCTGAAAATGAAGACGTTGACGATGAAGAACTAGCTCTCTTCATAAAAAAGTATAAGAAGATGAAGATCAGAGGAAGAAACCTCAAAGGAAAGAAGCTGTTTGAGAAAAAGAAGTCTACCAATGAAACAGAAAAATCAAAGGATGTTATATGCTTTCACTGTAGGAAACGTAGACATATCAAGCCTAACTGTCCACTTCTGAAAAAGAAGACTAAATTTGAGAAAGCAAAGAAGGCTTTAAAGGCAAAAACTTGGAGTGACACAGAATGCAAAGACAGTGACGACAATATCTCGAATTTCTGTCTAATGGCAAACTCAGATTTAGATTCTGATACCAAAGTGGAAATCGAGGTAAAGCATTCTGAAATGCCTATTGAAGTATCAAATTACATTGATGATCTATGCTTTGAATTTAAAGCTGCTCTTAAAAGAATCTCTTCTCTGAAAGAGGAAATTTCATCACTGAGGCAACAGGATATTTCACAAAAAGAAAAAATTGATTTCTTACAAAAGGAATTTCAACAAACCAAGGAAAGTCGAGATTTTCTTTCCAAAGAAAATGCTGCCTTGAAACAGGAAGTTGCAGACATTACTTCCAAGTTTTCAAAAGGATCAGAAACCTTGAAGCATATTCTTTCCATTCAAATTCCGTACTATAACAAATCTGGTCTTGGATTTGTGAAGGAAAGTAATAGCTTGATTGATTTTCCAAAAGTCAAGGAGAGAATAAGACAAAGACCTCCTCGACAAGTTTACAGAAATCATTTCAAAAGGAATTTTGTAAAACCTATAGGCCGAAGTGCTCTCAAATGCTCAAAATGTGGAGACCCACAGCATTTTGATAATGAATGTCCTAAGGTCTGGAGACCTGTTCATAGAGACTTTGTTAAGACAGCCTATACTAATTCTCAAGGACCCAAACAAGTATGGGTACCAAAGAAAACTTGAGATATTATATTTTTTGCAGGTTACCACAAAAAGAAAAAGAAAGTGGTACCTAGACAGTAGTTGCTCAAGACATATGACAGGAGATCCAAACTTATTCATTGATCTACAAAGTCAGAATTGTGGAAAAGTTTCTTTTTGGGGAAATACCAATGGAAAAATCATTGGCAAAGGAACAGTTGAAATAGGAGGATTGACAATCAATGATGTATCATTAGTAAAAAGACTCAACTATAACCTGTTAAGCATTAGCCAACTATGTGATACAGGTTTCAGAATCAACTTTCAAGAAAATACGTGCTCAGAAACAAACAAAGATTCTTCTCAAACATTCACAACAAGAAGACATGGCAACATTTATCTTCTAGATGTCAATCCAAGCTCCACTCATTGCTTAATCTCAATCAAAGAAGATGAGGATTTATGGCACAGAAGATTGGAGCATAACGGTATGAAACAAATCTCAAAGATCTCAAACAAGAAACTAGTTGAGGTTTGCCGGATTTAAAATACAAGAAAACAGAGTTATGCAATGCTTGCACTCTAGGAAAACAAGTAAGGAGTTCTTTTAAATTTATACATCATGTTTCCACTGATCGTGCCTTGCAGCTTCTTCATATGGATCTATTTGGACCAACCAGAACACATAGTATCGGTGGTAAGAAGTATTGTCTAGTTATTGTTGATGACTTTACAAGATTTACTTGGGTATTGATGACTTTACAAGATTTACTTGGGTGTTCTTTCTTACTCATAAAAATGAAGCATTTTCATATTTTTCAAAATTTGCAAAAAAAATTCAAAATGAAAAGGGCTATACCATTTCCTGCATTAAAATTGATCATGGAGGGGAATTTGAAAATCAAAATTTTTCAGATTTTTGTGAGGAAAATGATTTTCAACACAATTTTTCTACTCCATATACACCAGAACAAAATGGTATTGTGGAAAGGAAAAATCGTTCTTTGCAAGAAATGGCCAGAACCTTGTTGCTTGAAAGCAAGATTCCTTCCTATTTTTGGGCAGATGCAGTCTTTACAGCATGTTATATCATTAATAGAGTTTTTCTCAGACCCATTCTTGAGAAAACCCCCTATGAGCTTTATAAAGGTAGAAAGCCCAGTATTTCATATTTTCGAGTGTTTTGTTGTAAATGTTTTATTCTAAAAATCCAAATAACCACACTGGCAAGTTCGATGAGAAAGCAGATGAAGGACTATTCCTTGGATATTCCACTACAAGTAAAGCATACAGAGTTTTCAACAAGAAGTCTCAGACTGTGGAAGAAACAATGAATGTCAAGTTTGAAGAAAATATTCAGACTCACAAAGATGAATCTGAATCATCTTCCTATGTTCAAGGATCATCAGAAGCTCAACAAGAATTTCCAGACACTGTCGAACATACAGAAGGAGTAAAAGAAGATGTAACCCAGACTCATTCAGAACCCTCAGAGTCTGATATTATCCAAAAAGAAAAATTTGACAGAAATTGGAAACATAAATCCAGTCATCCAAAGAACCTTATCGTTGGAGAAATAGAAGACGATATCAAGACTCGATCTAAATACAAGGAGAACATCAGCAACTTGGCCTTGATATCAGAAATAGAACCAAAAGAAGTTGGTGAAGCATTATCAGATGAAAGCTGGATTGAAGCTATGCAGGAAGAACTTCAGCAGTTCAGAATCAATCAAGTATGGGAGCTTGTGCCAAGACCTAAAAATCATCCAGTCATTGGAACGAAATGGGTCTTCAAAAATAAATTGAATGATAAAGGAAAAGTTATTAGAAACAAAGCAAGACTGGTAGCAAAAAGCTATTTTCAAGAAGAAGGCATAGATTATGATGAAACATATGCACCAGTTGCCAAGTTAGAAGCCATTAGGTTATTATTAGCTTATGCTTGTTTTCATAACTTTAAATTGTTTCAGATGGATGTAAAAAGTGCCTTCCTAAATGGATATATCAAAGAAGAAGTTTATGTAGAACAACCACCTGGTTTCGAAGAACCAAAGAATACTGACTATGTCTATAAACTCAAAAAAGCTCTTTACGGTCTGAAACAAGCACCCCGTGCTTGGTATGAACGGTTAAGTAACTTCCTTCTCCAAAATGACTTCACTAAAGGTAAGGTTGATATAACCTTGTTCATTAAGAAAAAGGGTAAGGATTTTCTGTTTGTTCAGATTTATGTTGATGATATAATCTTTGGATCCTCTAACGAATTGCTTTTCAAGGAATTCTCTAATATTATGCAGAATGAGTTTGAGATGAGTATGATGGGAGAATTAGCATTCTTTCTTGGCCTATAAGTAAAACAGACCAAAAATGGTACATTCATTTGCCAAGAGAAGTATGCCAAGGATATTGTCAAGAAATTTAGATTGCAAAATTGCAAGAAAACAGACATTTCCATGTCTCATTCATCCAAATTATACAGAGATAAAAATGGTAAAAAGGTTGATCAGAAGGTATACAGAAGCATGATAGGTTCCTTATTGTATCTTACAGCATCAAGACCTGACATACTTTTCAGTGTGTGTATGTGTGCAAGATTCCAATCAAACCCAAAGGAATCTCATTTATCAGCAGTTAAGAAGATAATCAAGTATATTGGAACTTATCCAATGCTAGGTCTTTGGTATTCCAAAGATTCAGTTTTTACTCTTACTGGATATTCTGATGCTGACTTAGCTTGATGTAAAGTGGACAAAAAAAGCACTACAGGAACATGTCAACTGCTTGGAAATATGCTGGTATCATGGTATTCAAAGAAGCAAAATACAGTTGCACTTTCCACAGCAGAAGCAGAATATGTAGCCTTGGGAAGTTGTTGCGCACAAATTCTGTGGATGAAGCAACAGTTACAAAACTTTGGTATTGAATAATCAAATGTTGAAATCAAGTGTGACAACACAAGTGCAATCAATCTGACAAAGAACCCAATTCTTCATTCTCGAGTTAAGCATATTGAAATCAAACATCATTTTATTCGAGATCATGTTCAAAATGGTGATGTGAATATTCAATTCATTGATTCTAAGAATCAATTAGCTGATATATTCACAAAACCTCTTGATAAATCTTCATTTGAGTTCATAAGAAATAAACTGTGCATTGTGTATCCATTTTAGTGAATCATCTGTTAGACAGGAATTTTTCAGACTCAAATTCTCAGTCTGAATGTCCTTCTCAGACTCTAAAGAAAGGTACGTCCATATTTCAAATTTTGGCGGGTATATTTTTGGTATGATATTATCATATTTATTGTTTTGGAAGCAAATCAGGTACGTATCCTAATTTATCTGTTTAATTGTGGCTAATATATTATCTTGATATTATCATGTTTTCTTATTCGGGACTACTTTCTAAAAATTCATTTCTCTTCAAAGCCCTTCTGATATTCTAAACCTTTCTTCTCTTTTATAAACCTATTCGACTTTTAACAAAACCCTATCAGTTCGTACTTCACTCTCTAAATCCTTCCAATATTCAGAGCCGCTCCTCCTCTCCCTTCTCCAAAGATCAAAACTTTCTGTCTAAAAAGTGTTTACAATGCCTTTCAAGAGAAGATCTTCACGTATTCTCAACCAAGACTCCAAATCTATGGCATCGGCGGAACATCTGGAGATTTCAGATTCAGATTCAGAACATCTTGCAGTTCCTTCCGAAGCAACACCACCTAAACGTTCGTCATCGATCGGTAAAACCAATTTTCGCTTCAGCAGCATCAAATTTGTGTGGGAAACATATCAAAAGTTGAAAAGGTGCAATACTTCAGCATTAGTTCTTCATGAATGTCTGAGAGATAACGATCTTTTCTCTGAAGAACATCTTGTGGAAAGCTATACTCTTTTTTGCTCTAAACATGAAGCAGCTCCAGCGAACTCTGCACTAAAAGAATCATCTTCCAGCAAGGGGAAAGAAAAAGTCGGAGAATCCTCTAATTTCTCTGAAAAGGAATCTGGTCCTATAAGCCCTAAGTCAGTAAGTGCCTCAAAATTTGTTGTTCCCGATGATGATGCTAAACTTTTTGAAACTTTTGAGATGAAGGTTGGTATAGCATCTGGCTTGCCTGGTACAGAAGGATTATTCAGAAGCACTGAACATGATATGTTCTATAAGATGTTACTTGTGAGAGGAGTCATGAACTACAGAATAGTGGATTTTAACTAACTGGAAAAAGGTAGAAATTTCTGTAAAGCATCTCTTTCAAAACTTAGGAATTTATGAATTTTGCCTTCAATCTGCCAATGTTCATGCTGAATTAACTGCCTATTTCTATTCCAACCTTTCAATTCTGTCACCAAACTTGATTCAATTCACTGTTGGTGATAAGAAGTATGACTTACATGCAAATGAGTTGGCGAAGATAATTGGAGCAAAACACTCCAAGTTTACTCCTTTGGCAGTCAATCTTGAAGATGCTTCCAGGATAGCTTCTAAAAATCCAAATTTTGTTCATGATTCCAAGAAACATCTTTCCTACTCTGGCTTGTCCAAGCGATCTGTGATCTTGCATAAGATCATTATCAACTGCTTGAAACCCAAGGCAGCTTCCAAAACTGACATCTCCAAATCAGAAATCAAACTCATTTGGGCCATTCTGAAAGATCAATCATTTTCTCTTCCTCATATCATCATCTTCCATATGTACAGAACATTGCAAAAGGATAAGGGACAATTACCTTATGGTGCATTAATCTCTCGCATCTTCATGTTCTTAAACATATCCATTCATGATGATTTGCGAAAGACCCTTATTCCCTGTATGTATGTTGGAGAAAAGATGGTCTCCAAAATGAAGCTATTTGAAGGTGTCAAGGAATTAGTAAAAGGAAAAGAAATTCAACAGTCGGAGGCAAAGTCTTCTGGAAAGTCAAGAGAAACAGTGCAAAAGAAAAGATCTAGTCCAGCCAGCAAGAAGCCTGATTCTCCTACTCCAATCAAAGTATACAAAAAGAAAAGAAAAATTCTTCTGCATGATGAAAGTGATGAAGGAGAAGACCACTTTGAAACAGGACACACTGCAGAATCAGTTCATGCAGATCCTATAGCTTTTAAAGACCAAATACCGGTTCAGGGGGAGAATCAACCAAATTCAGCCACAGGGGGTGATTAGTCTGCACCAGAAAATGTAGAGGAACAGCCTTCGGATAATGCAACTATTCTATCTCTTCTGCTTGAGTTAAGGAAAAGCAAGCTGCTTTTGAACAAGATTTGAAGAATCTTCATAACATTGTTGAGAAAAATTTCAAAACTCATAATGTTCAGGCAGCTATGGATAAAGCAGAACTGGAAAAAGGCTATTGCTCTGTGTTCAACCAACATGGACAAAGCAGTGGGAGAATGCACTTCCAAGATCGAAGAAGCTGTTTCCATTCTGAAAAATTTTCAACTGATTCGCATTTCTTCTAAAAAATAGCCTATTTTTCTCTCCAAAACTATCTCATTTTCTTCTTAGTCTGTAATCCCAATTACATTTAAACTGATTGATTGTTTAATATCATTGATCTATTCTATTTTTTGTTGATGACAAAAAGGGGGAGAAATTATATGCAGATACATTATATGCAGATATACTCATGTCTATATGCAGGATCATATGCAGATGATCATATACAAGTTACATACAAAGGAAGAAGAAGACATAGATATCAACAGACTTTGCTTTTTCAATTTCAATCTGTGGCTCAATGCACTTAACATGTTTATTTACTTTCAAATTAATCTTAAATTAATTCAATATGCAGGAAAATTTTGTCACCATCAAAAAGGGGGAGATTGTTGAGGAAAACTCCTATTAATTTTGAAATTGACAAAACCTTCCATATTATTATAAGTCTGATACTTTTTTCTGAACTAATTTATTCTAGGTATGTATATTTTAGAAGCTTAGAAGGAAATTAGTCAGACTTTACAAGTTATCATATACCTTATTGAAGACCCACATAATCTAAATTCTTCAGACGCATAAGTTTTGCAGACGCAGAAATTCTTCAGATGCAGACGCAGAAGTTTTTCAGATGCAAGACGCAAAAATTTTTCTGCTTCTGCATCTGAAATTCTTCAGACGCAGACGCAGAAGTTTTTCAGATGCAGAAGCAGAAATTATTCAGATGCAAACGTAGAAATTCTTCAGATGTAGACGCAGAAGTTTTTCAGATGTAGACACAAAAGCTTTTTAGATGCAGACACAGAATACAGAACCTAACATAACAGCTAGTGATCTGGTATGGATTTCACAAAAGGAAATCTTTGATATCAATCTAAATTAAATTGATTGACAATAAAAGATTACGACAAGCATGCATTACAACGAATAAAACTTTACTTATGGAAATCAAGATTCTGATTGTATGGGCGACCAAAATTAGCAGGATTCAGATTTTATCAACCAATGGCTACTCAATCCATTTTATATAAATATGTCCAAAGGTGAATATTGGAAGATGATCCTCTGAAGACTGTCCAACGGCTAGTTTGGAAGTGGAGGAGTATAAAAGGAGATCAACGAGGAGCAGAAGGTATAGAATAAAATCAAGAATCAACAAGTCCAAAGTCTGAGCATACTTCGATTCAATCTCTTGTCTTTCGTGAGCTTAAACGTGTAATCATTTGAGAGGTGTGGACAGTGTTATAAGTGTGTGCTTAGGTGTGAGATAGTGTGATCTATCAGCTTAGCATAAACAGCACCAGTTTCGGGAAGAAGTGCTTGAGTTTAGCGGCACAACTTGCTGTAACTTCTCATTGATTTGATTAGTGAAATCTAACCAGTAGGCTGTAGCGTGGGAGAGTGGACGTAAGTTTATCAAAAGCCGAACCACTATAAACTTGTGTGCAGTTTTTCTATCTCCTTTCTATTGCTTTGCACACTGCACATCAGGAGCACTATCTATATAAATTGTTTTGAATCTGAATTTTATTCAGACTCAACTGTGTTATTTCATTTCCGCTTAAATTCACAAAAATTGTTTTAGATCACCTATTCACCCCCATCTAGGTGATCCCTGCTAGCTACTTCATATGCTAATCCGTCTCACATGCGACTGGACTATCGAACCTAAGAATCTTAGGTTCTGTTTGACCAATTCCTTCACAAATGCACCGAAGTAATATAGGATTTCCCCAATATTACGTTAGATTTCAAGTGTCCAATCAATCTAGATTTCCCAAACTTGATTAATGAAGACTCTAGTCTGATTTGAGTATTCAATCATATATTCATTTAGTGGTAGATAACAGAAGTTAGGATTTGAGAAGATCCAAAAAACCAAGGTTCTACTAACGGTTCAATCATATTCAATCATATTCATTTAGTAGTAGACTGCCGGTTCGAAATATTCGTGGTGCTCCAAGAGAAGAGACGGACACACACGACCTTCCAAGTACAAAATTTGTTACTTTTCTCAACCGTTTTTCCAGCATCAATCTCAACCTTGCTTGTCCTTGGAGGTTTCATATTGTCATCTCCACTTTAGTCCCACTCTTTATCGAACTTGGAAATCGAATTCTTGTTCCATTCTCAGTTGTAATGGTCTAAATCCCATCGCAAGTGTTGAGGTGGGGAAATTTACAAAAAAAGTTTTACATATATTATGTGGATGCTAATTCAATTCTGAACTTTTTAATTTGGCCAATTTATTTCTAAACATTTTAACGATTTATCAATGTAATCATTCCAGCTAAGTTTAGCTGAAAATCCCTAATGTGTATGTCGGTCGTCCTATATGACTTGATCGACATTGACATAGATGATATTTGCAATATTTTAAATATTTTTTGAATATTTTCCTTCCTATCCCTTTTCTTTTTTTCTATTTCCCTCCACCAGTCGCCAGGACCTTGACAATGGTCTGCGAGTGCGGATTTGGCGAGGACGACGCTCGCTAGAGGCCTGCGAGGGCATAATAGGTGAAGCCCTTACCTGTGGCCAAGACCTCTGTCAAGCCCCGATGACCGATGGAGGGAAATAGGGAAAAAAACAAAAAAAGAAAAATTTTAAAAGAATTATAAAAATTGTCCACGTTAGCATCGATCATGTCACGTGAGATGATCGACGTTGATTAGAATGTAATTACAGTGACAAATCGTCCAAAGATCTATGATTAAATTGGTTAAATTAAAAAGTTTATAATTGAATTGGCATTCGTATATAACTTTTTCTTGTAAATTTTCTTATTATGAAGTAATGGTGAAAAGTGATGCAGTTATCTTCACAAAAAAGTTGAGAGTTATGTACACGTAGGTGTCAACAGGTAGTAAAGGGATTGGGGGTTGGATTAGAGAGTACTAAGGTCGGGATTCAATTCCCGTGAGTAACACAAGCACTTATATATAGAAGAGAGGAGTGAGAAAAAAAATTAAAGAAATAATTATGTGACGGTCCTTGATTTCCTTTGAAATTGGCAATATATTTGGACTACAAAATCCGTGCCAAAAGTCAAAAACCTATTCTCGAGACAAGGCTATCAATTCATCTGACCCATGTCCGTCCCACGTTTCAGATTCCGCCATCCACCGTTCCACCTCGTCGCTTCTCTCAGTCCCCGCTGAACGACGCCACGTGAAGCCCACCTACCGCAACCCGACAGCGTCGATGTCGCACGTTGTTGCACGGGCGTCCCCGCCCCTTCTTCATCGGGAGCATTCATGAGTTGCCTATTTCTCGGGTAAAGGTTGGGTGCGATGCTTTTGTCTCCTCTCCGGCTGAGAGGCTCGGCTACACGACGAGAAGTCGGCCCTCTTTCCGCTTTAATACGCGGCGATCCACCCGCTTGCCATGCACGCCACCTCCCGTTTCTGCCAGAGACACTCGTCTTCGTGCATGCATGCGCTTCCTTCCCTGGCTCCCCCCACGCGCCGCGTTCTCATCCTCTTCCCATCACTCTCTCTGTCTCTCTCTCTCTCTCTCTCTCTCTCTCTCCACCAGAGCCTATATATACACTTGCAGACGCCACCATCGATTGTAAACCAAGATATCGACAGCGAAAGATCAAGATGGCGCTCAAAGCGAGTCTCGTGTTCCTCTCTCTTCTCCTGGCTCTGGCCTCGGCCAAGCAGGACCCGGAGGTGAGGCAGTGCCGGCACCAGTGCAAGGTCCAGCAGCAGTTCTCCGAGAAGCAGCAGCGGGAGTGCGAGCAGCGGTGCGACGACTACTACCGCCAGAAGCAAGGGCCCGAGCGTGAGGAAGGCCGAGAGGGAGGCGACCGGTGGGCGGTTGAGGACGAGGATGACCGGAAGCAGCTGAGGGAGTGCCAGAAGCATGAGAGGCAACAGCAGAAGGGACGGAGCAGGGAGCGGTGCGAACAACGCAGCGCTGAGACGTACGGGCGGAAGGGAGAGGACCAGCCGGGGAAGAGGAGAGAAAAGGAGGAGCAGGAGGAGAGATGGAGGAAGTGGGTTAGTGAGAGGTACGAGGGGGAGGAGGAGGAGGAGGAGGAGGAAGAACAAGAGAGAGAAGGACGAAACGATCATCCTTACGTCTTCGAGCAAGAGCACTTCAGCACCCAAGTTGAGACCGAGCACGGAAGGGTCAGCGTGCTCCCCAAGTTCACCAAGAGGTCAAAGCTCCTCCGCGGGATCAAGAACTTCCGGCTCCGGCTGCTCGAGGCTGAGCCCAACACCTTCATCGCCACGAGCCATTGGGATGCCGACGGCGTTCTCTTCATCGTCGAGGGTACATAATATACCTCACAAGTTCAATTAACTCGTTAGGAAAGTGAAGGCTACGTGAATTTGATTTGAATTGACCGAGTTCTTGTGATTGTGGGCGCCTGTGCGTGTAGGAAGAGGTACGATCACGCTGGTGCGAGAGAACAAGCGGCACAGCATCAACGTAGAGGAAGGCGACATAGTGAGGGTCGAGGCCGGCACTCCGGTCTACATGATCAACAGGACCAAAATCAGAAGCTTGTCATCGCCAGGCTCCTCCAGCCAGTCAACCTCCCCGGCCATTTCGAGGTGAACAACTCATTCATTACATGAAATTGTCTAAAGTTCTAATCTAATTAATGGGGTTTAGTACATCTTGAAGACATTGATTTCTTTTCATTGTTTTTTGGTCAATTCCTGCTTGGCAGGCCTTCCATGGAACTGGTGGTCATAACCACGAATCATTCTACACAGATTTCAGCTGGGAGGTTCTTGAAGCTACCTTGAAGGTAATGAATTAGGTTAACTCATGAGATTTGGGTTAGCGGAGACTAGAATCCCTCAACTCATCTATTAATAACATTTCTTCAATACTAGTTTAAAATTTTGTACTTCAATCATGCATACATGCAGACGGATCGGAACAAGTTGGAGAGGCTGTTCGGGCAACAGCAGCAAGGAGCCATAGTGAAATCCTCGAGGGAGCAGATCCAGGCGTTGAGCGGGAGCGAGGAAGGCGGCCGGTGGCCCTTCGGCGGCGAGACGCACGGCATGAAGGGCTCGCACTCCTTCAACCTCTTCAACAAGCGTCCTTCCCACGCTAACCAGCACGGCCAGCTGTACATCGCCGACAGACACGATCTGGGAGAGCTGGAGGACATGGACGTCATGATCTCCTTCGCCAACATTACCAAGCATTTGTACACTTCAGTATAGTAATTTGCGAATAGGTGTTCGAAAAAATACCTCAACATCTTTCGTTAGTATTGTATATTGATTAATCTCGTATCTAACTATAGAACCTAAAAAAGATGGGCAGGGTTCCATGATCGGTCCATTCTACAACTCGAAGGCCACCAAGATATCCTTCATGACCGACGGCGAGGGCTACTTAGAAATGGCATGCCCTCACCTCTCGTTGCATGGCGGCCGAAGCTCCCACCGCCACCGCCACCAACAGGGCGGCAGCCAGACTCGGACCTACCACAAGGTGCGGGCCCGGCTGAGGCGCGGCACCACGTTTATCGCCCCGGCAGGTCATCCCGTGGCCACCATCGCATCCAAGAACAGCAACCTCTGGATCGTGTGCTTCGAGGTCAACGCCGAGAACAACGTCAAGTACCCTCTCGCTGGGAAGAGGAACGTAATCAGCCTGATGGAGAGGGAGGCGAAGGAGCTGGCGTTCGACTTCCCGTAGCGGGACGTGGAGAGGGTCTTCGAGGGCCAGGACGAGGAGTTCTTCTTTGCCGGGCCTGAGAGGTGGCAAGAGGAGAAGAGAGGCTACGCCGATGAATGAAGAGAGAGTACTTAGGCGGAGGCGAGTGATCAGGTTTCGGGCTATGTGAATATAGAATGTGTATTAGAGGAGAACACGCTAAGGAAAGAAGGGGAGATGTAAATAATACTGCGAGAAGCTTAACATAAATAAGACGGAATGCTTTGGCCAAGGCTTTTTGGGTCTTCTCTTTCGTGGAGATTGGTGCGGGTGTCCGGTTAGTTCAGACTACAAAGCAATTAGTGAAAGTTAGAGGATATATTTGAGGAAAAAGTCAAATGATTTTTGACAAAAGAAAACAAAAGGTCACGATGGAGATAAAGTCAAATGATCGTCCAAGCCAAGGATCCTCGGATCCCGGATTCTTAAGTCTGCTGTTCCTGTTTTAGTTGCAATAACTTTTTGTTTGTGGCATGTAGTTTCGATTCTCAGTTGCATCAATTAGTTCTAATTTTTCAAATTTAATCAGTTTGTGTCATATCTTTCATCGATAAATTTAGGGTACTAAGTCAAACAAAAAAAGTTCTAAACTATGTTACCGGCACACATTTGGTATTTTTTTATAACACAAAAAATCCTAAATTATGCCACTAGGATATTTTTATCATAATTTTTTTTCTTGCAACATAAAACAATCTCAAATTTATATTTATGTGACATATTTACATTCTATCATTGATCAGTTAAAATAGCGTTATTTTAATTTCACTTAAGCCACTTGAGAGACATGTCAAAACATTATCCATGTGACAGATTTTTAACAATTCTTATTGACAGAACTTTAATGGATGATAAATATGTCACAGTAGCATGATGTAGAATTTTTTGTTGTTTTTACCCTAAATTTAATTTTTATTGTAGTTTTGTGATTTTTTTTTCAATTATCTGTACTTTTATCAAAACCTTTCAAATACTTTTTATCTTCAAGTTTTACTCTTCTCAAGTTCCGCGGCCCTAACTGCACCTTGCCCGTCTATTTGGCACTTGCTCTTGTATTTGAAAAATGAAACAAATTAACTGTGAATGCTAGAGTCGCGTCCGAAAAAGTTGACCATGATTGAACAATTGGTTTTAGATGTTTTGTAATAAATAAAGTTAAAAAGCTAAGGGTGCGTTCGTTTGAGGGAAAGAAATTCTCGTGAATTAATTTTCGAGCTTTCACAAAAAAAATCAGTCAACTGAAAATCATTTATTGAATAATATGAATGCTATTGCTAATATTTTTTTAAGTGTTCATATTTTCGATCATTTTTAATGTGACCGTTTGACCAGCATATAATTTTTATGATGAAATGAAGCAGCTTTTATTTATGAGAGTTAATACCACAGAAAACTCAAAACTTTACCCACCGTGACATAAATATCCCAATCTTCTTTTTTTGTGTCCCTAAAAATCCTAAACTTGCCAATTGTGATACAAATATCTCAAACTTTTTTTGTGCCGCTAAAAAACCCCGAATTTATATCAATTTGATAAATATACCATACTTTGGGGGTTTTTTGTTTTTGCGATATTTGCCCTACCTATTATAATAAAGATTTGGTTTTTAACACTAAACGTAAAATGAACGCACCGGTCCGGTTCTCAATCCCAATCTTTTCAGGATCGGAAGTTATGTAATCAGCTCCGGTAAGCGATCCGCCTAGTTTCATCATCTCTTGGGCCTAATTCGGATTGGGCCCGTCACTAACCAGGCCTCGAACCCACCCAAAAATCTGACGATTCATTTCTTCAGCCCCCGAAAACAAGGAAAAGCAGCAGCAGCATCTGGGCGGGAAAATTTCCCAATCTCCCGCACCTCGCCTCCCTCTTTCTCATCACGCCCGCTTTTGAAGACGAAGAAGAAGACGAAGCTGATGAAGTGAAAGCATCGTCGTCCTCCGCCATTTTCGTCTTCCTTTCCATCCTTCGAGGTCGCGAAGGATGCCGCCGAGAAAGAGGGCCAATCCCTCCTCCTCCTCCTCCTCCTCTTCCGCGGCGGCGGCGGCGGCGGCGGCGAAGAAGCAGAACCAGAACCAGGCCTCCCAGCCTTCCAAGTACGGGATTCAGCGCTTCTTCGAGCGCCACTCCCAGCACGCCGTCCCCGCCTCTCAGGACCCTCCGGAGCCGCGACCCGCTGCGGCGCCGAGCTCGAAGGCTGGCCTTGATTTGGGGAAAATCGATCGTCGGAAGCCGTCGGGAGATAGCGGGCGGGCCCGGAGAAGTTTGAGGGATTTGGACGCTAATGCGGCTGATTCGAATCTCCCGGGCGGCGGGGGCGCGTGGGGTTCGAGGGCTCTGAGCTCGGACATTGCTCCGGCGGAGTCGGGCTTTGAGAATGCAAATGAGAATCGCGTGGTTGAAGCATCGGAGAGGCTGGAAAGCGGGGTTGTTTCGAATTGCGTGTCGCAAAGTATTCCATCGGATAACTTGTTGAGGACTGGGGGTCACGGGGAGGGTACTGTTAGTCCCGTTGTAGTTTCGCCGGAGTTGATGAAATCTACGTCTGTTAAACGCTTCAAGTTTTCACCGGGAATGGTAAGAACTACCTGTCATGCCTGAAGGTGATGGCATATTGAGAGTAGCGTGTTACTTGTCGTAAGGTTAATTAAATTTTCAAACTTTGGTTCTTCTGCTTCTTGAGTCATCAGGTGCGGCATACTAGGATTGTTATCACAGGAGTCGCCAAGTAAATTCAACGAAAAGATTTAAAATTTTAACTTGGACATGCATGAAATGCTTTCTTTTATCTCCTGTTTTACGGCTATGGCCCATTGTAAGGAGTTCTTTTGTTAACGTCATTGCTTGGACAACTGCCTACTGACCATGCATTTCGGGGGAATCTCGAATGACAGTCGATTAAGCAGAGCCAGGATGATGGGGGTGATGAAATAACTTGGAAGATATCACCTGTAAATGAGCGCTTGCAAACAGTTTCCAAGCACATGCCTGAGACAATAAAAGTTCTAGCTGAATCGTCAAGGCTTAACTCTTCATACATTCAGCAATGCTCACGAATCAAGGTACAATTCCCGCAGAGTTTTTTCTTGCTTTTCAATATTGTTTTGACTCTTAAATCCAATCGAATAAGAATTTGCAGAGTACGCGAGAAGCAGTTGGCACTGGTGGAATGTGCCTTTCATCACCCTTTAAGAAGGCTTCTGGAAGATCTTGCTGTGCAAATTCATTGGTTGGGAAAGAGGTCAACCCAGATAAGAATATGGATCATGAAGGAAAATCAAGCAAAGTCATTACTACCCAAGTAGCCAGTGAACAAAGTCCTTTTCAAACTCCTCCTTCCTTATCTTATTGCCAGGATAAGGTAATTAATTTTATCTATGCAAGATGCCAGTTAGTTCTTTCTGTTCTCATGGTACTAACAGAACAAGGGCCGACAAGAGGAAAGCAATTTTGCTTCTGAAACAGGTTGCTTGAACTATAATAGTCTTTTTCAGGTGTGAGCTTTTTAATAGTTCTAGGAGATATTACGGCTTTGTTTGGGAATTAGGGAAAATGGGAGGATTGAAAATTTGGTTGGAGAGTTTTGAAATTTTAAATCCTTTTTCTGAGTACGAAGGGAAGGGAAAGTTTAAATTTGGGTGTAAATTCCTCTCTTTTTTCAACTCCCACTCTCCCAAAGATAGCATAAAAGAATTAAAAACCAATTTCCATCCTTTCAGTTTCATTCTTTGCATTAGTTCTCGCTTGCATTAGAGTATGAGAATTCCTCTTTTGACGTTTTCTCCTACGCTTTCTTGTGCAGCCAGCTAACGGCACTGCCTGCAATGGAGTATTGAATGAGCTTGGACTGAGGCAGCACAAAAAGGTTTTCAGTGCATGGCCCCATCTATTTTTGTGTTTCCTATTGCCAATCATTTTTCATTTCTATTTACCAAAATATAGCTGTGCTAGGTTCAAGCAATATTTGAATTATAGGCTATTAATATGTCCCGTCCTTCTTCCTTAGGACATATTGCTGGCCGTATCACCAGCCTTATCTCGTTTGTTCCTTATCCTGTTAGGCATTGCTTGAGCTTTTAGATCAAGTTGAAGATGCCATCTCCATCGATGAACCACTTCCTAATGTGCTCAAAGGATGCTCATCAAAAGTTCGGAATGGCAAGTCTTGTGAATTACCTGTAAAAGTTCGTCGTGATGCAAGAGTTGTAGTACCACAGAAGGCCAATGTGGCATCTTTAGATGACATATTCCTAGTATTGGAGGTGCGCTGTCCTTCCATTTTGATGAGTTTCATCACACAAAGGAATTGCTTTAAAAGTTCATGGAATGGTGTATGAATTTCTGTACATTAATTGTTTTCTTTGAGCCAGGTGGCAGAAAACAGTGGGTCTGCTGATTCCGGTTGTGGTCAATCTCCTTACAAGGTTGTGAAAATTTTCTTTATGGACATCTGGATTTTATGGAGGTGATAAATTGTGGTCATAAAATGCTAATTCAATCATTTTTTTTCATTTCAGGTTCTCCGCTTGTTGAATGAGCAAAATGGAGAGGAAAGGACTATTCATTTATGGGATGAGTGGTGGGTTGCTTGAGGTTAATATTATTGTACTTCTTTGTTTGCTGCTTTACCATGGGCATGATTTCTGGTGCTCACGGCATTTTCTTTATCTCTCAAACCATGCTAAAGTTGCATTTGGTAGTTCATAGGATTTAGGTGACTTTGCTACAAGACAAAGTATTGCTGCTGGATAGAATTTTTGGATATATATAGCACTTTATTTTTCTCTCTAAAATCTTGATGTGGCATCTTCTTGTGAGGCTCCTTCTCTCTAAAAGCTTGATTTGACGTCTTATCATGAGGCTCCTTTTTAATTTCGCCCCTTTATCTTACCCTGGAACAAATCTGGTGAGTCTAATCACCTAGAGATGTTTCCTTATTTTCTTGGACTGCATCTTGAGACAAAGCTTAAACAATGACAATCTTTGATGAGGTAATGTTATGGTTGTTGACTGTTGCTTGTGTATAAGAAGCAGGGAATCTATTAATCACTCTTAAATTGCGAGCTTGCTTCAGATATTTGGTCCTACTTCCCATCGGAAGATGGTTCCTTTGGGTTATGCCACTGTCCAATTTTCTTTTTTCCTGTGTTTTCTGGTAAAGTTTTGGAGAGCTCTACCTGTTTGCATTACGGTGGATTATTTGCCTTGAGAGTGAACAGAAGTTTAGAAGGTTAAGAGATGGCGTAGGGGTTTTAAAAAGGCTTTTTTACTCTATTATATTGCTGAATGCGGGATGCCTAATCATGTTTACTTCTTGTAGTTTTTATCTTTTCTTATGAATAACCCTTTTAGGTCTTCTTTACACATCAACTTAACCCATTTCTCTTTCTTTGCTAGTGAGTTTTCCTTATTAATGAGAAAACTATTAGCATTTAATAGTATAATCATAAAAATGAATGCAGCAAATTGTGATTCTTTCAGTGGGTTGGCAATGGATTTTCCGAAATATTTTCTAGTCTCTATCCTTTTAGACTATCTTTTAATTTTTTCATAATTACTACCTAATGGTTTATGTCGATCTTTCAGTTCTTGGCTAGTAAAGTGTCTGTGTATATGAAAAAAGAGTTGTCCTGTTTGTTGCCTTGCATGCTGATCAAAGTTGTCCTTCTTTGTTTTCCAATCAATCTAAAACCTCCCTTTAATTATTTAAATCTGCTGTCCATCTACTTCTGATGTCTCATGCATGTTGTTTGCCGACTCCTTGTTGGACTTTGTTCTCTATTTTTAGCCTAGCCAGCGCCATGTTGCACTTGATCTATTCCTGAAATTATAATGTTGTTCTTGGTCAGGTTTTACAGTGTTATTTCACCTGGAGACACAGTAAATGTAATTGGGCAATTTGGTGTCCAGGGGAAGTGTGATGTGAGTAGGGACCGTCATTTTGTGATTGTTCACCCAGATCTCCTAGCGTCTGGAACTCGGGTAATAATTGGTTACTTAAGTATTCTCTGAAATATATTGCATTAGCGTATGGACTCAACAGTTCTTGTTGCCCTAATGCTCACTTCTCTTGGCCCAGTTTTTGAGCTTTCTATGCCATTCTCTGTACTTGTAGCTGTTTTGATATTATATAAATCATCTGGCCACATCATGTACTTTTAGGTTGCCGCAAGTTTTACCTGCCCAAGGCGAACTGTCCTGGATGAGAGGTTAAAATCCTCTGAGTACTCAACTGCAGCATTAATTGGAACCTTGCTGCATCAAATTTTTCAGGTTTTGTTCTGAAAACTCCCCTTACTACGTTGTAGCATTGCAAAATAATATATTCATAAAATTCCTTACAAAGTTCTGCCATGAAATCCATTTTCCATTATGGTGACCATTTGCAGGCTGGACTAGTGAAGGAGGAACCCACGAAGGAATTTTTAGATGAGTGTGCTGGTGTAGTGCTCCAGAAAAATGTTGAGAGCTTGTATGCTTGTGGAGGTAAAACCCTGTAAAAGTGTTGCTTTGTTATGATATGAAGTTCATGATTGAAAAGATATTAGGGGCTTTTTCTTTGATTGGGCTTAAGAAAGGCTGTTTCACCAATGAAGTAGGCCTTTTTTTGGTGAATGTGTGTGAATCTTTTCGTTATTTGATGAAGATTATCACCTGTCACATCTTGACATGTCTTGTAGAAAGTTCTTATGTCCAATTTGGAATTACAGTTAGTGAGAAAGATATCCTTAATACTTTGATCGAGGCAAATGCAAGATTGTTGAACTGGATTATCCTTTTCAAGAATTCACAGGTATGATGATTATTATCTCATTTAAGCTTCTCTTGATTGCTTCAACACTCCTTTACATATGAATCAAATCCCCCCCTCCCCTTTTAATTATTCTATTTTTCAGGTACTGGATTGGAAAAGAGAGGGAGAGAGAAATACTCAAACTACTATATCCTCACTCAAAATGGCTTAATGAAAAATTACATTCATAGGAGGCCAATATGTAGAGCACGGTGACACTTACATAAAATCCAAATTACCTTATTTAGCATCTACCTACCAACCTATTCTAATCCTATTGGACGTACTTCAATAGATTAAAAAATTGTCTTCTTGATACTAGGTTTAGTTTGTTTTTAATAGATTCCGGTGAAAGATACTTGTGTGCCTATTGAACGAGATAGAAGTTTTGGTTGTTCAATTCAATTAATTCATGTTTTTTGAAGAAAAACTTTGCCCTATATATTTAAGCTGTCGAGAAACTCACCCCTGATGTAAATTTAGCATATTTCTTAACACTCTCCCTTGTGCCCCAGTGACTGTTGATGAGATAACTGGGGAATCTACAAGAGTAATGATATAGATAAAACTAATTTTCACACTTCTGTTGTAGGCCAAATCCCAACCTTTGCGTAAGGGGAAATGTGGCAGCAATTACATCTTAAATCATGCCTTCGTCTAAGATTAAAACGATTTAGATTAAACGATATATTTCCAAAAAATTCCACAAATTTGATGATCATAATAGACCAAATTGCATATGGACTAATCAATCTTTGAAATTTTTTGAGGATTGGACTATTAAAATATCTTGCTAATCTCATGGACCAAGTAGGGCCTGAGCTAAACTCTTGGTTGGTAATTCTAAACATTAAACTTTTTGATAATTGGGGGCATGGGTAATTGAATCAGTTCACTGGCCGGCAAATGTCTGTAACTTGATCAGCAAGCCAACAGATGGTGTTTTTTGTTCTCTTCTTTTGGCTGATATTTTCCCTCTTACAACTCTCTTCGAGGTTTGCTGGATACTAATAAGGTGAATTGATTTAGTTTGTATTTATTCCACCTCACTGCCTTGATTCCAGAAGAGGCACCTCAAATCCATTTTGTTCTACAGCAAAGACTTGCCATCCTGTTCCTGCTCTTTGCATTGCATCTTCATTTATAAAATTTATTTTACAATTCTTAATTGATTGGAATATGTGGATCTCATAAATTGCTGCCAGTTTCAGAAAGCTCCCACAGTTGATTTTGGATCTGATGATGGGCTTAAGAAGGTCAATATATCTGAGGTTAGATGTCCAGCCATTTCTTATTTCTGATAGATCCTTACTCATTGATTTGCTCCCCTGTATAGGCACTTTATTTTCAGGGTCCATATGAAAAATCTAGTTTTATTGTGAATTCTCTGACATCTGATGCTACTTGTCTGTATTGGAAATGAATCCATGAGATGACTATTCTTTTAATTTTAACTAGAATCACATGCATTTTGTTTCTCTGACAAGGGCCCCAGGACCTCTTAACTGTAGAAAAAAGTATCAGAACCATAATCATATTATGCTAATATTATATATTTCTTGTTCATGTAAATTCATATGCATATTTGTCGGAAATATCTCATTTTTCATATCCTCTATTCTTATGTATGCGCATGGTTAAAGAGCTCCAGAATATCTTCATGCAGGTGATTGATATAGAGGAGATGTCATGGGCACCCAAGTATGGATTAAAAGGAATGATCGATGCTTCCGTCAGAGTAATAGTTGAATCAAATACTTCTGGAGTTGTGGAAAAGATTGTGCCTTTAGAGTTCAAATCTGGCAAAGGTCCTAATGGGCAGGCATGTCTGTATGTACCACTGTTGTTCTTATGGATGTGCTGAGGAGTGATGAATGCAGGACTCTTTTAGAAATCATTTATGCCATTATCATCAGCATCTTTTAATTTATAGTTTTACATATTCGCAGTCATCGATGGAACATCGTGCGCAAGTGATATTGTACACCCTCCTTATGTCTGAAAGGTTTGCTAGAATTAGCCTTTTTTTCTGATATTCATGCCCTGTATTGGAGCAATGTTTTTTGTTGCTTTTGTTACTTTCTTTTGTCTATTTGCAGATACTTGAAGCCGATTGATTCTGGTCTTTTGTATTACCTCCAGTCAGATCACACTCATGTAAGGTTAAATTTTATCTCTGTGGTTGTATTGTAGGTTAAATTTTATCTTTGTGGTTGTTTTTAGTTTCCTGCATGTCAAGTTTGCATTGATGACATGTGAAGGGAATTACTGTTCGAAGATCTGACTTGGTGGGTCTGATCATGCGTCGAAATGAACTTGCTACTTATATCCTCAAGGCGTTAACAACTCAGCAACTCCCCCCAATGTTACAGGTCAGCATATTTGCCATCTTTGACAGTGTCTTAATGTAAACACTTTTTCTTACATTTTGTTTGTAACCGTTTTCTCAGAGTCCTAGTATTTGCAAAGGTTGTCGCCATATTGATGTGTGCACCCTCTATCACAAGGTAAAACTTTATCCTTAAAACTCCAATGGTTTAGTTTTCTGGTTTCCTTTTTCTTTTTGTTGTCCAGTCTATTAAAGTTTTGGATAATATGTTAGAATGATGTATCCTTTCTGATAGCATTAAGCGAGATCAGATTCCATGTTCCCCTTTTGAGCCAAGCAAATATTTTATCTTCTGAAGTTAGTTAGCTTGTCATTTGTCTAAGTGCGATTACTCAAACACAGATTTTTTTTATGTATCATGACAAATACAATAATTTCGGTTTGTATTGAGGTGTATGACGAGTGGAGATTATCATGAACTGACAGATGGTGAAATTATAGATTTTGTCAATTATAGGGATTTAAAATTTGGCAACACCAAATCTGCATCCAATCAGCTTTAGATGGGTCCTGGTTAATACAGCCAATGTTACTTGTCTCTTGATACTCATTCATTCAATGGTTTGCAAATGACTGATAACTCAGCTATATGCCTCCAATACTAGGCTTAAATTAAATTATTGGCATCTAGTTTCTTTTGGATTGTGTGTTGACAAGGATATTTTCAGTGTGGCATGAAATTCTTGCTGCAATATTTAATGCTCATCCAATGGCCAAAGCACACTAGTCACCTGTGGAGTTACTACCCTTGGTTGCTGAAATGATTACAACTCTACAGGCACATGGGGGAAACACAGAAAACAGCGGACTGGGCAACCTTTTCAATGCATACACTGACCACTTAACTACTGCACATTCTGATTTCTTGAGACATTGGGATCGGTTGATCGACTTAGAAGCTAGAGAGGCAGAGGTGCAAATGATGTTACCAAGTTGCGGTTGATAATTCATAATCAGAGAAATAAATAGATAACTGACTAATGTATTTTGAGTTTTCAGCACAGGAAGAAAGAACTATGGAGGTCACGAAATTCAAGGCGTGATGAGTCTGCTTGTTCCCTTTCTTCTCTTGTTCTCGACACGTCAGATAAAGTGACAAGTTGCACACCTTCTAGAGACAACAGGTTTACCTATCAATTCGTGGGTCAAACTTTGACTTCCGAACAAGTGGAAAGATTTGTTGGAAATACTCCAAGTGCTGGAGATTCTACGACAACTGGTTTTGCTTGCAAACTTTCAAGGGGAGACATTGTGGTATGATTTTCCTGTCGTATGTGTCATACCACTTTATTGTGTTTTCAATTCATGTCAATTAGGGAAGAATATAAGTTCCCATCCTTAAAGGAAATGTACTTGCGTATACATGCTAAATTATTGTAGTTCATCCTATTTTGTAATATTCTTATCATTCGGGACACACTTCTCTACTTTCCTTTAGTAATGATGATCTAATTAATACTTTATTTAGATATTGAGCACTGAATCTGGCCAGCGAGCAATTGCCAGTGGAGTCATTTCTGATATCAGCAGCTTCCATGTTTCTGTAAGAAAATGTGTGGTTGTACTTATTTATTTATTTATTTTTTGGTAAGGATGGTTGTACTTATTTATGCTACTAAAAGTAGAGAAAGCTTCATTTGATTTTATCTTTTGTTAGTGAGCTCTTAAAACCCTGCAATTCCTAGGTGTCTTTCTCCAAGCGTCTACGGCTTCCAGGAAGCAGTCCTCTGTCTGAGGTGCAAGATCTCGTCAATGAGGTGTGGCGTATTGACAAGGACGAAATTATAACATCCTTTGCTGTTATGAGGTACTGTCTTTTCCATTTCTAATTTAGTTGATTGAGAATTTTCCTTGTTGGATTAAGCTATATGCTTCCAAGTAGATCCATTCAACAGTATTTGTTATTTCTTAATTGGGAAGGTTCAACCTTGTACAACTTTTTCGGCAAGATGCACAAAGTTCTCATCTTAGGAAGATGATTGTTGACCTCGAGGTGAGTTTGTCACCAGTTTCATACCTAACTTCTACTGGTGTAATCTGCTAATTTTGGCAACTGGTTGTTGACTTGCACTTGCCAATTCCACATAGCCTCCTAGATTTGACAGTGGATGCATATTTAGTCAAGACCCTGCTATATCCTACGTATGGTCTGAGGAGAAATTAAATGATGACCAGCGTCGAGCAATAGTTAAGGTCCTCTCTAAAACTTAGCCGTACTTTATCGTATTTTTTCCCTCTTGCTCAATAATCATTGAAATGTGTTTTTCACAGTCCTAGTGATATTGTTTCAGATACTTACAGCAAAGGATTACACCTTAATACTGGGAATGCCTGGAACAGGCAAGACATCAACAATGGTGCATGCTGTGAAGGCCTTGTTAATGAGAGGTGCATCAATCTTGCTTACGTCCTACACAAACTCTGCAGTTGATAATTTGCTTATCAAATTGAAGGATCAGGTCATTATTTAATGCTTCTCGCAACATGTACATTACAAAGGAGTAGACCCATGTTAGAATTGCTAGTTTTCATTCTGTTTTGAATTTTTCAGCCCTTGTAAAGTTTAGCTAGAATATAACGATAGAAGGAACATTCAGAAAGAGTGTTACTAAACTTTGGGGTAGAATGTAATTCCAGGTCATTTCAAAGTAAAAACACTGAACTGATCATCTTCGCCTCAGTTGTTTTTCTCTTGCCACACACATCACCTGTAATATATTGACGTAAATTTAGTTTATCTCTACCCCATGGAGAATTTACATTTCCAAATCAAGTGCGAGGATAATAAGAAACTTTCTATCCTTTGTAAGAAACAAAAACAAGAGCCATTGTTT
Source organism: Syzygium aromaticum (assembly GCA_024500025.1). NCBI lineage: Eukaryota > Viridiplantae > Streptophyta > Magnoliopsida > Myrtales > Myrtaceae > Syzygium > Syzygium aromaticum. Next base: position 15,957,687 of record CM044888.1, on the reverse strand, counting down.
GGGTGCGACGACCTCGAAAGGGGGGGGGGGGGGGGGTGAGAGGGGGCGCCACAAAGGTGGGTTGATAAACTGATACTTTTACTAGTGAGATTCCTTCTATCCTTATGGTGAAGTTGCGGATCGCATCTAAATGTTAGATAGGCGAAAATATGTTAAGCATGGTTAAAAACTTAAAGCGGTTTACTTATCTATTTCTTGATTTGTTATTTGTCTTGTATGCAGGACATTGCAAATTATTGATCAATATTTATTTTCAATTTGGTATTTTTTTATATTCTTGGACCAACTCAAAAATTGAAGTTATGATTATGTCAATTCTGAATTTAATTGTAAATGGACAAAACTAACAAAGTTTGGAACGTGGCAGCACAGCTAAAAATTAAATTTCATAAAGCAAATAAGACTTAGTATGATGCAAAGTCAGATATTTAAGCAATTTGGAATGATTATGTGGTCAAGGGTAAAGGTACTTCTTATCTAGATGAGTTTCCATCATGAAAATGCTGCCATATTGTTTTTTTTTGTACAAATGTCTCAAAACCAAAGAAAGTTGGTCCTACCATAAAGAGCATATTTCACAAAAATAAGTATTCTAAACTGTAAAGAAGACCAAACTCTGATGAATGATGCATATTATAGTGTCATATATCATGTTGTAGAAGTGTGCTGTCAGTTGAGTTAAAAAAATCAGAGTTAAAAAAAATCAAGGCTGACATTAAACACTAGATAATGTGATTTATGATAGGTGAATTACCAAAAACTAGAGAAGCCTGAAATGTTGACTTACATGGATTTCAAATGATATGATCAAATTATGAAATTAATTCGTCAACGGACTTCAAATGATTTGGTAGATCTCTCGGCGAATTGAAATATTTGCTTGAAAGTTAGTCTTTGTATATTTAATCAAGAGATAGGAAGTGTTAGACCTTTCCTTGAATTGACCAAGTCGAATTGAGTTGATAATTGATAAGGTCCATTATTAATAATTGAGGAATTTGAAATTCAGATGTTTTTATCATCCTCTTGTTGCAGCAGTAACCTACCTCATGATGTTGAAACCCAAGTGTATTTCTTTGTCATTGGTCTAATGACGTAGTCTGAATCGTTGAACACAAACCCGCCATGCCTCTTTAATACTGTCTTAGAGTAGAAGATGGATCCTGGAATCCCAAAAGGAGGCAATAGAAGATCTTGATGGGTTGTAAATGCTTATAGTTAAGGATGATTTGGTTGCATATTGCACTTCTATGAATTAAATAATTATGGGTATCATGTTGTATAGGCATGAGGACACTTTGCATCCCTTAATACCTACATTTCACATTTTGGTGTTTTTGGTTAATTTGCCTAGTGAGTGGTGAAATTACACATTGTCCCTCATTTCTAGCTTTAATTGATGCTAGAAGAAACTTGTAGAGGACAGAGAGAGTACCAAACGAGAGCATGTGTGACGAGGATTTTGAGTAAAGAGGGATTGGCTAAGTCTTTTAACTCATTTTTTGAAGTATTTCCCAGTCTTCAAGGAGAACAAAAATCCTGCTACTGAGGGAAATATTGGGTGTTCAATTGGTTAAAATGCCAGGATAAATAAACATTGCCTTTTCTGACAGACAGTAGATTATCACTGACATACAGATTGTTGCTTAGCCTCCAATTGCATGTATGTGCAACATTTTAATGGAAAGCAAGAAGTATAGTTATGCGAATGGTACTGTAAAGTTTCCTAGTAAAAACTTGGGCAGATTAAAGTTTGTGACATACTAGCAGATATATTGATGATTTATGTTTGACTATCTCTGGTGGAAGATACAAAATGTCTCTGAGTATCCAATCCATCAAATGTATAATGTGATTTCTCAAAGTAGAGAAGGTCAAATGTGACTCTGCCTAAAGTATATAATATGAAGTGCAATTGGCTATGCCAAAAGCTAGGCATGTTAAAAGTCTTTGAAGTGAAAAGAACGGGCTTCATCTGTGGCTGGGAAGTAGTACGGGTGCACTGTCCTGAGTCACTCTTAGGCTGTGCTACACACACACACACACACACATTTATATGTTTTGTTGAAGGGCTATGCTATATTGCCAGATTTCTTTCTGACTGGTCCACATACATTTGATTCTAAAATATGTGTGTTTGAGCATTCAGTCTTCCGCATGCATCTTAGTTTGCATGCTACTGAATATATCTTGTCACAGGGCATCGACTTTGTTCGTATTGGAAGACCGGAAGTCATGCATGAAGAAGTCAGAGAACATTGCTTTCCAGGTCTAATAGACCCCTCTCATAAGAGCATTTGTTTGAAGTCTCTGTTGATGTTTTTCATAATCTGTAGATATCTAACTCGCAGAAAAGGGAATGCAAAGTGTTGATGGAATAAAACTACGATTAGAGCAGGTCAAGGTTGTTGCCGTTACGTGTCTAGGGATAACAAGTCCTCTCCTTGCAAGCAAGAGATTTGATGTATGCATCATGGATGAAGCTGGCCAGACAACCCTGCCAGTAAGTATTCTGATTGTTTAGTTCTGGTTGATGAAAAATTATCTTCAACATGACTCTTGTGAAATGACTAAAGAGTTACTTGGTTTGGTGAGATTTTATGGATGTAGTTTGAATACAGACTAATATTGGAGTAATGACTATGGATAAGCTGGATATTACCTGAGCAGTGAACTTAGTCAATCTAGCGTTAATTCCATTAAACCAGCTAGTCTAAGCTTTAAAATGTCCTGACCAAAACAAAATAAGCTTTAAACTGTCCACCCGTTCTTCATGCTGTAGATTTGATATGAAGTGCTATATGTCCATTGTTATGAAGATGGCAGGATTTTGCACTCTGACTGTTTGGTAGATTTTAGGGGTGATTGTGAATTCACTGGCTATTTCAGTGATGCATAAGCAATTCTTTGAAGATCTCCCAATTTTCACTTCCTTATCTTATAAAAAAGCTGTTCACTGTGGAATTTAAAACTTCTGCTGGAGTGAAAAAGGTATTCAAAGAGGATATTAGGATTAAGCAAATTTTTAGGATCCCTTTAGAAAAACTGAAGTGTGAGCATCATTTCATTAGGAAAAAGAGAGAACTGGAAGCAATCGGAGTATTGGGAGCAAGCAGGCACAGAAAGAAAATTACAATTGAGGACATTATATTGGTATCATGGAAGCACCTTTTCTAAAGCTTAAGAATATAAAATACACAACTACCCCTTTAAGTTATAACTCTCTTAACAGTTTCATGATGTGCAACACTGAAATACCTGACCTCTGTTGCAAATTTATTTAATGTATCTATTTTTTATATATGGGGATGATAAGTTGTCTGGAAAGAGATAAAAGGCTTGTCTGAAAGCAAAAGGCTAGAGTTTCACAGAAATTATCTTCTGGAGTAACAATGGGTATGATTTCCAACAATGGTTTATCTGAGATGATTGATTAGGCGCTAATTAATTGTTTTATTTGTGCAAATGATATGGGAAAACTTCTGAGCGTGTGGTAGTGCATTGCAAAGTAGCTACCAAAATTAAAGGAGAAGCTCAAAGCCAAAGTTAAAATCCTTTGCTTCTCTGAGTAGATCTCTTATTAGGTCTCTGTGAGTAATTGTGAAAGTTTGGCCTGGTTCTTGTGCAATGTGTCGGAAAGAATGGACTTCTGAAGGAAATTTCTCCTATTCATTTCTTAGATCATATGGCAGGAAAGAGAAGGAGAGATTTGCTGCTGAATGATACTTTTGATGACTTAAGAGTTGTCCTTGACATGGACAAAGTAACAATAGTTGCTGTTGAATTTGAATGAGTCGGGGAAGGCAGTGGTACAGATGAATCTTAAGGATAGCCATTTAGGTGCCAAAGGCATCATGAGATATTGGTTCTTTTTCTGTCATTGGTCTCAGAGTTATCTTGACAAATTTTAACATTTGCATGTTAGAATGCAGCAAAAGATTTTGGATACTGCTTCTCTCTGTCATTCATGGCTCAATTAGGATGAGGGTTTGAGATTGGACCTCATGTTTGCTTTGTATTATTTTCATCTGTTTTTGTACTGCATAAGTCTTTGCAGAAGTTTTATGGTGATGCCCTTAGTTCAATTTCACAGTATCTGAAAAGATTTGTCGATGATATAACATTCTTCAGGTATCCCTAGGGCCACTGATGTTTGCTTCAGTGTTTGTCCTTGTTGGTGATCATTATCAACTTCCTCCACTTGTTCAGGTGTCTATTGTTTCTACTTTCATTTCACATGCTGAAGTTTGTCCTCTCAACATTTTAATTATTAAAGTCCATGCACTGATTGCCTTCCAGAGCACGGAGGCTCGAGAGAATGGACTGGGTATCAGTTTGTTCTGTAGGCTTTCAGAAGCACATCCTCAAGCAATTTCAGCATTGCAAAGCCAGGTTAGTTGGTGACAAGATCTAGCCTATTTGCTATAATTTCTTTGGTTGATCTCTAATAAATAATTTTGTATTTCAGTATCGTATGTGCCAGGGAATAATGCAACTATCGAATGCCTTAATATATGGTGACAGACTGCGTTGTGGTTCCTCTGATGTTGCAAATGCCAAGCTTAACTTTGCCAAGGAGAAGCTCTATTCATCTTGGCTAAAGGAGGTAAACTTCAGTTTATTAAAACTTATCATGGTTCTGTAGTAGTTAAAACCATTGTGCCTTAAAGTAGTATAAAAGGACATGCTTCTTTCAGCTAAAGGACATGATATTGCATACTCATTTCAGCAGTGCATCTTTCACTACTTATACTGTATGAAATGAGCGTGGGGTTTGATCTCTTACATGCTCCCAATCTAATGGGATGTGATGCCAAAGCCTGTTGTAATGTGATACTAATATTTGAGTTTCTTCACTTCAACATGTCTTAAGTATTACTTAGTGTTGAAATTGAAGATTTTATAATGATATAAGAAATGAGGAGGAAATCTAACAACTAGATTTGGAAGTCGATGTTACACCTTTGCCATTTTGTTTGATTTATTTATGGTAACTTAAAAGCAATTTTCACAGTAAATCCAAATTTTCTTATCATTTACCATTCACTGTATAAGTTGGAAATAAATTTATTTTTTGCTTTATCTTTTGGTTCTTTAAGGATCAAGTTGCTTTTTGGTTTTTATCAAAGCCTTTAAGAATGGCAAAGCTATTTTCATGATGAGGGAAGTTTAGTTCATTCTGTTTATGAGTTCATATACTGATGAGTAACCCATTTGCTTCAACTGTCTAAGATGAGGAACTTGTCTTATGGATTTTGTCTTCTATAAAAGACATTACCTCCCAACTTACAAATCTAAGTCTTTGTGACTTAGAGTTGGATTTGGTGTTAGGTGACTCGTCTGTTGGCATATAAATATATAAAACTTGAAGATTAGACGAGTCAAACCTGTTGTGACATGTTAAACAATATTTATCTTTGTTTTCTTTTTTACAGTTTGATTTGGCTGATGAAATTGCATTTGATAGTAGCCTATATTGCTACATGTTAAACAGTATAAAATCAGTAGATGTAATAATCTGAGATGACTTGAATGAAAGACGAGTCCATCCAATTCTATTAAACACGAGATGTTCAACGACAGCAAGAACCAAAACCTTTTTTTTTTTTTACTTTTTTGTATTAATGGTGTCTGGCTACAATACTTCTCTCATCAATGCACCCAGCTTGGTGCCTTATTTATGTGGGTCCAACTACTCAAGTTCTATCAGTTGTGAAGATTGCAAGCATCACCAGTAACTATGTTACCCACAAAAGTGCAGGATAGAATCTGATATCTAATTATCATTCCTATAATTCGCATGACTTTATTAGAGGTCATTCTTTTATTGTGAACTTCGAATGGAGTCCTTTCTTTTCCCTCTTTGGTTTAGTTATTTCATTATTTTAGCGCTGCTTGAGAAATTTATGCAATCTGTAAAATGGTACGCATGTCTTCTGTTTATTAAAATAGTAGATGCATTTAAATTACCTCAAAATTGTTTGATTCTAACTTGAAAGAATTTAGATGCTTCCTTTGCCAGTTAAGCATCATTCCAAGTTCTTTTCCAGCTCCATTTCAACAGTTTACTCTGTAAAGTTTTCATTTACTCTTCAGCTTGTCTTCTTCTTCACTTTGTTAAAATTTGAATTTGTGACTTCTGTATCTTCAGTTATTTAAAACTTGTGGATGTAGAAATATTTACTAATGTACAATCTATTGTAGGTTTTGGAACCAGGTACACCAGTTATTTTTCTGAACACTGGTTCGTGTCAAGAACTCTTTCTGGTTATCACAAATCAATTTGCTTCTCTTTTTTTGGCATCATCCTAAATTGATTGTCATTTAATATCTAGATCTGCTGCCTGCTTTTGAAGAAAAAGATCACAAGACTTTAAGGAATCCAACAGAAGCTTGCATCATTGGGAAGGTACGATTTTCGCAGTACCAATCTATTTGGGCCAGTGCAGTAATGTTATTTTCTTGGTCAGCATTAATGATTAGAGAATGGCAAAAAGAAATAAAAATCAACTGAAAAGAGCATTTCTCCTCTTTTCCTTTTCTTTGTATGAGTCATAAAGTCATACTGAGGTTTCACCAAACCATCTCCTGGATTTGTCATTACAGATAACGGAGGAACTTGTAGACAGTGGAATCAAGGAAGAAGACATTGGCATCATTACTCCTTATAACTCCCAGGCAGATCTCATCCGAAATGCTGTTTGTGGAACCTCTGTGGAGATTCACACCATTGATAAATACCAGGTTAGGCTCGATATAAACATGAAAAGTCTCTTTTTAACATTACACAGAAGTGAATCTACAAGATTTCAGGAATTGAGGTAAATTTAGATATCCAGAAAATACCAGTTCTAAGCTCAAAAGGAGAATGCCACACTCCAATTGGCAGAGAAGATTTGGTGGTCCATTAAAGTAGTAGATGTGAAATTTTTGATGCACTTGCTAGTTCACTGACTTTTAATTGCATTTTCGGATGAATGGCCTTACTGGTAAAAAAAAAAAAAAGAAACGATGAATATAGAAGTTAAATCCGCAATTTTTTTTACTCCAATTTAAGTTGTTAGAGTGCAGCACGGATATATTTTATATCTTTACAGATGCCAGTATAAACAACTGTACATACTTGACCAAGTTAAGAACATGCATTCGATTTTCCTAATGGTCAACAAATCATAAATGTTTGGCCGGTAACACATTCGAATTTACAATAGGATAACAAGAGAGCCACCTCCTTCAAATACGATAACAATTCCAATGTATGTTCTTGAGCCTTGATGACTGCTGCATTGGCACTCTTTAACAATCTCTTTTTCATTATGCAAATCTGGCTTCTCAAATGTCCATTTTTAACCTCGATGCTCACTTTTCCTCTGTTTTCTCTCTCTGTTTTTCTTTATTTTCTTTTTGTAATTTTCTTTGGAATGGATATAATTTTCACACTGAGCCTCTTTTACTGTGCCTATTTTCTTGTTTTTGTAATTTTGTTGGGAATGAGTAATTTTAACACTGAGCCTTCTGTTATGGTGCTTGTCCAGGGACGAGATAAAGATTGCATAATTGTTTCCTTTGTGAGGTCTAACAAAGAGGGGAATCATTGTAACTCCTCACTACTTGGTGATTGGCATAGGATCAATGTGGCTCTTACGCGTGCCAAGGTAAGCAAACCATGCTATTATACTTCAAAAGCGTTGGGTGTTAAAATCTGGTCCTCCCAAAACTTGGCTAGAATCATAGGATTGTTTTTTCAACATCTGGCTTCAACATTTACTAATGATACTCAAAACCTGATTAGCTGATTTTCTAAGTAGATATGTTTACTTCCTGCAGTATAGGAATGGCAACCCTTTCCCCTCATCGTCCTTATAGAAGTAATTTATGTAAATTAGATACATTAGAATATACTAGTAGTGGTGGAAAACTCAGTTGAGTTTTTTTCTTCAGTAACTTTTCAGACTCTGACAATTTTGTAGTTGTCCTTCGCCAGATTCTTGTACATCTCAGGGAGAATAAATACGGCTTTCACTTCCTTTTATGTTTTAATCTAGTTTTAGCACATTGAAGTGTTAAAAAACGGAGGTAAAAATGCATAATTTTCTGGGATCACCTCGTAATTAACACTTCATCTACTAGTTTCACAAGTTTCAAATGTCTGGCAACAAGCATTAAGTTTGCAAAATATATGGAAGTTTAGCCTGCTGGTTGCATCCTTTTTTGAGAATTTCCTGACCTAAGCTGTTTTTACTCTATCTTGGTTCAAGAGTATACAAATACTTCCTCATGTTCTAGCAAGTGGGTAACAATGAATTTGGCAAGAGCTGTAATTGACCTAGTACATTAACAGCCATCAACCTCATGTCCATGTTTTATCAACTCCGTAAGGTGAATTAAATCATCTATAAGTTTGTGTCTGTGTGGAAGCGTGTGTTCTTGTGTGTGCAACATCCCTCTCCCTGTTAAATGAGGAATAAAGAACATCACTCTGATACTCCTGTTGATATTCCTAGCAATCTCACTCGTGCCATTTACTGTCTGTGTAGAAAAAGTTGATTATGGTGGGGTCGCTCAGCACGCTATCGAAGCTCCCTCTGTTGAAGCTTCTCATTGAGAATGTCGATAAGCAGTCGGCCATTTTGAGTATGTCCAAGGAGGATTTCAGCCTCACAGAATGTCTAAAGAGATGCTCACACTGAATGAAATTAATTCACGGAAAGGCAAGAAAATTTTGACTCTTGATGGTTTTGGTGATTGAAATGTATAGATAAATAATAGGAAAGCAGAGTCCTCTTGTATGATTAGTCCCAGCCATGTAACTCTCAAGAAAAGCATAGCCCTATTGTATGATTAGTTCCAGCCATGTATCTCTCTCCCTGTTGCAGCCGAGTAAGTATTTAGGTTCCTCAATCCTCATGTTGCAAAGTGTAATCACTGAAACTGAAAGTGCATATCATTCATACAAGTAAAGGCAATATTTGGGTAGCCTCAACCAGGCATTTGGTTGCAACATCCTGTTTAAAAGGTTCATTTTCTCCTAGGAAGTTAAGGTGATATCAATCTATTTTTGTGATTGATCCATTTTTTCTGCAGAGTTTTAAGCCCTTGTAAAGTGACATTCTTTACATGGGATAATGTTACTAATAATGTTTATATTTTTGCCCAAGACATTTAACGGTCTGACTTTTTTAAGATTAGAGCTGTTTAATCAATTTAATTTAAAAGACACTCTATTGACATAGAAACATGAGTAGTCAATTTCACGTCCATGTAGGAGAGCACACGTGTATTGGTGCGAGCGACGTGCATATGATGTGAACCTGGCGTGCATAAGTGAGTTTTTGAAAGTAACATTCAAATTTGATATTAGTTGTTTCGTTTATATAAAGTGCACTTGTATATTTGCTTTTGTTTTTTGGTCCGGAAATTCTTTATGAAACGTTTCTCTTGACATATGTATATATGTATTTTCTATCATATTATTGACTGTTAATAATGGGGATAAACATTCTAATGAACATCACAGTAGAAATTCTATTAGATTCTCGCATGCAGGCAAATGCAATTTAATTTTCTTGGATCAATTGATTGTGAGGCTCGCTCTCGTAAAAGAGGAATAGGTAGTGGAAATGAGATTGGAGTATAGTAAAAGTGCGCATTAGTCAAAGGCAATAAAGAAGAAAAGCTAATGCATGATCACCTTATCATTTGAAAATCCCACAACTTTGTAACTATAGCAATACAAGGAAAAAACACAAAATATAGATGCAAAAAAAAAAAAAACTCTTGCATAATATACATTCTCTTTCAATTAGCTATCGATGAACCTGTAACAATTCGCTCGAGTCTCCTCTGCACTTCTAATCAAAACACCGACTTTACCCATATTTAAAAGAAGGCAAAATGGATCTTAAACACATATTAAATATGCGTTAAAATGAGTTTACTAAAGAAAAACCTAATTAATGATGAGTTCTAATTCAACCCATTTAATCAAGGGGCAATACCCTTCACGTGCCAATGGTTGGGTCCACAAAGGGCATGCCTGTGCCCTTGTCTCGATTCCTAGTGGCCACATTTGGGTACTCAATTCCCACGCCCAGGTCACTGGCCCCTAACCCAGGTCCATTAAGACGGGCCTTGAGTTTTCGATGGCTGGGTCCAAGTCCATAAAGGTTAGGGCTGTGTCCCTCGAGGACAGGCTCGAGCATCGATGCTTGTGCCCAGGTGCATGGAGGTCGGGCTTGAGACTTCGGTGCCCATGCATGGATCCCCTGATGGCCATGCCTTGGTACCAAGCTCCCACGCCAAAGTCACTACACTTGGTCTAGGTCTATCGAGGCCAACTTGGGTTCATCGGAGCCACGCCCAGTTCCTCGGTGATCGGATCCAAGTTCACAGAGAGAGAGAACCTGGGTCTCTCAAGCTACCTATGCTTGGCTCCACAGAGGGTAGGTCCAGGTGCCTAGAGATTGGGCCTAGCTCCCTTGTCAACAGGCTCATATCCGTAGAGGTCAGGCTCGAGTCCCTTGAGGCCATGCTCGGGCACTGACTCTCGTGCCCAATTCACTGATGCTCGACCCAAGTCCATTGTGGCTATGCCCAGTTCCTCGGAAGCCGAGCCAAGGTCCACAGTGGCTGGGACGAGTTCCCTAGACGCCAGGCCCCAACTCCAGTAGCCGGCGAGGATTAAATTAGTTTGAGTAGAATGGATCAAACTGACCAAAATTAAAATCCCGGGACCATGCTGAACACTAACTAAAAGTTTCGGGTCGATTTTAAAATCACCCAAAATAAAACATTCTGCTACGTTCGCTTCCCTCTCTCTCTCTCTCCTGTCCTGGAAGACAGGCATCTGCTGTAGAAGCGTAAAGCCCCGAGCTTGAAGGAAGAGAAGAAGATTGGAGAAAAATGGCGATGGCGAAGCCCGTCCTTCTTCTTCCAGCCGTTCGGCTGGAGACGAAGAAGGCTCCCCCGGGCGGTAATGGCGGAATCCCACTTCCCGCCACCAGCCTCCAAAGGCCCGCGCTTTCTCTCTCTAAGCCTTCTTGGGTTGTCAGGACGGAGGCAAGTCTTCTTCTTTTTTATCTGTTGAGCTAACACTCTTCGCACGACGCGTTCCGGATTTCCTGGCCAGAAATTTACACTGATTCTCGCATTTCATGGTTGTGTGCGGTGGATCTAATCGCAGTCGAATGTGCATAGGGAGGTTCGGAAGAAGCCAGAACCCCCTTGCGTTGTCTGCCATGGGAGTGGAAGGATTGATTGTCACCGTTGCCGCGGAAAAGGTTTCTCTCTGTCTCTCTCTTTCTCTCTCTCGGTGGCAAACCCAGATGGTTTTGTTCAATATCAGCTCGGATTATTGGTGAAATTTGCTAATTTGTTGTAAGTAATTACTATTGCATGGGGTGCCTGGGGTCCGGGAGCAGGCGACTACTGCCGGCCTCCCTCGGGTTTGTCGTTGGATGTGTGTCGTCGGGCGAAATGTTGGTTCTGATGACAGAATCTGTAGGACCGAGTCATACATGTTCATGTTGTAATCTTAAAAGGAAAAAAGAAGGAGAGAGAAAAGAGAGGAGCATAATACAATGACCAGATCCCTTGTTTTATCCCCCTTCATTGTTTGAATGAACAATCAGCTGTTGAATGTGCTCACTGAGTTTCTTTCCTGCTACCAGTAGTCAATCTCTTTATTCTATTGTGTGTAAAACGTTCTTGCAGTTTGGTGTTGGTAATTAGTTGCGGGAGCTCCTCCTTGTTCATAGATAGAACCTCTATCCTAAATCTAATCTACTTGGAGTAATGCTGCAATTAATGGCTGGAGTTTGTAAATTTTTTTATAAAGTAACGCTAGCTTTTGTCGAGGTCTTGATCAGAACAGAAATGTTGTTTGTGAGAGATCTGCACGTTGCAATGCTGTTGCAGGTGTTTTCTTATAGCTATCTCGCGGGGACGAACTTCATTAGTTTCCGATTGCGAGAGGATAGATTGACCTTATGCATTGTTCTTACAAGAGAGATTACGTATAGTTGTCTCTTCTTGGTATTGGTAGCTATTAACTTCAGACTTGTTGTATCTAGGACAGGAGAAAATATCTCTCTAGGTTGGATAGTGAAAAACACGAAAGCTTCTGCTACCTATTGTGTTGAAGTTAGCCCACTGCATTACTAATGATCCAGTTCAGACTTGTGAGTCATGGACCATAACTTATGGTGGCTTGACAAGAGGGTGAAGCTCCGTATATGGTCAAGTGCTGATAGCCTACCCTTTTCCGAGCAAAGAGGCCACTAGGCTTATACCTGTCGCCTCCATCCCCACATAAGAGTCTGTATTAGTAGGTTTTGTTGTAATCACAGTGGTCTGCTTTGATGCTGCTGCTTGTTCCATAACAATATGCACACTGTGTCGCCATGCCTTGCCTGAAATTTCATCTTTTGTCGCCTTGCTTATTCTGCATCTATTCTGGTTCTGGTCCTGGGTTTTTTTGTATGGCCATCTTATTTTATTTTGGCTGGGCTGAGTTATCCTGATTTTCTGGGCTTGTGCTTTTATAATTTTGTAGGAAGGACAAATCATGTTCACTTGAAGATGCTTCCAAGAGGGGAGTGGCCAAAATGGTGAGGTATCCAACTCCTCCATTCTGTATGACCATTTACTTGTCGTGACTGATGAATGAGCACAGTTTTTCTAATTGTAACTGTGCAAATAGCATTGGTCTAAGATTCACCAGATTGCCTGGCAGGTGCCGGACATGTGGTGGCAGTGGCCTTGAATACTGCTCACGATGCCTTGGCACCGGCGAATACAGGTATATAATGGGCTTCCAGTTTATGAAGAGGGAGACTAAAGAGAGTGCAGACAGTGGAAGATATCAGAATGAAGCGAATGAAGATTGTCGAAGTACTGCCGATCGACTCCTCAATGGTGACTAGTCTGTGCAAAATTTCATTTGTGTTGACGGATGTGGTTCGGCTAACTTGGTCATTGAATGGGGCCAAATGTTGCAGCTCAAGTCTCTAAACTATCGGGGGTTTGCCAGCTCTGAATGTCTTCCTTTCAGTGTATGGCTTGCATCCAAATGTCGTGGCAGCATTACCAAGAATCTTGAAATTCACTGGAGAACAGCAAACCCTTAAATCAGTCGAGGAAGATTGGTCAAACAAATGGGATGTAAAATCACATGTTTCCTTCCTTTCCATGTTCGAGTTTGATGATTAAAATCGTTGTTACCGGTGTGAAAGTGAAGTACCCTTCCCGCATTTTAGTCTGAAAACAGCTTCTGTTGTGATGATAATGTTATATTTACTAATACTAACAAAAAATATGCAACTGCTCCCTCTATTAGCCTGAAAACTGCTGCTATGATGATGGACAGAGTGTCCGAGCATGCTCTGCATGACTCAAACTACATTGACAACTCAAACTAGGGACATTATATGTCGTTATGGTCATGAAAACCTCCCTTTAGTTCTTTTTATCACCTGCCTGAAAGAGTTGAACAAATTTTTGTGTGCATCCACCTTTGTTTTTGCTTCTGTCGTAATTGGTTTCTTGCAAATCCACCTGAAGATCATCTTTCTATTTCCTATTCAAAAAGATTGAGCTATTAATTCAGCAGAACGTAATATAACGATCTACACTCTGCATGACTCAGACTTCATAGACAACTCAAACGGGGGAGCTTGTAGTTAAATGCGTCATGGTTGGGAAAATCTTCCTTAGTTATTGTCATCGCCTGCCCGAAGGAGTTGAACAAATGTTTTGGTGCGTACCCACTTCTGTTTTTGCTTATGTCCTAATTGGTTTCTTGCGAATCCGCCTACAGATCATCTTTCTATCACCTACTTAAAAAGACTAAGATATCAGTTCAGCAAAACGTTATATAACGATCTACACTCTACATAACTCAGACTTCGTTGACAACTCAAACCAGGGAGCTTATATGTTGTCATGGTTACGAAAAACTCCCTCTAGTTCTTTTTATCGCATGCCCGAAAGAGTTGAACAATTTTTTTGGTGCACACCCTCATCTGTTTTTGCTTTATGTCATAATTGGTTTCTTGCGAATCCGCCTAAAAATCATCTTTCTATCTCGTACTCAAAAATATTAAGCTATTAATTCAGCAGAACGTAATATAACGATCTAGACTCTGCATGACTTAGACTTCACCGACAACTCAAACCAGGTGGCTCATATGTCGTCATGGTTGTGAAAATCTTCCTTTAGTTCTTTTTATTGCCTGCCCAAAGGAGTCGAACAAATTTTTTGGTGAACACCCATATCTGTTTTTGCTTATGTCATAACTGGTTTCTGGCGAATCCGCCTGAAGATCTCCTTTCTATCTCCTATTCAAAAAGATTGGACTATCAGTTCAGCAAGACGTAGTATAACGATTTATACTCCGCATGACTCAGACTTCATTGACAACTCAAACCAGGGAGCTTATATGTCATCATGGTTGTGAAAATATCCCTTTAGTTCTTTTTATTGCTAGCTCGAAAGAGTTGAACAAATTTTTGGGTGCACACCCACATCTGTTTTTGCTTATATCGTAATTGGTTTCTTGCGCATCCACCTAAAAATCATCTTTCTATCTCCTATTCAAAAATTGAGCTATCGATTTAGCGGAACGACGATCTACAGGGTCTTGCCCGGCAATAAACAGAAGGGACGTAGTTATCATTTCATGATGTACTTCATTGTAGGAGTACAAAGTATCAACTATCAACACCTTGAGCTTGCTAGTCAATGGATTTTTCCTTGAGAATAAAAAATTCACTATTGTTTCTGTGTTCTAGGAAGCACCCACACTCTCCGGGAGTCTTCGTGTCCGGTCCTTGGGTGGGAGTCTTCGTGTCCGGTCCTTGGATTGGTGTCAGACACACGTCGGACATACGGTGTCAGATACGTGTTGGACGTATTGGATACCATCACTCGTTTGACACTCTTTTTTTATTATTTATTTATTTATGAATTTAAATCAAATTAATTTGATTGAAATAATCATAAAAATGATAATTAATCATATATATAAATATACATTTAATATACATACCCCAATGTATTAAAATTCTCTATTTTTTGAAAAACATGTCGACGTATCTAGTCGTGCCACGTGTCAGTACGTATTACATAGGCTGGGTAGGAACCGAATTTGCTTAAAACCCACGTATCAGAGCAAAAAATTGCTAATTTCGATTGGCAGTGACTCGAACCCCCCCGTTAAACAAATGAATAGGAAAGCATCAGTCAACTGGCTTCCGCAATTGCATCAATTAGAGAGCCAGATGATCTTTTCATTCAACCATTCCTCTTATTGATGAGAACAAGTAGGAGCCAACTTTGAGGCATGTTATGGTTCGGTGGCAATAAGGATAGCTAAATTCACAAATATATTCTCAATATCAACACAAAAAGTCAAACGAAAACAATAAAGAAGAAGTAGATGCTCAAATGCAAGAACTACCAAGGAATCTTTGATTAAAGATAGTGCAGCAACTCTATCAAATGCAAGAAAACAATTCGGGCTGCAACGAAACCCTTACACTAGGAGTTCACAAAATAATTAAACAGAGAAGTGAATCCTTTACAGATGGTAATTCTGAAGACGGGAAAAACTCATTATCTAGCACAGCATTGCAAGATCAAAAGATAATGGCGCGCGTAGGTAGAGGTAAGGGCATGGAACAAGTCAAAATAAATAGGGCTTCAAGTTACTGCAGCTTTCACCTGGACTCCTGAATTGTTAATGATTAGGTCAGGATCCTTTATTGGACTCTTCTCCTGGAACATCATCCTCATCGTGGTAGATATTCTCAGCCATCTGCCATATTTGAAGGATGTTGTCCTCAGCCACACTGGCCACGACCCAGTCTTCACACGGGTTCCATGAAAAGTCTGAAATTTTACTCGTATGGCCACCATGAATGAAGAGCAACTCGGGTGGTCCATCTTCAGCATCCTCTGGCGTCTGCTCTTCATCAATCCTGAAATTGAATCACCACAATATGCATTGGCAATTGTTACAAGTCTCTTTTTACCATAATAACCCTTCACTACAAGCATAGTCGCAAATGTGCGAAGCAATTATCATCTTAAATAATTTCTTCTACTCGTAATCAATATAGGAAAATTTGAGAAGATTCTAAAATTGTGCATTCATGATAAATATCATGAGGTCATTCAATGTTGTGTCAGATTCATTTTTATTTGGAAGTCTTCCATGATCAATCCTTGCAGGGCACCCAGATGAACTCCAATGACAAAGGAAGTACAAACTTGAGATGTGTGATTTCAAATCAAAGCTAATAGAAAAATCCTCAAACAACACTGCTATTTCCCTCGCACCGGTAAGAAAAAACCTACAATACAACCTGAAAGTAAAATGTAGAAACTATAAAACTAAGCTACAAACCTGCTAAGATCCCACACCATAAGTCGTCTACCAAGGCAGCATGAAGCTAGGATTGTCTCATTCTTCGGATTCCACCCAACTTGGAAAACTTCTTCCCTGAAACCGATATGTTTTCTTAATGTAATCCATCAGGCAGCAAATGATTATAAATAAATCAACTTTTTAAAGCTTCTTCCAATAACATCTATAAAACAAAAACGGGGATTTTAGTAAACAAAGAAACATGCTCGTACTTGTGAGCGTCAAAGGTGTGAAGTGCAGTGCTGATCTTGCGTAGATCAAATAACTTAACAGTCTTATCTGTAGAACCCGTTGCGACAACCCATTCATTAAAGGGGTTGAATGCTAAACAGTTAACCTACATTGAACCACGGAAAACAAAATCATGTCATTACATATTGTGGAAATACCACACTTCAGTAGAAAAAGGGCTGAGATAGAAAATGTCCAGCTCAAACCAAATAAAAAAAGTTCTGTAAAAAAGCAGGATAGATCGAAAATGTTACATGAATCATACAAATAAATATACACATATCAAGATGGATACCTATGACTTCATACTGGTAGTGAAAACACTCAAGTGAGCTCTAGAACTTAAAGAACTAGTAATTTCTCATGGCCTAGCACCTATCACAAAAGCAAGGAAAGGCAAATTTGCTAAACCAATTGAAGACTAGAATATTTTCAGGCAGATTATATGTCAACGGAAAACAAATAAATCACACGGACAATAGAATTTCTGGCATGCAACTGAATAGCCTACCGCTTGATTCTGGTAGAAACGAGAAAAGTTAATAAGCTTTTTTCATTTACAAAGCTTCTTGATTTCCTAGGGAACTCATAAAAGAGGATCTGGAATGTCATGGGTAAGCATAAATCTGGTACTTTATGATGTGCCTACATTGTTCCTCAAACAAATGGCAAAAGTCTGGAATCTGAATTTAAATGAATAATTTCTGGATCAAGTGAGATCATGATTGGTGACAATCATCTTCTTTCCAAACAACTCAGGATGAAGCGCATAATTTTGATTTCTCCTTCCAAGCTTAAGGTAAACTAGCATCAGAACCATGGTTACTCAGGAGTTTCTTGCATATGGTGGGTTAATTAACCTCAGTGCAATAAACGGTCTGAAAAATTTTTTCACTATGATTCTGTTAAATTATTATTTCTTTCTTGCTCATATAATGCATTAGTTTTTTGGCAAGAAGCCTAATTTTTCCACTTCTAGTTCTCGAACAACATAATACTCAATGAATTTTTTTGTTTAAATATTTTCTCTTTGATTTATTATAGTAGAACCATTTATAATTAACCTAAACATATGAAGCCAACCACAATTAATGAACAACTTCTAGAAACTATTTTTGCACAGTAACTTGCGATTTAGGTGATCAGTGCCCCAAAAGGACGGAACATTCTCCAATGTGACAATTCAAAGCAAAGAGACAAAATATAGTTAATGCTATTCACAAATGTGCCAGACAATTGGGATTTCATTTTCTTGGTTTTGCAGTGTCTCATCGAACACGTTATTAAAAGCTCAAAGTGCTTGACACCTACCTCACTCTGATGAGCAATTACAGATTGGACAGGCTTGCTAGCTGATGGAGTCCGTAGATCCCATATTAGCAGGTATTGATCATCCCCGACTGAACCAAATAAATATTCATGTCTGAGATGCCATGCTACATCTTCAACAACCCCTTCATGAACCTGAATCACACCAACAAACAAGAATCATACATACAAAATGCAACTAAATTCAGGTAACTCCTCATTGAACTAGTGGACTTTGAGGCATGGAGTGTTTGACCAGCCTCATGATTTAGCTCAGAATAACTTGCCAGCAGGCTAGAAGAACTAAACTGGCACAGAGGAGCTTAAGATGGATAGATAGTGCTAGGTATAGGCAAGAAAGGCACCTTGAAGGTTAGCATGGCATCGAGAGACTTGTTTTTAGGAGTTGCATTGATGTCCCATAAGCATATCTGAGCATCGTCTGAACCACTGAGTAGATGTCCTTGCTTGAACTTACTCCAAGATAATCCATAGCCTTCAGTACTGTGGCCCCTCAACCTTAAGTCAGGACTGCATGCACCATCTAGTGGAGGCTTAGATGGGTGCTTGCTGTAATCGAAAACATAAACTTCCGCGCTGACCGTCTTGGTTGCTATGATAAACGAGTTTTGTGGCATGTAACGGGCTCGGTTCACCTCTCCGTCATGATTTATTTGCTGTATAATTTGAACCTGCCAAAAACAAAGTGTAAGTGGTATTAACGCACCACAGGACTTTTCCCTGTACATCATGAATCATCAATCTTCTCACAAAATTGGAATGCTTCCAGTGAAGAGAATCACTAAGCTGGCGCAGTAGACAAAGCAATAACTGCTAAAAAGCATGATGAGGTATTACGAAATGCAGAACCCACGGAAGAATAAAACTTAAAGGCTAAAGACAATTTCCGAGTGCTGAGATGTACATGTGTCAGAATAGCATATGGGCATTGATGATGCTACCTATTATGATGAATTCGATACAGGAAGCCTACGGGATGCATGACTTGCATTTTTTGCAGAATTTCATTAATCTGAGACCGCTTCATATGTCCGGGGCACATTTGCACTCGTGCACGATCGCAGCACTCATTTGCTAAAGCATTTTGACAAAAAGTCACCTCATTATAGTTTTCACGCCATCATTTCATCAACAATTTATAGACTAACCCAGCTAAACACAATAGGCCTATCATCCCTCATATTAAAGCGTCCGACTTTCCTTCGAATTCAAGGAAGTAACATTTAGTATCAACCGATGATCACATTCTTCAACATTACCCCATCACTTCCTCTTATTAAAGGAAAGCCAGATCCACAAAACCATCTAGGCCAGAGTTTCATTACCAATTCATTAGCAAATAACTCCAGCTTCAGCCGATCTAACATCAAATCATTACTTCTAAATCCATCGTAGCAATCCTCAGTCCATAAACCCTATCCGAAGCATTATAAAGAAGGAACCACGTCTTTGCTACCGATGCCATCATACCTTTTTTTAGGAACACCACCTCACTCCTGATTTTATTAGAGGATATCTTGAATTGACAAAGCAACAACAGAAGCATACATTTCCCCTAACCTGCCCCTTTCAGGGTAAATAGGACGAGATTACACTTACCTAGAGACATCATCTCAATCTACACCGTTCCAACCTAAAAACCTCTAGAATTCAGTTTTATCCCTTTCACTCCCAAACTCCAGTAAGTTGGATGGTGATCTAGAGTAAACCTGGGCAGCAATATCTTGAGCATTCTCAGTCATGCCTCCTTAAACTCAAAGAGCACTAAAAGATGTATAACTATATATCGCAACATCTAAGCTTAGAGCTCATTAAAGTCCACTGTTTCATGCAAGGTAAACATTGGAAGGCAAGATGTAAATTCCAGTTGGAACAATGCAAATGAAAAAGGACAGAATGACAAAATTAGGCAGATCGGCAAAAGCATCGATGCGGATGGAGAAAGCCCGAGAGACAAAGAAGCTTCAAACGAATCCAAGCAGTTTCGAGCTAAATTTTCTTTCTTTCTTTCTTTCTTTTTTCTGGCAAAACTATCCAGAGAATGCAGATAGGCAAATCATTTCAACCTTCGGGAAGCAATCTTCCTCAAGCACACATAACACAAACATGCTTTTATACACGTTTTCGGTACTACCCGGACAGATGCACATTCCTCGGGCCAAAAAGACCGACGGAACAGACATTACAGACAAGACAAGACAAGACGGACAGAATTCCCCTCCCCGTCCCAAATCTTCCCACCTTCCCTTTCCACGTACAGCAGCACCGCACGAAACGGGAAAAATCGACGTCAAGACACCATGAAAAGAAGCGCACCAAAACCAAAAGCCCCAAAAAAAAAAAAGGGCACAGCGGCGGCCTCCTCCTCCTCCTCCCACCCAGAAATTCGCCAACTTTACGCGCGAGAAGCCCCCCTCAATTACACCACCCGAACCCACGAAATCGAGCACAACAACCACAAAAACAACAACAACAACAAGAACAAGAACACGGAGAGGGGGAGGGAGGGGTCCGAAATCATATCCAAGACCTTGCCGTTGGCGCAGCCGAAGCCGCCGACGTCGGGGCGGTCGTCGTCGTAGTGGCGGGCGTCGTTCTCGGCGTCGTCGAGGGGGAGCTGGACCTGGGCGAGCATGAGGTAGTTGGGCTCGTTCTCGGAGGTGTGGGTGCCGAGGACGAGCTTCTGTACGGAGTGGTCCTTGCCCGGGGGCTCCTCCCGGTCGGGGAGCCACTCGACGGTGAGGGAGGGCCACTCGAGGGCGTGGGTGATGACCAGGTCGTAGAGGAAGGGCGTGTTCTTCTTCCATATCTTGTACTCCTCGTTTATCAGCCGCTCCTCCATCTCCCCCCTCATCTCCTCCTCGTCCTTCCCCATCGCCTCCCGCTTCGAGATTGGAGCTCGATCTCCTCCTCCTCCTCCTCCTCTTCCTCCTCTCTTCTGTAGAGACTCTGCGAGATGAGAGAGGGGGGCCGAGAGGGAGACCGCGTGCTTGTGGCGGAGTCGCGATCGTGTGTGGGAAGGGGGGCTACGTGGGGGGGTGGGGAGAGGCGGGATGGGATCTGGAGCCCCCCTAGACGCCGTTCGATTTTGGGATCGGACGGCCGTACGTGCCTCTAGAGAGGTGAAAAAAAAAAAATCGATTGACCAAGAGAATAGGTGTTCGTATCACGTCGAGATTTTATGGGGATCGCGGCGGGGAAGCGATGGATTTATCCGTCCGTACCGAGCTTTGCTCCAAATCGATCCTTCGCGTGCGTGTGTCGCGAGGAAACCTCGGATGAGCACGCTCGGTATATGTCGGTGCGATCATGCCGCGCCTATCCTCGAATTGAATTTCCTGTTACAAAAACATCATGCTGCGTTTGATAGTTCGAATTTCCAAATAAGATAAGACCGATAGGACAGGATAAAAAATTATGGGATTTATTCATATCCTGTCTACTGTTTGGTGGACTATATAGATTTAAAGTTGGATAGGATAATTTTTATTTTCATTTTTTGCTATTCGCGGGTCTGGAGGAGTCGGTGAATGAAAGAAAACCAAGAAAATTTGTTGGTGAAATCGCACAAGGTGTGGAGATGAAGATGACGGCGAGTGGAGTATAGAGTTTATGGAAAAATAGGCATTAGAAATCATATCCAGATCTATTCTACCTCCCTCCCTCGGATTTTTTTTATCCGGTTTATATCCGATCTTATCTTATCATGAACCATCACTAAATATAAGATAGGATATGTTATCCTATCATGACTTTTATCCGGTAGGCCAAACGCATCCTACATGAATAATCACTAGATGGACAAAAGGATACTAAATGTTTCCATATTTGCACAGTTACCTTCGATTTAGTTATTATCCTATGATGGGTTATCTTCAAATTTAGAATCATTGCCATTTAGAAAGTAAAAAATTAGCATCATCTTCGTCATTGCTCCTATTGCGACTTACTCGTTTTTCTTCACTTCTTCCTCAAAAGCTCATTTTGTGGTGACTTTATTATTTACTATTTGATTAGTCTCAAAGAAAAATTATATATCACGTATTTTGGCTTCAATTAAAAAAATAATCAGTGATTTTCTTCGACAGTAGATGACACCCTTTGTACCTATAGCATGTAAGAAGTTATAAAAGTATCTAAAAATGCACATAAATATAATTATATAAAGTTATGCACCTTTAAACACTTAGATAATTTATCATAAACGCTCCATGAATGATATTAATTTTTTTTTTGGTCAATTCAAAATGACTGAAATTTATTCTAAAAAAAAATTCCTTATTTTGTGCGAAGTTTCATTTAATCAAAATTCATCTTTCAAAAATCCTCCTTGAGGAATGTAATTGTGATTTTACTTTGAAAAAAAAAATCCTAACAAGAACATTTTTCTTTTCGATCCAATAATCCCGTTTTGTGTATTGTAAAAGCTAACTGAAAGGAAGATTTGCGGTGACATGCACAACAATATCTTGTGGTAAAAGGTTTGTTATGTTCCAATATTTTAGGACTCTACTTGATAATCAATCCATAAAATTTGGTTCTTTTTTCGGTCGAATCCATAAAATTTGGTTGAAAACGTGGAAAAAGTTAGACATTTTTGAAGTTTCTCTTTTCGATAAAGCTAATGTTATATAGAGAAATCTAAAGATAACAAAAAAGAAAAGAAAACTCAGTTCTTTTAATGTATATGGTAATGCCCATTTCAAAATTTAAAAAAAGAAAGAATGAAAGCAAGTGATATCCTTTAGAATAGCAAGTAGATCTTCCAAGGAAATTGAAAAACTAAAAGAAAAGGGGAAAGCGAATAAGTTTGGGGTCACAACTTTAACATTTAATCGGATGATTAAAATAAATTTTACCCTTTTTAATGAAAATGTGGAGTTTCAAATTATATAGGGTGGAAATAACCCCACACGCGTATAAAATTCTATGTTGCGAAAACCAGAATCATATATGGGTCTTCGTATACACTTCTAGCATTTTCAGAACTAAAAATTTATTTTTCCATGACCTAGTATGTTATTTTCTTAATTAATGTGCACAAATTTATCGATTTTGAGTGGTAAAAATAAGGTCTTAAATGAATTCAAATTCGATCTGCTTCAAGATAGATTATTGTGGTGATCACACTACCAGATGCATGATAATACACTGTCGCCAAAAATATATTTTGGGGAATGGAGATTTCTATTGTAACGGGGCAATATAAAAATTGATTTTTAAACTCTTAGCTAACGTTTAATTCAGTCATTGGACTATCATTCTGACCAATTTGGTCATTATACTCTTTTGTTTGAAACGATTTGTTACTTCTAACTGACATGACAATCCAACTCAGGCATGAGACCATTGTTGGCCCACGTGTTGACGTGGCTCCGTTAGCCACGTTAAGGACATTCGACAAAAATATAAAAAAAGAAAAGAGAAAATTTAGAAGATAGTGTGTGGGTGCGTGTGTTTGGAGGCGGGGCGTCGCATCATTGGCGTTAACAAGGGCCGCACACCATCACCAGCCATCGAGCACGAGGTTGGGGCGACGGCAAGGGTAGCCGGCCAAGTGTTTAGGAACTCTTCTTTCTGCATACTGTTGAGGCGCACCATTAACTTTCAGGAAGCCTTCTTCCTGTATCATCTTACTCAAATTTTTTGGTCACGTATATATAACTCCCATGGCTCAATCTTCATACAAACTAATTAGGCTCACGGGCGAAATTTTCATGGGTTGGCCACAAATTAGGCTTGCTTCCAATCTGAGCTAATCCATTTCTATCGCCTCATTTAGATCTCGTGGATCTCACATGATCAGTGATCGTAATAATCCAGACAACTGTTTATCCCGACTCTACCAATCTACTAGCAATCTCTCTGGTGAATTCGGCTCACAGGCGAAATTGTCATGGGTTGGCCACAACTCGGAATTAGTACTGATACCAAGCCAGAACCCAGAAAAACGAAATAGGCACTGGCACCAAATATAGAACCTTGAAGATTGGACATATTAACTTTTATTCCGTGATAAATTCATCCCCTAACAGATCTCCTTATCCGCCTTTACAATCATGCTTTCACTGAATCTGCAAACAAATTGGCAAAATGGTTTACAGATCAAGCACATGAGAAAAAGTGAGAAAGTTTACAAGTGAACAAAAGCTTCATCGCCTTTGATACTTCTTTAAGAAGTTGTTCCATATGGAAGCAATGCAGCAGCTACCATCCTCCCTTCCTCATTCAGGATGTTGTAAGTCGATGAGGCGTTTCTCTGCAAATATGTGTGACAAGCAATGTAATTTTACGAGCTATTGAAAAAGTACTGCGATATTTACATCAACATGATAATAACGGTTAACTGAAGCCCCGAAAAACCAGCACAGGAAGAAACTAATCTTTTTCACCCATCCATATTAGCTGTTACCATGCTGACAGAATATGAAAATACAAAATCTCAGAATCACACCGTACTGTTTGGTCTACCAAGAGTCCAAATTAGTAGAACAATACAGTCATTGCTTCAATAGAATGCAGCTTCATTCGTCACAAGAACCTCTCAGATCAACTTCCATTAAAATATCCCGTAATAATGTTCACCTAACGGCTCTAAGCTTAACCACCTCAGTGCATAAACAAAAAAGGTTTGAAATGGGGCAAGAATCATGTTCAAATTATCCAGAAGATGATTGCAAGACAAACACTGCACCGTCCATAATTAGTGAAGCTCATATAGATGATATTCATCTTCATGGATGGCCGACACAAGGGAGGAAAATCTTGTGGATAAGTGCATTAGGAAACCGAGGATATTCTTAAAAATGCAAGAATAACAGAGACCGGAGGGAACCAAACTGCACCACAAATAGACATAACTAAGTTATCTAGTCTTCTGATTTCTATTGATGAAACAAAATCGAACAATATGAAGAAGTATAGCCAATACCACCAAGTATTCAATTGAAAGTTGTCAAAAATAGTTGAGATGACCAATTTTACACTACTTTTTTTCAAACAGACAAACCCGAGTCTTCAATGATCGTAAACATGTCATGCTAACAAAACGCACTTTCTAATGAAGAACTTCCAATAAATCAGCTTATAAAATGACTCTTAGCCATCGGGCTCCACTTAGCAACTGCAGCTGTTGATTGCAGCTAGTCATGCCAAAACAAATCAAGCTGCCAAATTGGATTTTGATTTGTTTCAAGCATACCTAGCTTTTCACATGGCCCCGGGACTCCATTTAAACTAGGTATTGTACTGAGAGAGTGGATTCCACTGCTCTAGAGGTAGAAATAGGTAAATGGTAACTCCACCTCAACCTAATGTTGAGCCAAGTACCTCATTATTAGGGTCCTCAATTATTGAAATTGAGAAAAAATTGCACGATAAGTTCTGAACTCTATGTACAGAGAGTCTTAAAACTTTTCAATTGATTCAATCAAGTTTTAAGTTTTTTATCAAAACATTGGAATCTAATTCCAAACCTTTCAATTAGTTCAGTTAAGTTATAAACCTTAAAAACAAAATGCCATTAAGTCCCAAAATTGTGTTGAAAAGTACAACCAATGATGCCACATAAGCACTTTTCCCATTGAAACTTCTTCCAATGAGTTTATTTGATTTAGGAAACTGAGTATTACGTTTGACCAGCCTACCCACTCAACATTTGTCGAAGACCGGACCAAGTATTGCAATCTAAATTTCCCCTTTCCCCATAGCACATTTAAGGGGAATCCACTTCCCTCCCACACCCACAAGGAAGCCAGTGAGGTGTTGTCTAACTAGCCCACAACAATGCTCAGATAGCCATGTGCCAATATTAGTAGTGGACAGCCTTGCCTTGAATTAGACATGCTCTAGTAATCACTCATCCAGATCATACGTACGGAGGAAAATTACAAACAGTAGCTGTCAAAGGCATATTCATCTATAGAGGTTTATTGGGAGAAATTTGAGTGGGACAGAAACAGAACTTGTTGGTCAGCATAGCCAACTATATAATGATAGACCTTTTCTTTCCAGTCTACTTGAACACTTGCAATAAGAAATTTTCCGCATTCCAAACTTTCATAACAGCCAATGCTCCACTGAGCTACTAGAATTAGATTATATTTCGAGATATAGACATTAATGCCACCTCAGTTTTAATCGGTCAGAGGGAACAAAAGGAGTGGTACGATTTTCTAGCAAGAGCGAATTGTTTTGACTTATAACTGTACCGATCCATTTTCAGCTCATTGCCTGGGACTGTTTGGTTGGGCCTTGGCTTTCTTGCAGAAATAAATGAATAGCTTGTATTTTAACTATTATAAAATACAGAAAAAAGTGTAATTTACTTCAGATGTTACTAGTTTTACATTTTTTAGTAATAAAATCTTATCTAAATGAGTAAAAGTTCAAGTAAAAAGATAAAGCAACAATGACTCCAAACACACAACTCTTGCTTGGCACTTCTAGCACTTGGTCCAAGAAGCAATTGCTTTTTCTTAAATTGGCTACAACTCCTAACATTGGACCGGGGAAGCAAATAGTGGGATGGTCAGAGGGTTGTATTCCTTTATCAAGAGGCAAGGTTTTGACTCCCTTCCACTATAATTGGGTCAGGCAAGCCTTCACCAGGTGATGTTGAATGAACTAGTACTTGTGACAGGTCCAAGTGTGGGTACGCTCCTACAATGTTGACGAGGATGGCACACCAAAAGAAATGCCAGAAGCTGGGTTAACGAGCTACTGGCTTTCAGTCAAAAAAGTTTTTCCGATACTGTGGACTATAAAAGAGAATAAATCACTAGGATTTGAGAGGTTCGCTACTGAAATTATTGACCAAGTCATAGCTTATTACAAGTTAAAAGTCAGATCACCACAGCTTTAGCCAAAAGCCAAAACTCACATGTAAAGCCTGGCCAAAAGCCTCAGCTACACCAAACATCCAAAGTCATTGTGAAGTAGCTCATCGAAAATTGGCCATAGACAGCAATTTATCTAATGATGGAAACTGTTTTCAGACTTTTACTAGTTTGGACACCAGAAAATGAACTAGTCAACAGAGAATATTTCCAATTGACCAAAATTGGCAGCCTAAAACTTTGAAAAATGAATTTCCCTCCCGTAAAAGGGAAATGAATTTCCCCGAAGACACCACTATCGTGCTGCCAATGCAGCACCAATTAGCACTACTCTCTCTCTCTCTCTCTCTCTCTCTCTCTCACACAACTTGATCTATGCTGCTTTTACCATAACTTTATGGATGTTTTTTCTTGCCATAAATTATTCGAACACTGGAAAACTAATTCCCTCTCATTTACATGCTCATAACCAAATAAGAGAAAATCAATCACTTTCATTAAAATAAATTTCAGGTAAAACCATTTCCTTCAATGTATTTTTCATACAAAAACACACCCTAGAACAAGTTTCTTCTCCAACTTCATCGACATAGTCATCAATAATAATAAAGAAAAAATAATCCTTTTATAATCTTAATCACAACCCTAAACAACGTTAGAGAATTTGGCTGCAGTTTTTAAGTAAAGATGAGAAATAATGGAGAATAAGTTCCTGTTATTAGCTAGATAAATGTGTGAAGTGACCTAGAAGATGAACACAAATAAAGTGGTGTACCGAGTCAATAGCTTCCAACTTCATGCCAGTAGACCGAATGAAACGCCGAAGATCGGGATCAATGGGTTGTATGTGCCTCCCACAGCCAAGGATGAGAATCTCTGAAATATATTACAAACAATACTCAGATCCAGAATACAATGATGATACAGTCATATAATGTGATGACACAAGAAGATGCCCACAAGATTGTCAATTAAAAACATAGATAGAATTCCCCCAATGGAGTGCCCAATTTATATGAAAAGTATGTCTTTCAGCAATTAATTCTATACTACATGCCTAAAAGCATAAAGAGTACGACAGGCACTCCCTTCATGAGATTAGATGCAATGTAGCACCCAGCTAAGATACAGATGCAGAATACCTCTACTATCCGACAGATTTAAATGGCCAATGAATGAACTCATGCTAACAACGTTGCAGTTGAATGTTAGAAAAAAGCAATTTCCACAAAATTAAGTAGATGAACCTTAAACTGTAGGCAGTTCATAGTCCACGTCTACTTGTCGTCAGACACTCAGTCTCTTCTACCATTATTTTTAGATCTTTTCTAACGCATGGGGTTTTTATGGGAGCCACCTCTTGGTGCTCTTCTGAAAACTTAGTTGTAGGGGGGGAAAAAGAATAGTCCACACGTACTTCTACCAAATAAAGAAGTTACAATTGTATGGAAAAACATGCACGCTAATTCTACAGATAGGATCACACATAGTGCACAGATTCTCACCTGGTATGGGTCGAACAGTCTGGAAGATGGACAAGCTGCAGAAGAGAAGAAAAGCACGCAAGGTAAAATAGAAGTCAAAACCAGAAAGAATTATAGTGCTACCTATGGAAAAAGTTAAAAAGAACTTCATATACGCCCAGCTCTAATACCCGAGAATATCTAAGGTAACACATCTCCTAAATCATCAAATAAATGTTCAAGGAACTCCCAAGAGTCAAATCCAAGAACTGCCCCCATAATGTTGAAGGACCTCCCAAGAGTCAAATCCAGCTCTAATGCGCACTATCCTGTCCAATGTCAAGTTAAGGCAGTATCCGTTCCATTGTCAAGTTCAGGCAGTATCCTACCCACTGTCAAGTCAAGGCAATAACAAATTCCATTCACAACTCAATCCAGATATAAATGTTAGTGTCACTAATACAATAACTTTTTTGGCTTCCATAGCAGAGTGGCCTTGACATAGCAGGGCTAATATTTTGGAAACTTCCTTCCAGCCACTTAACCATGTCCCCCCAACAACTCCAACTATTCTACAATTCTTCCGAGGGACAATAACCACCCTACTAAACTTATATGATCACTGCTTTGACTAAGTACATATTCCACCTTGCACTCATGGATGATGTTGTTTCCGGCTTGGTACTTTGATGCACTATTTTCAAGCGAACCCATACCAATGGTTAAAGAACGCATCCCCTTCACTAACAGATGCAATTAGCCATGCACAAAAAGAACAAAGGTAGAGGCAATTCATCACAGTCTCGGTCACGACCCTTCAATTTTCCCATCAAAATTCAGGCTCCAACCCAGCCTCCCTGTTTTCTTGATCATACGTGCGGCGTTTGTTAATTTCGAAGAACAACGATAGGGAGAGAGAAGATGAGCAATTTGCCTGTCGGGAGTTATGTCGGAGAACTTCTGTGGGCTCCAAGACATCAGCAGATTCCCCACGCAAAGCAAGCTCCCCTCGTACATCACTCCATTCACCTTGAAACCCGTTTCCGTGTACCTGCGAATCCCGCGAAGAGCGAGCCAAAAAGAGACAGCCCAGAATGACCCAGATGAGAAAACCTCCACCCCACGAAAAAATCACCCAAAAAAAAGGAAAAAAAAAAAGGGGGAAAATTAGCTCGGAGGGCTAGAGGGTGACGGACTGTTGGAACCGGAGCTGGTCCTCGGGGACGTTGTCGATGAGGTTGATCTGGTCGTAGAGGGAGAAGGCGCGCCGGAGCGAGGGGAGGAGCTGATGGTTCGCGGGCCTCGGGCTCAGCTCGCGCTTCAGGCTGCGGATGAGATCGGGGAGCCGCTGCCTCACCGCCATTGTTGCCGCTGCGTCGCCGAAGCTCCCTGCTCTTTTGCGGCCTTCGCAGGAGGAGGAAGAGGACACCGTCGATTCTGCAGCGTGCGTCCGTGCTCCGTCTTCGGCCTCCCGTGGAGATTTCTATCGGGCCGGGCCGGGCCGGCCAGGCCAAACTCTAATAGTAAAACGGCCCATGGCCCTTTAAATTCGTATGCTGTTGCTTGATTCCTTTCCGTTATTGGTCTGTCACTTTGTCAGTGTCACCTACAGTACATTTAATATTTCCTTTGTTTGTGCCGTCGGGATTGATGTCTAAGGTACCGCACGAAAACGAAAACCATTCTGGTTCTGCCAAGAACTGGTTTTTTGTTCCCAGAATTAGTTTTGGACCAGAAACCCGTTTGGTAACACAATTTCATTTTTTTATTTCCGGGACAAGTTTGCTTCCAAAACTGATTCTGAAACCAGAAATGAGAACAAAAAAAAAGTTGGTTTTTCATTTCTGGAACAAAAGTGAGAACCATTTCTGAGGAATTCATTTTCTTCAACACACATTCATATGAAAGTCACGACCTTTGAGGTGAGAAAAAAAAGCAAAAAATCAAAAATTTCAAAACTTAACAGAATGGTTTAGAATTTGTGGCTACCCACTTTCAGTGAAATTTAAATATTTTTAGGTGCCGAAAAAAGAAAAAAAATAAAAATTTTCAAAATTTCACAAAATGATTTAGAAAACCTATGGCCACCCACTTTGAGCAAAATTTAATTTTTTTGGATGCCAAAAAAAATAAAAAATAATAAAAAAATCTAAAATTTAAAAACTTCACGGAATGTCTTAGAATACCTGTGGTCACCCAATTTGAGCGAAATTTTATTTTTTTAGGTGCCAAAAAAAATAAAAAAAAGTAAAAATAAAAAATTTAAAAACTTCACAGAATGACTTAAAATACCCGTGGCCACCCACTTTGAGCGAAATTTAATTTTTTTAAATGCCAAAAAAAATAAAAATAAGCAAAAAAGTAAAAATTTCAAAATTTTACAGAATGGCTTAAAATACTTGTGGCCACTCATTTTGAGCGAAATTTTAATTTTTTAGGTGCCGAAAAAAATAAAAAATAAAAAATTTCAAAACTTTACAAAATTGCTTAAAATACCTGTGGCCATCCACTTTTGAGCGAAATTTAAATTTTTTAAAAAAAGGTGCCGAAAAAAATAAAAAAAACTTCACATAATTGCTTAGAATACTTATGGCCACCCACTTTGAGTGAAATTTAATTTTTTTAGGTGCCGAAAAAAAAATAAAAATAAGCAAAAAAGAAAAATTTTCAAAACTTTACAGAATGACTTAAATACTTGTGGCCACCCACTTTAACCAAAATTTTATTTTTTTAGGTGCCGAAAAAAAAAGCAAAAAATCAAAAATTTTTGAAATTTCACTCAAAGTGGATGGCCACATGTATTATAAGTCATTTTGTGAAGTTTTGAAAATTTTGATTTTTATGTTTTTTTTTCACCTAAAAAAATTTAAATTTCGCTCAAAGTGGATGGCCACATGTATTCTAAGTCATTCTATAAAGTTTTAAAATTTTTGATTTTTTTCCTCTTTTTTCACCTCCAAAAATTAAAATTTCACTCAAAGTGGGTGCCCAAAGGTATTCTAAGCCATTCTGTGAAGTTTTGAAATTTTTGAGTTTTGAATTTTTTTGGGCACCTTAAAAAATTTAAATTTCACTCAAAGTGGGTGACCACATGTATTCTAAACTATTTTGTGAAGTTTTGAAATTTTTGATTTTTTTTGGCATCTAAAAAAATTTAAATTTCACTAAAAGTGGGTGGCCACAGGTATTCTAAGCAATTCTGTAAAGTTTTGAAATTTTTGATTTCTTGATTTTTTTTGAAAAAATTCAACAAATTTCCTATTTTCCCAAAATCTGAATTTTTTTTTATTTTCTCGACATTTTGATGATTTTTTCTGGAATTTTTCAATTTTTTGGGATTTTCTGAATTTTTTTAAAGATTTTTATGAATTTTTTGGATTTTTTATTATTTTTATTCCATTTCTAAAAAAATGGATTTCTGTTCCTGGAAATAGAATTTTCTATTGTTTATCAAACGGGTTTTTGTTTCAAAAAATAGAAATTTTGTGTTGTTATCAAACGGGTTTCTGTTCCAGAAATAGAAATTTTTTGTCATTATCAAACGGGTTTTTTTTCTCAGAAACTCATCCAGGAATCAGAAATAGAAAAATCTATTTCTGGTTCAGGAACTCATTCCGGAACAGAATGGTTATCATTCGCTACCTAAGCTAGTGTGGCAAAATGGGTCGTCTGGAACCCATGTTAAAACCCATATCTAATAATATGGATCACAAATGAATTGTTTTAAGTTTTGAAAACAAATTTAAGTGAGTCATAAATAGATTGCTTAACAACTTAAATAGAATTTTAAATGAATTTTAAATATATTATAAATGGGTTAGTTATTTAATAAGCGCTTGGCTTATGTGGACCTGTCGCCACCAATCACCACCGGTCACTGGCTGGTCGTCATCGGTCATCGCCGACTGGTTGTAGGACGTAGAAGAAAGAAAAAGAAAAAAAAGGAAAAGGAAAAGAAAAAATTTAATTTTTTTAAAATTATAAAAATTATCCAAAATATTTTAGCAATATATATATTTTTAAAAATTCATAAGAAACAAGTTTTTCTAAATTGGATTTAATATTAAAATATTTTATCAATACGGGTCGGGTCAGGTCGAGTCGGATTTGGGTCGCTAAATTTGCACTACATGAATTATGAATATGGGTTAAAGGGGGTTAAATGGATAAATATGAGTAGGACCATGTTTGTCCATATCAAAACCTAACCTGATCCACTCATTTGACACCCGTAATATGAGTGAAAGGTCACTTTTACGGAGTTAAAGCGAATCACAAAAATGGATATTTTAAAAAATACTTTTTAAAAATAATTAATTATATCATTTGAAAAATGAGTTATTTTCATTAATTAATGATAATTTATGTCTAAACATTATCTTGAATGGTGAAATATTTTTTATTCATTCATTTTTGTAAACAATATAAACAATCATTTTTTAAAATAATTTATTTTTCACAAAACTACCTAAGCGAAAATATGGAAAATTTATTCTCTCAAATCAACATATTATCTTCTCTTTCCTTCTCTTGTATTTTCTTCTCTTCTCAACTCTTTCTTCTTCTTCTTCAAGCTATAACGAGCGGGTATATAGCAACGATTTGGCCAGGTCATCATGTCGCAAAATAGCCGATGGTACATGGTTCAAGCAATTGGACCAAAAGGTGAACCAGTTCGAGTGACGTACGTATCGGTAATAGCTCGAAGCTTTCCCACTTTGATTTGGAATCGGCACAAAGTACGTGATTGTCGAAAAATTTCGGGAGTGCTTGTGGGTGCTTGGATAAGTTAAGATTTGACCTTCAATATCACACAACAACTCCTTTTCTTAAAAATGAATTAAAGGATTATTTTTGAAACACAAGGAATTTTTTGTTTTGAATGAAAACATGAAATTTTTTCAATGCGAGAATGATACGATGGAAAAATTGGTTAGAGAGTCATTATCAATATGATTTATCCCCATTCGATAAGTACTACACAAATGGCGAAATGGATTCAATCAAACACGTATAGTGTAGAATAAAGATTTTAAATAGAGGGCTAAGATGAATTTAGAGGATGTTAACACCTGATTTTTAGTCGACGCGTCATAGAAATAAAAATCTTCTGATCGCGACAGAACACATTTCTAAACCAAAAAGAGTCATTCCGCATTTGAATTAGCATTAGCCATTTATTTTCTAGTTTTTTGCATAAAATTCCCTAAAATAGTGTTAATTTCACTTTTACACTATCAATTTTCAAAAAAATTCAAATTTTAACCCATTAATTGACATTTTAGTAATTACTAAAATGTAGAATTTTAGTCAATACTTTATCCAAAAAAATCGAAAAAATTCAAATCCCCTAAATCAATTCCTTTTTACCTTGGCTTCACTTTAGCACTATAAATTTTACAAAAATCAGTTTAGAATAAACTTTTTCTCAATTTGCGAAATTTGGTTCAAATCGGCCAAAAATGAAATTACTTCATTTCTAGTCATTGTTTAGAATAGTTTCTTTCACGATATTTGATCTAGAGATCGTCTTACATTCAATTTTCAAATCAATCTTAGAATTTCAAGCCGAGGTGAAAATCTCCAATTTGAGCCCTAATGGCAGACTGGATTGTTAAGACTCAAAAGTGCAAATCTTTGCCCTATAATTGGGTCTTTGACCCTCCCGTAACCCTTTGGAACCTTGCATGTGCTGAAGCTTATCTTGATGAAATGAAATGATTTTATTTTCCACCACAAAAAAAAAGTCACGAACGAGCCTAATTTTTTATATGTAACTCAAATCCAAAATCAAGTTTGGAAAATTCACATGAATTTGAGTCAATTTGATCAATCAAGCTAGTCAATGACTTGCAAACCAAGCTAGATTGATCTAATTGAGGTAATTCAACTTGACATACTCTTATTTGGGGTTTAATTTGATGATTAAACTCCAATTTCCTTTTGGGGTTTATTAGAATGTTTTAAACCCATTTGATTGAATTAATTGATTACTTTTCAAATTAGTTAGGTTTAATTGAAATCAATTTTATCAATTGAGGACAAAAATCGCGAAGGTTGCATCAATTGATTGAACAACCCAATTTGTGTGAGACAACTCAATTGAGATAAAATTGACATCACCCATGATGTAATTTGAAAAATTCATTCAATTGAGATGTCGGAAATGAATTTAATTGACTTTAATTGATTGGGTTTGAGTTGTTTCACTTTAATTTATTCCATTCTTTTGGCAATTGGATAGAAATTCTTTGCAATTAGATCCTCAATAGAACAAATAGGACTAAATTGTACAAATATTTTGCAATTGAACTGTTTAAACCGGTCTAACTGCTTTGACTGGTCTGATTGACTCAAGTTGCCATTCCCGTAAGAATGGTCGGAAAATGGCCACTTCTAGCCATGATTCGATCACCATATGCCTTAGCCGGTCAACCCCTCTCTTATTCATGAAATTACGCAAATGCCCTTTGGAAATTACTAAAATGCCCTTGTCATCCAAAATTAAGCCAATAGGAGCATTTCCTTAATAATTAAGCAAATTATCTTGGCCATTTATCAAGAACAAATTCTTGGCCATTTATCAAGAACAAATTCTAGCCATCTATTATGTCATGTCATCTATCCAAGTGATTCAAAACCAACCAATAAGAGATAGCCTTAATCATTTAGGAAGTAACATGAGTCATTAGATCAATCGAAATGCTAAAATTCAAACTAAAGGGAGGTAACAAACTTTTCCCTCCAAATTTCAAAAGGGGGCTAGCCATTTTCAGATTAGAATTAGGGGTCTCTCTCTCTCTCTCTCTCTCTCTCTCGGCTAGGGCTCCCACCACCACCACCCAAACTGGCCCCTTGTCGGCTTCCTTCCGGCGAGCCATCGCCAAGCCAACACTCCTTGGAGTCCCACCAAGCTGATCATAAGCCTGGCTAGCTCTGGCTCTTGCCGAAGCTCTTCGATCCTAGCCAACTTCTCTCCCAACGTTAATATCGGTGCCCACACCATTGTGTGATTCAACCGATTCCCTCGGCTGTTTCGATGGTCATCCACGGCTGCTCGAGCATTGCGACTAGCCTTCTCAGCTCTGTCCCGAGGTTGTGGTGACTGGCTTGAGTTGAAATAGCCACCGGCTTCTCTATATTCTACTTGATTTTGATCTCTAGTTAATTCTTTTGATTTGTCATATCTCATCAGATCATTTCCTCACACCGAAGTCTTTGTGCTGTGATATAGATTCCAAAGAGCTATACTCAGTGCCAAATCAAAGTGTAGTGGTGGCTAGATAGCTTGCACGAGTTCGGCTAGTCCATCGAACAAGGTATGTAATCCAAAACCAGGATTATGACTAGATGATGAAATGAAGTGGTTATATGCATATATGAGATGAACCAAGGCCTTCTATGAAATCATATTTGCTATTTAAGTACTTAGAATGATGTATGTTAATTGTTCTGTATATGAACCATTCAATGAGTGATTGAATCATTAATTTCATGTTATGTGATTTTCGTGTGCTGATAAGTCAGTAACCTTCAACTGCTGATTTGAACCTCTAAATGTTAAAACCTGGAAAAACGTTCAACTACAGATTCAAAATAAACTTCCTGAGCTTTGATTTGATATATGATATGTGTTGAACGGACGCCGTTTACTATGTCAAATCGCCATTAGAACATTTGATTAGAATCTGGAATGTTAGTCTCTGTTCAGTTTCAATGATTCCTGACTGACTTGACTCGGTTTGGTGATTTTTAAGATTTTTTGTGTTAATATTTTACAAGAACTTTATTAATGAAAGTTGAAAGGACACATTGATCTTTCTAGTATAAAATTTTCAAAAAATGTCATGTTGATTTGACATGCATGATCGACGCTCAAAGTATTGTTTTCTGGTCTATGAGAATTGATTTGCGGTTGACCTTTGTCTATTCTTCGACTTTTATAAATTTTTATGTTCAAAATCTCAGAAAATGTTCTTGTGAAATTTTTCACTGAGATTCTAATCTTTCCAATGGTATCAATTTTTTCGAAATCGGA
This sequence comes from Syzygium aromaticum, assembly GCA_024500025.1. NCBI lineage: Eukaryota > Viridiplantae > Streptophyta > Magnoliopsida > Myrtales > Myrtaceae > Syzygium > Syzygium aromaticum. The sequence goes on along the minus strand of CM044888.1, from coordinate 15,921,362 downwards.
GCGCGTATGAATGCTCAAAGGTTTTGATCATTGTGTTGATTTGATTTTGTGTTTGGATCCAGAAATTCATGCCTATGAGTATCCAAACATGTTTCTGCAATTTCGACAAACTTGACGTCCTTTTTTACAAAAATTAAAACCTTCAAAGTTATTCATTAGGGTATTTATTTGAAAATCGAAAAGTTTGAGAACCCGATTGCAACATTTAAGGGGTCAATTTCATAAAAAAATCAGATAAGGTCGATTTGTTTTTGAAAAACGATTTGCAACTGAGTCCTAGGTGAAAATCTCTTTTCTAAGAAAAATCAAGGGGTTTTTAGCAAAAACTCAAAACATGGAAGTCGTTCAACATATGTTTCCTAACTGTTTGTAAAATTTGCCGCGATTTGAATCACATTTGTTATTTTTCCTGCATTTTTTCAAATTCAAGGCAAAAAAGGGTCAGGTCAGGGGTATCCAGGTCAAATCCCAATTTTCGGAAAAATCGGATGAGAACTAGTCAAAATGGTCTTCATAAATTTTGATCCTCATGTTATAAGCTTTCCAATGATGCCCAATTCATTCATTCTAACTTCGTTTGGTTAGTCAATTAAGATCAAACAGAATCTGTTGGAATTTGTGATGTCAACTGATGGAGTAGTTCTCAATAATCTCCTTTCTTTTTGAATAATTGATTGAGAATCTGAGTGATTTGGCCTAATCGCACGTTTAATTAATTGCTTATGCATGTGGTTGCTAGATGAATGCTTAAGCTCTATGCATATTTGGCGGGTAGCCTATGATGGATACTTAGAACCAACTTTATGGGTTAATTGATATCGACCATCATTTTGTGAACACAAATGGTGGCCGATTATCATTAACCATTAATAAATCAATCATAGTTGATTAGAGGGTTGGGTAATTGAAATGCATTAAAGGCAAAGGCCAATCCTGAGGCTAATTCAATGTTTGGATGATTGAATGTTATTGTCTTGCCTTGATTGCATGCTTGCGTCATTTGTTTGCAATGTATGAGTTCAAATGTAAAACCGACACCCATGAGGCGGCCCATGGAGGAGGAGACCAAAAAGTTTTGAAAGGTGGTGACTGCTGTCCATTTTTTATACCCAACCAATTCTTGGGTTTTTCATTCGTGTTGTAATAAATATCCGACGAGTTACGGGTTTTCTTTTACTTGCACTTAGGTAAACTCTTGTTTTTTTTAACTACATTGGGTGTTTACTTTATGCACTCGCATTTCAATACGTTGTTTGATAATTTCTCTTTTCTAGACTAAGATATGATTAGTTTAGAATTTTAAATGAAAATCACAAAAACAAGATGCATGATCATTTAGTGGATTATGACTTTGACATGAAGATGGTAAAAACAAATGCATGATTGCTTTGATAACAACCAAAACAAATTAGCTGTACCGAAAAGGAGTTTCTTAATCTAGTCCCCGAATCTAAACATCTCTGGTTTTCGTAAAAATCGAAACAAAATTCTTGCGTTTCGATTGGTATTCTAACTAATCTCCGATATAGGCTAGTGATGACTCCTAATTGATAAAAAAAAACATAAAAATGATCCCGTGTCACATGAGGTAGGGATTGAGGGTGAATTCACTTTTATCGAAAGTGAACCAAATGGATAAAATTCAAAAGAATGACCCCTTTGTAAGCCGATATTTGGATAAAACCATTCGGAGCACTTCCAACGAACACTTACCTCTAAATCTACATCTCGAGGGGGTAGGTTGCGACAGAGGACGATACAATGGTTTGGCTGAAGTGGAAGATGCCGCAATTTGGGCGAAACTTGAACCGCCGTATATGGCAAATTAGCTATTGAAGAAACTTTCCCTAATTTAACGTGGCTTTCACTTTCAAGAAGATTGAGGGCAAGTCAATCTAGAATCACTTGAGTAAGTTCAATAAAGCCAAAGAAAGCGGAGAGAGACTATATCTATAAAGCCAGAGAAAGCAGAGAGATTGGAGAGCAAGACAAAGGTTGCGCGGACTAGAGGGGAGGATTTGGACTATGTTGTGCGCTCGCGGACGTCTGATGATGCTCTCTCTGAACCGATCGTGGTGCTGGTGTTTTATTGAAATTTTTTGTTTCTTGGGTGTGAAATTTGTGGGGGGGGGGGGGGGGGGGGGGGGGGGACGGCGTGGTGGGGGAGTGAGAGGGGAAGTCTATGCTGCGCTTGATTATTGTTTTAGAGGTAATATTGTTTGAATTATTCCCTAGTGTGACATGATGATGATGATTGGGATTTGAAGGGCTTTAGTACGAGCACGTACCGATAAATTTGGTGAAGGGGAGCGATTGGTGCATGTGAGTCCTTAGGTTGTCCTCTCTGTTTTTTGTTTTTCCCCTGTTATCCTGAGGTGATAGGGTGCTTTGGTCGTGTTTATTGTTTGCTTTATCATTGGAAGGCCTATGGTTAAGCTATTCCTACGTTACAATCAGCTTGCATGAACATGAAGGACATTGTTGAATATGGTCATAAATCCCTATCTGTTGGCTAGGTGATGGGATGGGAAACTTGTCTCAACATGGTTATGTTTTCCAATCGGACTTAATGAAGTAATCTGTCAACTTATGGTTTTCAACATTTGATGTTGTTGGGAAAATACATTCCTCGATCAACATATTTGAAACACATTCAAATAACGTGAAAAACGTGCCTAATAATCATCAACTTGTATCACCAATCGTACATGCATATCACATAACGAACATACCCGATATTTGCACATGTTAAATGCCACTTTGCACACTTGAGAACGATCCTCGATTATCTTTTGTACCCACTAGTGTTTCGAAGGAAATCGAAGAAGACGTTCTTTCGATGATGTGTCTTATTATGTATATGAAAAATCACGTTCGTTTTCCTTTAGGAGTTAACTATTTATAGTAAAAAGTAAATAACCGCCTTGTGGGCCTTGTGGTTCATGGACTAGGTTTGGCCTATCTTGGACGATTCATCCATTATGCCTTTCATCTCCCATTCGCCCACGATTGGCTAAATACAACTCTCTTCTTTGCAAAGTTCATATTAGCAAATAATCTGTGTAACCAACATACTTCAAGAGCTCGTTACTATATGTTAGGAATATATAACAGCTTAAATTGGGCATATTTATCCATAGTAGAATCAGTATGCAATTTCTATATCAATCAGTCACATTCATATCTTTCTTGATCTCTCTTAGTATCACGTATATTGTAGTTACAACTATGATTTACTCAAAATCATAGTTGGTCGACCTGTGAATACAAAAATAAAATGTGACATCATAAACAAATTGATCTTCCTTTTTCCTTAAACCTCTCCATTTTAGTTCAACTTGCTTTTCTAGAAATGTCCTATTAAACCGAATTATCATGATCATTGGCAACACCCTAAAATAGCAAACACTAAATAAAAATTTTGAGAATAAATAAGAGTTGTGAGGGCACTTAATTGAGGAACTATTGTCCTCAAGAGTCTCATACAGCTTAAAAAGTTGAGATCATAACTTATGCCAACTCTTATCGATCGTTTCACGGAGGTTGACTCAGATCTAAAGACTATGTCGAGTCTTTTGTCCAAGAGGGACGACCCATCCATTATTATTAGGATCCTTGGGCAGGACACTGTCTGGGATCTTGATTGTCAATGTTCCCTTTGTACAAGCCCTCCTAATGATGACGAAGATAATAGACCATCCAAAAGGAAAAAGAAGCGGCCTAAAGATAGTCTCTATCAGAGATATCTTGATGGAGATCCTACTATAGAACCACTCGGTGACGATGGAGGAAGATACCAATTCATGGTTTCATATGGACCACCTCAACCACAAACTCCTCCTTCAATTCTTGAACTTTGTGAGCCTCCTTCACTACCAATCACCACCTAGAAAAGCTTCACCACAAAAGCCAGTTGTTTCACCCTTCTATAAACCCATATAAAAATGGATTATGAAAAATTCCTATCATGTACAATTACTTGAAGCACTCCAGCTTTCATGTCTTTCAAAGCTTGAACCACCGCCAGCACTCCTAGCTGTTTGTATGTTTGAACCCTCGAATTTTCTGCCTTTGGAAAGGATCAATTTTAGTGCCTCTTTTCTTGCATTAGAAGAATTTACAGATGCACATAATTGATTCTGACACATGCCAAAGATTCCAAACCCTACGAATATCGATGATCATGGAAGACAAAAGAAAGTGATTGCTGCCAAAGTTATTCTGAATTGGCAATCAGAAAATATTCTGACACAAAATAATATTCTCGAGACAATTGATACAAAACTTTCAACTGTCCAAACCCGTCTTAGTCATGTTGATTAGAAGGTTGATCAAACGGCTTTTGTCATAAACAAATTGCTTGAGACATTCCAGAAGAAACTTCAGTAGATGGAATCGGGGAAGTGCATTTTCCATAATTATTTGGAAGATCAAATTACTAAAAAAGGAAAAACTATGTAGGCAAATTAAACTCCTTTAAGAAGGAGAATTTGTTCCTGCACTAGATCCATTTTCTCAACCTTTATATCCAACTCAAATGGAAATTTATGTTCCAAAAGTCACTATAGTTGCCTCAATCATTGTGGAAACCCCAAAAGATGATCGGAGTGATATTGTTACACTTTGAAATTGTACCCGTGAAATGGAAAAATAAAAGAAGATGCAGCAGGAGAAGAAGTCGGACATTCTTGAACCTTCTCGAGAATCTCCTTCTTCCCACATGGTTTCAAATTCATTAGAGGTCTTTTTGTGAGATCAATGCCAATAAAAGTTACCAATTATTGTTACGATTAACTCATCCCAGCAAAATGCCCCTTCCAGCCTTGAAACAGCCTCCTTTTCCTCAGAAGATCCTTTTCCTCATAAGAAACCTCACCTTCTGACTTCGAGATATCAAATTTTCCCAAATCTATTATTCTTATGGCGGATCCTTCTGAGCCAGATATGGAATCAAACTCATCTGAAATAGAAATAATAAATATTTATAATCAGAACTCTCGTTCTGAAGCTTCAACCTCCAAATATTATTTTACTCTTGATGATATTCCATACACAAAATGACCATAAAGATTACAGAAGTTCCATGCTTGGCTCAGCACTAGAGCCCTTACTGTTGAAAGTCGGTATGACATACCGATTGAGTTCATCAGCAAATTCATTGGTAGTCTCAAGGATTCGTGAAAAGCTGTTTCTAATCAAGATCAGATGACGTTCTCATTTCAAACAGATTTTCATCACATAATTCGCATCATCCACCAGTTATTTATTGGTAAGTCAGAAGACCTTCTTGAACTAAAAAGGAGAGAGTTCTTTGATAGAAAATGCTGCTTTTTGCATTGAAAACATTTGAATAAGCATTTTCATGAAATACTTAAATTATTCTATGCCCTTGGAGCTAATCCAAACCTAAAGCAGGTATTTTTATCTTCTATCCGGAAAGATATTGGTCAAATTGTGGAAAGATCCCTTCAAAATAATTAGCAAAGAATTGCTAATGTTTCGATAGGAGAACTGCAGTAGGAGATACATTTAGCTATTGATGACCTCTGTATTCGCTAAAATGTATTCGGAAGTTATCTTAAGAGCAATAAAGAACTTGATCGAGCTTGCCGAAGGCTAGAGTTGAGAATCAAGTGTGCAAATAAAGAGTCATGTGATGACCTTTCTTGCGGAGATTGGTGTAAAAAGAAAAGACACTTTAAACAATTTTCCCTCGGTCTAAGAAAAAGACGTAAATGGCATTTCTTGAGAAGAAGACGATCCAAATGCAACCAGTCTGGAAAATATAAGAAATTCGACAGATGCTACATCTGCAACAAAAAAGGCCACTTTGCGAAGAATTCTCCGAAGGCCAAGAAAAGAAATTCTCATTTAATCCAAGAGCTTGAAAAAGAAACTAGAATTTCTCTTCAGAATGATAACATTGAATCCATCTTCTCTTTGGAAGATGAATCAACAGTGCACACCATACACACTATATAGACATGGTTCCAGTCCAATGACATTGAAAACTCATATGATGAAATGGAAAATGGAGTTTACTCCTTTTCTTCCGAAAATCCAAAACCTCTCACAATCGACCTTTGTGTATACACTCCTTCCACTCTTCTATATTTTCCCATCAAAATCTATCTTTCCAAATATGCTAAACCTATCCCTCTTATAGCCCTTATAGATACTAGAGCTAGTGCTTCGATCCTTTACACAAAAATTCTTCTAGAAGAATAATGGACTTTATATACCTGATTTTTTAATTCTACTTCTGGAGACACTTTTGCCATAAGAGTCTGAAGCAAATTTATTACCCTTTAGTTCTTCCCATGGTATTTTCTCGCCACCAAAATCCTTGGCTCTAGTTCACCAAACAAAGATATCATTATTGGATAGGACATACTAACTGAGATTCCCAAACTCAAGATTTTATCTAATGGACTTCGGTTCAAAGGATAATTCAAAGAGTTTGTGGATATCCAACGATTTTTTGCCATCCAAATGCATATGCTAGATCCTATCATTCAAACCCTTCTTGGAGCATGTGTAGAATCCCATTCAAAATTTGTCCTTAAATGTTGAAACCTTTCGTGGAAAAATCCTAACTTTTTCATCCATTTGCCTTTCAAAAAAAATGAAGATATCAATTCTACCAAAACAACTCATTCAGGAATGAATCTAAATCATCTAATCTTGGCACAAAAGGAGTGCTCAAACTTACTACACCAGAAATTGATCGAGCCATTTGATTCTCAGTGGTCTTGTGAAGTATTTTACGTGAATAAGCGTTCTAAACAAAACAAAGGAAAAATGAGGTTGGTCATTAATTACTAGCCACTCAACCAATTCCTCCAGCCTTACAAAACAAAGCGTTCTGAACCCCATCGGAATTTGTTATTCTCCAGCCTTACTCAAGCTAAGGTCTATTTCAAATTTGACCTCAAAGCTGGATTTTGGCAATTGGTAATTCATCCAGATAATAGACACGAAACTAGATTTTGCATCTCCAATCAGCATTTCCAGTGGACAGTGCTTCCCTTTGATCTTAAAATAGCTTTTTCATTATTCCAAAAAGCTATGTGCAAAATCTTCCAGCCTATTTTGGCAAATGCCCAAATTTACATTGATAATGTCCTCCTCTATAACCCTGATGAGGATTTTCATTGTAAATTGTTAAGCCAATTTGCTGAATTGATCCAAAAATATGGCATCATACTATCTCAGAAAAAGATGATTATTGCTCAACAGGAAATTGAATTTCTTGAAATGCATCTTAAGGATGGGGCATATTATCCTGGTCCTCCTATTACTAAAGAATTGCAAAAATTTCCTAATGAGAATCTTTCTCTCAAATAGGTTTAACAGGTCCTTGGGATAATCAACTATCTCAAAGACTCTGTTCCCAAAATCACTAATTTGGTGAGTCCACTGTAGCAAATGCTAAAAAAGAATGCCCCTTCATGGGGACCTTAGCAGACTAAATCTGTCAGACGACTTAAGAAAGTTTGGCAGCATCTTTCTCCTTTGCAAATCCCTTCTGTTGGGAAGAGAGTTCTACAGACAGATGCCATGGATGAATATTGGGCTGTTGTTCTACTCGAAGAAATTGATGGCAAATGTAAGATCTGTGGACACAAAAGTGAAAGATTTACGCATAGTGAAAAGCACTATCACTCTACCTTCAAGGAAATCTTGGTGGTAAAATATGGCATTAGGAAGTTTGAATTTCATCTCCTAAGACATCATTTTCTAGTGGAGCTAGATATGTTCTCATTCTCCAAGATGCTAAAGTTCAAAGAAAAGTAAATTCCTCATCCTCATCATCCTCAACTTCTCAGATGGGCGGAATGGTTTTCAAAATATTCCTTTGAAACCAAACATATTGCTAGAAAAAAGAATGTGCTTGCTAATTTCTTATCCAAGCCAAAGGAATTTGTTGCACCAGTTTCATCTATAAGTATATATGTATCCCGAAATCCGTTCGGTGGATACAAACATATTAAGATGAAACCTTCTTGGCCAGGCAGGTAGTGCTCGCCAGAAGTTCCTGAACACATACAGAACAACACCCCTTTTGAAAATCTGCCGTCATTAATGTGGAAATATCAATTGCTGATTTTCAGCAGGTTCAGAGGATTAAGTTTCAAATCCAGTGGGCTATATCCAAAATGTCTTTTCATCCATCTTATCTCCCTCAATCTTGAAGACGAATTCCCAGAGTAATTCAAGTGATTTTATTGGTATTTGTTCAATCTTTATATCATAGCCATTGAATTTCCAACAACTAAAATTATTTTCATTATTGGCAGAATTCTCTTAGGAGAAAAGAAGTTCGAGCATTTGAGTGATATGCTTAATTGGTTCAGACCATTAAAAGCTTAGAAATGCATGTTTTAGGATAAACTTAGAGCCTATAGACCCAATCCAGAGTTGCATACAATAGTCTTGTTTCACAGGCCATGGGTTTTTATTCATTTAAATGGAGACATGAAAAAAACTCCATGTGATGTAGGAGTAACTACTTGCAAACCTCAGCCAATTCCAGAAAAGTTTTTCGAAAACCCTTCCATACAAAATCTCGGCACTTATCCAGGAATATAGAAAACTCCAAAGACTTTTTTGTCAATACAACCAAGTGATACCACAAGAAGTATGGCCAACTAGTTCTAGCGACGTGTCTTGGAATGATCCAGCTGATCACAAGTATTAGGCAATAATTGATATAGCATTGGGACAATATTATGGCATAGATATGCAAGCTAATATGGATGATGTTGCCACTGCCTTGGATTCTACTACATTATCCTCATCTCAAGTGGCATAGTCATCATCTCAAGATCCTCAGTCACAAGATCCATAGGGAGGATCATTATCACAAGACCCATATGATTATAGTGAGCTATAGCTAACACTCAGCCTAGGTCTTAACAAAAATAGTCCATCATTACAAGTAGAAAATTTTCCCTAGCTAGCCATTCCATCATGTCCTGCTGATATCCCCTCAAGTTCTGCAGATATTCTAAGTACTTCCCATCAATCTCCACGGAAAAGACAAAAGTCTTCAAAACTTCACGAAGATGTGGGCCTAGAGATCGCGGAAATTGAATGGATCCTTAGGGATTACAGGAAACAAAAGGATGGAGGTAGTTTGGATAGTTCTGATGATGACAACACTAATGAATCCATTCATAAATATGATCTTTGAAGCCTTGCCAAGCGTGTTGAAAAAATTAGCTTGTTGTGTTTAAAAATCCAGCTCAATTTTCGAAAAGTATTATTCAGCACTGTAGCAAGAAGAAAAACGTGCATAAATGAAGAAAAATGGTCGTTTAACAGTGTTTCAATCGTCTGTCAGTTGTAAAAGTCTTTAAGTGTCGCTTGTTAGTCTTTATTGTTGCTTGTCAGAGTTTTTCTTGCCGTCTATTAACTATAAAAGCCTTTATGGCCGGTTAGAGAGTGTCGAATTATTGAGGATTTTTAGAATTTTACCAATAATTAAGCTGTTTGTCTACTTTTGTGCCTATATATAAGGCAATACTTATAAAGTTCGGGGACATAATATGCTCTTCAAGAAATAAAATTTGTGTGCATTATAAACCCCTGAATCTTCACTTCTACCTTTCTGCTTGATATGATTCTCTAAACAAATGTACGTGCACTAATTAGTCCTGGTAGTATGCTCTACACTTGCCATGGTATGGAACCTGTGCATCAAAATTCTGTTACTATAAAGCAGTTCTAAGGTACGAATCAAAATTCGAAGAAGGGCTCGGTGGCTAAAAGGCAGTCCATTTTGTAAAGGCCTGGAGAGCCTTTTCTATGTGGGATAGTATACCTGCCACAAGTCTTATCTTCGTTAATTTGCATCTTAGCCTTCCTTTATGTCTTTACTCTCAATATTGTATAAATAATAGTTTAGATATACTCAATGTTTAACTTGAATTCACAAATCTACTCTATTTATAAGCACCTATTGGAACTCACATATGGTATTAAAGATAGGTAAAGTGAAATATGTAGGTTATTTCACTTTCGGACATAATAATCGATATGTCCCCATCTTAGCATTCTATTAAGATGACATCCAAGCTTCAAGTTTGAGCTCTCAATTATTATCTAGAAAATAAGCTTAAAATTGTCTCATCTCTATTCATCACATAGTGAGTAAAGATGATTACTCGCGTGAGTGGTCTAATCTCTAATCTGTCCAACATATTTTTTCAATATAATGCACTTAACATTGACATTCATAAACGTCATATAAACTCATAGGTATTGATAATAACAAACTTCATTAATAATGAACATCTAGGGAAAATTATAATATTCAGTATATCATATTCTACACAGTCCTAGAGATCTCACATGACTATGTAAAATTTCTCTAGAAATTGGCTTCGTCATAGGATCTGCTATTATCATTTACGTAGATATGTACCGCACATTCACTTTCTTTCGTGCAATCATGTTCTTGACATAGTTATACTTGATATCTATATGTTTGGTCTTTTCATGGTACTTGAGATCCTTAGTATATGCTAGTGCTGCTTGGTTATTGTAACGCCCCCACCTCGGGGTCATTAACGTGACATTTCGTTCATTATTATCTTTCGTTACACACAAGCGGAAGCATATCTCGAGACAATCACAATCAATACATACAGCGGAAATAAGAACAAGAAGCATCATGAGCAAATCTTATATTTACAGTGCATGCAAATATATTTTAACAAGCCCTTCGGGCCATGGCAAGCATCACATATTTCATACATATATTCTAGAGACTCATCCGTTCCTAGCCAACTATAAATAATAAAACTTGGCTTGGGTTATCCTATACCCATTACGGCTCCTCGCTTTTTCACCTCCACCCCAATCTCGTTCGCCTGGCCATCTCACATCCCACCCGTGGCTTTATCCCGGAGTCAGCCCACCCGCACCGCTAAAACACCGTTGAACCCACATAGGGATCCAACCCATTCTCCGTTTGCATAGTGATACCACGCCACATACGGATGAGGCACCAAGTCTATTAGGCCCTCATCGATCATCACAAGTTTCATGATTCGGTGGTAGGCACGGTCTTCTCTAACATCTATCACGGTGAGCACTTCAGCTCTTTTATCCACGGGATTGCCAATGCGGGCTGGGGGAGATGCCATCTTACGGACCTGAAAAAGGGAAATAACGGGGGATGAGTCGGGAAGACTCAGCAAGTGAAAACACTAATATCAAGTGAGGATATATCGATCGCTGTTAACATAAGTTGGCCCTTACTGCACTTGCATCGATGGCAGATCAATAGCAAAGTTTAAACAAGAGAACATCACGCATGGCCACATCATGTACACTTCACCAACCAAAGCTCGGTTCTATCTCGAAACAACATCAAACATGAAACATGATCAAACTAAGAAAATGAATCAATTGCGACCAACCAAACGATCGACAAATGGTCCAAGCAAACCACGTCATAACGCATCTCAACATCCTTTCCCGATAATAGGAAATTCATTTACACAACGACTAACAAAACTAGAGAACGAGTTAGAGACGGGTAAGCTCGGGTGATCTTCAAGCTTTCTCCTTACTTGGCCGACTAATACGAGGCACACAAAGGCCAAACCGTGGGCTCTTGGGTGAAAACAAGGAGAAACACGGGCCGGTTCAGGACTTATAGGGTGTGAGACTTCTCGGGCCAAAACGTGAGAAAATCAAGAAACAAAAGGGAGAGGAAGATGGTGGATGGTGTTGGCATGAGAATGGCGTGAGAATGAAGAGAAAGAGAGATGGCTGTGTGTGTGAAAAAGAGGGGAGGGACCTTGTCCTATTTATAAGACTTCAAACTTGCTCCTCACTCAAGACCATTAATATTAGTCATTATGATGGTGCCTCAAAGTCCAAGCTAATTAATGATATTCATAATAATGGGGGCCTCAAAGTCCAATTTCCCTTAAGGCTTGTCATGATGAGAGTGACCTAGAAAAATCTAACCACAATTGGCTTCTCTCTCTCTCTCTCTCTCTCTCTCTCTCAACTAATCTCTTGAGCGGGTTCTCTCTCTCGACTACCATTTTCCTTGGCCGACTCTCCTCTTGGTTTTAGCAATAATTGGTGTCCAAGGCATTAAATGCAAGGGACAACTCAGCTTATTTTCATTAATGACATGTCATGATAAAGAGGTCTCCAAAGTCTAAGGTCATTTAATTAGGCTTCTTGAAAAAGTTTCATTCTTGGCCATTCATTTCCAAATTTGGGCTTCAAGTTTTAACTTCTCTAAAATCATCCAATTTCAAGTTTTGACCTCTAATCAAAGCATAACATGTCTCATTTGAAAGCTCACAACGTGTACTTTAAATCACCAGAAGACATCAAGTCAAAATTCCAACGTTCTCATATAGAAATTGATAAATCTTTAAAATCTGACAAAACCAGATAGCTTTGCACTGTTCACGAAATTGGACTTGAAAACATAATAAATGGACTCTGAAAATTCTTAAATTTGGATATGTCATAAACAAGACCTTAACAAACATTTCTCGTGAGAACACAAAATCGGAATCTTTTTGTAAACATCATTTTTAGTAGTTCAAACACAGACTAAAAACAGTTCGCTGAAACAGAATTTTTGTTTCTCAAAGTAAGTTCTGTCCAGAATCCAAATCATCTTGAAAAATTCCCAAATTTATATACGTTATAGAAAAAGAAGTTCTCAATAACTTTTGTAAAGGAAACTTTTCTAAAATCTGCCCAGAAAAGCTTGTAGAAAATAAATAATGTGTGAACATCACTGAAAGACCCATTCTTGGCAGTTTTACACAGTCCAAAAATGAGGCTGTCATACTACTCATATCAAGTCCAAAAATTCTGAAATTAAAGTATGTAAAATTTCAAAATATTTGGAGAAACTTTCAAGAGGGAAGTGTTTGGAAATTCGGATCACAAAAGTCTCCATAAAAATAACAAAACGAAGGGGTACAAATGATCCGAAACTGGGTTTTCCAGAACAATAGTAAAAATTGGTTCCAATTGAAAAATTACCAAACTTAAACCATAGCAACACCTAAGTGATCCAAAAATCTTCCCAGCCAAATAGCTTCTTGTGCCGCTGCTGATAAAGCCATGAATTCGGCTTCCATTGTGGATAAGGCTATACACTGTTGCTTCTTACTGTTCCAAGATATGACATCATTATTTAGTAAAAACACGTATTCAGAGGTAGATTTTCTTTCCTTTAAATCTCCTCTCTAGTGAGTATCAGTATAGCCTTTAAGGTGCATATCACTTTCTTGATAAGTTAACACATAGTCAGCACCCTTTAGATATCTCAAGATTCTTTTGACGGTGATCCAATGTGCTTGACCTAGATTAGATTGACATCTGTTTACCATTCCAACTGTATAACAAATATCAGGTTTTGTACACATCATATTGTACATCAAACTTTCAACACCACTAGCATATGGAACATGTTCCATTTATTCCTTTTCTTGTGGAGTGCTCAATGCTTCGCCCTTTGTAATAGGAGTATCTATTAGTTTATAGTCTCGCATACGAAATTGCTTAAGGATTTTATTCACATACATCTCTTGTGAAATGAATAAAGATTTCTTTTAATAATTTCTTGAAATCTTAACTTCAAGACTATATGTAGCTTCACCCATATCTTTCATCTTAAAATTGGAAGATGATCAATTCTTGACTGTATTAACAAACTTCATATTGCTTTCGGCAATTAGTATATCATCAACATATAATGATAAAATCACAAATTGATCTTTGGATCTTTTGATATATACATAATTGTCTTCACTAATCATTACAACATCATATGCCATTATAAAATTGTGAAAACGTATATATCATTGTCTTGAAAACTGCTTAAGACCATATGTCGATCTCAATAGTCGACACACCTTTTGCTCTTGGCCTTTTATAATGAAACCAATAGGTTGCTCTATATAAATTTTTTCCACTAATTCTCCATTGAGAAATGCAATCTTTACATCCATTTGATGTAATTCAAGATCCATACTAGTAATTATTGCTATGATAAAACGAATATAGATAAATCTAACTACAAGGAAAAAAGTTTCTACAAAGTCAACTTCTTCCTATTGATTATATCATCAACATATAATGATAAGATCACGAATTGATCTTTGGATCTTTTAATATATATACAATTGTCTTCACTAATCATTATAACATCATATGTCATTATAGAATTATGAAAACGTATATATCATTGTCTTGAAGACTGCTTAAGGCCATATGTCGACCTCAATAGTCAACACACCTTTTGCTCTTGGCTTTTTGTAATGAAACCAATAGGTTGCTCTATATAAATTTCTTCTTCTAATTCTTTATTGAGAAATGCAATCTTTACATCTATTTGATGTAATTCAAGATCCATGCTAGCAACTATTGCTATAATAAAACGAATATTCATAAATCTAACTACAAGGGAAAAAGTTTCTACAAAGTCAACTCCTTCCTGTTGATTATATCATTTTGCCATAAGGCGAGCCTTATACCTCTTAACTGAGCCATCAGCCTTACGCTTTATTTTAAGAACCCACTTGTTCCCAATAGCTTTGCGTCTTTTTGGAAGATTAACTAATTCCCAAACTTGATTTGATCTTAATGACTCAATTTCTTTTTTCATTGCATGCATCCATTTTTCCTTACCGGGACATATTAGAGCTTTATTCACATTCTTCGGCTCATTTTCACTATGTAGGGCGATCATGAAAGTTTGAGCCTCTTTTACATTCCTTAACTCATCTTTATCGTGTGGACTGTCATCAAAGCTTCTCCTTCGATGTCAAAACGTTAATAGGGAATCCTATTGCAACTTGATTATCATATAAGAGGTTATACTCCTGAAGATTCACCACGCTCCATTGTGCTCCCACTTGGATTAGATAATGGTGATGTTGTCTCATCAAGTGGTTGCAATTAAGCTTGATTTGCACTCAACTCCCCCACTTGTCACAATGCTCCCAATAACTTCACTATCATGGTCCATAGATTCGTATAGTGAGTAATCTTCACCGATTTTGCCGTTTTTAAGAAATTCATTATCTAAGAATGTGCCATCTCGTGATTTGAATTTAGTTATACTTTCGCTTTCTTGCTTGCCTATGAACACATGCCCTTTTGAATGCTCTGATTATTTTATTAAAATACTCTTTTTGTCTCTTGAGCTCAATTTTTCATACTAGTAAAAGGACGTACGAGTATAGGTAACACAACCTCAAGGTTTTAGAAAGCTTAAATCAGGTTTTATGCATGTCTATAACTCATATGGAGTAGAAGTAACTGATTTAGAAAGCATAAGGTTAGGTATATAGGCAGCAGTTAACAAAGCATCACCCTAAAAAGTGATAGGTAAGTTAGCTTGTACCATCATTGACCTAATTATTTCTATTAAGGTTATGTTTATTCTCTTTACAACGCCATTTTGTTGAAGAGTATGTGAAATAGACGGTTGCCTTTCTATTCCCTTTTTATCACATAGATTTCTTGTCACGTCCCGAACCACTCATGGCTGATACTTGTTGACCGACCATGATCGGAACGAGCCTGTAAAGTATAAACAATTGTTAGAACGTCCCGTTGATTTTTAAAACGAAAAACAAATGGAAGCAACTCGACGAGACAAAACCAAGCAATTAAAGCAAATGGCGCACGTTTTATTTACATGCTGGACTCGTACTTATTATATATGCCCTACTTCGGGCAAGCAAGCCTTATGCTAGATTTTTCCACATGCCTATTTCAAAGGCACTTCCAACACAAGCCATATAAACAATAAAATTGGGCTTGGGTTCCTAACGTCACTATGTTTTATCATCCTATCGCTCCTCCCGCTCCTCGTCCGGTTGGCCATTACGCTCCACCCCCTGCTTGCCCCATAAACGACTCGCCCAGTCCTCCAAATGGCCCGTTAAACCCGCCAAGAGGTCCAATCCAATCCCCATTCGCCAGGCGGTACCATGCCTCGTACTGGTAAGCAATCAGCTCGTCGTGGCCTTCGTCGACCATCACGTAGGTTGTGATTCGACGATAGGCACAGTTCTCCCGGGCGTTGATCACGGTAAGGAGTTCGGCTCGCATCTCAATGAGGTTTCCAAAGCGGGTTGGAGGAGACGCCATCTCACAAACCTGAAAAGAGGAAAAACAACGGGGAGTGAGTCAGGAAACTCTGTAAGTAAAAACTCTATTAACAAGCGAGGACATATCGATCGTCGTTACATGAATCATTGTTACCGTACTGGCTGTAGTAGCCGATCAAACAATGACGTGCATAACAAGCATATTACAAGAACTCCAGGCATGGCTAATTCACGATTTACCTCATTTGTCGCACCTCGGTTTCTAATTCATGTTAAGTAATATGCAAAAACACGAAACAAGGCAAACTTGTTATAGAAAACACAATATCGAAACACCAAGAACCGAGAATGGAAGAACGCTCTTGATATAACGTATCTCAACATCATTTCTCGGTAGTAGGGAATTTACTTACTCTAAATGAAATAAGAACTAGAGAGTAGAGAATGGACGGGAAAGATGACGGCCTTAGGATCTCGGGTTTAAGATGGCCGGCTCTTTCTTTTCTCTCCCTCGGCTTTCTCTCTTTCTCGGTTTTCTCTCTCTCTCTCGGGTCAAATAATTGATGACTCAAGGCTTCATAAATGGTCTCATAAATACAAAGGGACACCTAGGCCTAGCATTAATGAAGGTAATGATGAAGAAAATAAGTTTTGACTTGGTCAAAGTTTCTAAACTCTTCCTTGAGCTTATAATCAGAATATTTAAGGACTGATTTCTGTCCCAAATCGCTCGGATCAAGCGACTCTCGCAAAAATATGCATATAATGCCTAAAACGAACCCCGCATCGTACCAAGTTCCATAATTTTCCGAGGGTTTTCTCACAATAAATAATTCTAATAATACCATTTAAAATGAGATTTAATGTGGAAAAGCCATTGCAAGTGACTAAACTTAGCCCTACAAAAATCTAAGCTAAACTAAGCTAATTTGGCCTCTCCGGTTGCCTGGGCACATGGCCGAGTCGCTGGGCAATTTGGCTGGCCTGACTGGGCAAATGGCCGGGCTACACAGGCGCATGGTCCGGCGCGTGGCCGAGCTGAACGAGCGTCGCGCCGCGCTGCATGGCCAACATGCCGAGCAGCTTGCTGAGCCGCATGGGCAAAGTGCCTAGTGCCTAATCGGCCGTATGGACACTGTGCCGAGCACCATGCCGAGTCACTCGGGTGAGGGGTTGATTCACGGCCAAACACACATATCGGCCAGGGGGTGACACGATGCACGACTCATGGCCATATTTCTTGGGCACAAGATCGGATCTTATAGGCACAACTTGTGGTACAAGGGTCGGGCAAATGGCCGGCGCACGACCGGGCACGTAGTTGGTTCGTCGCCTGGCTGACGGGTACAATGGCCGGTCATGACCGGGCACATGGCCTCGGTCGTTGCGACTGGCAATTTTGCCCGGGCCGCAACTAAGCCACTAGGTACATGGCCTGACACATGTCTCGTCCATAGCCTTCCCAACTCGACGGAATGATCCGTGGCCGATTCGTGACCAAGCCACGTTCAAGTATTAACGATCCATGGTCAACCCTCGATTGTCATGTAGCCTCGTGAAATCCAGTACCCCGAAATTAACTCACGGTCGCCTGGGACTAATGCATGGCCGTGCAGTATCATCCGCAATCGACACATGCCGACACCGGACTGATCCACAATTATTCTAGACCGTTTCACTAACGGCCCTTATTGTCGAAGGGTCATTCCACGGTCATATTACTATAATCAGTTGCATAATTAGGGGGTCATTCCACCGTTGATCCCTAGACCAATTCGTGAACAATCTTTCGATCGAACCACGACCAACCCTCAGTACACTCGTTCCGATCATGCTGTCCATTCCAATACTGACCATTAACTCAATTTACCCGCTCATCCACTTAATACCATTCCTCGGCTTCCTTGACCCGAAATCGCGGATGTCATATTTCTGAACTAATCAGACAAATATTCTTGACCTTAATCGGATCTTAATGCTTTTATTTTTCTATCTAATTAATTTTCCATTAAGTTCATAAATATTTTAAAGCAACTTAATGCCTTGGACTTATGAGAAATCAAATTGACATGTCCGAATCGAGTATGATCATCAATAAATGTGATGAAATAAACAATCATGTGCCTTGCTCTTACATTCATTGGATCACATATGTTTGTATGGATTAATTGCAAAAGAAACTCAAATCCCGTTCCTTTTCCAAATGGTTTTCGTGTTATTTTTCCTTTTAGGCAATACTCAGGCAAATTAACTTTTTTATTATTGCCCGATAAGCCCTCTTTGGCCAATATATTTATTCTTTGTTAGCCAATATGATCATGTTTAGCATGCCACACATTCATATCATTTTCATAAGAATCAGAGGATGTAAATAAGGAATAACTAACATTAACTTCACAATAGTTAACATCCAATACAATGAAACCATCCAAAAAATATCAAGAACCATAATAACTTATTCCTAAAGACAAGTTTACACCACTGTTATGAAAGTTTACGTTAAAATCAAGTCTTACTAAAACCAACATTGAAACTAAGTTCCGATGAATTTCTGAAGCAAATAACACATCATGTAGGAACAATGTGCGTCCACCACGCATTTGCAATCGACAAGTGCCAATGCCTTTGACTTCCACTCTAGAATTATTCCCCACATTTATCTACTTTGTTCCTTGTAGAACTCGTTGAAACTCCGCGAAGGCTTCTTTATCCATCGCTATATGGTCTATGGCTCTTGAGTCTACAGTCTACAAAAGATTACATTCAGTTAGAAAGACTGAACTAGACATATAAGTAGCACTCTAAAAAATGCTAAGGGTTTCTACCTTCTTTGGCTAGCCACAGTCATGAGCAAAGTAATCCTTCTTGCCACAGTTGTAACATTTTACCCTTGAAATGTTCTTTTTGAAAGGACGTTTTCCTTTCTTCCATTGATTGAACCTCAAGTTTTTGCTTGAAGGACTTGCTTCATTTCCTTTCTACTTCTTTAACCTACCAGGATGCTTCCACTTGGAGCTCGAAACTCCATGTGCAAAGTAAATGTCGGTTTTTGGCTTAGCCGCAAGGAAGTGGTCCTCTTCTAGCTCAATATGCCATATAGCATCCTCAAAGGTCTAGATACCCTCATGATCGGTCAAATGGATCTTTATGTGCTTCCAGCTTTGAGACAATGAACGAATTACTGCCTGCACTTGCTGTTCATCAATGAGTATGTGACCAGCATCCTTTAGCTTACTTATCATGTTCAACATCTACCTCAAATGCCATTTCATAGTCTTTCCATGAGGCATATTGTATGAGTCAAAACGAAAAGTGAGTTGTCTCAGTGTGGTCACAGAAGTTCGACAAAATCTTGCTGCCAGTGCGGTCCACATGTCTTTGGTGTTTTTAAAACGTCCAAACTCTCGCATGATATCATTATCCTTGCTTAGCAACATAATGCGAGCAAGAGAATTCTTCATTTTCTACGCAGCAAAGACATCTTTATCCCTTTTGTGCTGGGCAGTAGTCCCATTCTTAGGTTCTTCCATAACCTAGTCAAGAGCTTTTAGTGTTTTTTGCTCTTCCAGTACATACTAAATTTTGAGACTCCAAATCTCATAATCGTCGACATTCAATTTCTCTCCCTTATTAAGTTCAGCCACTATGTTCTTAGTTATTGAAGCCATTGTATCTGAGCATTTCAAACATATACGCATGAATTATTAATACCTAGTTTAATGCTTAATCAACATCATAATTACATAATTTAATAGTTTCACAAAAGGTCATAGAGTCGATAGGTTACTATGTTTCCAATCATCGTCTAATAATCTTAATTTAAAATTATCATTAACATAATCATTTATGTAAAAAAAAAATTTAATTCGTCAAAAGTTATACAAACTTTTAAGAACTTTTCACTCATAACATATAATATGGTAATATCAAATAAAAGGCCACAAATGTCCATAACAATATATTTCATAACATATTCACAAATATTCAAGAACATAAAATATCAACTTGAAATATATACACATGTGACTCCAAATCCTAAAGAAACAATATCAAGTGTACGTATGTAGCTCATAGACAGGAAAAGACTCATGGAATTACTTAGGGAATTTCCTTTTCTTTGGCACCAAAATTGAGGCTCTAGTAAAACCCCCAAATTCGAGCTGGGGTTTGCACCCAAACCCATTTAATGCAAGGGTTGACGTTGTTTTTGTCCTGACCCTTATGTACTCTTTCATGAAATTTTCCACAAGTGTCTTACAACATAGACCCTTTAAGGTTTTCTTGACCTTATCAATCATTCTTCCCAACTCCTCAGGAATAATGCATTTTATGGCTCTAACCATCACATATTCCTGCATTATGAAATTGTTCCAAATGATATCTTCTATTATTTTGTTGACCTTGATGATGTGTGTCATCATGCCATCACTAGCATCTCATCGATAAAGAGCTAACTTGATTCAATGTTTCTCAAGCCTCTCCTTTTGAGCCACCGTTCTTAGAATTATCGGAGTGCGTATCGTATGTACCATTGTTCCTACAACAAATGCAGAACAAAAAAGGATTACTCATAATCTATGATACATTTAGATAATGAATGCTTATTCATATACATCAACACTTATATTCCAAAAACCATAAAAAAAAAAATACTAGAGAGAATACCAAAGAATATACCATAAGGTACGCATATATAGGGTTCATCGTACATTTTCACATTCATAAGTGAAGCAAATATGTCATACGAATATACCATCATGAAGGATATTCCAATATGAACACACCGATACCAAGAACGCTTAAATCGAAGTTCAAATGAGCTCGTGTGGGCCAAAATAGTGCGCTAGAGCCATTTTGACCGGTCTGAACCGGTATGGTTTGACCAGTCTGACCGATCAATGGTCAACAATCAATTGGGGTGGGTCAATGGTCAACAGGTCAATCAAGTCAGGTCAACAGTCAACGAGTTGGTCGGGTCAGGATTTGGGTCAACTCGAATCCGCACGTTGTTGACATCAGCATTGGCAGTTGGTGGCGCCCAACGCGTAGCTTCGCCACAGCCGCGAGTGGCTATCACGTACCTACAGTGCATGTCGGCAAGTAACGGCGCGTGCGGCCTTCTCTGGTGACACACCGCCACTCATTTTTCTTGTCTCGACGAGTACTTTTTGTTTGTCTATTCAAAAGCAAGTTTTGTTGAAAGGATCAAATCAAAGCATGCATGAACAGTACATCGATGCAAAGAAAACGGGCCAAAAACGAGATTGAAACAAAAAAATAGGCAGAATACACTTCAATTTTAGAGGCTATTCACATGCATAATTAGAAAACAAGTAAGCAGGCTCTGATACCAATGTTGGGAAAATACATTCCTTGATCAACGTATTCGAAACACATTCGAATAACGCTGAAAACGTGCCTAATAATCATTAACTTGTATCACCGATTATACAGACATATCACATAACAAATAGACCCAGTATTTCCATAGATTAAATGTCACTTTGCACACTTGAGAGCGATCCTCAATTATTTTTCGTACCCACTAGTTTTTTTGAAGGGAAACTAGAGATGATCTTTCGAAGAGGTGTCCTATTGTGTATATGAAAAATCACATTCGTTTTCCTTTGGGATCAACTATTTTTAGTAAAAGGCAAATAACTACATTATGGGACTTGTGGTTCATGGGCTGAGTTTGACCCATCTTGGGAGGCTCACCCATTATGCCTTTTAGATGTATTAATTCTTTCCTCGAGCAGTGAAACATTTATCTCTAAGGGTGGTTGAAGAAAGTCTTGTGATTCATGGGCTGGGTTTGGCCCATATTGGGCGGCCCACCCATTATGCCTTTAAGATGTATTAGTTCTTTCCTCGACCAGTGAAATATTTATCTCTAAGGGTGGTTGAAGAAAGTCTTACGCAATGAATCAAATGTCAAGATTACTGGAATACCCATATAGACTGAGAAGCAATTATGCCGAAGGCGGAGTTTAAAAAGACTTCAAGGAGATTTTTTAACTCTCTAATGTTTTTCTATATGTTTTTTATTTTTTGGCTCTCTTTCTATAGCCGTCCTAATGATCTGTCTGATGGCACCAGTTGCGTTGTCATGTATGACCCGATTTGTGTTTAACTATGTCATAAATTCCTTCCAGAAAAAAGACTCGCTTGCACTTAGTTACCTTTGAGCAGTTTGAGATTGTTATAATCTACCGAATGTGGGCATGCTGCTAGGTACTTCTCCTGACATAACACTGTGAGATTGTTATTCTGTCATATTCTTGTTGCATATTGCCCGCTTTGCATCCTTTCTTTCGGGAAATTTATTTTACCTATAGGACAAAGAGAGTGTATTATAGCAAGACTAACAAAGACATGTCTGTTTGTCAGTTACCCGGCTGTGACATTCTTTGATTTGCGAAGTAGTAGAAGCAACTTTACCTTTTTGGCTTGGCAGTAGGTAGTCAAGTCCTCATTCATGATTAGAAATAGTTCTTCTCACTGCTGTTTTGCTTTTTCAGATAGTAGAGTTCTCAAAGCTTACTCCAATTAGTTAGATGCCTGCGTTGGATGATGGGGACTTTGTACTGGCAGACTCATTTGCTATTCTAATGGTGAGAATTTGCAACTTTCAACTCCTTCACATATCATATTACTGGGCATACAGAGACTTTCTTGTGTAGGCTGTGGCCTGTAATGTATCGTTTATGCCTTGCAGTATCTAGAAGAGAGATATCCTCAGCACCACCCACTGTTACCTGATTTGAAGAAAAGGGCAATCAACTATCAGGTAAAAAGGATATTACTTTTGGAGAACTTTTCCTTATCTTCCATGTCTATCTGTGAAGAATCTAGCAACATCGCAAATGCCTTAATAAGTTTTAAATTGTTCCACTGGCTTTTTGTTGCATATGGATCTATAAGGCGATGGCCTAGTCAATGACATGCATAAACCTTCTGTCAAAATCTGTTCAGGCGTTTGACTTTGCCAGAACTTCCAGTTCCAACATTAAAGGCTAGTCGTGAGGGTGACGTCAGTCTATTTCCCTCTCTTTCCCCTCAACAATACACCAAATCATCATTTTTCTGCTAAAATTTTGCCAAATTTCCTTATATTACCTAAATTTTGGTTGAACTATATCCGTATCTGCCTTGGGGGTTAGGCCAGAGCCAACAACTATAAAATTCAGAGAGCGGGACAAGGATTCTGGCTCTGTGGGCGGTGACAACTGAGAAATCAATTTGATGGTCAACACTAGGCTGAGATGCAATAGGAAGATGACAGGGAGGTGAAGTACCTATATATTACGACATATGTCAAAGACTGGACAAACAGCAATGATTGGAGAATAAATACATGATGTGTTTTTTCACGTTGACTTTCTATTCTATTTATATGATCTTATGGATTCTTTTCTGTTGAGTAACTTGGTCTTTATTGTTTAGGCTGCAAATATTGTTTCTTCAAGCATACAACCTCTTCAAAATCTCTATGCTCTCGTAAGTATCTGAGGGAGTTAATTGTTCCTCTTAGTAGCTGCTTTCAATATACGGGAACGTGACCATCACAGAAATGTTGACACCTAAATTTTACTTACCCAAATAAAATTTATTGCACAAAATTTATTGGTTAAATTTTTAACCTCTAAACAAAAATATTTTCATTCAATTGCACGGGCATATAGGCATTAGGTGCATTTTGCATTATTAGAATATATTTTTCTTAAATTTCTTTAAAAAAAAAAAGAGAAGAAAAAAATATTCGGATCAGGCTGAGTAGGAGGTGGGTCAACCCGGCCCTCTCCTTCTTTTCTCCTCGGACCCAGGCCGCCTCTGCTCTTTCTTTACTTTCTCTTGCGTGAGCAAGGCTTGGCCCAGCCTGTACCCCTCTTTCCCTTCAACCGGCTCGGCTCTCTCTCTCTCTCTCTCTCTCTCTTCCCCTCTCCCTCTTTTTCCTCGCGCTTTCCTTCATGTGCGTTGAATGTCGGTCAGCTGGGCGGCGGCTACGACTTTCAGCCCAAGTAAGATGACCAAAAAGTCTACAGCAGAGCTGGTAAAGCAAGTAGCCGCCGGCCGGCTATCGAAGCCTTGGAGAGGATAGAGAGAATGGTGGGCAATTTAACAAAGAAAAACATAGAGAAAAAAAAGGATTGAAACCAGAGAGAACCGAGTGCTAAACCATTTTGCAGATCACGAAATGGAGCCAGCTAGCCTCGCCGCCGCTAGCAAGCCGGTCAGAGACCCCCCAGACGCGACTCGACTGGTGAAACTTCTTGGTCCGTCTGTTTTCCCCTGTTTTTGTGTACAATGTGACCGAAACTTGCACTGGCTGTTTCGTGTGATTGCTGGCCCATACTGACTCTACTCTCGATCTAGACGTCATCGCTGAAGGCTAGTCTTGGCCGTCAAAGTAGGCTGGGGCCCCTAGATAGGTCAAGGGCTCTCATTTTTTATTACGAGCACTAGGTGCTCGACCAAATGCCTAAGTGAAGTGTTTCCGAGTAGGGTTTCGGCTGGCGATCTCCAAGTCGGTGGGGGATTCGTGAGGTTGTCAGTGGCCATGTGGTGGTTGAGTGAGGCCAAGGAAGGCCAAAAGTTGGCTTGGGTTCGCCGGCCAAACCTTGATCAACGTTTGGACCCAAAGAGGCCTCGGTCAAGGCTCAGCTGGCGACTACTTTGGCCGGCCATCAGACGATAGACTAGGCAGAAACCTTCTCAGGAGCTGAGGAGGGTGAGCCTTTGGGTTGATCGAAATTGTCGGCAAAACGCCAGAATTTGCCTAGCCGGCCTTCTCACCTGTCTATGAGACACGAGAACTGGCCCAAAAAAAATTGGCCTGCAGCAATCCTGGTCAGACCGGTCTGCAGGCCTAGCTTGAATGGTCCAGCCCCTTTTGGGCCGGCCTTTTCTATCTGTATCCATTGAACTGGACCCCGACCAGGCTTGGTCTGATGGGGAACTCGGGTCACTGACTCGGGTCAGCCAATTTGGGTCAGGTTCATGGATCCAGGTTGGTTTTGACTGAACCCGGATATGATGACTCGACCCGAATATGATTATTTTATTAATTTAATAATATTTTTAAAATATATATATATTTTTTTTTAAAAATAAGGAAATAGCTAAAATAGTCAAATTTTGAGTATATTTTTTAAATGTGAAAAAATTTCATAAAAGAAATTTTTTACACAAGTCTTTAAGGCTATACCTTAGGGTTCTAAATGTCCTCAAAATCGATGTCATGTTGTTACTTGTGCAATTTATTTTGATCATAATGTAATTGTATGATTCCAATATGTTGAATACCGTCCTCTTAGTTAGGATTAGAACCCTAAAACTATATATGCACTTTGGTTGTTACTTTAATCACTATACATCCGGTCTACTTCACATGTTAGTGGATAGGCTTTGAAATCAATCCAAACAACTTGAAAAAAAGATGTTTTCAAAACTGAACAAGATGAAAGTATCGAAAAAACATTAGTTATTTAACTAGTGTAATCAAATCTCCTGACTCATTTGAATATCTAGTTCGTAGGAGTGAGGCAATTTTCCTGTCGCCTCACTTGGGTTTTTAATTGACCTTCCCTAAAGTGATTAGTGATGACTCCTAGATAAAATTAATTTACATGTTAATAACTTGAATATTAAGTTATGAATTGATATGGGCTTGGGAGAAGCCTGAATTAAGTCCTTAGGTTTAGACTTAGCAATCTATTAGCCTCTTATCCACACCCTTGGCCCTTGAGGGCCGCTTCTGAGGAGGTCGCGACAAGAAATTTCTTGGGGAGAAAGTTGGTTCCAGTGAGCCGCTTGCTTGGGTTCAATTTCACATTGGAAGGGGCTTTTCAGGGTACATTTTAGCATTATTGATAATTCTGATCGGCTCCTTTGCTTTTTCCCCTTCTTCTTCTTCTTTTTCTTTTGTTTTCCTTTCTGATAGCATGATTGTATGTGCACAAGTTGTGAAGGTCAGATAGGTGATAGTTTTCCCTTGAGCAGATGCTTTGCTGATTTTTGGTTGATTTTCCTTCTGCATATTCAGAGCGGTTAAATTTAGAAGCAATTTAATTGTGAAATAGTTTAGTATAGAAAAAATAATTATACTCAAGAGGAGGGAACCTCCTAGTTGCAATTATCTACACCTTATAAAATGAGACCATGGCCACAGTTCCTTGAACAGAAAGTCAGGCTTGTCTAGATGTGTGATTTCCCTTAATTGGAGAAGAGATTTGCTTGCATCAATTTAAGAATGTGTTTCATGAATATATCAAATTGAGAGTGATCAGTCCTGTCTGACAGTGGTGAGAATCCAGTGCTTAGTCCTGTTAAATATGAGAACCCCTTTCAGGGGAAGTACCGCAGTCTAAATTTGTCTGAGGACTAATTCAAGCTTGCTCTTGTTACTTGAACTTGCCTTTGCGTAGGAATGAACAGAAGAATAAGTTCTACACGGTCTTATTAACATTTGACAAGAAACTTCCCTAAGTGATACTTGGTTAGGCTAATTCTCTGCTGAATCCTGTTCAATACATATTCCTCTTTCTGTAAGAACACCAGATTCCAACTATAATTATAGGCTCCTACTGGTGTAGCATGCAATGCAGCTTAATCTAGGTTAGATTTCCATGGTTTTTCCTACATCACACTGTGCTCAGTGTGCAGTCCATTTTCTTCACCCTTCATTTCCAAAACCATTATTGGATAATTGATTCTTGTAATGTGTAATTGTGGTCCCTTACTAGCATAGCATGAAGTGAAGCTAAATCTAGGGTTGCTATTGCTATAATATTTCCCATGTGATTGTGCTGTATGCTTTTTCTTCACTGTTCATGTCAAAGGCCATTTCTGATTCTTCTAAGCAAAGAGTCACTAAGTCCATTTGGTTTAGTTGTCACCGTACTGTGATATATTGCAAAACGTATGTCTGGAAACATCGCGTGTTTAAATCTGCAACACCTGGAAATTGGGTGAAACTGCAACTGTTGGGTGTTGCAGCTGTGAAGTGTTGCCTTACACCGCAGAAAAGCTGAATCCTGTTCAATACATATTCCTCTTTTGGTAAGAACACCAGATTCCAACTATAATTTTTTGTTCCCATGCACAAATTTACAAAAAATTATTCCTAGAATCAGTTTTGGAATAGAATCAAGAAGTAAGAAAAAGTAACTTCTTGATTTTGGGACCAATTTTTCCATTTTCTGATTTTTGTTGGTTTTCTTCTTTCTTTTTGGTTTGTTTTTCTTCCTTTGGTTTGTTCTTCTTCTTCTTCCTGGCTTGCCACCGGCCACTAGCCACTGGCAAGGGCGGCTTGCGGCCACGATGATGAGGCCTCATCTAGCCATGGCGAGGCCAACCTCGCCGTCGCGAACTAGGCGAGGGAGATGGGTCACGAAGGTGAGGGCGATGGTGAGGGCGGCGGTGAGGGCGGCGATGAGGGCGGTGACATCCTTGCCACCCCTGGTATGTGGCCTGTTGCCGGCGTTGGCGACCGGCCATTGCCAAGGAAGAGAAGGGAAAGAAAGAAAAAAAAAAAGAGAAAAAAATATTAAAATATTCAAAATATCATTAATAAAAAGAAATTTTGTGTAGTTACCAAACGCATTTCTATTCATTTTCTATTTTAAGAATATAAATTTTGAACAGTTACCAAACGTTTCAAATGCTTATCCCGGCACGGAATAAAAAAATATCATTTCAGAGCAAAATCAGTTTTCGGACACATAATCATTGCCCTGCGAACCCTTAATGTCTTGGTTTATCATGATTCAAGAAATATCTAGGTCATTGCTCCTTAACTACTTTTGTAAAGTCAATATCCTATCTTGTCAAAGCTGAACGAGACATACTGTGAGATACCTGCTTTTAAAGATGCCATGCCGGAGAACCAGCCAGATGCTCCTCAACCGCAAGCTTGGCCGACCAGTTGGTGCGACTGCGAAGTACTAGCTCGGGCGATGTAGTGATTCTGATGAATAAAATTGCCTGAGTTCGAGAGCTATAATGTTTTGTTTTTTTTGGGTCGAGATGCGGGGAATTATGTTGGATGCCTATATTCAACCACAAGAACATTTCTTTGGCTGCTCTCTACTTTTC
Source organism: Syzygium aromaticum (assembly GCA_024500025.1). NCBI lineage: Eukaryota > Viridiplantae > Streptophyta > Magnoliopsida > Myrtales > Myrtaceae > Syzygium > Syzygium aromaticum. The sequence goes on along the minus strand of CM044888.1, from coordinate 15,893,154 downwards.
ACATATGCAACACCTGGTATACTACGAGAGTTTACTCCGGTCATACTCTCTCTCTCTCTCTCTCTCTCTCTCTCTCTCTCTCTCTCTCTCTCTCTCTCTCTCTCTCTCTCTCTGGTGCATGCACCTGGAGGGAGAGCCAGAGAAGATATAGCCATATCCATTTTCCTTCTATACGGAGAATTGTCCCTTTGCTTTATACTTCAATAGAAGGTCTATCTTGCTTCCTGTTGCTTGAACTCATCGAATCGGAGAATTTGCTTACCGGGTCGAATCCTCGTGGAAAAAGATGAGATTCTTATGGCACGTTTGTGTCACGGAAAACTCAAGATTTGAAAAATATTTTTCAAAAAAATGATCGCTTGTATTGTTTATGAAAATGAATGAACATTAAATATTTTCATCGCTCAAAAAAATAGTTGGGTATAAATTATTGTCAATAATAAAAATATTTTCCGTTAATTAATTTTTCTAAGCAATGGTGACCGATCATCTTTCGTTTTCGCAAAATATTTTTTAAATCTTGAGTTTTTCGTGAAACAAATTCATCCCTCGGGAGTAGGATGCTAAAGCAAAATGTCGTTTGAATAATAACGTTTTAATTGGAGCAATTAACGTGGAATCCCAGAGACGGGGAAGTTGCATGAGCATACGAGACATTAGGAGATGAACTACACATATTAAAGACATCATCCTTAATTCGCGTGTGCGTTCCGTGCGATCTCCATCAGCGGGCCCCACATGATGAATGGGACAAGATGGATCCAATCTATCGGACTCGGTTTACGAAAGATGTTTTTTTCCCTGTGCAGAGAAAATACTGGATTTGAGCCTACTGAATTTGATTCATTCCGTGTGATCGGATACACGAAGGAATAGATGAAGTCAAACATTTGATGATTTGCGTTTCTCGTGAGCTCCATGAGGGGCGCCCACACGATAAATGGACGAAATGGATCCAATCCATTGGACACAATCTATGCTAGAACTTTTTCTTTGTGCATGAAAAATACCAGATCCGAATTTACTGGATTTGACCCATATCAGCCGTTTGATCAGATGGGTCACACATGAATCCCACTCTCGAGACCCACATATCCACCCAATCATCCACCCAATGATTGGGACTCAGGACTGCATTCAGACAAGAAATTCCCCTAGTGCCAGGCATCTCTGACACGATGATGATGCAAATCCATGAAAAGAGACTGGATTCCACCGTCCTACGAATTTGCTGTCTTGACAGCTGAATGGTACTAAAGCCAATGAAACAGCTCAAAAGTACACAGAACCAACTTCTGTGTTTTTTTTATTCCTGAGTTCCCCCTTCACCGAGAACATGAGACAGTCAAAATCTTGCGATTTCTGTTTCCCTCAATTAGGTCTGTTATGGTGTTCCCTCGCCGAGGAAACCTCGGGGAATGAACATTCATGATTTTAACATACTATGGAAAAATTAAAAACAAAGAGAAAATTTCCCACTCGGATGTCTTCCGTTCTATGCAGATGGAGATGAGAGCGCCCTGACCCGCGCTAGGCAGTTATCAATTGGCCTCGCATGGGGCAAGTACCTTGTTGCACATTCGGGATTGAGTCGTTCGAGCCTGCCACATGTACAACCAGGGGGTCATTATCATTTATCAGATGAGGGCTTTGGTTAAGTGAATTTCTATTAAATCCATAGCAAGACATCCCTTTTACATCTAGGTGGGTGGTTATATTACAAGACTTGCAGAACAAAAGCTGATTAGCATGGAAAGAACAATGGGTGTATTTTAGGTCAAAATGGGTTTAATATGGTTGTCTGATTGTGTTTTTATGGTGAGATAAGAGTTGAGCTTCCATCTCGGTGCAGTCTGAACAGGTAAAGGAAATTAGAATGCTCTCAACTGCAGTGCATTGCATTATTTCTGGGCAAAAGGACATTATAAGTGCTTAACTTGTGTACGGAGATCACTTTGGTACCATAACTTTTTTTCGGATCACTTTGGTGTCAAGTCGGAGAAAAAACAATTACTTAAGTGTCATAATTTTTTTTTGGATTACTTCAATACTAAAATTTTTGAAAAACGATCACTTAAGTGCTAAAATTTTTTAAAAACGATCATTTAAGTGCTAAAATTTTTGAAAAACAATCACTTAGGTGCCAATCTCCAGTGAGCCACATCAGCTTCAGAAATTAATAAAAAAAATGCCACGTCGAATTTCCAATGAAAAATTGTGTACGGCACCAGAGTTGGCACTTAAGTAATCGTTTTTAAAAAATTATAGCACTTAAGTGATCGTTTTTCAAAAATTTTAGCACTAAAACGATCCGAAAAAAAGTTATGGCACCGAAGTAAGCGCCGTACACAAGTTATGGCACTTGTAGTATTCTTTTGCCATTATTTCTACCTATTTGTTTTTGTTCTAAGCCTACTATGATTAGCTTAAGAAGCGACGCCACAATATCATAAATTGGGAACTAGCTGATTCTGATTTTACTTGAAAACCACTGCCCAGTCACACTCAAATGGTATGGACTCACTCCCTTACACAATGTAAGTTCTTAAGACCTTGATAAGAAGTGAACGCGTACGTTTGATGGCCTCCTGGTTTCTTTCTAATAGTATAATCTTTTTCTTTTATTGAGAAAAACCTAATACTTATTAACTAGCTGCTGAACTAGACAGAAAAGCAACGAAAAGAGAACAGGAATTACATGACAAACTCACCTATAGTTAAGAAGGAAATGATGCAGGAAAATCGCTATCTCAAGCTTTGCGAGATCATTTCCAGGGCACAGCCTGCTTCCTGCTCCAAAGGGAAGAAAACTTCCTGCTTTGGGTGTGTAACCCTGAGAGTCAAGGGGCGATATTACTCATTAGAAAGCACTATCACATCATGTTATTAACTACCAAGAGTATAGTACTTATGATGGCATCAAACTTACATCCCATCTAGAAGGATCAAACTTCTTTGGATTCGGATATATTTCGGGATCCAAATGAATGGTTCTGAACCAGACCAGAACTTTCCAACCCTGAGGAATAGTGTAGCCTGACAAAGATCAAATGAATTCAGCACAATCACGAGACAACAGGTGTTATATGTTCTCTTCGTAAGAGAAGAGAGGGGAAAAAACAACTCACCATTTATTCTGACATCTGATTTCGCTTTACGAAAAACCATCAGTGAGAATGTGATCAATCGAAGTGTTTCGTCAATAACCTTTCATATTCAGTGAGAACTCAAAATCTGTTGCATTCTGTTGACTGCATAGAAAAGGATGATGCCAAATAGAGTGAAAAACAAAAGGAAAGTACCTTGGACAAGTATTCCATCTGCCGAAATTCCTTGAGGGTCAAACCCTTTTGTGCCGGTGGTCTCTTCTTCAAAATCTCTTCTTGCTCCTCCTATCATGTGGTACAGAGAAGCTAAGATGCTGTGGGTAAAAATCATTACGGAGCTTGACCCCAATGCCAACAAAACAATGAAGTGTGAAAGTGAACCGAGTTTTTCATCACAGATGGCCGATGAAATGGTTCGGCTCATAAATTGTATTTCCAAAAAGACCTCATAGAAATACCAAAATTTCATTCCCTTGGTTAAAAGCTCTTCCTGTCAGCTACGTCATCACGCTCTTAACACTCCATTGTGCTAGTGTATCGTACTGGCACATATATTAGAGAGGCTGATGCGAAGCATCTTGGTGAAACTTATATAATGGAACTCTGGTAGATTAAGGAAAAGCATATTGCCTTGCTCAAACGCAGAAGCTTTGCAAGATGATGGTTAGGTGGTATATGACATAGAATCAACGAATTAATAATGCCTGAGCTCAGTACCTTGGCTTTCTGAAGGAACTCCTGGTTCTCTTGTAGGAAGGTGGTCGCCCACATCATGATGTGACCGGAAGATTCGTGGCCTGCATTTAAGTACATCAACAACACATCGATGATTTCCTCATCGTTCAACTTTCGACCATTTTCGTCTTCCACTTCTAGTAGAGCATCCATCATGTCCTTCTTCTTCGCATAAACCTTGGTCTCCTTCTGATTCCGTCGTTCCTCCACTATGGATTGGAATATTGCCACTAGTTTTTTCCGAGCCTGATGTCCGTTTGGAAGAAAAAAGAAGGTGCTGAGTATCTGATGAAGCTGGTAGTGATATTGACCGCAAGACAACCATTCTATTTTATGATCCACAAAGATTGGGATTGTTACTGGACTTCTATCCATACTTACTTTAAAAATCTTAGATGAGAGGTCCAATGAGATTGGATTATGTCAATCAGTTCTTCTGTCAATTGGTTTTGGAATTGTAAGAATGAGCATTTACAACTGCCATGTTCCTTTTGGAGGTCAAAAGAATCGAATTACGTAAGTGTTCTCTGCGGAAGACTATATATTAAACATGCCTCAGTGAATCAATTCTCACCTTGAGTGCTTTGTGGTAAGCAAATCCTGGAAGGTTGATTGCCATGGCTCTAACACCGTGATTGAGAGTGGTGTATTCCCTTTCTAAAGCCTCCATTACCGGTTCGCTCTCTGAGCTAAGAAAGATATGCATAATTATCCTGAAGGTGAGCTTCCGGAGTTGAGTCAAGAACTCAATTTGCCCCATCTTTGACCACTTATCAAGCACAGATATGACATTTTCTTCAATATATCCTATATATAGAGACAAAGCTTCATGACCATTGACTGGAGCAGCAGTCAAACGCCTAAGCCTTTTGTGTTCTTCATATGAAATCCCTACAAATGATTTCTTCCCAATCAATTCCTCAGTTGCAACGGGCCAACCAGGCTCGAATTTCTCATCATCGGTCAACACTCTTCGGCATGGCTCAGGCATGGTAACAATCACACTCGGGCTCCCAAACATGAAGGCCTTGTAGATTCCGGTGCGACCGAATCTGCAAATGCCAACTAAGATTATTTGCTACATTCTATAGCCCAAGAACAGCATTATCTTATGAAATTTGTGCTCAACATTGGATGTGCCAGGATTGCTGATGCTTTCAAACCCAAAGTCAAATAGGTACTCAGAGCAGAGAAGGTGAAATTGCATCCTTTTGTGCTTGAGCAGTTGAGGGAAATGTTGGATAAAATAATGCAATTAACAGAGCCAATCTCAATCAACTATGAAAATTTTCTTTTGTGAGACAGCTTTGAGGCCAGGCTTACACTGCTATGAACAGCAATTTCTCAGAGAGAGAGAGAGAGAGAGAGAGAGACCTGTTGATGAAGGAGGACATGAAGGAATCAGGATCGCTAGACTTGAAAGCCCTGAGGAAGGACCACATGTTCCCAATGAAAGGCCATCCGAGATCACCGGGAGGTAATGAGCGTCGTTGCTCCTCATCCAGCTGGGTCTCATACAAGTACCAATTTGCATGCTTGAGGAGCCATGCGAGAGCCATCAATGCCACGAGTATCAGAAACGAAGCAGAGGAAACGGAAGAAGCAAACTCCATGACAGAGAATGGCACCACAAAAGCCTTTCCTTAGCTTTTAGCTTTTCTTCACAAACAGCTGATGAGGAAAGAGACTTATGAGAGTGAGAGAGAGGTTTTAGAGAGTGGAACTCAGAAACGTCCCTCTCAGTCTCTTTCGCTGTCCTATGGTACAAATAAAAGAGAAAAGTACTGGTCAAACACTTACCAGGATCACTCGCTCACAAGGATTTGAGAGGAGAAACTTCTACAGAGAGAAGCTCTGGATTTCTATTGCTCTTGTGAGAATGAGATGTCCAAATGAGAGGAGGAGACCCCTTTATATACAAGTACAGGTTCAACGGTATCTATAGATCTCTCATCGATCTAATGGTGGAGATTGAATCTCCCCACCTACCACCTACCTGCATCTAATACAAAAGACTCTAGAACAGTGTATAATTACAATATCGCCCGCCCTCAGCAGTATTCTAGAGAATACTCAAGAGGGTTGCCTGCTTGTTCAAGGATTAGTCACGGTCTTTCGTTTAGTAACCCTCGAGAACGATTGATTTCTCTGGGCCGTGACACATGTAACATGGCAAAAAAAATTAACCCTCTCATATATATGTGTCTATTCCGTGAGGACCCCACTTTCTTTTGTCTTTTTTTACTACGATGATGTTGAGTGTTGGGCTTTTTGAACACTTTATGATCTCATCGGGTCTTCTGAAATCTTTTTGTCTCGACGTGAGCACGTAACTGTTATGGTAGAAGATCTTTCGAAGGGGAACAAAGAGAATGAGACTCAAGTCCTGACTACCTTCATTCCATTAAGCTTTGAACCTCGAAAAGTCTAGTCACAAAAGATTTAGCATAGGGAAAAAGGAATGAATTAGAATGGAATGAGGAATGACATGGAATGAGTCCTCCCCTTTAATGTGCCAAGAAATTAAGCAAGAATCCAAATAATTAGAGCAAGTGTTTAAATGCCTCTAAAAGGGATTACAAGGAAAGAAAGAGTAAAGGTACAACTGAATAAAATTGCATATGTTGTATTGAGGAATAGAATGGGAAATGAATTTCCCCGAAGAGACACCACTATCGTGAGAGCACTACTCTCTCTCTCTCTCTCTCTCTCTCTCAACTTGATCTACACTACTTTTACCATAAATTTATGGACATTTTTGCTTGCCATAAATTTTTCAAACACCGGAAAACTAATTCCCTCTCATTTACATGCTCAAAACCAAATAAGAGAATATTGATCACTTTCCTTAAAATAAAATTAATTCCCTCTCATTTTCTTCAAAATATTTTTCACAAAAAAAACACACCCTAGAACAAGTTTCTTCTTCAACTTCATCGACAGAGTCATCAATAATAATAAAGAAAAAATAATCCTTTTGTAATCCTAATCACAATTTCCAAACAACATTAGAGAATCTGGCTGCAGATTTTAAGTAAAGATGAGAAATAATGGAGAATAAGTTAGTGTTATTAGCTAGATAAATGTGCAAAGTGACCCAGAAGATGAACACAAATAAAGTAGTGTACCGAGTCAAGAGCTTCCAACTTCATGCCAGTAGACCGAATGAGACACCAAAGATCGGGATCAACGGGTTGTATGGGCCTCTCACAGCCAAGGATGAGAATCTCTGAAACATATTACAAACAATACTCAGATTCAGAATACAATGCTGATACAGTCATATAATGAGATGACACAAGAAGATGCCCACTAGCTAGTCTATTAAAAACATAGATAGAATTCCCCCAATGAAGTGCCCAGTTTATACGACAAATATGTCTGTCAGCAATTAATTCCATACTACATGCCTAAAAGCATAAAGAGTACAACAGGCACTCCCTTCATGAGATTAGATGCAATGTAGCACCCATCTAAGATACAGATGCAGTAAACTTCTACTATCCAAAAGATTTATGGCTAATGAATAAACTCAAGCTACCAACGTTGCAGTTGAATGCTGGAAAAAAGCAATTTCCAGAAAATAAGTAGATGAACCTTAAACTGTAGGCAGTTCATAGACCACGTCTACTTGTCATCAGACACTCGGTCTTTTCTGAAATTATTTTTAGATCTTTTCTAACATGTGGGGTTTTTACAGGAGGCAACTCTTGGTGCTCTTCTAAAAATTTTGTTGTAGGTGGGGAAAAAGAATAGTTCACACGTACTTCTACCAAATAAATAAGTTACAATTGTAAGGAAAAACATGCACGCCAATTCTACAGAAGGATCACACATTGTGCACAGATTCTCACCTGGTATGGGTCGAACAGTCTGGAAGATGGACAAGCTGCAGAAGGGAAGAAAAGCACGCAAGGTAAAATAGAAGTCAAAACCTGAAAGAATTATAGCCCTAGCTAAGGAAAAAGTTAAAAAGAACTTCATATACGCCCAGCTCTAATACTCGAGAATATCTAAGGCAGCACATCTCCTAAATCATCAAATAAATGTTCAAGGAACTCCCAAGAGTCAAATCCAAGAACTGCCCCCATAATGTTGAAGGACCTCCCAAGAGTCAAATCCAGCTCTAATACGCACTATCCTGTCCAATGTCAAGTTAACTCAGTATTCATTCCATTGTCAAGTTCAGGCAGTATCCTGCCCATTGTCAAGTTAAGGCAGTAACAAATTCCATTCATAACTCATTCCAGATATACATGCTAGTGTCACCAAAACAATAATTTTTTGGCTTCCATAGCAGAGTGGCCTTGGCATAACAGGGCTGATATTTTGGAAACTTTCTTCCAGCCACTTAATTATGTCCCCCAACAACTCCAACTATTCTACAATTCTTCTGAGGGACAATAACCACGCTATTAAACTTATATGATCACTGCCTTGATTAAGTACACATTCCATCTTGCACTCATGGAATATGGTGTTTATGCACTACTTTCATGCGAACCCATACCAATGGTTAAAGAACGCCTCCCCTTCACTAAATGCAATTAGTCATGCATAAAAAGAACGAAGGTAGCGGAAATTCATGACAGTCTTGGTCACGACCCTCCAATTTTCCCATCAAAATTCAGGCTCCAACCCAGCCCCCCAGTTTTCTTGATCATACGCGCGGCGTTTGGTAATTTCAAAGACAAGCGATAGGGAGAGAGAAGATGAGCAATTTGCCTGTCGGGAGCTATGTCGGAGAACGTCTGCGGGCTCCAAGACATCGGCAGATTCCCCACGCGAAGCAAGCTCCCCTCGTGCATCACTCCATCCACCTTGAAACCCGTTTCCGTGTAGCTGCGTATCCCACGAAGAGCGAGCAGAGAGACGGCCAGAATTGTCCCTAGGACGGATGAGGAGGGTTCGAGGGAGACGGGCTGCTGGAACGGGAGTTGGTCCTCGGGGACGTTGTCGATGAGGTTGATCTGGCCGTAGAGGGAGAAGGCGCGCCGGAGCGAGCGAGGGGAGGAGCTGTTGTTTCGAAGGCCTCGGGCTCAGGTCGGGGAGCCTCTGCCTCACCGCCATTGTTGCCCCTGCGTTGCCGGAGCTCGCTGCTCTCTTGCGGCTTTTCGCAGGAGGAAGAAGAAGACGCCGTCGATTCTGCAGAGCACGTCCTTGCTACGAACGGCGACGGCCGTCAATCGGATCGGGTTTACCCAGAAAATCGAATTAGATCATCCAAAAAACCGGGAACCGGTTCCCGTTAGAATCAATCCAAGTATGGTTCCATTTTTGGGGAATCGGTTAGAATCAGTCCGGTTCAAGACCCACCCGAGACGGGACCGGATTTAGAACCGATTTTCAACTAGTGTTGAAAAAATACTAATATTAAATTTTGAATTATTATTTTTTGTAAATACATTATAGGGATTATTATTTTTTGTGGATAATAATTATTATTATTCACCCTTTACTTTGAATTGTTTCATTATTATTCATATTATTTTACTGAAAAAAATAAAACCAAAAAAAGGGAACAAATAAAAAATAGGTTTTCGGGTAATCTTAGAACTGAACCGGAAAAATAGGATAAGTTCCAAAATAAATTTTAGAACAAACGGGTTAGGTTCTAAGTTTCAAATATTGAGAATCGGTTGATCTGGAACCTATCCACTCCGAAACCTAAAACCGATCACTCTTACGTGCTCCGTCTTCGGCCTCCCCTAGAGATTTTCATCGGGCTGGGTCGGGAAAGCAAATTCTGGTAGAATATGGCCCACGTTATGGCCCTTTAAATTCGTACACCGTTGCTTGAACGCTTTCCGTTATTGGTCTGTCACTTTGTCAGTTTCACCTATAGTTCATGTCGTATTTCCTTAGTGTCTTACCAAAGTTAAAGCAATAGAGAGCTGGTTTTGCTTCGCAAATAATAGATAGTTCAAAAAATATTTTTTAAAAATAATTATTTATGTCATTTTAAAAATTAATTAAATTAAAATTATTTTTATTATTATCGTGAGTAATGAAATATTTTTTGTTCATTCTTTTTTGTAAACGATATAATTGATCATTTTTAGAAAAATATTTTTCAAATAATTCATTTTCCGTGAAATAAACGCACTAAAATACAAAAAGCTTAATTCTTTCTCAAGCCCATAACTAATCTTCTTTCTCCTTCTCATGTGGTTTCTTCTCTTCTCAACTCTTTCTTCTTCTTTTTCAAGTCATGAAAGTGGGAATGGGGTAGGCGTTTCAAACGGATGGATTAGGTTGAGTTTGAATTGGGTAAAAAATGGTCCAACCCATTTAACCTGTTTTGACCCATATTCATATAGTGCAAATCTAGCGACTCATACCCGACCCAATCCATACCTAACTTAACATATATTCTAAAAGACTTTAATATAAAATCCAATTTAGAAAAGGCTTGATTCCAATTTATAAAACAAAATTAGTGAATTAATTTTTTTTATTTTCTTTCTCTTTTTTATTTTATTTTTGAAAAATCAAAATTTTAATTATTTTTCTTTTATTTTTTTATTTTTCTTTTCCCTTCTTCTTCAACTGGTCACCAGTTGCCAGCGACAGCCATCGACCAGCCACAAGTGAGCTTGGCTAGATTGACGAGCTTCGAGCTCAAGCTCGCTGATCTAGACAAGCTCAAGCTCGTCGGAATTTGGTGATCTTTGAGGTCGAGCTTGTGAACTGGACGAGCTTGAGCTCGTCGGAATCTGGCGATCTTCGAGCTAACCTATCTGGACAAGCTTGAGCTCACCTTTGGGCAGGCGCTAGCCGTCGCCGTGGCCGGTCGAAGAAGAAGGAAACAAAAAAAGAAAAAAAAAATGAAATGAAATGAAAAAAGGAAAATAAAAATAAAAATATATTTTTTCTTTAAGAATGACATGTTATGATTTACTTAAGCTATTTAGCCTACAAGCTAATAACTTAAATATGTCAAATATGGATTGAAATATGGCTTGCAACAAACTCATATTCAACCCATATAAACTTAAGCTTTAATGTTACAAGCCTGCGTTGATCTATTTTCAAAATTTCAAGTGACACATATTCAATCCAAGCCCACTAAAAAATGAGCTGATAAATAGGTTTTTGACTCATATTGCCACCTCTAGAATAGGGCAACGATTTGGCCAAGTCTTCATGTTGCAAAGTGGCTAAAGGTACTTGGTTCAAGCAATCGGACCAACAGGCGAAGCAGTGTGAGCGACGGATGTATCGATCATGGCTCGAAGTTTCCCGCTTTGATTTGGAATCGGCACAAAGTACGTGATTATCGCGATGTTTCGGGAGTTTTTTTGTGGGTGCTCGGAGACGGAGACGTGCGTAACCTTTCATAAGCCTTCAGGGAGAACCAGAGAGCCGTCATTCGAAAAAAGTCGAGAGCTCGAGAACACTCCTCTTTCATGATTGACTTCGAGCGATTGCGAAATTCATTTTGCCAATTATTGTTGGATTTAGCGTTTTGAGGGAGATACTTAGAAATATCACCAAGGTATGCAAGGGAAAGAAAAAGCTCATATATTTAGAAATATGCCAGGAGTATTATCCTCTTTCTCTCGCAAGCATATGTATTTTACCAATCATATCAAACGCAAATTCGTAACTTGTATAAATTAAGATATGTCCTTCGATATCATGGAACATCTCAATAAAGAATTATTTTGAAATGCGAGGAATTTCTCATTCCGAATGAAAACATAAAAGATATTTTTGAATTTGGGAATGAAAACATAAAACATAAGAGTTGGACTATATTGCCGGCATTTGCCGGATGTTGGACCTGTTTGCTAACCTTAAGTTGCAAAGTCGTGTCGAATCCCTTTCCTTTACTCTTTGAAATGACAAAAATCCATAGAGGCAACATTTCACGTCATGAAAAGCAAAAATTCTATCATTTCCCGATAGATCGTGATGGTTTTGAACTAAATTGCACATTAATTCAAAATTCAGGGACTGCTTGTGTCATTTTCCTCTTTTTTTTTTTTTTTTTTTATGGATGCTACCAAGACTTGAACCATTATTAGAATAAGGCGAAGGGAGAGAAGTAAAAGGATGGACGAAAGTGAGACCCGTGAGAAAAGATAAAGAAAAGAAAACAAGCGAGACACCACGACCAAACAACCAAAATACTTAAAAAAAAAAGGTCAGCATCACAAAGATTGATACTGTCAAAACACTATGATATTGAGTTTTTTAGCTATGATGAGATTACGACCAAAAAAAACAAGAAGCTATGATGAGGTGGAAAAACCGTGAACCTTGGAATATAAGCAATTTGCTTTTCACAAAAAATGATATCTTAGTTATTAGTTTTTCTTAAAAATATTGCTAGTTAATTGCATTGAAAATTTGCACATGCAATAAAACATTTTAATGAATTTTTCTGTATTAAATAAAATTGAAAAGCTAGGGTAAATTAGGAAAAAATCACATCTTTAACAGCACACAAGTATTATAATAGTAGAAAAACTTTACTAAAAGAATAATATATCTAATAAATGAACTTCTTTGATGATTTATGACAAAGCATAAAAAAAACACGTGTTGAAGATGATATGCAGGAATTTCTTTACCATTCATATTTTTATAAGAGAATTATTTTTCAATTATATTAAATTAAATAACACATCTTGATTAGATAATATAGATAAATTATCAATTTACCACCTAGATAGAAATCATGTGAGGCATGGAAGGAGAATTGATGGGTCAATTACCTCCTCCACTAATTTGAAATAATAGAAATCCACGTAGCGACATTTTACGTTATGAAAAGAGAAAATTTATCTTTTCACGATAGAATTTTATGGTTTTGATTTTTGAATAAGAGTAGTTGTGTCCGGCATGGAAAATTTTTAAAATTTTCTTTTGAAAAAGTCAAAATTATTTTACTAAATTAAAATAAACATTGGGAGTGCCGTCTTAGATGACGTCACGATTAAGAATTTTTGTTTTTTACGATTATTTACTAGCCACGGGCGAGGCGATCCAGATCCAGCGAGGGCCGGGCTTTTGCTTGTGGCCGTCGAAGGTCACCAACGCAAAGCCGGCCCTCACCTGTGGCTTTCAAGGGCGGCCTCACCCCACCCTTTTTGGGTATTGCCGGTGGCAAGCTATCGCCCAAGACTGGTTGCTGGCGAAAAAGAAAGAAGAACAGAAAAAAAGAAAGAAAAGAAAGGGGAAAAAATCAAAAAATAAAGTGCGAAAATTCCTTTGACTAGTCGGTAAAGTCATATCCTTTTTTGAAACTGATTTGATTACTTCCGATCCTTATTTAAAATAACATTTATCTCAATTTCTTATTTTGAAATAATGAAGACACTTTATGCTCTTATTTCGAATTTTCCCTTTTATGTCTTGAAAAGTGAAAATTTTATCCTTTCACGATGGGTCATCATGGTTTCGAGTTCATTAGTAACAATAGTTGTATCCGCAATATTAAAATGGAAATTCTTTTTTAAAAAAAAATCCACCTAAAAATGTCCGAATCATTTTACCGAATCAAAAATAAACATCAAGAACGCCGTCCTCGATGACGTCACGATTAAAAAAAAAAAATCAAAAAATGCGAAAAAAGAGAATGTCTTATGTTTTTTTTAACAGGATAAATAAAAAGAAAAGAAAGGGGGACAGGGCTCTTTGGCCGTTTTACGATCGTCTTCTCCGTCGTCCATAAGTAAAGAATTCGTTCGGCCACCATTTCCGCACACACTCTTGGCAGTGGCGAAGCTTTCCTTGCTCGCTCCCTTCCTTCCTTCCTTCTTTGAGCGTTCGATCATGGTGCGCGCGCGCATCTCCCCCGTCGCCCTCTCGTCTCTCGGTCCCGATCGCGGTGTCCCGCCGGCGTCTGGCGATCCTCTCTCTGAACCGTGTTTTTTTGTGTGTGTCTGTTGATCACAGGCGGCGGCGGTCGGTGGCGGTGGTCGTGCTGGTGGTGGTGCTGGTGATGGAAGCGGGGCGGGTGCGGCGTCGAAGCTGAAGCTGTACAGCTACTGGAGGAGCTCCTGCTCCTTCCGCGTCCGCATCGCCCTCAACTTGAAAGGTGTCGCAGTGGTTTCTTGGCCCCCTCCCCCTTCTCTCTCGCGCCCCTTTATGCTTTCGTGCTGTTCTGTTGCGATTGCTGGCGTGTTGATATGGAATCCGAGCTTCGGATGTCGTTTCCGCGGCGTTTTATTGAGATTTGTTGTTTCTTCGGGGTGTGCACTATTTGTTGTTCCTTGGCTGCTGTGCTTAGTTAGTGTTTTTAGAGGTAATTTTGTTTGAATTATTCCCTGGTGCGATGTGATGATGGCGATAATTTTTGGGATTTGAAGGGCTTGAGTACGAGTACGTACCTGTAAATTTGGTGAAGGGGGAGCAATTCAGTGCAGGTGAGTCCTCCTTTGGCTGTTCCCTCTGTTTTTGTTTTTCCCCTGTTATCCGGAGTTAATGCGGTGCTCTGGTCGTGTTCATCGTTTGCTTTATCCTTGGAAGGCCTATGGTTAAGCCATTCCTGCAGTACAATCAGCTTGCATGAGCATGATGGGCATTGTCGAATATGGTTATAATTCCCATCTTTTGGCTGGGCGATGGGATGGGAAACTTGTCTCAACATGGTTATGTTTTCCAATCCGACTGTACGGAGTAATCTGTCAACTTATGGTTTTCAACAATTAATGTGTTAGTTGTTTCCTCCAGCAGTGGAATATTTATCTCTAAGGGTGGTTGAAGAAAGTCTTACACAGTGAATCAGATGTCAAGATTACTGGAATACCCCATGTAGACTGAGAAGCAATGATGCTGGGTGTGGAGAGTTTACAAAAGACTTCAAGGAGATTTTTTTAACTCTCTAATGTTTTTCTATATGTTTTTTTTTTTTGGCTCTCTTTGTTTCCTCTATAGCTGTCCAAATAATTTATCTATTGGCACCAATTGCGCTGTCATGTATGACCCGATTTGTGTTTAACTGTGTCATAAGTTCCTTCCAGAAAAAAGATTTGCTTGCACTTACTTACCTTTGAGCAGTGTGAGATCATCATAATCTACCAAATGAGGTCATGCTGCCAGTTACTTCTCCTGACATGATACTGTGAGAATGTTATTCTGTCATATGCCTTGCTGCATATACCCCGCTTTACATCCTTTCTTTTCGGGAAATTTATTTTACCTAAAGGACAAAGAGAGAGTGTATTATAGCAAGGGTAACAATGACATGTCTGTTTGTCAGTTACCCGGCTGTGACATTCTTTGATTTCCGAAGTACTAGGTGGAAGCATGTTTACCTTTTTGGCTTGGCAGTAGGTAGTCAAGTCCTCCATATTCATGATTGGATATAGTTCTTCTCACTGCTGTTTTGCTTTTTCAAATGGTAGAGTTCTCAAAGCTTAATCCAATTAGTTATGTGCCTGCGTTGGCTGATGGGGACTTTGTGCTGGCAGACTCATTTGCTATCCTAATGGTGAGAATTTGCAACTTTCAACTCCTTCGCATGCCATATTACTGGGCATAGAGGACCCTTCATCATTTTATAGACTTTGTTGTGTAGGCTGTGGCCTGTAATGTGTCCTTTATGCATTGCAGTATCTAGAAGAGAGATATCCTCAGCACCACCCACTGTTGCCCGGTGATTTGAAGAAAAGGGCAATCAACTATCAGGTAAAAAGATTATTACTTTTGGAGGCTTTTCCTTGTCTTCCATGTCTATCTGTGAAGAATCTAGCAACATCATAAATGCCTTAATAAGTTTTAAATTGTTCCACTGGCTTTTTGTTGCATGTGGATCTATAAGGTGATTGCCTGGTCAATGACATGAATAAACCTTCAGTCGAAATCTGATCAGGCATACGACTTTACCAGAACTTCCAGTTCCAGCATTAAAGGCTGGTTATAAGTGTGACCTCAGCCTCCATCTTTCTTTTTCCCCTCAAAACAATACACCAAATCATCATTTTTCTGCTAAACTTTTGTCAAATTTTCTTAAGTTACCTAAATTTTGGTTGAACTATATCTGTAACTGCCTTGGGGGTTAGGCCAGAGCCACCAGCTATAAAATTCAGAGAGTAGGACAAGGATTCTGGCTCTGTGGGTGGTGACGACTGAGGAATTAATTTGCTGGTTGACGCTAGGCTGAGGTGCAATAGGGAGATGACAGGGAGATGAAGTACCTGTATATTATGACATATGTCAAGACTGACAAACAGCAATGATTGGAGAATAGATACATGATGTGTTTTTTCATGTTGACTTTCTATTCCTTTTATATGATCTTATGGCTTCTTTTTCTGTTGAGTAACTTGGTCTTTTTTGTTTAGGCTGCAAATATTGTTTCTTCAAGCATACAACCTCTTCAGAATCTCTATGTTCTGGTAAATATCTGAGGAAATTAATTTTTCCTCTCAGTAGCTGGTTTCAATATATGGGAATGTGCCTAAACAACTGTTGCATCACAGAAATTTCTTGAGGAAAAAGTTGGTCCCAGTGAGCCGCTTGCTTGGGTTCAATTTCACATTGGAAGAGGCTTTTCGGGTACATTTTAGTATCATTGATAACTCTGCTGATCTCCTTTGCTTTTTTTCCCTGTCAATTTTTTTTTTCTTTATTTTTTTTTTTTGTGTAAGGGGGTGGGGGAGAGGGTTGGTGGAGATGATGTCTTCCTTTTTGATAGCATGATTGTATGTGCACAAGTTGTGAAGGTCAGCTAGGTGATACCTTTCCCTTGAGCAGATGCTTTACTGATTTTTGGTTGATTTTCCTTCTGCATAATCGGAGTGGTTAAATTTAGAAGCAATTTAATAGTGAAATAGTTTAGTATAGAAAAAATAATTATACTCGAGGAGGGAACCTCCTAGTTGCAGTTATATACACCTTATAAATTGACACCATTGCCACATTTCCTTGAACAAAAAGTCATGCTTGCCTAGATGTGTGACTTGACTTAACTGGAGAAGACATTTGCTGGCCTCAACTTAAGAATATGTTTCATGAATATATCAAATTGGGAATGATCGGTCCTGTCTGATAGTGGTGAAAATCCAGTGCTTAGTCCGTTAAATATGAGAACCTCTTTCAAGGGAAGTACCACAGTCTAAATTTGTCTGAGGACTAATTCAAGCTTGCTCTTGTTACTTGAACTTGCCTTTGCGTAGGAATGAACAGAAGAGTAAGTTCTACACTGTTTTATTAACATTTGAGAAGAAACTTCCCTAATTGATACTTGGTTATGTTAATTCTCTCCTGAGTCCTGTTTAATACATATTCCAATTTCAGTAAGGACACCAGATTCCAACTATAATTATAGGCTCCTACTGGTGTAGCATGTAATGCAGCTTAATCTAGGTTAGATTCCCATGGTTTTTCCTACATCATACTGTACTCAATGTGCAGTCCATTTTCTTCACCCTTCATTTCTGAAACCGTTATTGGATAATTGATTCTTGTAATGTGTAATTATGGTCCATTACTAGTATAGCATGAAGTGAAGCTAAATCTAGGGTTGCAATTGCTATAATATTCCCCACGTGATTGTGCAGTACGCTTTTTCTTCACTGTTCTTGTCAAAGGCCATTTCTGATTCCTCTAAACAAAGAGTCTGAAAGTTCGTTCTGATGTATTGCAAAACCTATGTTTGGAAACATGTGTTTAAAGTTGCAACACCTGGAAATTGGGTGAAACTGCAACTGTTGGGTGTTGCAGCTGTGAAGTGTTGCCTAACACCGCAGAAAAGCTGAAGCACCTCCTTTCAAAGTGGTAACTACTGGACATAGCTATACCAAATGCCCTATGAGTATATTCAGTTCTTTCTTTCGAGCTTCATTTGCTTGGGATTTTTCTTCTTTATCAGTTCATTTTTTGTTACATAAGTTGGAATTCCAATTTATGGTGAAGCAGAGAACAGTTCTGACTGTTTTTAGCTGGTTTGTCATGATTAGATATCTTTTGGGTGCTGAGTTTGCTTCACGTTCAAATGACATTGTACTGGATGGAATTTCTTGAATTCTCGACTGTTCTCATTTTATTCTGTTGAAATAATGGATGAAAAAATTCAACTTTTAGAGTGGTAAAACTTGTGCTTACATGTTTCAGCAATTGAGAAGATACTAGCAGACCATGCTGGAAAATATGCCACGGGAGACGAAGTTTGTCTGGTTTGATTTCTGGACTCTGTCTCTTTGCTGAAAGCTTCCATCTTTTTGTTCCATTTTGTTTGTTTTCTATTCTTTGTCATGGTCAAATTTTCAGGGCTGTTCACAGATCCATTATACCTGTTCCTCCTCTCTCTTTCTAGTGCATCATTAGGTTAATGTTAGGCAAATCGACACATTATGAAGCTCATGTGACTTCACACGTTTGTGCCAGAATCACGAACTGACTGTTGGAAGAAGAAACCCCCCTACTGTATCACTACTAATGTTTACTTTTATAAACTCATTTTGAGAAAAGACGCTTTTATAAGCTTCTGTCTTCTGACCTCAGTATAATTTGGTGCTCAGTTAGCTGTTTATGCGGCAAATGGTCCGAATTCAAAAGTTCTTCTGGTCCTTAAAGGAAAATGAGTAAAAAATCTGGGTTCACTATACCTGTTTAATGAAAGATAGATCTAATGCTATGCTGATGTCTGTTGCACTCCGATGGAGAGCCAGAATGAGTTCTCTTCCCCAGTCTGTAGACTAAAAAGCTTGCTATCATGTTCTATTTGTTCTCCTTGGAAGTGATCAAACAAATCATGTGTAGGCCGATGTTTTCCTGGCACCCCAGATTTATGCAGCTGTCACGAGGTTCAATGTTGACATGGTAATTCACTTGCCTAAGCATGCATAGTTCATATCATATGGAGTTTGGAATTAAATTCCTTCTAAGTTACTCTTCTACAACAAACATTAAATAAAGAGTGGCATTGTGGATCTGTAATGGTGCAGAACCATAATCTGTAATTCACATTTGCTGGATAACAGAAGGTACCCATAAACTGCACATGGATAAAATCAATCATTCCGAACTCCATTTATACATGACGGCTGGGAAGAAAAGATAAAAACTCCTCCTGCAAATGGTTGCCCAAATTTCATAAGTGTCTTGGTTTATCATGAATCAAGAAATATCCAGTTCATTGCTCTTAACTACTTTTGTAGAGTCAATATCCTATCTTGTCAAAGCTGCACGAGACATACTGTGAGATACCTGCTTTTCGAGATGCCATGCCAGAAAATCAGCCAGATGCTCCTCAACCGCAAGCTTAGCTGGACCAGTTGGTTGGACTGCGAAATACTAGCTGGGCAGCTGCTTTAAGAATGTAGTGATTCCGAAGAATAATATTGCCTGAGTTCACGGGGCATACTGTGTTTTTTTTTTTTGGGTCGAGATGCGGGGAATTATGTTGGGTGCCTATATTCAACCGCAAGAACATTTCTTTGGCTGCTCTCAACTTTTCATATATGCAACACCTGGCATACTAGGAGAGTTTACTTTGGTCACTCTCTCTCTCTCTCGAATCCTCGTGGAAAAAATGACATACTTTGAGAGTAGAATGTGAGAATGCTAAATCACATTGTCGTATGATTAATGTTTTGATTGGAGCGATCAACGTGGAATCACAGAGATGGGGGAGCCGCATGAGTAGACGAGACATTAAGAGACGAACTAAACATATCAAAGACATCATCCTTAATAGGTCATAAGAAAAGCAGTGGTGACTCTGTTTTTGGCCTTTGCCATGCTGATATACGTGACAGTTCAGCAGTTGATGTGTGTGCGTTCCCTGTGAGCTCCAATAGTGGGGCCCACACGACGACGGGGCCTATATGATGGATGGACAAAATGGATCCAATCTACTGGACTCGGTTTACTAAAGATTTTTTTCCCTGTGCATGAAAAATACTGAATCTGAGTCTATTGAATTTGATTTGTCTATTGAATTTGATTCATTGTTTGATTAAATACCATGTCGGAATAGTTAAAGCCTAACTGTTGATTATGTGTGTCTTGTGAGCTCCATGGGAGTTGCCCACACGACGAATGGACGAAATGGATCTAATTCATTGGACTCGGTCTATGCTAGAATTTTTCTTTGTTGCATAGAAAATATTGGATCCGAGTCTACTGAATTTGATTTATTTTAGCCGTTGATCAGATGGGTCTCACGTGAACCCCACATATGAGACTGACATATCCAATGAATGAGATGGACTCGGACTGCATTCAGACAAGAAATTCCCCTGGTGCCAGGCATCTCTGATATCATGATGCGTATCCATGAAAAGAGATTGGATTCCATCGTCCTGCGAATTTGCTGTCTTTACAGCTGCATGGCACTAAACCCACGGAACAACTCAAAGTCTCAAAGTACACTGAACCAACTTCTGTACGTTGATTCCTCAGAGATCATGCTTCTCCGAGAACATTACACAGTCAAAATCTTGCAACTTCTGTTTTCCCTCATAAGGTCTGTTTTGGTGTTCCCTCGCCGACGAAAGCTCGGGGAATGAACATACATGATTTTAACATACTACTATGGAAAAATTGAAAACAAAGAGAAAATTTCCCACTCGGACGTCTTCCCTTCTATACAGATGGAGATGAGAGCGCTCTGACTCGCGCTAGGCAGTTATCTATCGGCCTCGGATGGGGCAAGTACCTTGTTGCACATCCGGGATTGAGTCGTTCAAGCCTGCCACATGTACAACCGGAAGGTCATTATCAGATGATGGCTTTGGTTAACTGAATTTCTATTTAAGTTCATAGCAAGACATCCCTTTACATCTAGGTGGGTGGTTATTACAAGACTCGCAGAACAGAAGCCGATTCGTGTGGAAAGAACAAAGGGTGTAGTTTGGGTCGTAATGGGCTTGGTATGGTTGTGTCTGATGGTGTTTTTTGGTGAGATAAGAGTTGAGCTTTTGTCTCGGTGCGGTCCGAACGGGTAAAGGAAATTAGAATGCCCCCAACTGAAGCGTATTGTATTATTTCTATCTATTCGTTTCTGTCCTAAGCCTTCTATGATTAGTTACATCATAAATTGAGAACTAGCTGATTCTGATTTTACTTGAACATCACTGCCCAGTTACACTGAAACGGTATGAACTCACTCCCTTACTCAACGTAAGTTCTTATGACCTCGATAAGAACCGAATGCATACGTTTGAAGGCCTCCTGGTTTACTTCTAATAGTACAACCTTTTAATTTTATTGCTAAAAACCTACAACTTTTAACTAGCTGGACTAGCAAGAAAAAAAACGAAAAGAGAACAGGAATTATACAACGAACTCACCTATAGTTAAGAAGGAAATGATGCAGGAAAATTGCTATCTCAAGCTTTGCGAGATCATTTCCAGGGCACATCCTGCTTCCTGCTCCAAAGGGAAGAAAACTTCCCGCTTTGGGTGTGTAACCCTGAGAGTCAAGGGGCGATTTTACTCATTAGAAAGCGTTCTCACATCATGTCATTAACTATCAACAGTACAGTACTTATGATGGCATCAAACTTACATCCCATCTGGAAGGATCAAACTTCTTTGGATTCGGGTATATTTCGGGATCCAAATGAACGGTTCGGAACCAGACCAGAACTTTCCAACCCTGAGGAATAGTGTAACCTGACGAAGATCAAATGAATTCAGCACAATCACGAGACAACAGGTGTTATATGTTCTCTTCGTAAGAGAAGAGTGGGGAAAAAACAACTCACCATTTATTCTGACATCTGATTTCGCTTCACGAAAAACCACCAGTGAGAATGTGATCACGCGAAGTGTTTCGTCAATAACCTTTCATATTCAGTGAGAATTCAAAATCTGTTGCATTCTGTCGATTGCATAGAAAAGGATGATGCCAAATAGAGTGAAAAACAAAAGGAAAGTACCTTGGACAAGTATTCCATCTGCCGAAATTCCTTGAGGGTCAGACCCTTTTGTGCCGGTGGTCTCTTCTTCACAATCTCTTCTTGCTCCTCCTATCATGTGGTACAGAGAAGCTAAGATGCTGCGGGTAAAAATCATTACGGAGCTTGACCCCAATGCCAACAAAACAATGAAGTGTGAAAGTGAATCGAGTTTTTTATGACAGATGGCCGATGAAATGGTTCGGCTCATAAATTGTATTTCCAAAAAGACCTCATAGAAATACCAAAATTTCATTCCCTTGGTTAAAGGCTCTTCCTGTCAGCTACGTCATCACGCTCTTAACACTCCATTGTGCTAGTGTATCGTACTGGCACATATATTGGAGAGGCTGATGCGAAGCATTTTGGTGAAACTTATATAATGGAACTGTGGTAGATTAAGGAAAAGCATATTGCCTTGCTCAAACGCAGAAGCTTTGCAAGATGATGGTTATGTGGTATATTACATAGAATCAACGGATTAATAATGCCTGAGCTCAGTACCTTGGCTTTCTGAAGGAACTCCTGGTTCTCTTGTAGGAAGATGGTCGCCCACATCATGATGTGACCGGAAGATTCGTGGCCTGCATTTAAGTACATCAACAACACATCGATGATTTCCTCATTGTTCAACTTTCGACCGTTTTCGTCTTCCACTTCTAGTAGGGCGTCCATCATGTCCTCCTTCTTTGCAGGAACCTTGGTCTCCTCCTGATTCCGTCGTTCCTCCACTATGGATTGGAATATTGCCACTAGTTTTCTCCGGGCCTGATGTCCATTTGGAAAAAAAAAAAACAGTAGGTGCTGAGTATTTGATGAAGCTGGTAGTGATATTGACTGCAAGTCAACCATTCTATTTATGATCCATAAAGATTGGAATTGTTACTGGACTTCCATCCAAACTTACTTTAAAAATATTAGATGAAAGGTTCAATGAGATTGGATTACGTCAGTCAGTTCTTCTGTCAACTGGTTTTGGAATTGTAAGAATGAGTATTTACAACTGCCATGTTCCTTTTGGAGGTCAAAAGAATCGAATTACTTAAGTGTTCAGTGCAAGACTATAAATCAAACATGCCTCAGTGAATCAATTCTCACCTTGAGTGCTTTGTGGTAAGCAAATCCTGGAAGATTGATTGCCATGGCTCTAACACCGTGATTGAGAGTGGTGTATTCCCTTTCTAAAGCCTCCATCACCGGTTCGCTCTCTGAGTTAAGAAAGATATACATGATTATCCTGAAGGTGAGCTTCCGAAGTTCAGTCAAGAACTCAATTTGGCCCATCTTGGACCACTTATGAAGCGCAGATATGACATTTTCTTCAATATATCCTATGTATAGAGACAAAGCTTCATGACCATTGACTGGAGCAGCGGTCAAACGCCTAAGCCTTTTGTGTTCTTCGTATGAAATCCCTATAAATGATTTCTTCCCGATCAATTTCAAGGTTGAAACGGGCCAACCAGGCTGGAATTTCTCATCATCAGTCAATACTCTTCGGCATGGCTCAGGCATGGTCACAATCACACTCGGGCTCCCAAACATGAAGGCCTTGTAGATTCCAGTACGACCGAATCTGCAAATGCCAACTAAGATTATTTGCCACATTCTATAGCCCAAAAACAGCATTATCTTATTTGTGCTCAACACTGGATACACCGGGATTCCTGATGCTTTCAAACCCAATAGTCAAATAGGTATTTGCCAGTTCTCAGCTCCAATCCTCAAAATGTTTTCGTGAGATAAATCAATACCATTAACTAAAGTAGAACTAACAACTAAAAGCTTGACCTATCGATGATTCCAATTCTTGATTCGCATCTCCATTTTTCAACCACTACACTCTCAAATCATTATTTCTTTGTTAATAGACATTAAGGGAATGATTATGATCAACAGGACGCTGATGGAAGATGGGAAGCAACTGTCCTTATGTGAGAGCATACTTGAGCTCTGTTTTCTTTGGGCTAATAAACTGGTCCCCTAGCAGGGTTACCAATTAAACTATCTGTATTTGCCCGAGATTAATAAAGAAAGTGAAGCAGAACAGAGCAGAAGCAGCTCACAAAAAGGTATCGACAATGTGAGTGGAAGAACGAGGAAAAAACAACTCCCTGAAGATACCCGGGTGGGCGTTCTCAATCTGTGACTCCATCACCTAGAGCGGGGACCATATTACAATTTGTGCAGGAGTTTCACATACAATTTCAACATAAGAATCTCAAATCAATTCAGTAGTAAATGATACCCCAAAAGATGCTCTGTTGCTAACTTTCAAATTTTCTCATTAAATTAACGGTAACAAATTGACGGTAAAAACAGGTAAAGAGCCGGTTCTTTAACAGTATATGAATGATTCGAAAGTTTTCAGTCATGGGTAAGGTTGTATTGTGCATCAATCTCGACAGAACTTACGTTCTTAATTCACCGTTGCGTTTAAAGCTCTTAAAATTGCGATCTTTATATTCTCTTGGTAGATCAAGAACCTCGAAGCCCTTGGACAACAATTTAGTATGCAAGTGAGTATTCTAATACCTGGAAAAAACAATGACAAGAGGAGGAAGAAATGGACAGCTGAATAAACTAAGTACCAGAATATTCAAAGTAGTTGTGGAGTGAATTTAACTGATAGCAAGGAGCAGTTGCATTATCCACTACCATCCAGACCACAAGAGGCTGATTTTTTCCCCTTCCTGCCCCCTCTAAGACACGTGGGACCCACTCCAATTTTGTAGTGCTTCAACTATTTGCAAAGCAACCAGCCTTTTTCGACACAAAATGTCTGCATATGGTTTATGATTTTACTTGTCTAGTTGTCCACAACTCAAAAACCAAATGACCCGCACAATCTCTCATTTCATCTCACACCCAACCCAAGAAAAAGATCAAAAGAAAAAGATGAAATATGCAAATCCTAGTTGATGATTCTGTTTCATCAAAAGTTTGTGGGAGACAAGGCGAGGTCAATCAAGCACTCAAAGAAAGTTCCAATACTGTTCCCATTTTAGTGTTAGCGCTGCCCGGCTGAGCACAAGCACAGTGCTTATCTATCTCTCCGGACAAATGGCATATAATTTCTAATCTTCTCTGCCGATGCACAGCACCAAGACCAGCACATATGAACTAAAGACCTTTCATGTCATATCTGAGAGTTACTAGATTCCACGAACAAGTTGAGTGGCACACGTGTGTGGCAGTGATCAGATCGAGCACTGGATTCACTTTATCTGATGTCGAGAGGAGTAAGGGGTAGGTAGCCACATCGAGATGGCTGTGGCGCGGCGGAGACAATGGTTGGGACGGCGGTGGCCGGATGACTGACCGATTGCCGGGGGAGGGGGGAGAGAGAAGAGCACTAGAGCGGGCAGGGGGAAGAAGGGTTTCAGAAACCAAGTTTTTGTTTAAGCGCGCACGAACAAAGGGTAAGTGAAGGAGCGACAAGTGTCGCGTCACGCTGCACAGATCAACCTCGATCAGTTGCTCTGTCTTTCTTGATCTTGTTTTTGCAGCTAGAAAAAGAAAAAAAATGATGATAATAATAATAGAAGAAAAAACGTAAGACATCGGCGAGATTTGTAGGGATTCACGACCAATCAAGGAACGGTGCCACATGGTTGATGTCTTGTACGTTGAAGATGGAAGAATGTGTGAAGCTGTTCTTGGGACAGTGAAAATGACAAAAATCAGCCAGCTCTTCCTCTCTCTCTCCAACGAATCCCTTATCAGTGACGTCCTACTCTTTAACTCGAGTCTCAGGATTTTTCTCTTTAAAACTATTTTTTTATAAGAGAAGCAGAGCAGCAGAAACCCAAATGAGAGAAAGAAAGAAAGACAGAACAAAGTTAGTGGTTCATCATCACCTCGGCGACACGTTCAAGAAAAGAGCAGAATGCCACGACTTGACAAGTTCTTGATCGAGACCCAGAATTTCTCTAATGCAAAGGAATCGGACCCAGGATTTTCTTGGATTATTCTTGCACTTTTGCATTTACATAGCCGAGAGGTTTTCAGAGCAGAGAAGGTGTGAAATTGCATTCTTTTGTGCTTGAGCGGTTGAGGAAAATGTCGGATAAAAGAATGCGATCAACAGAACCAATCGCAATGAACTAGAAACTTTTCTTTTGTGAGAACGCTTAGAGGCCAGAGAGAGAGAGAGAGAGAGAGAGAGACCTGTTGATGAAGGATGACATAAAGGAATCAGGATCGCCAGACTTGAAAGCTCTGAGGAAGGACCACATGTTCCCAATGAAAGGCCATCCGAGATCACCGGGAGGCAACGAGCGCCGTCGCTCCTCGTCCAGCCGGGTCTCGTACAAGTACCAATTCGTATGCTTGAGAAGCCATGCGAGAGCCATCAATGCCGCGAGCATCAGGAACGAAGCAGAGGAAAGGGAAGAAGCGAGCTCCATGACAGAGGATGGCGACGGACCTCTCTCGCGTTCCCCCTTGATGGGGCCACAAGAGCCTTTTCCTTAGCTTTTAGCTTTTCTTCACAAACAGCTGATGAGAAACAGAGGCTTATGAGGGAGAGAGAGAGAGAGAGAGAGAGAGAGGGAGGGGTGTTTTAGAGAGTGGAACTCAGAAACATCCCTCTCAGTCTTTTTCGGTGTCCTATTCTATACGAGCCTTATATAACACTTGAGAGGGACAAGTAGCCGGGCTTTATCACCGGAGCATCGAGGTACAAATAAAAGACAAGTCCAGTTTACTGGTCAAACACACGCCAGGAAGCATATAACTTGGCGCCAAAAAAAAAAAAAAAATTAACCCTGCCATAATCTGCCTATTCTACGAGGAGCCCACTTTCTATTTTCTTTTATTATGACGGTGATGTTGAGTATTGGGCTTTTTGAACACTTTACTATCTCATCGTGTCTTTAAAATCTTTTTGTCTCCATATGATGATGTAAACGTTATGGTAAAAGACCTTTAGAAGGATACACAAAGGAAAATGAGACGCAAGTTGTGATTGCCCTCATTCGCACGGAGATCGACGTGGATCGAATCTTATCCGACTCTATTAACTTTTGAATCTTGAAAAATCGAGTCACCAGAGATTTAGCATAAGGAAGAAGGAATGAAGAATGACACAGAATGAGTCCTCTACTTTAATGTGCCAAGAAATTAAGCAAGAATCCAAAGTAAAAGAATGTGTGTTTAAATGCCCCCAAAAAGAAATTTACAAGGAAAGAAAGAGTTAAAGGTACAACTGACATGTTTTATTGAGGAATAGAACGGGCATTCGTTCTACTAAACGCCCCTAAAAACTTTCAATTGGCTAAAAGTACTGTCCTTTAATTCCATTGAGAACTTCTTGGTGGTTTTGTTTCTACAAAAAGACAACATGGCATTAAAAAATGACAGATTCTTCAGGCGACAAACCCTCCTGAAAATGACTGAGAAGGGTTACTAATGCAACTGTAAAAGCAGAGGGGCTACTTTATAATAATAAAGTACGAGAATATTTTGAGTAATTTGCCCTTTTTGAGATTATTTTTACAACATAGAATCATTTTTG
Source organism: Syzygium aromaticum (assembly GCA_024500025.1). Lineage (NCBI taxonomy): Eukaryota > Viridiplantae > Streptophyta > Magnoliopsida > Myrtales > Myrtaceae > Syzygium > Syzygium aromaticum. Next base: position 15,865,936 of record CM044888.1, on the reverse strand, counting down.
TACACCATAAAATGCAGAAAAGTTATTTCTACAACAAAAGTAATAAAACTTATGCTCGGAATATTGCAATCTAACCTAAATCTTTTCAATTGGTTCAATCAAGTCCTAATCATTTATCAAAAACTGCAATCGGGTGTTAATAATTTTCATTGTTTTAATTCATGTAAACTTTTACTTTTAAAAGTACAATTAAGCTGGACAACTCATATTGAAAAGGGCAAATTAAGGGTCTCCCACGTAGGCAATTTTTGTGCGACGCATAGGCAATCTCCTTGAAAGAACTTGAGTGCACTTGTGAAAAAAGGTTTGGGATTTACTCGAACCTTTTGAAATATTTATGATTTGATTGCATTCCGTGCACATAATTTAAGACTTTTGGGGTGCACTGTTCAAGAAAGAACTCCATAATACTAGCAATGAGGTAAGGCATGACTCAAAGCACAAGAGACGACGCTATAGATATGAAATTGCCTGCACTTAATGATAACGGATAATCAGACTTATTTGACCTGCACAAGTCGGTTCCTTCGCCATTAAAAACAACTTAATAGGTCACAAATTTTGTTGTCCACGCATCCCCTTTTTCGTCCTATGCTTCATGTACCTCATTCGAATCAATCTATAGAAAATCTCCCACTTTTCATTCTTAATGTGGAAAAAAAAGCTTGGATGGAGGGTCATGGAGAAAAGAGCCTTGGCCGGAGGTGGGGAGCCAATGAGGGAGTGTCATCTATGGAAATGGCCCTTTATGCGAGATGGGAAGAGGTTGCCGGCTTATATAGCCTTCGTTTGTCGCATTGTCCATTGGATTTTGTCATCCTCTTTCTCTCCGCCCCTCCTCAAACTTAAAGCTTTTCATGACCAAAAATGGCATTTTGGCCACTTTGCCATGCCTTCTTTTAGAGAGTGTAAGCAGAAAGAAACAGATTTGGCCTACTTTGTCTTCTTCACTTGGCCTTGTCATGACGTCGATACAAATCGCTCTTTGTCCTCTAGATGCTAGTGGACAAGACACGTACTCGATAGCCGTATCTGGTTTTATTGAATAATCCTTGGTCTTGTTTTATAGCTTGTTTGTACGTGCTTTTGAATATGCTGTAAGTACAAAGTCTAAGTTCGCGGAATCTATGATCATGCTTGCACCATTCTGTGAGTTACTGCTGTTAAATGCAACTTCGCATATTCTCAAGTATCTTTAAAAGAAGTGATTCATGATCTTAAATCATGATGAGCTGAATTTGACCTCGAGACAATACGTCTTCATGTTGGGAGTGTGATTCATACTTTCTATCGATAAGAGGCACGGGAGTCTTGGGGGCAGCCCTCCATGACCCCATATGACTTTTTAGTTTGGACCTACATTTTATTGATAATTTGGGTTTGGGATAATAAATAACTACTTATTATATATAATCTTTTTCTTTTATCATTAAGAGTTGCAACAAAAAAGTGAGAGGTGTTAATTATAGTAGAATCATATGCTGGATGTAGCCCTACTTTAAGGGTAAACCAGGATAAAATCTTGTGTTTCGGTTTCTCTTTTTCACCTTTTTACTCTATATTTTATTGTGTTTGTACACCTACTCCTAACACTTTGGAGGTGCATATGCATAAGTAACTAGTGATCCACATGTAAGAAATGGCCAAAAAGAAAGGAATAAATGTGTTAGAAGTTTTAAAACTTGTACGTGAAAGTGTAATCAAATCCTAAAACTTTTAAAATGCGCAATTAATTTCTAAAACTTATAAAATTGATACAATCAAATCCTACTGTTAGCCTTATTCAATTTGACTAACTGAATATACTCATGTGGCTTTTTTAAAATTATTTTCTCTTTCTTGCGTGACTATTGATGTTAACACAAGGGTGAATCAATGCCCAAAACTATGATGTTTTTCTCCAAATTTTAATTTTTTTTCCCTCAAACCTCAATTAAGTGAGATTTAAAAGTAAAATATGCTAAAAATTGAAAAAAAATGAAAAAAAGAAGATAGTGGTAGCGATGCCGTTGCCCCCAACTTCACAAGTGAGGGCCGGCAACCCTCTCCCGGAGACCAGACGGCCCACTCGTGTCACCGTTGGCGTGTTGCCTCTGATGGATCTTCTTCACCACCCAAAGACGACAACCCAGAGGACCAAACACAGGCATCGATATTGAAGTTCCTTACGAAGTCAAGGAGCTTTGAAGCCGTAATTATTCTCCAGCATGCAATAGCAAATGAGAAAGTGTTCTATCTCTCCACTATTTTGTCATTGTCGTCGTCTTCGTGAAGGTCCAGCAATCGATTTAGTTTCAAAATCGCAGCATCCAGTAATCTCTTCTCGTCCTCCTCTTCTCCTTCATTGCTGATCGCAGATGTCCGATTCATGGTTTTGATGCGGGATGCAAGGGATGCGGAGAGATTTGGGATTTTGTTGGAGTGAGCTCCTGTTCATAGCAAGAGTGGATGTTGAGAGAATTGCCGGCGGCCCTCGCTTGAGCCGGTCGCCGAGCCATGGAGACGACCTCGAGCTTATGTCGTCATCATCGTCCACTTGGTCTCACTGCCGGCGCTGCCAACTTGTCGGAGACACGTTCCAAAACAAGCTTTCCAATCAATTGCTTTTTCCTTTTTCCTTTTTTGGTTTATTTCCTTTTAATTTTTTTGAATGGATGACGTGGCTACCATGTTAGCGCCCCTTTATTTGAAAAATAATAGAAGAAACGTCCCTTGGCTTTTTTCATTTGTTAAATTGAACGAAGTTAACAGAAGGATTCGATTATATCAATTTGACAATTTTTAGATTTAAACTGCACTTTTTAAAAGTTTTAATATTCGATTATACTCCTGCGATTAGTTTTAGAACTTTTTGTGCACTTATCCAACCAGTAAAGAAGTTTGTGTCCAATTCTCCTAGCCCTAATTTTAAACTCACGAAATTATACTTCAAACCACTTTCCTCAGCCCAATACCCATTTTTGCTTCTTTAAAAAAGAAAAAAAGAAGAGGACAAGAAGGCGAGAAGACGGGGCATGGAATAAGAGATAATGAGTGTAATAGAAAGGGTTCCGATTCAGCAAACCGTGACAAATTGACATGCCGATTTCAGATCGTGGTGAATTCCTGGGTTGATTCTAGAGGTTGCTAAGCTATGATATCATGTTGCTAAGAAACTTTGGGGTGTCGTGGACGTGTGGGATTTTAGAGAAGTTCATTTCAGTTTAGGTTTGGTTGGGGTGAAATGTTGTAAGTGTGTTGCGCCCTCTTGGATCAAAAGTCGAACTCCTGTGTTTGACATCGTTTTTCGCCCATCTCCGGTCATCTTTTGGTCAAAAGTAAGTTCGCCTTTTAAGTACGTTGGGGAGAAACTTAGGTTATGATTTATTGGATTTTGATTTCATGAGACTTTGTATAGATGACTAAGAACCTAACTAGGTGAACAATTAAAAACATATTTTCTACCCAGGATTGATGATTTATTTGCAATTTCAGCAAGTTCAAGTATTTTCCAAAATTGACTTTCGTTTGGGGTATCATTAGTTAAGAATAAAAGCAAACGATATGTCTAAAACTGCTTTCAGAAGAAGGTATAATCATTATGGATTTTTTGTCATGCCTTTTAGATTAACAAATGCACATGCTACTTTCATGAATTCGATGCAATGTATTCAAGGAATACCTACACAATTTTATTATAGTGTTCATCGATAACATTTGGTGTATTCTAAGAGTTTGGAGGAACATGAGTAGCACTTGAGGATTGTCTACAGACTTGCTACTTCTGACTTGATCATATAGAGTTCTTGGGCCAAGTAATCTTGAAGGATGGCATTTTGTCAACCCGAAAAAAGTGGAAGCGGTTGTTCAATGGAATCTCCGTACTAATGTTGCAAATTGAGAAGCTTTCTTGAGTTAGTTTGCTACTATAGGCGCTCTTCAGTCCATTTACTCGTGTAACTCAGAAGGAAGTTTATACTTGTGTGGTCAAATCTGTGTGAGTGCAATTTCCAATAATTGATGAGGTAGCTCGTGTCAGCTCTTATATTGACTTTGCTTGTAGGGACTAGTGGGTTCACAATCTATTGTAACACATCTAAAAAAGGTTTATGTTGTGTTTTTATGCAAAATGACAAAGTTGTGGCTTATACCTATAGATTGCATGAGAAATGCCACCCCACTCATGATCTAAAGTTTGCAGCACTTGTGTTTACTTTGACAATATGGCGATAGTGTTTGTATGGTGAAAAATGTGAAGTCCTCACAAAAAAACCAAGAGCTTGAAATACATTTTTACTTAAAAAAGAACCGAACATGAGGCAAAAGAGATGGTTAGAACATCAGAATGATTGTGATCAGTCTATAAAACAAACGTAGTGGTAGATGCCTCAAGTTGTTAGTGTCACAACCTGAATTTTCCATATAAGTTAAACCTCAAAATAATAAAAAAATTTAGCTCGAAATGATGTACATAATCAAGACTCCAAGTATAGGAGATATCCCCCTACTCATGCTACACACTCTAATCCAATCCTCTAACAACATAGTAACAATTCAATGAGTAATTTCACATAACCTTTCGAATAATCACTATAATTGAATAGACAGCCACCCCATTTCTTAATTTTTTTATACACCATAATATAATAGTATGATCACTTGAGGAGTACAACATTGGATTACATGATTCAAGTACTTGTAACTCAATTCCACTTTAACATATTATCTATTGCATCATTTGTGAGCACGTATAATAACATAGATTTACAAACATGTCAAGAATCCACATATTCCATTGCATATCATAAAAGTCGTTTCAAATACTAATCAACCATGACAAAATTCCTCATCACTTGCTCACTTCAGCCATAAGAATATAAACTTACTCTAAACAGGAGTATGCACTTATACTTTCTATATTTGAGTTCATTTGAGATGTAATCATAAGTTATATAAAAGTGGTTATAATTAAATGTGAATGAATAAAATAGATTCCATGAGCTGACATTAAGTTTAACACTTAAATACACACAGAGAACGTACTAATTTCATGATGCGCAAATATCACATATTTGCTCATCAATATACACATGTGAGTATCTATTTCTTTCTCATCATTAGCTAGAATTCATCTAGACTAACAAGACATTGTCTCTACCAAATCATGGGGGACGGAATCATAAACATATCTTTGCCATGTCTCTTATCCTAGAACAAGGACACTATAAGTGCTAAAACTTGTGTATGACGCTTACTTTAGTGCCAAAAGTTTTCGTCGAATAACTTAAGTGCCAAAAGTTTTCGCTGAATCACTTAAATGCCAAATCGGAGAAAAAACAATCATTTAAGTGCTAAAGGCGAGAAATTTTGGCCAAAATTTACACGTGGCATTTACAATTAAAAGAAAAAGGTGACATGGCATATTTTTTAAAACATAGTCCACGTGGACGTAAAAAATGATGTCGTTTTTCTGTCCAACGTGGCTCCAACAAACGAAACAACATTGTTTTTTGTCCGACGTGGCTCCAACAAAGGAAATGACGTCGTTTGGAGCCTATGACCAAAATGACGTCATGGATGCGTGAGATACTTCACTCGCTTGGTCGAGGTTGCAGAACGTCAGCAACCCTTTACTTATTATTGCACATGAACAAAGCTTGCTCACTTGCTGCCGTCTGCCGCCGTCCCTCAATCGCCGTTGCTCGGTTGTCATAGCTTGCCCACTGTTGTTCACTCTCTACCATTGTCTCACTATCAATCATTCAGGTTAGACATCTTCTCTCTTGAGGCGCCGACTGCAAAAATAGGGCAAAATTAGGGCTCAGCTTGGAGGGAAAGGGTTTTTTGTAATAGATAAGGAAAAATTGGTACTAGTTGTGGGGACCTCACTTTGTTTAATCAATTTGGTGCTATTATGGGGATCAAATTGACTAAATCAACTTTGTTGGTTTCGTTCCAGAAAACAACAACCGCGAAGTCAGTTCTCGCCGATGTCCCTCGGTTGTCGTCGCCTACCCATTGTCGCTCGCTCACTGTTGTCGTCTCGCCGTCAATCACTCTGGTTAGTCATCTTATCTCTTGAGGCTCCAACTACAAATTAGTTCAACGAGGGTAAAATTAGGCTTTGGCTTGGAGGAAAAAGGGTTCTTGGTAATAGAGAAGGGAAAGTTGGTATTAGTAAATAGATTCATTTCTGTTGTGGGGATCTTACTTTGTTTAATCAAGTGCTATTGTGGAGACCGAATTAATTAAATCAACCTTGGTTTAATTTCAGAAAATCACAACCACTCAGTCAATTCTTTAATCAATTTTTTGCGATTGTGGGGACCTCCATGTAAAATTATTGTCCTTTCTGCTATGTGGTCCCAAAAGCTAAAATTTTTTTCCTTGGGTGTAGTGTCGGCATGAGGGAGAATCATGTGGCCATCATTGTTTGCTATGGCAGGGCATTTGTAATTGGCATTGATGAGTGGGAATATGCTGGTGGAAATGAAGGTACGATCTTCATCGATGTTAAGAAGCCACCATACATTGAATTTGTGAGGGATATAGTGCATTATTTATCATGTAAAGTACACAAATTGCATTATTGTGTTCCTGGGAAAGAGTTAAAAGATGGTTTGAGATACTTTAGTGATGATAATGATATTAAAGATATCATTTACTATTATCTTCACGGCGAGGAAGCTAAGGTGTATGTTGAGTATTATAGTGATGATAAGGATGATGGAGATGATGAAAACAATGAGAGCACTAAAATAGGAGAAGTAGGAGATCGCATTCAAGCGAGTAATCAAGTTGAGATGAGTTTACATTAGACGAAGGGCAACAGGAGAAGCAAGTGAGGGAGGAGAGGGATGAGTCTACATTAGTTGATGAATAGTTGATTGGAGTAGATTGGGAAGTTGCACAATTGAGTGATGAAGATGATGAAGTTTTAGCAAATGTGAATTTCGCAAGTGATGAAGAAACGCGTGAATCTAAGCCAGTAAATAGAGATGAAGGAGCTGGTTGTTGAGGCAGTGATGAGGCTAAAAGTGGCGGTAACGAGAGTGGTAGTTCTGAGAACGAGCTTGAGGATGATGATATATCTATGCATAAAAGGAAAAATAAGTTTCCTTGCTATGATCCGACTGTCGATAAATCTATTTTGTTTGTAGGCATGACATTTGATGATGCCAAATAATTTAAAGAAGCTATTGTGAAGAACTCAATTGTTGAACAAAGGAGCATTGAATTTATTAGAAATACCATGGAATTTGTGAGAGGTAAGTGTTCCCAACCCAATTGGCCGTGGAAGATCTATGGCGCATTGAGTAGGAAGTGGTCATTCCAGATTAGGTATTTCCAGGAGGAACATACACTACAAAAAAACATCTTTTTTCCGACGAAATTTCCGACGAAAAATTTGGAAAACGAATTTCCAACAAATTTTCCGACGAACAAAAATTCGTCGGTAATTCATCGTCGCAAATTTTTCCAACAAAAAATTTCAATTTTCCTTAGAAATTTGCGACGAAATTTTTTTCGTTGGAAACTTCGTGGGTAAATTCGTAGCTAAATTCTTTGGAAAGTTCATTTCAAAATTCGTTGCTAATTATTCGTTGGAAAACTCATGGCAAAATTTGTTGGTAATTCTTCGTGGTAAAATTCGTGGCAAAGCGAATTTCCAACGAATTAGCAATGAAAAAAAAATCGTCGCTAATTCGTCGTGGGAAAATTTTTGTGACAAAAAATTCTTGGAAATTTGCAACAAAAAGGGAGTTGTGGCAAAATTCGTAGATAAATTCGTTGGAGAAAGAATTTCCCACGAAAAATTTTTGTCCCAAATTTTCGCAAAAAAATTTTGAACTTTCGTTGGTAATTTGCGACGAAAACCAATTCGTTGGTAATTATTCGTTGGAAAGTTTGTGGGAAAATTCGTTGCTAATTATTCATTGCAAAATTCATGGCACAAAGAATTTCCGACGAAATTAGGGACGAAAAAAAATTTGGTCGATAATTTCGTTGGAAAATTTGTTGCAAAAATTGTCCCTCAATATTCTTTGCAAATATCGTGGGAAATTGCGTAATTGTCCGACAAAAAATGGAATTTTCGTTGGTAAGTTGCGAAGAAAAATAATTCGTCGCTAAATTCGTTGAAAAATTTGTTGCAAAAATTGTGGGCTTAATATTCGTTGCAAATATTGTGGGAAATCTCGTAATTTTCCTACAAAAAAATTTAATTTTTGTTGGTAATTTGCAAAGAAAAAAAATTCGTCGCAAAATTTGTTGGAAATTTGTTGCAAAAATTGTTGGTGAATATTCGTTGCAAATATCGTCGGAAATCGCGTAATTTTTTGACAAAAAAATTTAATTTTTGTTAGTAATTTGTGACGAAAAAAACTTCGTTGGAAAATTTGTTGCAAAAGTTGTCTCCGAATATTTGTTGCAACTATCGCTGGAAATCGCGTAATTTTCCGACAAAAAAATAATTTTCGTTGGTAATTTGCAACGAAAAAAAAATTCGTCGCTAAATTCGTTGGAAAATTAGTTTCAAAATTTGTCGCAAATAATTCGTTAGAAAATTCGTGGGAAACCATGAATAATTCGTTGCAAATTATGTCGTTAATTGTTCGTTACAAAATTCGTCCGTAATTATTCGTGAAAAAATTTGTTGCTAAATTTCCTCGAACTGTATTCGTTGCTAGTTTGCGAAGCAAATTTTGTTTTTGGGTCGCTAAATTGCAACGAAATCTATTCGTGACAAAATTCGTCGCTACGTTTGCGACGGATTTTGTTTAGGGACAATTTCGATTTGAAATCTAATTAGTAACAATATTAATTTCTACATTGCATAAGTTGCAAAGTCTCACATGATGGTATTCGATATTCAATCTCATAATACATAGAGGTAGTTAAGCATTAATGAATATCATTTAATACATTCAAAACAATGAAAGGACAGGGACGACCATAAAACGTTGGCAGCTTTGGTACTAGGCATGACATCAGGAACAGTCACCTGTATTGACACTTGATAAAATATGGATATATAAATAAAGATGTGGAATTTGTCCAAATATAAAAAAAACATTTATGCATGGACGTGGAACTAGCTATAAAAAAATGTTCTTACCTAAGGCGGACTAACAATAAAAGCACCAAAATCATCATCACCAATGGCTGCATCATTGTGTGGCTTATCATTATGTCCATGATCTATTACATTAATAAGAGGTACAAGAGGAATCTCATTACGATCGATGTCGAGGTGTCGCATAATAAATTGTATTTGTTGTTGCATCACTCTTATTTCTTCGTCCTTCTGTCCAAGTAAAAGCTTCATTTCTTCATCATTATGTGCAAGCAACTGTTTCAGTTGGCTCAATTCTTGGGTCATGTGCTTTTTATGTCGTGTCCTCCTTGCAGCAGCCGCATTGGGGGATGAAATTGCAGCAGCCTTCGTTTTGAACATCCTTGACAAGGATCCATCCCAAATATTTTTTCTCCTTTCATCCCACCCTCTGTCTCCACCCATAATGCTATACTGTCAACCGATGGCTCAGACATAGCAACACCATCACCACCGCCACCATCATCACCACCGCCAGCACCACTAGTAGTGCTCATAAAAAGTTCATAATATTTTTCATATATTAACAATATAGATAAAAATAAAATAAATTCGTATATATTACCATAAATATTAAAAACATGCATGATTTTCATTCTAGTTTCCATAAAATCCAAACTATAACCTTACATATCTTAGTAGCTTTTGTTCGAGCGCCGGTCCATGTCTTATCCTTTTTTTGAAATGTGCGTTCAAATGTAGCTGTAAATGTGGGTTCTGTCCCCAATTCATCTGCTTACAAAATTTTTAAAAAAATGAGTCACCATTGAATTAAATGAACTGACAAGTTTAAACAGACTTACCATTCTTCTTTTATGCTCACCGATGCTGATAGAGCCCCCAGCATATGTGGCTGACACAGACCCGTCACTAGAACTAGAATCTTGATTCTTTTTGTTCTGTTCACACCTTTGCTTATGCTTATCAGTTTTTCAAGTTCTCGTAATTTCTATCCAATCGTCAGCTGTAATGAAATCCGGCTTTTCTTTTGATCTCTTCGCTCTATTTATCACATATCGCATGTGATCATCGACTTTCTTCTTAAAATTCTTCTAACCTCAGCTTCTTCCATTCCATCCCACGTGAACTTACGCTACAATCAATAGCAAAAACAACTGAAATTTATTATAATGGTCACATGTGAGATATCCATTACAATGCACTAGACAATTCGTGACAAATTTCATTATTAACCATTAGTATGCTACACCAAACTTACGTTATGAGAAAATAAAAGGACAACACTAACCTTGAACTCATTCCACCACAAAGTCTTTACTTCTTTAGGAGCACTGCTGAAAGTAGTAAACTGCCCTATCCAACAGTTATTGACTATTCTATTAAGTTCCCTCACAAAAAACGTAGAATCTGTGAATTTGAAAACATGTTATAACAATATAGATAATAAGACAATCAAGCATATAGAAAATTCGCAATATGGACAATTTTGTTTACATCCATAATTTACATATATGTATAAAAATGAATTACTTACAAATCTCCACATGGATATATGATGAATCATTTATCTTCTTCATCATTCGAGTGTTGCACCGAAGAAGAAGGTGGAACCAAAGGAGATGGACCAGAAGTAAATTCAGTTCGCATGTCCCCCAGTTCTCCTCGAATATGTTGCTGAGGGTCGGAGGATAGGCCAATGTGTCCGTGTTGTCCATGAATGTAATAGTCTGAATTTTCGATCATTTTCCTGGGATTCATGGAATGAATATTTTGGCCAATACACTTATAATGAGATCTCACCCGGAATCGCGTATTCTCGGGATGTTAACCTTAGGGGTAAGGCCATTATGGGACTGAGTTCGCACGACCAAAGAACTCGACCTTGGTTCGACCTTCGACCATAAGGATTGACGAGGGAATGTTTTGGGCCAACAGAGAGTGATCTATTTGATTGATCGTGTTCGAAGGGAACTAGGGACAGACCCTCGCAATTATATGACAATCGAGGTCGCCTTGGTTCGAGCAAACTTAAACGTGATTTAACTTAGTGTCGGTCACGGGTCAAGAGCACGTAATCCCAGAGAGCTACCTGTTAGCAAGAGATAAACTAAAGTCGCGATTATTCGATTCTGGTCATTTCTTGGAATTCGGGCCTGGGAATCGAGAATTTTGAAAGTGACAATTTTGAGCGGCTGATGACGTTTTTGGCTTGGTCAATCTTGGGGCCACCCATTTCTGCAAAAAAATGGATTTCGGCCCGGAAGTGAAAAATTACGATTTTACCTCTCCAGACTTTGAAGTCGATTTTTGGAGTCGTATACGGTTATTTTTCGTGGCTGATGTTGTTTTGGTGTGGCCACATACATTCTGGACTAGTACAGTCGAAAATTGGAGTTTTAATCGAAATCGAAAAAATATTTACGCTTTTGCCCTTAGACTTCGATGGCGATTTTCAAGGACTTGTGTGATGAATTTTGTGATTCTGACGCCATATTATGTTGGCCACACACATTTGGGGTAGGTACGGCTGAAAAATGGAATTTCGACCTGGGACCGGAAAAATGACCATCTTGCCCCTAGGCCATTTTTAGTTCCGAATTTTGGAAAAATTTTGGGAATAATTATTTGGATAAGATCAACCAAGACCGTTAGATTAAAGACATTTTAGTCAAATTTCCCGGATCGGCAACACATGTCCCCCACCAGCCCATTTTTTTTTACCAATATTGACTCTCTCTCTCTCCCCTTCACCTCCTCATTCGGCCACTCCCCCAACCAGAACTCCCCTTCCTCTCTCTCTCCATAATTTCTCTTCTTTGTCGATTCTCCCTTCGCCGATCGTGAGCTCGCTATCGCCGGAGCAAGCCGCCACCGCCGAAGCTGCTGGGCCGGCTGTTCCAGCCCCTTGTCCAGCCCATTTGTTCACCTTTTCAAAGTAAGTGACTTTACCAAACGTTACCTAGAAGCTCGGGTATTATTAGACACGTTTAGGACTTAATTTAGGTGAATTTAGTGGCTGTTTTGGGACTGTGATGAGGGCTGAGTATTTGGTGGTTGTGGACTGGTTTGGCGATGGAAAATGTGAGGTTTAGGAGGTTCGGATAGGGCCGTGATGATATGGAGCGATTACGGTTTGAATCCGTGAGGTTTTGTGTGATTCTCGGATTCGTGACTACTGTACCCGTCTGGTTTTCTATTTTTGTAGAGAATTTTGTGGGCCAAATTTGAGGAAGTTTTCTTCATAAAAGTTGTTCCCAACATCTTTAAGTATGACATACTTTAATTTGGGAATTTTTGGAAATCATTTGAGACCATTCGGAAGTCCATTTTTGGACCGAAATAAAACTGCCTGATTTACTGTTCACTCGACCTTTTGGTCCGTTCGAATTTTTAAAAATTTTTCCAGGCCTATTTTCAAAATACTTCCTTCATGAAAATTGTTGGGAACATTTGTGGCTATGACATATAAAAATTTCAAGGCTTTTCAAGGTGATTTGGGTATTGAAAAAAAATATATTTTGAGGACAAAACGGTCTGTTGGAGCGAGTTGATTTTCATTTGATTTCAAGTGACCAAAAGAGGTGCTTATAGTTGGAACTTGGTTTCGAGTTCTTCATGAAAAATGTTTAGCAAGATGTTTTATGCAACATATCCAAATTTCATAATTTTTGGAGTTGCTTTACTATTTATTTCAGATGGATTTCTGTCACTGCGCAACTGCCCAGTTTGGACCCGATTTTGTATATTTTCGGTTTTTCTCTCTCTCGAGAATTATTCGGCATTATCGTGGTATTTTGACGGGTAGTTTGATGCTTGAATGAGTTCGTATATGCGATTGTATGGTTTGTGATTATTGGTTGATTCTGGATTATGTCTTGAGCTAAATGTGGCGTGATTGTGTGCTGAGAGTGTGTGGCCATGAGGCGAGATTGTGTGATTGCGCATTGAGTTCGCATGCCAAGCATGGGTGTTCGTGTGATGTTCATGTGGCGAGAATGTGTATTTGCAAAGTGTATGTGAATTGTGAGATTGTGTGTGACCGTGTAATAGATGTGGTATGAGTGGAACGAAGGTACGGGTGTGTAGGATTGATTGGAAAAGGTCCGTCCTGAGGCGTGTTTGTTTACGTGGGACGATGCCATCCCTGACGAGGTGACGATGCCCGGCCTGACGGGGTGATGATGCCTGATGAGTTCAGAAGACCGTTGGCCTGATGCGTTTTACGCGAGCGCGGTAATTAAAGAAGTGAGAGTGTAGGATTCCGTCATGAGGTGTGTTCGTTTACGCGGGACGATGCCATCCCTAACAAGGTGACGATGCCCAGCCCGATGAGGTGACGATGCCTGACGGGATCAGAAGACCGTTGGCCTGATGTGTTTTACGCGGGCGCGGTATGGTGGAAAGGTTGAGAAGGAGTGGGATTTGGCTTGACATGTGAGGATTGTGAAAGTGATGCATGGTGTGAGTTTGTATACGAGTGTGTTTGTATCGCGTGATGTAGTGCTCGATTATGGGATAAAATCTGCTAGGCATGGTATGGGACATGCCTAAGTAAGTTTTGCTTTATAATCAAAGCACGCGCGCGATTATGATTCATTGCGGTGGGATGTTGGCTGTATTGTTGTCTAACGTGCAGGTATACGCATGACGAGTTCCAGGTAGGTTCGTATGAGTTTGTTAGTTTAGCTGATCATTATGTGTCATGCATGTTTCGTCTGGCGGTACGTGAGTGCCTCTTGGGGTTTGGGGTTGTACACTTATTGAGATTCGTCTCATAATTGTATAATCTACAATTTCAGACCCCCAGTCTTAGACCCAGGAGGCCCGCCTCCTCTTTTTGGAGTTTGAGGAGTTGCCCATGGGGCCTAGTGGAGCTGCAGGTGATCCTCTGAGCAGAAGTCAGAAGAATCAGGAGAAGAATGGAAGATGGCGATCAGTATTTTTCCTAGGGTATTTCATTAGGGGTTGCGTTGGATAGATCGACCTATAGTGAAGTTAAGTTAATCAAGCCATTCGAGCCTTTTGTTATGTTGATGAGTTCGGATGCTAGTCTGCTAAGTACGTTTGTATTATGATGTTTGTATGTTGGATGCTTCGGCTTTGTATGTAAATGAATGTTGTTGTTAATTGATTGTTGTGTTGAGCTACCCCATCGTCGTCTTTATAGTCAGAGGTTTTATTTTCGCTTTCGCATGTGTTCCATGTTTGGGTTGGGTCGGCGATGTTCTTGGGACGTCGCAACTGTTCGATTGCAACAGGGGATGTCGCGAACTCGATGGGGTTTGGGGCGTGATGATGAACATATGGTTGTTGAGGGTTAGATGAAAGGGCGGGGGAAAAGGAGAGGGACGGGGATGGGATAAGGAAGCGGAGAGGCCTGGTCTTCTTTGTGAATTCGCACCACGCATGTGATCTCCACGTTTATACTAACAAGTAAAAATGTTAGACAAATATAGTAAAAAATATGAACAATTATTAGGGACAGAAAATGAAATCATTTTCCTTACCATTTTGTATCAGAGAGCAAAAAATAAATTTAAGAAAATGAAACTAACAAACTATCGCCTTTGATAAATAGCTAAGTCACTGGCCATCGTTGGAAGAACTTATTGCAATTTTGATCACATCAGATGCCACTAAACTGCTTAAGAAATCATATTAAATGTGCAAAACGAATTAGACGTCTAATACCAAATTGCGGCCGCGACCCCTCCCGCCGGATTCCAGCCGCGACCACCCCCTGCCGTGACCCCCCCTCCCCGACCGCGAAACCCCTTGCGCAGCCGCGACCCCCCCTCCACAGCATCCTGGCCACGGCCCCCCCGGAATCTCAGCGGCGACACCACTTTATTGAAATAATAAAGGGCCATTACTCACCATGGCTGGTGAGGCGGACAGCGAGGGCAGTGACGGCGAGGGCGGCAACGGCGAGGAGGATGACGAGAAAGAGATTTGGTTGAACCAAAAATACTCGGTAGACACGAAGTGATTGTTGCTGAATAATATAAACATGTTTTTCTATTTTCGTTACAAAATTCGTTGGAAATTTACACCGAATTTTGCAACGAATTTCAAATTTCGGGGCAATTATTGCACTATGTATTATTTTCGTGACAAAATTCGTCGGAAATTTCCAACGAAATTTCCAATGAAATTCAAACAAGTGACTAATTTCCAATGCTTTTTTTTTGAAATTCCAATGAATTTTCCAATAAATTTCAAATTTCGGGGCAATTATTGCACTATGCATTATTTTCATGGCAAATTTCCGACGAAATTTGAAACAAAATTAGTACACAATAAAATTATTGCACCGAAAATTAAAATTCGTTGAACATTTCAACGGATTTTGCAACGAAATTAGTACACACCAAAAGTATTGCACCGAAAATTGAAATTCGTTGTAAAATTCGTTGTAAAATTCCAACGAATTTTGCAACGAATTTGTATTAAGCCGAACAATAAGGTGTTTTTTTAATTCGTTGCAAAATTCGTGGGAAATTTCCCACGAATTTTGCAACGAAATTTGTACAAACCAAAATTAATGAACCGGTTTTTTGAATTCGTTGCAAAATTCGTTGGAAATTTTCAAATGAATTTATATTAACCGAAAATCGATATTTGTTGCAAAATTCATTGGAAATTTCCAACAAATGAAAAAAACACATTATTCTTCGGCATATTTGAAATTTGTTGCAAAATTAGTTGGAAATTTCCAACGAATTTTGCAACAAATTTCGATTAACCCAAATAATAAGCTGTTTTTTCAATTCGTTGCAAAATTCGTGGGAAATTTTCAAAAAATTTTGCAATAAATTTCTATTATGCCGAACAATATAAACGTGTTTGTGAAATTTGTTGTAAAATTCGTTGGAAAGTTCCCATGAATTTTATAACGAATTTCAAATATGTAGAACAATAATATGTTTTTTGAATTCGTTGCAAATTTTCAATGAATTTTGCAACGAATTTTGATTAACCCGAACAATAAGGTGTTTTTCAATTTGTTGCAAAATTTGTGGGAAATTTCCCACGAATTTTGCAACGAAATTAGTACACAGCTAAATTAATGTACCTAAAATTGAAATTCGTTGCAAGATTCGTTGAAAATTTCCAACGAATTTTGCAACTAATTTCTATTAAGCCGAACAACAAGGTGTTTATTCAATTCGTTGGGTTGTTGGAAAGTTCCAACAAATTTTGCAACGAATTTCAAATATGCCGAACAACAATGTGTTTTTTGATTTCGTTGCAAAATTTGTTGGAAATTTCCAACGAATTTTGCAATGAATTTCTAATAACCCGAACAATAAGATGTTTTTTTTAATTCGTTGCAAAATTCGTGAGAAATTTCCTACGAATTTTTCAACGAAATTAGTACACAACAAAATTAATATGCTGAAAATTGAAATTCGTTGCAAAATTCGTTGGAAATTTCCAACGAATTTTGCAACGAATTGAACATTTACCCAAACAATAAGGTGTTTTTTTCAATTTGTTGTAAAATTCGTGGAAAATTTCTCACAAATTTTTCAACGAAATTAGTACACAACAAAATTAATATGCCAATCCTTACCAAAAAAAAAAAATTAATATGCCGAAATTTGAAATTTGTTGCAAAATTCGTTGGAAATTTCTAATGAATTTTGCAACGAATTAAAATTTACCCAAACAATAAGGTGTTTTTTCAATTCATTGCAAAATTTGTTGGAAATTTCTAACGTATTTTGCAACGAATTTCAATTAATTCGAATAATAAGGTGTTTTTTGAATTCGTGGGAAATTTTCCACGAATTTTGGCATGAAATTTGAGTACCCGGTATTGTTCGGCTTTTTTTTAATTCGTGGGAAATTTAGTCGCGTGGCTTTTTCCTAACTATTTCAATTCCGTGGCTAAATATGAGGCGAATTAGCCACGTATTCTAATGATAACAACAACGACAACAAAAATATTAAAAATTACGATAACAACAAAAAACATGTGTCGCATTACTTATAATAATTATACATAATTAATAAAATGTCTCAAAAATCATAATCTTCATCTTCACATTCTTCTTTGTCTTCATCTTCTTAATGAGCATCATCTTTATCATCTGTCTCAAAATCACATTTTGTACCCACTTCAAAATTTGATTCCCGAATTTCAGTTGGATCTACATCGATCATCGCTCCACATGGATCTCGTAAAATAGGAATGTTATATTCAGCAGTTTCAATCATGTTACGAACTTCCTTTTGTTAATATGCTGTGTCCTTCCAGCATTCCTCGATTTTCTTTTTTGCTTTGGTTTTACATACAGCCTACCAATCGGTTTTATCATGTTTGAAACTAGGATATGATGTATACTAGACTTGAATTGCTTGTTGTGCCAAGACAAATGGTTCATATTTCATATATCTTTTCTTGTGATTTATTTCAATCAAATTAAATTTGGTATGCACATTCATTTCTTTCATGGGGTCGAACCACATACACTTAAATAACACAACCCACATTAATGGTCCATGGTACTTTATCTCTATGATTTCATCTAACAAGCCATAAAAATCATTTTGCGAATTGCTACCATTGGATGATTGAACACACACACCACTATTCATTGTGGCTTTTCTTATTCCATATTCTCGAGTGTGAAAATTATACCTGTTTATGAAATATGCTGGCCAACTTCGTACTCTTGACTTTAGACTCTACAACAGATGATATAACAATCCTTGCTCTCCAACTTGATTATGAATACTGTGAACCCAATGTGACACACGCAATGTCAATAATATATATATGATGTATAAAAAATTCGAATAAAATGGATTTCGTCCATATGCAACTTATATATGTTTTGAACCATGTTGCAAATTGTTCCTAGTACAAACGGTCAAACTCATTTGGTGGTAGTCTATACATTGAATTTCGGAAATTCCTAGTAACAAATACCATTTATGTATTAACAACTGTTTGACACATATGACATGTACTTACAAATGTATACTTACTCGAAGTATGGCTCAACTTCTGGATAGTTCAGTAAAATATATGTATGGGTTGCCTGCTTTTCTTCGCCTGTTAAGTGACGAAACTTACATGTGCTGCTTGGTCGATTTAAATAATTGAAAATAGAGAATGATTTGCAATTTGGATCAATGGGGCCCTCATCATATCTTCCTGCTCTCTGCCTCTTGCATTGCACATGCGGCTCAAAATAGTATGATGTAAATGTTGTCACTTCTTCCACAATATATGTATTACAAATTGAAGCTTTGACACATGTCTTATTCTTCACTTTTTTCTTCAAATGATGTAAAAACCTAGTTGCAATAGAAAAAAGTTTATCGGAACATAATATATAATGAAGTAATTTCAAATTTAATTAAAAAAAAATTTACCTCTCAAATGGATACATTTATCGAAATTGGATGGGACCTCTAACTTTGGCCTCATAAGGCAAGCGAACTAATAGATGCTCCATTGAATCAAATAACGATGGAAGAAATATCCTTTCTAAGTTGCAAAGAATAATTGGAATATCTCTCTCTAGTTTCTCCATGTGTGATGCTTTCAATGTTGTTGAGCAAATATCATGCAGGAAATTACTTAACTCTGTAGTGGCGCCCCACACTAAGTTTGGTAGAACTTCTTTGAAGGCTATCGGAATTAGTTTTTCCATAAATATGTGACAATTATGACTCTTCAGACTTGTCAACTTGCATTCATTTCTATTAACGCATCTCCTGAGATTAGAAGCAAATCCATTAGGAAATCGCATCGATTTTAACCATTGACAAACGACTTGTCTCTATTCCTTGTCCAATGTATAAACTGTTTTTGGTTTTGGTCCCCTGCTGCTTGCATTCGCATCTAGTGTTGGCCGATCGCAAATATCCCTCATATCTTTTCTTGCGTTCAAGTTGTCTTTGTTTTTCTAGTGACATCCATCACAGTATTTATGACATTGTCGAAAACGTTCTTCTCTATGTGTATGACGTCAATATTATGATGAATAAGATGGGCCTTCTAATATGGTAGATCCCAAAATATACTGCGTTTAGTCCACTTATGTGTAATTTCGTATGCAAAAGTTGTGTCGTGAGGGTTTTCAACAATAATTGGAAACTCTTGCACGCGTTCCCAAATTTGATGACCGGTCAACCTCAATGGTGGATGTGTTTTTTCGATCATATTCTCGATGAATTCTTTTTTATTCCTTCTGAATGTATGATTCAGCAGCAAAAATTGTTTGTGAAAATCAAAATAGCTGGACTTCTTACCATGTTTTAATCTGAATGCATTCGATCTCTCCATACATATCGGACATCTTAAGATCCCAGCTGTACTCCATCCAGATAACATTCAATAAGCTGGAAAGTCATTTATCGTTCAAAGAAGCGCAGCTTTCATTACACATGTTTGGTCGATAGAAACATCATACGTAGGGACACCTTCATCCCATTGTCGTTGTAACTTTTCAATCAATGGTTGTATATAAACATCTATTAACTTTTTCGAATTTTGCGGGCCAGGCACGATAAATGTCAAAAACATATAAAGTGTCTTCATGCACATACTGGGTGAAAAATTGTACGGAGTTAAAATAACTGGCCAACATGAATAACTTTTTCCTAATTTCCCAAATGGAGCAAATCCATCAACACACAGACTTAACATGATGTTTCGAGGCTCTATCGTAAACTTGGGGTATGTTCTATCAAAATGTTTCCATGCCTCTGCATCTGAAAGATGACACATTAGATCGTCTTCTGTTTCATGATTTGCATGCCAAGTCATGTGTTCAGCAGTGGCTTGCGACGCATAAAGCCTTTGCAACTTGGGGATTAAGGGCAAATAAAACATTTGCTTGCATGGTCTACGCTTCTAATTACAACCTTGCCTCTTGTTAATTTTGTACCTAGGTTGGTTACAGAATTTGCATGATTTTGCAATTTCGTCATCTCTCCAATATAACATACAGTCCATAGCACATACATCAATTTGTACAACTGGAAGACCTAAGCTATCCACTAGCTTTTTCATATCGTTAAAGTCATTTGGCATGATGTTATCACGAGGCATTGTTTCGTGCATTACTTCAACAAAAGAGTTGAAGCAATTCACAGACACATTACACTCTGCCTTGATATTTAATAGTCTTGCTGTCACTGATACCTTCTTGTGTTGTTACAATCTGCCCATAAAGGTTCATATGTCGTTTTCAACACTTCTCAGAACTGATTAGAATGAAAAGTTCCATCACATACATTCTCATCAAAACCTGTAACTCCTATTTTTTCCAATTGTGATGCATGACTAGTTCCCCACTTGTTCAGTTGTAGGAGTAAAACTAGTACTTACATGATTCAATTCTGAAACAAAATTATGACCGGCTTCATCAAACACCAGCTCCTGATATGGGTTCAATTGGTCAAAATAGCTATATTCTTCCCTAACTAAAAATTGGTCGCTTCTTCGATATCCGTTATCAGATATAAATGGTTCACCATGGCTAGTCCAATTATAATAGTTCGGAGTAAACCCAAATCTACGAAGATGTTCTCTAACTTTATCAATGTCTTGAAACTTTCCATTATTGCACTTTTTACATGGGCACTTTAACTTATTTCCATCTATGAACTCATATTTACTACTAGCAAAGTTAAAAAATAGTTCCAATCCGATATGAAACTCATCAGTTAATCCTCGACGTCCAGGTAAGTTCTTATTATACATCCAACCCCTGTCTCTTTGCATTGTGTCTGTATAAAAATAAAAAAATTCTCCCAAATTATTAAACATATCATATCTATTGTTTAATATTGTTAATTAAAACCATAAAATTCCAAAAATTACAATTATGTTTTTTACGAAACAATTACTTTAAACTTGAAAAAAATGCAAAAATTATCATGTCAAGAAGACTTACCAAGTATTTGACTGAAATCTTTGTAGTAGAAAGTGGATAATTTGATGAGAATTGCAACGTTTACTTAGATTGCAAGACTTTCGAATGGACACGTACCTAAAATAAAAACAAATTACATAAGATTCATCTATTAAATATATTTTATTTTTTCCTTTCTTTTTCTTTTTCGTTTTTTTTTCTTTCTTCTTAGCCGGTTGTCGATCCGGCAACTGTCGAGCTCGTTGGCCATGGCGAGCTCGGCCCTCGCCAGTGCCTATAAGGGCCAGCCTCGCTATCGGCGAGCTCCCCTAGAACTCTCCTAGATATAGGCGAATTTCCAACGAATTTTGCGACAAATTTCTATTAAGTCGAACAATAAGGTGTTTTTCAGTTAGTTGCAAAATTCGTGGGAAATTTCCCACGAATTTTGCAATGAAATTTGTACAAACCAAAATTAATGAACAGGTTTTTTGAATACGTTGCAAAATTCGTTGGAAATTTTCCAACGAATTTATATTATCCCGAACAATAAGGTGTTTTTTGAATTCATTGCAAAATTGGTGGGAAATTTCCCACGAATTTTGCAACGAAATTAATACACAACAAAATTAATATACTGAAAATTGAAATTCGTGGCAAAATTCGTTGGAAATTCGTGGCAAAATTCGTTGGAAATTTCCAACGAATTTTGCAACGAATTTCTAATATGTCGAACAATAATGTGTTTTTTGAATTCATTGCAAAATTAGTGAGAAATTTTCAATGAAATTTGCAACGAATTTCTACTAACCCAAAAAAAAATGTGTTTTTTGAATTCATTGCAAAATTCGTTGGAACCCGAAAAATAATGTGTTTTTTAAATTCGTTGCAAAATTCGTTGGAAATTTCCAACGAATGCAAAAAACACATTACTCTTCGATATATTTGAAATTCGTTACAAAATTCGTTGGAAATTTGTAACGAATTTCGATTAACCCGAACAATAAGGTGTTTTTTCACTTTGTTGCAAAATTCGTGAGAAATTTCCAACGAATTTCTATTATACCGAACAATATAAACGTTTTTGTAAAATTCGTTGGAAATTTCCCACGAATTTTGTAACGAATTTCAAATATACAGAACAATAATGTGCTTTTTGAATTCGTTACAAAATTCGTTGTAAATTTCCAACGAATTTTGCAACGAATTTCAATTAACCCGAACAATAAGGTGTTTTTTCAATTCGTTGCAAAATTCGTGAGAAATTTCTCACGAATTTTGCAACGAAATTAGTACACAACTAAATTAATGTACCGAAAATTGAAATTCGTTGGAAATTTCTAACGATTTTTGTAACGAGTTTTGAATATGGCGAACAATAAGTTTTTTTTAATTCGTTGCAAAATTCGTTGGAAATTTCCATCGAATTTTGCAATGAATTGAACAAAAACCTTGTTGTTCGACTTAATAGAAATTCGTTGGAAATTTCCAACGAATTTCTAATAACCTAAACAATACAGTGTTTTTTCAATTCGTGGGAAATTTCCCACGAATTTTTCAACGAAATTAGTACACAACAAAATTAATATACCGAAAATTGAAATTCGTTGGAAATTTCCAACGAATTGAACATTACAATTATGTTTTTTATGAAACAATTACTTTAAACTTGAAAAAAAATGCAAAAAATGCCAATGCAAGAAGACTTACCAAGTATTTGACTGAAATTTTTGTAGTAGAAAGTAGACAATTTGATGAGAATTGCAACGTTCATTTGGATTGTGAGACCTTCAAATGGATACGTACCTAAAATAAAAACAAATTACATAAGATTCATCTATTAAATATATTTTATTTTTTTCTTTCATTTTCTTTTTTGTTTTTTTTCCTTTCTTCTTGGCCGGTTGCCGGTCCGGCGACCATCGAGCTCAGCCCTCGCTAGTGCCGGCGAGGGCCAGTCTTGCCTCCCGTGAGCTCTCCCAAAACTCTCCCAAAACTCTCCCAGATCTGGGCGAGTTTTGGGGGAGCTCGCCAGCACTGGCGAGGGCCAAGCTCGACCTCGCCCAGCCATGGCGAGCTCGACCTCGCCGGCCATGGTAAGGGCCGAACTCCCCTGCGGTGGTGAGATTGACCCTCACCGTCGGCGAGCTTGACCCTCACCGTTGGCGAGCTCGAGTTTGCCGGCCATGGCGACGGTCGAGCTCGACCCTCGCCGTCAACCTATGCGAGGCTAGCCCTCGTCGGCACTAGTGAAGGCCAAGCTCACCGGCCATGGCGAGGCTAGCCCACTTGGGCGTCGACGAGGTTGACCGGTGGCCATGGCCAGCCCGCTAGACCTCGGCCCATAGCCGGCGATATCTTCGGCGACCACCCAAACCAGTAAGGAAGGGAAAAACAAAAATTCAATAACACAAATAAATACAAATCTAGCGATGAATAGTTTTGCAACAAACCGTTTTCGTCGATAATTAGTCACAAAATTAGCCACGACACTTACCGGAAATATAAAGATTTATCGAAATTGACTTGTGCGTGTGCAGATAGGTAAATCGAGAAAAACGAAAGAGAGAGACGGAGAGAGAATAGTGAGGGAATATGATGAATCGGTCGAGAGAGAGAAATCAGGGGTGGGTATAGATATAAAATTTTTCGTCATTAATTTCCGACGAATTTTGCAATGGAAAAGTTTTTTGTCGCTAATTTCCGACGAATTTTGCGACGGAAAATTTTCCGTCGCTAATTTCCGACGAATTTTACTTTTCGTTGGAAAAGTTGTCTCAAATTTGCGACGAAAAATTTTTCGTCGCAAATTTTCGTGGCAAAATTCTAGTTTTTTTGTAGTGATAGTTGTTCCATCATATTTGACAATAAAAGAATAACAAGTGCATGGTTGTTGAGGCAACTCTTTAATACTATCAAGGCAATGCCCGAGATCAAGAGTCCTAAGTTTCAGAATTAGTGAAGGAGTAGGTAGGGGTTAATGTGTCGAGAAATCAATGCAAAAGAGCGAAGCAATGGGTGATGAAAATACTAATAGGTCGGTACAAGGAAGAATATGCTTGGGTTTGGGATTATGCTTGCGAATGCATACTTAATCCATCTAGTCGAGTATATGTAGAGATTGTTGATAGGCCACTGCTTAACTGTGGGCCAAAGTTTGATAGATTTTATGTATGCTTTGATGCATGCAAACGGGGGTTTTTGGCTGGTTGCAGAAGAGTTGTAGGTTGGATGGTTGTTTTTTGAAGGAATTATGTAAGAGAGAGTTGTTGGCTACTATAGGAAGGGACGCTGATAATCAAATGTTTCCAATAGCTTGAGCTGTTGTCAAGATGGAGAACAAAGACACCTGGTCATGGTTCCTAAAAAATTTAATGGTTGACCTAGAGGTTGACAATGGGGGAGGTTGGACATTCATGAGCGATCAACAAAAGGTAATACCATTCTCAATTATTAGCTTTTTCATATTACTTAATCTCATATTTTTGCTTGTATTTATTGGTTTGAATTTTTGCAGGGACTTGTTCTTGCATCAGCTAAGTTGATACCATATGCCGAGCATAGAATGTGTGCGAGGCATATATGCGCAAACTAGGCAAAGAACTACAAAGGAGATAAGCTGCAGAAGCAATTTTAGCAAATAGCAAAGAGCACCAATATGCCTGATTTTAGATTGGCCAAACAGAGGTTGTTGTAGCTGACAAAGGAAAGTTTGGAAGCACTCTTCCAAACAGAAGCTAAACATTGGTGCAGGGCCTTCTTTAGCGAAGAATTAAAATGCGATATCATTGACAACAACTTTAGTGAAGCTTTTAATGGTAGAATAATAGAGGCGAGGTGCAAACCAATCATTAGCATGCTTGAAGACATTCGCATTATGGTTATGACCAGGCTACATAAACAAAGAGATCAGGCTACAAAATGGACTAGAAAATGTGTTCCTAGAATTGCGAAGAGATTGGATGAGAACCTAGCTGCTAGTAGGTTCTGCCATCCAATTTGAAATGGAGATGATGGCCATGAGATAATGAATAATAATGATAAGTATGTCGTCCACTTAGAGAAGAGAAAGTGTTCATGTCGAGCGCGGCAACTAACTGGAATTCCTTGTGCTCATGTCATTTGTGCCATCCAAATGAAGCGATAAAACCCGGAGGATTGCCTAGATAATTGGTACATGAAAAACCCATATCTTGCTTCGTACCAATTCACGATGCGGTCTATCAAAAGTAGTAAATTCTGGGAGCCAATGAATCATGAAGCCCCTATACCTTTGCCACTAAAGAAGCAAATAGGAAGGCCAAGCAGGAAATAAAAAATGCAGGAGGGGGAGATCTCAAGTTGGAGGATGACTAGGACTAGGACAAAAATAAGGTGCTCCTATTGCCACAACGAAGGGCATAATGAAAAAGAATGTGTGTTGAAGAAGCAACATGAAAAATAACAAGCTACAAGGCTGATGTAGGGCCAATAGAAGGGCCTCCTGTAGGGCCAGTTGAAGCGGCAACAGAAGGGCCTCATATAGGGTCAAGTGCAGGGCTAGCTAAAAGGCCAACAGAAGGCTCTATTGTGGGGTCAAATGTAAGAACTACCCTAGGCAGGATAGCAATAATAACCACTAAGTCGACTGTTGAACAAACAAGAAGAAAATATCCAAGAAGTTATACATGGTTGTGCTTTTTTGTGTTATTTATGGGCTTAAATTTAATTCTTTTTATGTCTTTCTTAGGTGAGAAGACGATCAACTGCACAAGTTGTAGAGGTTACACAGGTTGCATAGGTTGCTTCCATGTGTTGATACCTAAATTTTGACGATCCAGTCAGTCGTTCGTTGCATAAAAAATTAGGGATCGATCCCAGTCCCTAGACTAAAAAATTAGTTAAATTGCACATAAATTAGGAACATCTGAATTAGTATTTAGGGTCATATAGTTGCATTTGCATTGGAGCGTGGCGGATGGACTTGAGTGAATGATTCTGAACTTAACTGGACTAAGCTTGCGGTGGCCGAAATCATGTGTATCAAGTTAGGAAAATTTGATGAAAATTTGAAACGATAAAGCTTGATATTATCAAGATTTTGGTCACATAGCAAATAAGAAAGAAGCAATTGACAAAATTCCTGTGATATTTGTGAGATCAACTATTTGAGGGAATAAATAGTTGAGAGCAAGATTTAGTCAACAAAAGGATTATTTGATTAAAAAGAAAGAGGAAAGAAAATATGCATGCGTCCAAAGATTTGTTGGTAAAAAAAAAGTATATAAAAGGATGGGGGGCTCTCATAATTTTCAGAAGACAATTTCTCAGAACAAGAGTGAAACACGTGAGTAAGAGAGAGAAAGAGAGTCGTGAGAGCTGGGTAACACAACAGTGAGAGAAAGAGACGATTCCTTTGAGGGCTTCATAGAGACGACCACAAGAAAGAAAACAGGTTTTTTTCCTTCCTGTTGGTCACGCAAGGCACACGAGATTTTGGCATGGAGAAGACCTCCACCAGTAACTTTCTTTCTCGGTCAAAGTCTACACACTGAAGAGACAAGAAAGACGATGACAAATTTACTGAGAAAGAGAGGTGAAGGACAAAGTGGACGTTTTGCTCATTCTGAAACATAGAGTTCACAATTCCTTACGGTTGTCCACACGTCTCGCGGCCCCGCCATATGTGTTCCTCCGACTTGGTGAATTGCACAACTGCGAGGCAGCTCTTACGCACACTCATCCGATGCCCCAGCAGCAGCACAGCGAAGTTCCAGTGCCTTCCAGCTGCTTGACGAGTCTTTGACGCTCTCGATCTAATCACAGCAGATCATCCAACAAGCATTACTCTCTGTGGTGCTTAGCTCTTTTATTTCAGGTTTTTCTGATAAGCTTCAACCGTTGCAACAATTTAGTCAGTAATCATCAAGCACCACCTCGAGCTACCCCTCCGTGAACCTTCCACACCACAAACTGTTGCAAGCTAGTTGAGGTCTGTACTTCACCAAGCAACACCGGAGCCATACTGTGACGCCGATGTCCTAGCCGCCGCGCTAGTAGGCCACCCACCATTGGATGCCATTCTGATATGCAATCTTGATCCGCAAGTTCGAATTGGAAATATCTCGAAATTAGGTAAGAACGTTATCTGATATTTTCAAAATATTTGGTTTCCTAATTTTCGGGTGTTTGAATATTTCGTAGATATTCTTTGGTAGTTAGCTAGATATCTTAGGATAATTTTGTTATATCCGCAATATTTTAAAACACTCAAAATTAAGAATCATTCCTAATTTGGCAACGTATCTGGACGACTATCTGGCCTTATCCCTAAGGTACGATATGCGGTGATACGGAAAATCGTTATCTTATCCATAATTACTTGGATACGATAATAGATTTTATTCTCTTTTCAAATTTGAATAATCACCTTTCTGTTGATATCTATAATCTTATAGATATGACCGTTAGTTTGATTTCTTTGCCTAATTTGAATTTGATAAGAAGAATCTTGTGGATTGCGTAGCTTGTTTGAACGTGGTTGTTATCTTTGTTTAATAGTTTTCCTTTTAAATAAAGAAAATAAAAAAAAATATGTTAGTTAGGATTTAAATTAGAAATTTGCATGTTTAGGGAATCTTAAATATATCCAAAAGAATAAGATAATTAATTGATTTAAATTGGGATTTAGGGTAGCATATTTCCTAGTTTAAATTAAAGATTGTTTTAATCTTAGTGGATTATTTATGATATTTAATAATTTCGAATTTTAATAAAAATCCCAAAAAAAAGGAATCACTTTAGGATAGATCAAATCATTTTCTCTAGGATAGATTGCATGTTATTTGAGTAATTTTTAATTCCGAATTTCATTTAAAATTACCAAAAAAAAATCATTTGTCCGTCATTAGAATTTTGTCACGTCGTCGCATGTTATATAGTTTGCATATTAGGCTGCATTAATCGCATGTTAATTTTTGTACGTCATTATATATAGGTTAGCTTTCACTTAAATAAGCGAAAATCCAAAAAATATTGAGTGAACTGTTATTAATTAGAAATCATATTATGATTGTTGATGTGATTTTCTAGCTAACAATGCAGATGCTTATGTTGTTTCGAGGTAAGTAATTCTCCAAATCTTGCAATTTATTTAATGTTTTGATTATTAGGTGTTATTTTGATGGTTTGCGCACCCGTATGGTCACTTTACATGCTAATGACTAAGTTAAAATGAATCCAAACTGTCTGTCAAAATATTTTTTGACAAGAAAAGATACCGAAAGGGCGTCAGACTAGATCTAGCGTAACCAAGTCCCCGAGCTTAGAATCTCTGGTTCGTAGGAATAAAACATATCTCCCTATGTTTTATTTAGGTTTTTAATCGATATACCTTAAATAGATTAGTGGCGGCTCCAATCATGAAAACATTTGCACGTTAAGAACTTAAATCCTAAGTTGCGAATTGGTAGGGCTTGGAAGGGCCTGAGTTAAGCTTAGTCTTAATAATCAATTAGCCTGAGGAAATTTAGGTCTCGATAGCATGTAAGTTTCTGAAACTGAGGCATTACAACGAACAAGAGAAGTTCTTGGGAAAAGGATAGGGCAATATGGTTATGGCCTTTATAGACGAATGTACTGAAATGACTATTTTGAATGTAAGTTAAGTTTTGTAGGATTTGTTCATTTAATTTATATTATGGTGTTCATATTTCATATATTGGTGATTATATGATTATTTTATTATAGCTTGGGAGAAGTTCTGTGGTGTTTATCTCTCAAGGTAGCCGAACTGAAGAGTCAAGGGTTGTGCCAAAGCCAAAGAAGACTGCTCCAAAGAAGAAGACATTGGCTATAGCTCCAAAAAGCCACCAACAAAAAACCAAGCACTAGTTCCATCTAAACCAACAGAATCCGGTATTAACAATGACCCTATGGATAGCTCCCATCACATGACACATGGTAGAAAGAAAATGACCGTTATTAAGAAGAAGGTATATGGGACAGAAAGGCTGGTTAAAGAACTTGTGCGTCTAGTTAGAAAGAGTGAAAGGATTATGAATCAAGTTAAAAGTACAAAAGAAAAAAGGAACTGGGGATGTTGTCCAAATTGACTGATGGAAGTTATTGCCATTATTTTTGTTTGGGTTTGTTTTCATCTGTTAGGTGGGTGGGAAACCTTGAGTAATTAGGGAAGTAAAGTGAGAGATTTGTTTTTTTTTTTTAATAAAGAATCAGTTCAATGTTAATGGCAACAATGTTTTTGTCAATTCTCTTTTTTTTTTTTTTGTCTTGGTTTTAGCTGGTATGCGAATGGTTGTTATATTATGCTGATAGTGCAAGGTTGTGATGAGACTGATGTTATTTTGTTGCTAGTGGAAGTTGTATGTGTTGGTGCATTTGGGGGTGCTGGTGCATTTATGGATGCCAGCAATTGTGTATACTAGTATAATTATAAGATGCAGCTAGTGCAGTTCAGGGTGTTGGTGCATCTTGGCACCAGCAAGTATAAGAATGCACCAACAGCTTGGTGGTGCTAGTGGTTGAGTGATATTAGTGCTAGTGGTGCTGGTGGCTAAGAGTGGTGTTGGTGGTCGAGAGTAGCGCTGGTGATTTTGGTGGCCGAGTATGGCCCTGGTGGTGTTGGTGCTGATATTGGTACTGGTGATCGAGAGTGGTGTTGATGGTCAAGAGTGGCGTTGGTGGTTTTGCTGGTCGAGTGTGGCGTTAGTGGTGGTGGTGTTGGCGTTGATGTTAGTGCTGGTGGCCGAGAGTGGTGTTAGTGGTGCTAGTTATTCTCGTGGTTGAGTGTGCTAGTGCAAGAACAACATGGTTTTTTTTTTTTTGTTGTTGCTAAAACATGTTGTACCAGCAAATATTGGTGTGCACTAGCAGAAGATGCACCAATTCCTTGCATTGTCTAGTGTTTGCATATATGTGTGTCTAATGGCTTACATCGTGCTAGTGCACGGGGGACAGGCTCGAGGATCGTGGACAAGAGCAGCCAAGTGCATCGAAAGTCGAGCACAATGCATTTAGTATGTTGTGGTGCATAAGTGAAAAAAAAAGTGAAACCAACTTAACCATTTTTTTAAAGTTGTGTAGCACAAGTGATCACTTTTGAGCTATGATTGGTACTTAAGTGATCACTTTCAGAAAAACTTAACACTCATATGATCACTAGTTATAATTTATGGCATTGAAATGATTACTCAATAACTTGTTCACTCCTTATTTCGACTAGTGTTTGCAACAAATATTGCAGCAGAATAGCAAAACTTTACTAGTAAGCCATTGCAGCAAACCAAGATTGACAATACACAACTAATCAAGGAAACTTGTAAGTGCTCACAACCAATGAATTCCAACCTTCCATTTCCACTATAGATTGCATATAAACAAAAATTACAACAAACCTACAGCCAAAATATACTAACAAATTACACAATACAAATATATAATCCACTGATCTTCACAATTATGGCAGATTAAGATACTTCTTCTCAACACTCACTTTACATTTGAGCATAAAATAGAACAAACAAGACAACAGCAATACAATCAACACTTGATAATACTTCATTTCTTTTTTCATCCTTGAAACTTCCTTCTTCAAATGGTTGGCTAAAGATGCTAAACCCTTAATTTGTGCTTGCATAGAGTCCACATCATCCAACTCATTAGTGAATGTAAGTAGAGGTTAATGCCGTCCTTCAAGTAGCTCCAAGATCACCTCTGTCACTCGATCGGAGAATTTTGCATCGACCCATTTGAATTATTTGTACTTCAAACCTTTTCTATACCTAGCGCATCCGGGAAATCTTCTCCCATGATTTAATTGAGTTCAAGATATTCTTTTTGGACTCGGTAATCCACAATAACAATTACGCTCACCTTCTTCTTTGCTTTTTTGAAAGGAAGTTGAGCCGCTGCTGAAGCTCTTGCCTTCCATTAGCAAGTTTGAGCACTTAATTTGGGGGGCAAACCGAAATAGGGAGAATTGCTACCTGTTAGGGTTTTCAATTTGGCTTTCTCTTTTAATTTAAGGGTTTAGGGTTCTTATTTGGGGGAAATGAGCTAAACTACGTCGTTTGAAGTGTACATGTTGACTCTATATGCTGAATGGATCTCCCACGGGCCACATCAGCTTTAGAAATTAATAAAAAAATGCTACATCGGATTTCCGACAAAGTTGGTATTTAAGTAATCGTTTTTCAAAAGTTTGGCACTTAAGTGATTGTTTCGAAATTTTTGGTACTAAAGTGAGTGCCGTACACAAGTTTTGACAGTTGTAGTATCCTTGTTCCCCTCTTATCCCTTATCCCATCTATCATGGGTGACTTCTACATTAGTGAGTACAGATACACTACTGTATAACTGTATGATGATGGCTATTCCAAAATATCATATCGTAGACTACTCAAGCCATATCAGGTCATTTGAGTCATATCATTTCGTGTATGAATCATATGATTTCC
The DNA here is from genome assembly GCA_024500025.1 of Syzygium aromaticum. NCBI lineage: Eukaryota > Viridiplantae > Streptophyta > Magnoliopsida > Myrtales > Myrtaceae > Syzygium > Syzygium aromaticum. The sequence continues at coordinate 15,834,548 of CM044888.1, read as the reverse complement.
TGTCTTCTCAACCCTATAGAGACCCTGATAGTAGAACACCAGTCTTTTCCAGAGTCTTCTATACATATTCATACAAGGGATTTGCTCTGTGATGATTAAGCCGTAATAAAGGTTATCATCACATGGCAACATTGACATACAATCATTATAGCATATGGTTGACATGTTCAATCGTATAGTAGCAGTACAAATAAGGTCATTCTAACTTTTTGGTATTCCCCCATATCAACAATGGGAGCAAATGTTCTTACCAAAAAAAAAAAAACAATGGGAGCAAATGTCCTTACCAAAAAAAAACAATGGGAGCAAATGTCTTTACCAAAAAAAAAAACAATGGGAGCAAATACCCATTCATTATCATTTGCAAACCCACTCATAAAATATTCACCATTCGGTACATAGCATCATCTTATGAAAATTATTACTGCAATATAAATGTCGCGTATTTTTCAATAAACACATTTACAAATAATCATATTGATCTCTTGACTTTTTTCGTTAAACAGTGGTAACCGAATTATTATGTGTACTTCAACATATAAATCATCATCCTCTAAACACCATGATATCATCATTTAATAGAGAATTTATCCAAATGCATTCTTAGACAATCGACATTTCTATAATCTAAGAGACGATTATTTCTTAGACTATCAATATTTTTATAATTTAAGTAACTTGTATGATTTTCATCTCTAAGACGTGCCTTAATTCAATTAATCTTAATCATCAAAACTAAAACTAATTTCCTATAATTCCATATTTCTAGAATTATACAATTGCCCCAATAAAATTTCTCATTTTAAAAATTTTACCCTAAGTTCCAATATTCACTTAATCAAGCCATGTTAATTAAACTAAAAACCAAAGACCAGTCATCTGTCATCTAAAGTATTTACACCATAGACATGCCACATATTTTATAAAATTACCAAAACAGCCCACTTTTAAATTATTTGTGCAATTAAGTCCAATTTTGACTAGTTAAACAAATTGTCTAGATTAAAAAATTATTTCTAAAAATAACCTAAGTAACTATTATCATAAGGTCTCTAATGTTGTGAGCAGTCCCTAGAATTTCCAGTTTTTACATATTAGCCCCCAAGCTGGGCGAAATTACAAAATTTCCCTAAAGCTTCAAAACTAGTTTTTGTGAACGGTTTAATTTCCTTTAATAAATTTAACTTACTTAAAACCATAAAATGTCACACTTAAAAGAGCCCTCTATATTCTTTAGATTTACAAAATTGCACCTAAATACGTCAAAAATTAGTAAAAGGCCTTTTTAGGCCTAGTTTCGATGCAACAAAACCTTTTGATAATCATTCAAACCTGTCCTAGGAATGTAGAAAGGCATACTCGGAGATTATATCACCGAGTACCCAATTGATGGACCAATACTTCCAGGTTCAACTTTCTTACAACCTCGAGAATAGATTTCTAAAAGTAATAAGTAAAGTTACTCTATTTCCAGAAGACTTACCGTGACATCCATAATTTTTTTACATTAATCGATAATATTTAATTTATTAAGATAATTGTAATTCACGTGAATTTTGGATACATTTATGAAAATTCCAATTAGGCCATTAATTGTGTGATGTGTGGAAAGTTCGAAAGATACCTTCCATGTCGTGATTTTTCAAAAGGGTTAATACCACGAAAAGCCCTAAACTGATATATCTGTGATAAATTTACTCTAAATTATTTTTCTGATCACAAAAAACCTCAAATTGGTACACCTATGGCAATTTTACCTCGAACTATTTTTTTGGACCGCTAAAAACCCTATACTGGTACCCTCGTGATAATTTTACCCAAAACTAATTTTTTGACCATAAAAAACCCCAAATTGGTACATCTATAATAAATTTACCATCTGTTAGTTTCCGTTAAATTTACCGTCAAATTACTAAGTTTGATGACATGTAATAGTTGGCGGGTGTACCAGTTTGGGGTTTTACCCCTCTATTTATCACAAGTTTACTAATTTTTGGTTTTTCGTAATATTAATCCAATTTAATATACACTAACGGAGGGTAAATTTATCACAAATGTACTAGTTTGTAGTTTTTAGTGGTCAAAAAATTAGTTTGGGGTAAAATTATCACACGTATACCAATTTGGGGTTTTTTGTGGTAAAAAAATTAGTTTGTGATAAAATTGTCACAAGTATACCAGTGTGGGGGTTTTGGTTGTCAAAAAATAGTTTAGGGTAAATTTATCACAGGTGTAGTAGTTTGGGGTTTTCAGTGGTGAAAAAATTAGTTCGGAGTAAAATTATCACATGTGTACCAGCTTGGGGATTTTCATGGTATTAACTCTTTTTAGAATGCGATGCCATTAAGGGTTCTAAATTACGAATTGTTATAATTCAAGAAAATAAACTAAAAATATGTGTCTACTAATTTCAATTGCTTAAATTAATTGATATTTATATATAGGATTATTTAGAGTAAAGGTGAAAAACTTATCGCCATAATATCCTTCGGTGGGGATCGATGCTTCGAAATACGTATCGGATAATTTTCTACGTCAAAGTTTACTGAGTTGAGATTTCCTTAGTGTCCGATAACTTTTGCTGATAATTTTAGTGGGTTCAAAAGATTAATGTGACTTATCAGTGCTCAGCACGGATATCGAGTTCCATGTGTATTTATTGACACGTAAAATATCATCACAAATTGTAAGATATCTTCTTTACATCACCCAAAATAAGCCATTTGTAACCCTCTCTTTTGGCCACATCATCTTCAACTTTTCACCCCAAGCTTTAACCCCACATTTTTAACCGTAGTAAATTAATATCTAATATTTTTAACTCGTGAGAAACACAAGTCAATATCTTCTCTATTTTTCTCATTTTTGGACGTGAGCTTCAACTCCACTTCACTTTCATCTAAAAGAAAATCAACTTTAAGAGCACTCGCATCCTTCTTTTTTTAAAGAAATAAAATAAAGATTTCATGCCCAAATCTCTTTGCAACTTACCTCCAAAGCCTATCCAATTAAGTTGTTTAAGATCATTGTCTCATCTATCAAGTGACTTTCAAGGTAAAACTCATGGACTCATTTTTTTTTTTTTTATCAAAATAGTTTTGTTGATTTTTTTTAAAGAACGAGAGTGGTTGATTTTTATTGTTTATTTTGCTTTCAAGGTGAATAAATGGTTTCCCATTCAACATTCTATTCAAGGTAGTAAAAACTCTAGGAGCTATGTTAGGTCGATTACTTATTATTCTTGAACTTGGTTAGTTGATATTTGTTGATTTAATTTAAATATTGAAATTAAGTGTAACGGGGTTTCAAGAATGGCATGTTGAGCTGTAGTGATTACTTGGCTCGAATACCTTGATTGACGGAATCAAGTCTGAACAGAATAAAAATCCTCGAATGTTGAAAATTAGAGATGTAGAAGCTGGGGAACAAGCAAAGATTTCATCATACACGTGGACGAGTCCTCGAGGTTTTTCGAAATGCACGTCAACATTTAGATATTGAGATTACATGGTCAGCCAAGAGAAGTCTACTAAAAGTCTGTTTCTTAATCCCTTAATGTTATTCTAGGAGTCACTACTAATCTGTTTATCCTAAGATCGATCACAAACCTAATCTTAGGTGATACCTAGAGGTCGACTTGCCACCTAAAGTTCGAAAACCCAATTAACTAGCTTGTTTTGCAAAAAAGATAAGAGCACGGGTTTGGGACTACCGTCATGCATGAGGTGGGCTTAGTCCTAAAAGCATTTTTCGATTGATTTACCTAATCACAAGTACATACAGAGCTTTTTGATCTTTAAACGAGAGATAAAATGTTGTAAAAAACGGCATGTGGTGACACTACTGATTAATGACACCGTGTAGTGCCTTGACTCCAACACCAAGTGATTGTTTAATTTAAAAAATCACGAAAATACATACATTTGTAGCAATAGAACGATCACGGGTCAGTTTAGTTTGAAATCTATTAGGCTGCATTTAATTGTTTGAATTTCTAGTCAAGATAGGACCGGATAAGATATGATATGAAATCTAAAGATTTTGCTATATCCCATCTACTGTTTAGTGAATTGTAGTAATGAAGTCAGATAATTTCATAGCCTATCATATTCATTATTTGGTATGAATGGCTCATTGATGTAAATGAATATGAAAATGTACTAATGGAGATTGGAATTTTTTTGTTATGATTTATTACTAAAGAAATCACAAATGCATAAATAGAGATGACCCCCATAAATCAATTCATAATTATTGCACCATCTACGTCTTAAACAAGTTCGACAATGACAAGAAATATAAATGGGCTATAACAATGTTCATGAGGAAGATAAGCCAGTGAACACCAGATCTAGTAAAAGAGATAAAACACGATCATTCATCTTCGCGATTCCAAAAACTGTAGTGCTTTGACTCTCTCGCCACTTTCGTAAAACTTCAATATGAACCACAGAACTACGGTAAAGAGGAGTTTTGACTCTTTTGTTACTCTTGTGAACTTTTGACGTGAACTAGAGAGCTATGGAGGAGGAGTTCGACCTTCTTTCTATTTTTTGGATCTTTAACTTGAAGAAAGAACTATGGAGGAATCGTGAAACTTCAACATGAACCAGAGATACAGAGAAAAAGGAGATAGAGTGAATTAAAAAGATCCATTTCAAGTTTGAATTTGGCTATTTAAAATCAGGGTTCTTCTACTTCATTTTTATTTATTATTTTTTCAAATTATTTCTCCTCTCTTTTGTATTTCTTTCCTATTCCCTTCGATCATTCCTTAATAAAAAATTTATTAAAGAATAAACTGTACTAATTTACCTAAAATATGTAGTATATATAGATAATATATATTATAGAATAGAAAGAAATTTTTGAAAAAAAAACAGAAATAAATAAAAAACTTAAATTGTTCATTATTTTTTTGAATTTTCTTTTTTATATTAGAATCTAAATATTATTTTATTATTTAATTTTTTTTAATTTAAAAAGTTTGTTATTCGAGAGAAATAGCTTTTATGCCATGGATATAAGAAATCTTATCCACATCCCCCATGGGATATTTTTATCTTGGCTATATCTCCTTTATATTTAACTTTATCTTATTATGGGTAGGAACCAAATACAAGATATGATAAATTTTGTCATATCTTGACTATCAAACATAAACTTAAGATTTTTGGTGGGTGAAGTTGGCAGCTTGGTTGGGTATTTGAAGAAGAAAATTAGCAACTCCTAAATAAAGCCATACTATCTGTATTACGTCACAACAAACCTAATTTGAAGAAGAAAAACAAATTAATTGTGCAAATTAGCATTTTTAAAAGTAATCAAAATCTTTTAATGTATTTTCAATATGTTAGAATTCTTCACAATTTTAGGGAAGGAAACTCATGTGCTAACTAGTTAGCAAATTGGGTCATTCACTCTTGTGATGTGAATGGCACCTTACTTTTAGATAGGCCACCAAAAGGTTTGATTCCTTTATTGATAGGAGATTAGGTCGGATCTGGTTTCATTAGGCGAGTTTCAGTGTAACTTTTGGGCTTCGCCCCTTTCAATACCAAAAGAAAAAAGGAAGAAGTCGAGGATGTGAAATGGTATTTGGCAATGACAAGGGTAGTTTTTTCAGATTTTTTGGCCCAAAAAAGTCAAATTAGTAAACGGGACTAATTTTGTAGAATAATTTATAGCTTGTAGCTCGCCTTGAATAAATTTACTTGAACTAGGGTCTTACAGACAAATCACGTAAGAAAATCTACCATGATGTGAAACTTAGCATTATAGCAACCCGATCGACAAGAATGACAAGAGTATGAGGCTTAATAAGGAATAAATCAAAGCAGACAATACATCAAAGAACTTAAGCCAACGTGGCACAATTTGTGTGGTAGCTAAATTCAAGACCTCTTTACAATTAAGGATATCAAATTAAATGACCAGATTCTTTTACTACAGGAAACAAAAGCAATCAAATCGTTGGGGGCACCTCAGAACAGTCATCTGGTGTCGAACAACAACCGGAAAACCTACTTTGTGAAAAACCCGAATCGGAAGCACATTCATTTGTCAACGAAATTGAGACCAGCTCAATCAGTTTCAAAGTTTGCGGATTGGGCGAAAGTGTGTGCCGATATTTATTGTCGCCCTGAGAGGTGATTACTGAGGCCATTAGTCACGAGGGATCAAAGAAAACATGGCCCTCGACTGGACCACATAGTGGAGCACGTCCAGGTCCGCGACCCCCTTTTGATTTCGTCAAACAAATAATTGTACTTATGCTCCCCTGAGCACAGGGTTTCCAAAGTTTACCAACAGGACGTGGCCGATTATCCTCTTCAATATGTGGGCTCTATCCTTCCCAGGACAAGCCATTACCAGGATACAAAGATGGGCGGATTTGCCTTTTGGTGCTTTATATCCATAAAGTTTGCCCCCCAAAGTGACAACATGAAAGTGAGTTTCATGGGCAGTTCAGATCCTTAGCTTGGATCGTGTTTGTCCTAGCGCACTTGTTGGTTTTGATTGACACCCCCTCCCTTTTTGCGATCGCTCGTGTCCCGGCCTGGCCATACCCGGACAGCTATTTTAGGATTTCTCTAATCCAAAGGCCCACGTGCAATGTCACGCGAACACGACACGTGGGCCCAATCGATCTGATTGGCTTATGGTAAAGTTGTGCCTCTCGAATTTGATTCGTGTCGAATTGTCTCTTCAGAAGTGTTCTGCTCCAACTTGCTAAAACGCTTGCAATTGAATTTGATTCGGGCTGATTCGAAATTCCAAGACACAAGCTACGATCGCGTCAAATGGTGAAAGAACGGTTAGCTTTTTTGGTGTCTTGAAAATTGCAAAATCTCATGTCTGATCCATGATGTGTAAAGCAAACCCTTGTAAATCTATTAATCTCCATGTGAACTCGTACACGTGTAAAATCATGTCCTCGTAATAAATCATACAAATCAAATTGATGGTGCAATTGTGGTTGGTAGGATTCTCATGCTTAGACTCTATTGGAGATTAGGGAAGTGCACAGGAACCGGATCAACTTGAGAATCAGACCAAATCGACTGGTTTTGGGCAAATCTCCATTCCAAGTTTCAAGAAATAATCGGTCTGGTTCCTAGTATAGAATCAAACCGCCCGGACCAATATATATATTTTAAAAAATTTTCCTTTTCTTTAAAATAGTAAAGAAAAGGAAATTGCCCAAAATTTTAGATTGGAATGATCCAACTCGAGAACCGAACCAACCTGAAAATCGGATCGATCGGTTCGGTTTCCAATTCTAAGGTGGACCGGAACCGATTACCCCTACCGGAGATATCTGATTTTCCTTTTGGGTCGTGATCGAGTATTGATCAGCCAGATGCTTGGACAAGATTTTGTGAATCTTCAACATCAAACGAAGCTTGAGCTGATTTCCTGAGTAATTAAGCAGTGATTGCCGACGCTGAAGTTGCTCTTGATGTTTCCGACATGGTCAGTTCTCGGCAAGGCATGGAGAGACGTCGCGTCCAATCGGTTTGCGTCATTGACATTGGCCAAAGCTGGCGGTTAAATAAAAAAGAAAGGAAAGTCACGAATCTTGCTATTCTAGGGTTCCAAAGATATGCCGTGTTGACATTTGGCCAACCCACTGTTAATTAGGTTTGGTTTGGCATCATGTGAATTTTCTTATTTCTTTCCTTTTCCTTTCTTATTTCTTCGACAAAAAAAAAAAACACTTTCCTTACTTTCCAAAGTATTTTTTAATACGTTCTTTCTATTTTTCCAATATAAATGCCCTTTTATGCCTTGAGCTGCTAGACAAACTTCAATGGGGATAGTGGGGAAGTTTTTTTTTATATGTTTTAATTTATTTTTTACATTCTTATCCATTAATTTTTACATTCTAGGGTTCCAAAGATTTAGTGTTGACATTTGGCCAACTCATTATTAATTAGGTTTGGCTTGGCATCGTGTGAATTTTCTTCTTTCTTTCCTTTTCCTTTCTTATTTCTTCGACAAAAAAAAATTGCTTTACTTTCCAAAGTATTTTTTAGTACGTGTTTTCTATTTTTCCAAGATAAATGCCCTTTCATGCCTTGAGCTGCTGGACAAATTTCAATGGGGATAGTGGGGAAGTTTCTCTTTTTTTATGTTTTAATTTATTTTTTACACTCTTATCCATTATTTTTTACATCCTATGGTTCCAAAGATATGGTGTTGACATTTGGCCAACTTATTATTAATTAGGTTTGCCTTGGCATCATATGAATTTTCTTATTTCTTTCCTCTTGCTTTCTTATTTCTTCGACCAAAAAAAAGAAACTTTCTTTACTTTCCAAAGTATTTTTTAATACGTTCTTTTTATTTTACCAAGACAAGTGCCCTTTTGTGCCTTGAGCTGCTAGACAAACTTCAATGGGGATAGTGGGGAAGTTTCTTTTTTTTTTTATGTTTTAATTTATTTGTTACATTCTTATCCATTATGCATAGATTGAGCATTGTCCATTTATCAGAGAAATCTCCCTGAATGGCTAAGAATCACGCTAACCACCAGAGATATTGGGTAAGGAGAAAGATCTATCTTCTTAATGTAATTAAAAAAAAATATCTTATTCGAGGTAATATAACGTGCCTTTATTGAAACATAATTCTTTATTTTGCGAAAAATGAATGATTTGAAATATTTTTTCCTAAAAATAATCATTTTTTTTGGGGTAAAGACCTAAAAATAATCATTTATATCACCTACAATAATAAATGAACGAAAATTTTTTTTATCACGAAGACATTGAGACATAAATTGGTATCAATAATGAAATATTTTCATTGACTAATTAGTTTAAGCCATGCAAGCGATTATTTTAAGAAAATATTTTTCAAATCATCATTTTTCATGAAATAAACAGAACCTTGATAACAATATGCAAGTCAAAATTTATATAAGAATAAGGCTAATTGACCCGTTATAATTTTAGAAACTATTCATGAAGATTTGTTATAAAACGAAACAGCGGCAAAATGAGGTGTTTTCACTAGTTAAAAATAAAATTAAAGAGGGAGATCCGATCGATTTTCTCTAACATTGACATTTGGCCATGCCCTTCAAATCCAAGTGTATATTATTCCAATCAGATGTGGGCGCATAAAAATATTAAAAAATGAAGAAAATCCAAGCTACTTACTCTAATTTTGGCAGTTGCCAATATGTATCCCAGTTTTTACTATGCCAAATATGTTGTGGAGACTTAAAAAAATAAAAATAAATAGAATTGGCATATTTGTAGGAATTAGACACAATGATATAGAGTACTAAGCCAATTAGTGCAACGAAATGTGGAATTATAAGCATGTGGTAAAGTCCTTGAGAGACACGTGATAACCATAACCCATTATCTTATTACAAAGATGTAAAGTAATTAGCATTTCAAAATAAAATAAACAATGTAACTAAGTTATTAAACTATAAAGTTTAATGTTAATTAGATCTAATCGAATTATATAAATATAGATTCCAAAATAAAATTGATTTGAAACTCGAATTTTCAAGCTAAAAATTCTGACTAAGTTAAACGTTGACATGAATGAAAACTATATCTAAATACCCAAATACGGGCGTGGCATAAGTTAAGCCACAGTACGATGGAAACCAAAACTATATTTACAACAAACTAAATTAAAGCAAATTTTGTATCTGAAAATAAATTAAGAACAATTCAAGAATTATGAGTAATATTTAGAATCTAACATTTGATTTATATCATATTTAGATCCGTGTTATATTTACTTTTTACATTTTCCGAAATTTGCAGCTCACGCTTTGATTTAATTTTAACCTCAAGTACCTAAAATTTTCACTATATATAAAAGTTAGCACGTAGATTCATGAAATATATTTTGCACGACATTTTAAAATTTAAAAAAATATTAGATTTTGGTTGATTCCGAAGTTAAATTGATTCAGAAGTTAAAAAAGGGCTCCTGGTTGCTCGCTTCCTACCTGGAAAGGGTGGACCACCTTTCTCAGGCACAATTCAACAACGGCCATCCTACCCGCCCCTTTTCCATTTAGAACATAGGAGGAGAAAAGCCGACTCTCTCGAGCAAGTTGGCAACTCTTAACTTTGTTCATCTTCCTCTAGAGCATCTGATAATCGATTCTTAAATCGACACAAAGGAGATAGAAGAGAAAAAGACAAAATTGGAGATGAACAAAGCGGAAGGAAGCTTGATTTCACTATTTTCGTGCTTTTTTGGGTGTCAGCCTGCAAGTTAAAGTGAGACTTAGGGGGAACAATTTAGAAGCGCAAAGAGTATGTGCCTCTCTAATTGGAGAAAATATTCGCTAGTATCATACTACCACGTCATTGTCTTACATGGCATATGTGCTTTATTAAGAAAGTGACATGTGTCGAGTGACGTGAAAATTAAAAAAACGAAAAATTGAAAGTTTTCAGGCTTGTCAGCGTCCCCTCTCTCTCCTCATTAATTACGCATGCACTCTCTTTCACTTTTCTACGTCTTCTTCCCCACCCTCTCTCTTTCTTTATTTCAAAATTTCATGCCTCACCTCCCTCTCTCCATCTCGCAAAATTTGATAACCATCTCTGGATGACTATCGCCGAATATGCTATTGGAAAATGATGGAGGCTTGGTGGAGTGGAGTCGGGGTCTGAGGGCTGATGGCACACGCTTCTGTCACGGCCCAAAGAAATGGATCGTTCATGAGGTTTCCTGGACGATGGACCATGACCGACCCTTGAACGAGAAAGCGGATCCCGAGTATTCTGAGTACTAGGGTTTCTTGATGTGTTCTAGAATACTCTTGGGGGCGGGCGATACGGTAATTGTAAACCTCTGTAATTAATGAGGTAGTTGGGTAGATGGGGAGGTACGATCTCCACCGTAAGATCGGGGAGAAATCTACGGATACGGTCAGTCTGGTACTTGTATAAAAAGGGGTCTCCTCCCCCTCATTGTAGCATCTCATTCTTTCAAGAAGCAATAGAAATCCAGAGCTTCTCTCTCTAGAGTCTCTCTCTCTCTAAAAAGTTCTTGTGAGTTGAGGTGGGGAAGGCTGACTTGGGAAGAAATTCCTAAGGCCGCACGGGTTTGGGAACGCGAGATCGATCGACCCGTGACAAGTGGTATCAGAGCTAAGATGGCCAAAGGCGCTGCTAAGCCACGATCCGATCTAACGTCACAAACCGAGAAGGGTGTGGGCGAGGATCGTGGGAAGGCCACCGGGACACAAAGTGTCGAGGCAAGGGAAGACCGTGATAGCTCAAATGCAAAGGATATGGCTGGTGACTTGGAGACCCGTTTGGCGAAAATGGAGATCGTCGTGGGAGATGTCCAAGGAATAGTCGAGGATCTTGCTGTACGCATCGAAGGAGGCGAGTCCGGAACGGGGGAGCTCGAGGCCGAAGTGCAAGAGCTAAGTTCTGGCATGGGAGAACTCCGGAAGGCGATGCTGGGCGACTTGACTGATGCCGTCAAAGAACTTGAGCAACGGGACGATGCCTTGGAAACCTTGGTGGAGGCCATGCGCGTAGAGATGGCCGAACTAAAGGCGAAGGTCGCCGAGATGGAAGGAGCACGTGTGAACGGGATAGTCACCGTGCAAACTACTCCACGAGTGGATGCCCCGAAGCCGAAGGAGTTTAAAGGCTCGCGGGTGCCCAAAGACGTGGACAACTTCCTATGGTACATGGAGCAATACTTCCTAGCGATGGGAATCACCGATGGTGCAATCCGGGTAAGTACCGCAGCCATGTACTTAACTGATAATGCACTCTTATGGTGGCGTCGTAGGAGTGATGATCGGAGTGGTGTACCGATCACTACATGGGAATTGTTCGTCGAGGAGTTTCGACGACAATACTATCCCGCTTATGCGGAAGAAGAAGCTCGAGATGAACTCCGTCGCCTTGAACAAAAAGGTGGAGCTCGGGAGTATGTTCGGAAGTTCTCGGAGTTACTACTCCAAATTCCGTCCATGAATGACACGGAGGCCTACTTCCAATTCATGGGTGGTCTAAAACCATGGGTAAAGCAAGAGCTAAAGCGGTGCAACGCAAGGGATCTTTCGACGGCCATGTCCGTGGCCGAGGCCATGGTGGAGTATAAAACAACTTCCGTAAGCAAACCGGATACCCGACCGAGGGACAAGGGCGTTGGTGGGGGAGATCGTAACAAATTCCACCGTCCAAGTGGAAGCAAACCATCAATGGCCCCTCCAAGGGCGAAGGCGGAGTCGAGCGGAGGAGAACACAAAAAGGGACGTACCTTCAAGTGCTTCTTGTGCGACGGTGCGCACATGGCTCGTGACTGTCCAACTCGAGGCAAACTAGCTGCAATTGCCAAGGCACACGAGGAGGAACGAGAGGAGGCAAGACTCGGTACGTTGCGAATCCTAAGTTCCATAAAGTCCAAAAAGGCGAACAAGCCCAAGGGATTGATGTTCGCGGACGTGACGATCGGGAAAACTAAGATGAGTGCGCTCATCGACACGGGAGCATCCGATCTATTTATCTCGGAAGAAGCTGCGAAGAAACTCAATCTTCGGGTTGAGAAAGGAGCCGGTTGGCTCAAGACGGTAAACTCCAAAGAAGTCCCTACCAATGGGTTAGCTAAGGACGTGGATTTCCAACTCGGGCAATGGAAGAGCAAGGAAATGATCGAGGTAATTCCACTTGATGACTATGACTTTGTCATTGGTTTAGGATTCCTTGATAGGATAGATGCTCTTATCATCCCATTTGCCGATTGTATTTGTATACTGGATACACGTTGTCAATGTGTGATCCCGGTCAAACGAGAGTTGGGCAACCAAAAGATAATATCGGCAATGCAAGTTACTAAGGGAGCGAGGAAAGGGGAGGCTACTTTCCTAGCAACCTTGAAAGTCGAGGATCCAAAGGGTGAAGGGAGTGATGTCCCGACGGAAGTAACCCGAGTCCTCGATTCCTTCAAGGATGTGATGCCCCCCGAACTCCCGAAGAAGCTTCCGCCTCAAAGGGAGGTGGATCATAAGATCGAGCTTGTGTCTGATGCTCGACCACCCGCCATGGCCCCATATCGCATGGCGCCTCCCGAATTGGAAGAATTAAGAAGACAACTCAAGGAGTTGCTCGATGCGGGGTATATTCGACCATCGAAGGCTCCGTTTGGCGCCCCGGTCCTATTTCAAAAGAAGCATGATGGATCACTCCGGATGTGCATCGACTATCGGGCGTTGAACAAGCTGACGATCAAGAACAAGTACCCGATCCCTCTCATTGCCGACTTGTTCGATCAACTTGGAGAAGCACAATGGTTCACCAAGCTTGACCTTCGATCGGGATACTATCAAGTACGGATTGCAAAAGGGGATGAACCAAAGACCACTTGTGTGACGCGGTATGGGTCATATGAGTTCCTCGTCATGCCGTTTGGCTTGACAAATGCTCCGGCCACATTTTGCACACTCATGAACAAGGTACTCCACCCGTTCCTAGATCAATTTGTCGTGGTTTATCTTGATGACATTGTGGTGTATAGCCGAACGCTCGAGGAACACATCGAGCATTTGAAGAAAGTCTTCCAAGTTCTACGGGAGAACGACTTATATGTCAAGCGGGAGAAATGTGCCTTTGCACAACGGGAAGTTCCATTCCTGGGACACATCGTCGGGGGTGGACGTGTGCGGATGGACTCAGCCAAGATTACGGCCATTGTGGATTGGAAACCGCCGACCAAGGTGACGGATCTAAGGTCATTCCTTGGCCTCACCAACTACTATCGACGGTTCGTCCGAGGATATTCGAGCATCACCGCGCCACTCACGGATATGTTAAAGAAGGAGAAGCCGTGGGAGTGGACGGCCCGATGCCAAAAGGCGTTCGATCGGTTGAAGCAAGCTATGACCGAAGAGCCGGTGCTCGTGCTACCTGATCACGCCAAACCCTACGAGGTAGAGACCGACGCTTCCGATTTCGCTATTGGTGGTGTTCTTATGCAGGATGGTCACCCGGTAGCGTTTGAGTCGAGAAAACTGAATGATACCGAACGACGGTATACGGTCCAAGAGAAGGAAATGACCGCGGTGGTCCATTGTCTTCGTACGTGGAGGCATTACCTCTTGGGCCCCCGATTCGTCATAAGGACGGATAACGTGGCCACGAGTTACTTCCAAACCCAGAAGAAGTTGAGCCCGAAGCAAGCTCGTTGGCAAGATTTCCTGGCGGAGTTCGATTATGGGCTCGAGTACAAACCAGGAAAGGCAAATTCTGTGGCTGATGCGCTTAGCCGAAAGAGTGAGCTAGCATCATCGATCGTAAGTTGTCCCAAGAATCCATGGGATGAGCGGATCAAGGAGGGACTCCAACATGATCCAACGGCCAAAGCACTCATCGACCACGCACGGGAGGGCAAAACCCGGCAATTTTGGTGTGAAGACGACTTGCTTTACACCAAGGGACGGCGATTGTACGTGCCACTATATGGGAAGCTACGAAAAGAAATCCTACGGGAGTGCCATGATTCCAAGTGGGCGGGTCATCCGGGAATCCATCGCACTATGGCGCTCTTGGAGAATCGTTACTATTGGCCTCACTTACGCGATGACGTGGAGGCATATGTACGAACATGTCTTGTGTGCCAACAAGACAAGCTCGAACAACGGTCATCGGCGGGGCTTTTGGAGCCACTTCCCATCCCGGAGCGTCCATGGGAGAGTGTCTCCATGGACTTCATTGTCAACCTACCAAAATCCGAAGGGTGTCGGACTCTCATGGTCGTGGTAGATCGGTTTTCCAAGTATGCGACGTTCGTGCCCGCGTCAAAAGATTGTCCGGCCGAGGAGGCGGCCAAGCTATTCTTGAAACACGTCGTCAAATATTGGGGAGTGCCACAAACGATCGTGAGCGACCGCGACCCTCGATTCACGGGTAGATTCTGGACCGAGCTCTTTAAATTATTAGGGTCGGATCTTAATTTCTCCACCAGTTTGCATCCCCAAACCGATGGACAAACGGAGCGGGTCAATGCACTCTTGGAGTTATACCTCCGACACTACGTGAGTACGACACAAGTGAATTGGGCGAAGTTGATCGACGTCGCCCAGTTCTCCTACAATCTTCAGAAGAGCGAGTCCACGAATCAAAGTCCCTTTGAGATCGTGACGGGACAACAACCACTCACCCCGAGTACGGTTGCAACGGGCTACAAGGGGAGTAGCCCATCCGCTTTCAAGTTTGCCAAGGAGTGGCATGAACAAGCGGACTTGGCACGAACGTATCTACACAAGGCCTCGAAGCGCATGAAGAAGTGGGCCGATAAGAAGCGACGGCACGTGGAGTTCCAAGCCGGGGACTTAGTGTTGGCCAAGCTACACCTGGTTCTCCGATACAAGGACGTGCATAAAGGGCTTATACGTCGCTACGAGGGGCCATTCCGAGTGTTGCATCGAGTCGGAAAAGTCGCATATAAGCTGGAATTGCCACCAAAACTCAAGGTACATCCGGTATTCCATGTGAGTATGCTTAAACCTTTCCGTGTAGACGAGGAGGACCCAGATCGAGGGGAGTCACAACGGGCGCCGCTTGGAGCAAAAACCTCCTATGATCGAGACGTCGACTTCATCATGGCGGATCGAGTCATACGGAAGAGATATCGTGCACCGAAGCGGGAATACTTAATCCGATGGAAGGGTCTTCCAGAGAGTGAAGCAAGTTGGGAGCCTGAAGAAGCTCTTTGGCAGTTCAAAAAGCATATCGATACTTTCCACGCCAAAGACGCGACGAGGGCGTCGCCCGAATAGGTGGGGGAGAATGTCACGGCCCAAAGAAATGGATCGTTCATGAGGTTTCCTGGACGATGGACCATGACCGACCCTTGAACGAGAAAGCGGATCCCGAGTATTCTGAGTACTAGGGTTTCTTGATGTGTTCTAGAATACTCTTGGGGGCGGGCGATACGGTAATTGTAAACCTCTGTAATTAATGAGGTAGTTGGGTAGATGGGGAGGTACGATCTCCACCGTAAGATCGGGGAGAAATCTACGGATACGGTCAGTCTGGTACTTGTATAAAAAGGGGTCTCCTCCCCCTCATTGTAGCATCTCATTCTTTCAAGAAGCAATAGAAATCCAGAGCTTCTCTCTCTAGAGTCTCTCTCTCTCTAAAAAGTTCTTGTGAGTTGAGGTGGGGAAGGCTGACTTGGGAAGAAATTCCTAAGGCCGCACGGGTTTGGGAACGCGAGATCGATCGACCCGTGACACTTCCCTCTGAAGAAAAGGTCGTTGGAGAGAAACATATGCAAGTTGTGATTCTAGCCAGACGACCCAAAAGAGAGGCAAAGTTGAACTCCCTGTCGATGTCGTCACCATCCTCGTCACCATCTTTGCATTCACCGGTAGTAACATCTTCTTAGTTGTTCACTTGTCCTACTTCCGTCTCTCCTCTTCCTCCCGCTCCTCTGCCTCCATCCTGAGGTGATTAAGTGATTAGTTAAGCAACACCATCGGTAAGCTTACATTTCTGCCGCTCGTGACTAGTGCAACCTTACCATTTTCGCTGCTGTTGACTATTGCTTGAAATTTGTTGCTCGTAGTTGCCCTTGATTTTGTGCATCATTAAGAGAGAGAGAGAGAAAATCACTTGAGAAAAAACAAAAAGCCTTTTTCCTAAATGCGGTCGAACCTCGCTCACCTTTGCCTGTTGTCGTTAGCCATCGGGTCTTGGGAGGGTACAAAATCATCCCTGTTCCTTTTTGTTTTGTGTCTGGAAACATTGAAGGGGCGATGCCGTGCTTGATTGTTGTTCATAGTTTGGACTTGAGTTGAAAGTGCACACAACCTATTTGACAAATTGTTCATGAGATTTATTTGCGAAATAATACTTTCTATTGTTGAATCAAAAGATTAATCGATGTAGTTTGCATGTTATAAACCGATTAATGGTCATTGAGTGTAATTTCTTAGTCACCGAGAGTCTCTTCTGTCTTGTATTTTTTTTTTAAGAATGAAGAAAGCCTTGACATGCTAAGAACTAGTTTAGCTTGAAGCATTTTCATGAGCATTTTGTTTCATAACAAAGGCTTGAGTGGCGTACCTTTTTCACCTATCCTCTATTTTGTATAAAATAGCGGCTTGTCCACTGGTGCTAAACTTGCCATAGCCTTATCGTGTCTTGTTATGTTCCATGCGCTGCTTTTGGTGGTATACATATGCTGCATAAGAAGGGGAGGCATGATTATAACTTTGCACTGTCGTTATCTCTAAGGGTTGGTTTTAGATAGAACATTTGCTTGGTCAATTTGCAGTAGGAACAGAAATTAAAAGAAATCACCCAATCGAATCTTGAACACAACCAAGTAAGTATTCTTGTCATATTATATTATTATTCCTTTTTGTCACATTTTGTCATTAACACATTTTTTTTCTAGCATTTATACACAGCACTCTCGGTGATAGTCATAGTGCACTAAGAGTACACTATAAGGGTCAACATGGTGATTTCTATGTCATGGTATGCTACTATTTCCTTTTGGGTTTGCAACTTCAGACATTTTCTCCTGTCTTCTTTTAAGTTGTAAACGTCTGTTTTGCAATAAATGTTGATTTGAAGAAGTGGAAGCATATTCCAGTCCCTCGTAGCTAAATCGACTTGTTCTTAGGATAAATGGTATGACTTCATCTTTTTAGAATTAAATTTGTTTCCATTTTATCTTTTTTCTCTAAACAATTAATTTTTTTTTTTAAATTGTAGAGGCTCCAAAAGATAATATTATCGAGCATAATGTTGATGAAGAATTTGAATTTAGAATTGGCATGGTGTTTGCAAATGAGGACAAAGCTTATAATACATACAATGCATATGCAATTTGCAAGGGATTTGGAGTGCAAAAGGGACAAAAAACAAATAATAGCAAAGGAATATTGCGACGATGCAAATCTGTTTGTAATTATGAAGGACACTCGCTACCAATCCCACCTTATGAACAAAGAGATGTTTGTAGGACAGTGAAGAGAATTGGATGTCAAGCTTGCATTAAATTCTTAACTGAAGATGGAGTTTGGGTAGTTTCTAAGTTTAAGGATGTCCATAATCATCCCTTCATTGAAGACAAACAAAAACATCTTATACGATCTTATCAACACATCACGGATACTAGTAAAGGTATATTGACATCCATGGCAGGAGTTGGTATAAGGGCTATGAAAGCATATACCTACCTTAGTGGTGAAGTGGGGGTACCGGAAAATGTTGGCTTTACATTACGGGATTATCAAAATTTCTTGTAATCCAAAAAAAGGAACCTGATTAGTGTGGCAGATTGTCAAAGTCTTATTAATCATTTTAATTCAATCAAATTGAAGCAATTTTTCTTATACATCTCAATTGAATGAGGAACAGAGAATGATCAATTTCTTCTAGTTTGATGGTGTTGTTGATACCTAATTTTTAGCTCTTTTTTTTTTTTTTCATATTTTCAAAAATCTCAAAATTAGGACTAGGAATCTTGACCAAGCCTAGAAACCTATTTCGAAACCAAAAAAATAATTTTTTTAGCATTTTCCTGCATTTTTCCTTAATTTCTTTTAGTCAAAATAGGTGAGAAAATCAAGAAAAATAGTAAATGGAATAAAAAAATTCCATAAAAATAGTCATTACTCTTAGTTTAAATCCAATTTCATGAATACATCATTAATTTTGAAAAATCTCAATCGGGTATATATTTTTCCCAAAATTGAGTAAAATTGAACCCGAATTGAACCAAAAATATAATTAAATTTTTCCGAGTCATTTTTTAAGTCATAGTGTCTTCACAACAAATGATTCTGGGATCTTGAATTACATAATTGTTAGTCCAATTGCATAATTTGACATAAAAATAAAAAATTCCCAAAATTCGATTGAAAATTAAGAATTTTGAACCCGAATTAGGAGTCATGCAAAATATGAAATTGTTGAAACATGAGACCATCATTTCTAGGGTTAATTAGATGTGGGTAATTCAATTTTGGCATCAATTTTGCCTAATCAGGTCATTAGGACATCAAATTGAACAAAACTTTATTAACCTGAATACAAAAATGTGAAAATCTTGGACATAATTATAACAAAAATTGGGGAAAGTCACATATTTGGGTTTGGAATCTAATGGGGAATTCAATTTTGAGGTTTAATTTTGAAAATTGAGTCAAAATTGAGTTTAATTGGCGAATTTAGTCTAACTGGGGTCGACCGGGTCAACCCGACCCAACCCAGGTCAGTCACCTTCTTCGCCTAACTCACCCAGATGCACTAAACTCAGAAAAAACCATTTCAAGCCTGTGACTTAGTCGATCATTTCTGATCAAATAAACATGTGTTTGACCTTAACGACAGAATCTCCAACAGTCATCGGAGATCAGTTATAACCAATTAGAAATCTGTTCTAACGATCTTTGGGTAGGATTTTTTATCAATGAAAAACTGAAAAAACTTGAACATTGAGGAGGAGGTATTCGACGAAAGGCCAGAGAGAGAAACAAGAGAAAGAGAGGTGAAATCAACGAGATGGATTTAAAGAGAGAGGATCAGAGTCCCCTTACGAGTGTTCGATGCCGCCGTGGACGGCGGAGCACCGGCGAATCGTGATTTGGCCATGACTCTCCCCTAGTTGTTTCAGTCCACTTGGCTGGTCGTGAAGGCCTGAAACCGAGCCTATTTTGGCCAATCCAAACCTTTTCTGGCGAGGCCAAGACCATTAGGTGGAAGTACAAGTGTCAAGGAACAACCTTATAGGTGCAGCTCAATTCGAAAATTTCTTCTAGTCATCGAACGAAGCAAATAAACATTGCTCATATTCACAGTTTTCCAGATTTGAGGAATAGCAAACTTGAGTTCAATCTTGCTGACCGTGCGTTGTCTTTTGCAAATCTAAGTTCTTTGATGCCCAAAACATGTTCCTCATCATTTTTGGTGTTGTTTGATTGCATTTTGGGCATTAAAAACACACAAACTGAGTCGGCCTCTCCCATGAGCCATCTCGCTGGAGCTTGAAAGTCCTCGCTGGAGCTTGAAAGTCCTTGCCGGAGCTCGAAAGTCCTCGCCGGAGTTTCATTTCAACCATAGGCCGTCCAAGTTAGACTCCCTTGACTTTGTTTGTTGATTTTATGTTGATTGGGGTTGATCTAGACGGCTAGGGTGATTGGGATTAAAGTTTGTATTCTGGAAAATCCATGTTGGAATAGTTTATAAACTAGGTTGTTTAGATTGATTTTTCGTCGGCCGGTGAATGTCCGACGGCACTATGATTATGCTAGATCCATACTAGAATATATGGGCTTGATGATGGATCAAAAGAAAGGGTGAGCTAGTCCCCGGAAGGTCGCCGGCGGTGGGCTCAAAATCGCGGCCTTGAAAACGTCTAATATAAAATTGTGCATACCAATTGCTCGATCAAATGCCTCAATAGGCATAGACCAAAATGGCACCGTTTCTGGCATCATGCTCGTCAGAGAAGGTGATTGGGCCCGTCCGGTTCACCACTTCTGTGGGAAATTAAAAAAAAAATCTAAAAAGACTCATAAAAATTCAAAAAAAAAGAAATAATAAAAAATTTCACAAAAAAATTAAAAAATCAGAAAAATATAAAAAATTTTTGGAAAATGAAAAAAAATCAAAATAAAAAATTTTCAAAAAATTCATAAAAATTCCAAAATTCTGAGAAAATTCATAAAAATTCAGAAAATACAAATAAAAAATATGAAAAGTTTAGAAAATTAATAAAAATTGAAAAATCGGAAAATTCATAAAAATTTTTCAGAAAATCATAAAAAAATCATAAAAATCAATTCTCGGTTAATAAAATTTCTAAAAAAAAATAAAAAATTTTGAAAATTCACAAAATGGTCCAAAAACACCATAGCCAATCATAAAAAGTAAGATTTGAATTTTTGGAAGTGCCCAAGTGGCATTTTTAGAAAATTCCAAA
The DNA here is from genome assembly GCA_024500025.1 of Syzygium aromaticum. Lineage (NCBI taxonomy): Eukaryota > Viridiplantae > Streptophyta > Magnoliopsida > Myrtales > Myrtaceae > Syzygium > Syzygium aromaticum. The sequence continues at coordinate 15,813,602 of CM044888.1, read as the reverse complement.
TTCACGGGTTATAACTTCTAAAAAACCCTAAGGCCCTAAAAAGTGTAAATCATGAAATGAATAAACTTTTAGAGCTTCATTAGAGTTTGGATGTTTTGATTGATTTTCGTTTTTAGAGACCACTTAGGATTGATTGACTTGATTGACTTTGATTGTGCGTTTAATACTTATTTGGTTCTTCTTGTTATTAGAAATGATAGAATTAGTGGGTAAGTCTCGGAAATTTGCATAACACATTAGACATCGCATCATTCCTAGATATCAAAAGGGCGTTATGGATCTCAATTTAGGATCAATAGCGTAACTAAGTCCCCGTACTCAAAATCTTTGATTCATAGAATCGTGGTATTTCTCCCGTACCTCGATTAGGTTTTTAGTCTACTTACCAATAATGACTAGTGGCGACTCTCAAATCACAAACCTAGATTAAATAGTAAATTATCCTCTACTGTTATGTGATGTATGGTTTGGGAGAGACCCTTACATGGAAATACCTCTTTAGAGCGCAAATTCCGAAAGCCCCAAAAAAAAGCGTGGCACGACAGGCTTGGCAACTCCACTGGGGACAATGAACCTTTTCTAAGTGGACTTAGGCCTAAATAGAATGACATGTTTATGTTTTGTGCTTGCAAGGATCCCAAGTAAGTCCCGCTAATGATAATGTTAAATGGTTTCGCAGGCGGGTGGTATAAAGGGTGTTGTCTTTGCTAACCCTTGTTTTGCAGGATGGTGTTGGGATTGAATGCGGTTTGAATGAATTTTAGAAGTGCTGTTTGGTCATTAATTGTTATCCATGTCTTTAAATTGCTTTAGCACTACACCATTAGCACACACTACCTGTGACCCAACTCCGGCTATATTTAGGATTACCCTTAGGAGGTATGTGTTTAGGCGAAACTATGGGCCGATTGCTCATAGGATCATTTAAATACAATGCTGATCATTGAGGTGGAATAATATTTCATTACTTTAGGTCGATTGCCTATTGGAATGGAATCCCTTGTCCATTAAAGTGGTGACCTTGAGCCTTTAGTATATCCTACCTTTTTTAGGCGTTGAAACTTCACTGGTTGTGTTTGCTTGTCTTTATGGTTGGTATACCTAAAACCAAACAAAAATATTATGGTAAGTAAGTATCGTTCCATTCCATTCTTTTACAATTATGCATGTTAGTTGACACATTCTTAAAAAATGCCTAAATAACATTCAATGCTTGGTTTAAATGCCCTTTCATTTTAGAATGCATGATTAAGGTGTCATACTCCATTCGACCATTTTTTCATTTTTAGATGAATATATAGGTCCATGACCGATTTCTCATGTAATTCAAATGCTCACTCGTTCATTTCAATGTGTTCGAAGTTGCAAACCATAGTTTAGGACTTTATGGTCTAAATGGAGTACGGCAGAATGTGCATTTACATTACACCTTGAATTTGTCCATAATCTCAACTATATGCTTGTTTAAGGTTTAAACAGACTCAAAATGACAGTTGCATTACTTTTGAGGCATGCAAGCGTACTTTACCTCTGTTTTACCTCAAAATGATATATGATTGAAATTGAGGCATTTAAATTGATTCGTAATCCATAGTGATTAATGACAAATCTTTTTGCATGATTAGGCTCAATGGGAAAATTAGACATCCAAGTAATTCCCATTCCTCAGAAGGAACTTGTTGCTTGGTGGAAAAGCATGTTCAAGGACAACCAAACTTATGTCCAAGAAAGGCTTGGATACCTTCTCGAACTTATATATGTGGAACATCAAGTCAATTTAGTCCAAGCTTTGGCACATTTTTGGGAGGCTTCCATTGCCACATTCCATCTTGAAGAACATGAATTGGTACCAACATTAAAAGAATATCAAGTCGCCATTGGAATTAATTCTAAACCTAGAGTCGTAGAGCCACCCGTTAGACTTAAATCCTGTGAGTCTTTTAGCCAAATTTCTTAACCTTAAAACTTCCAAAATCAAAAAGTTAATCAAATCAAATATGGATAGATTTCTATTATCCTTCCTAGTGGACAACTTTTCAAAACTTCCTAGGGAAATAGGAAACACTTCAGCCCGGGTATTCATTCTAGCTTTCTTCGGCTTTATTCTATTCCTCGTGTCTAAAACGGGATTAGACCCTTAAGTAGCTGTGATCGCAGGACAAACATATCTTAAATGGGACTTCTCTAATATGCTTCTTGCCCAAACCGTCATCTCCTTAAACACATACAAAAATCATGGAAAGGGTATCTTTCAAGCTTCTACTGGTCTTTTGTCATTATGGTTATCTCACACATTCGACCTTGGTGTCATTTCATGAACATTCGCGAAATTTGTTCGATGATAAATCCAATTAAACGATACATTTGTATCCAAAACAAATTACCCAAACAATCTTTCTTAGATTGGGCCAATTTCATTAGAGCCTTAACTTCTGATCAAATCCAATGACGGATTAATTGGCCAAAGTTTAATAAAGTGAAGATCACGAGCCGAGAGGGAAATGCGGTACCATTGCTTGGTTTGAGCAGAGGAGTAGCTTATTGCCTTTTAAGGGTTATTAGACAATTTGAGATACTTTAGCAAGTATCGCCGGTATGAAATCCCAAAGAGTTTGCCTTTGACATCCTAGGTGGAACTATACCCGAAGTGGAGAAAAATAGCCTTCAAGCCAAAATTCACAAAATCATCCTATCTTTGGATAACTACTTGAACAAATAATTGAGTGACCAAAAAGCTTGGAAGAAGACATGAAGATTTGCATGGCGTCCATATAATACATCAAATGAATAGAAAATAAGCGTCCGATTGATGTTGAGGCATATGTTCCGTTGAGCATGGTACCAGACCTTGTAGATGAATATGTCCCAGAGTACATTATTCCAAGCGTGCTTGGAGTGGAATCCTACGTCCCTGAAGAGGTCGTGATCGATGTGGAAGAATGGGAGTCTCGAGCCAAGGAATGGGAAGAATACCAAAAGGTGAAAGCTATCTTAGCTAGCAAGAAGCCTAGGATTGGATGATTTAGATTCCTATTTGAATTTAAAATCATGATGTCAAACAATTTCAAATTTTATATGCAATGATGGATTGATAATTTTCCAAACATGCATAGATAATTTCAGAACACGATTTCAAAACATAAAGGAATCATCATGGATTGCAATTCTTTGAATTGTATGATTCCTTGAGAAAGACATTGATGAAGAATTTTATACAAGGCTAAGACTTGTATAGAATTTCTTATCCTTGACAATCTCATGAAACCAAACAATTAAAAGGATGTAGGGTTTCGTGATCATTTTGTTATGCTAATATCGGGTCTTTTTATAAAACAGGTTATTTAGCAATGGAAGGTAAAAGACATCGGACTCAATTACAAGTTAGAATGGCAGAAGAAGAAACCCGTGCTCGACTAGCTGAAGTCGAGAATCAAATGACAAAAATGGTTGCAATGATGGCAAAAATGAAGGCTTTTGTTCTCACATCTTAAGGGTCTTATCCTACTACCCCAAATGTGAGAGCTTCAAATGCAACCGAAACACCGATTAAAGACCTAGTCAGAAACAAAGAACCGGTTCAAGAAAATCCTCCAAATGCTACATCTGAGGTGGTAAATTTAGAAGAGGATGATCAGATCAAGAAGACATCCAAAACAAAGGATGAAGAAAAGGCTAAGAGATTGGCCAAAATTGAAGAATGCTTAACAAGTCAAGGCTATAAGTTTCAAAGATTAGACAAGTTCTTGCTGTACGCGAAAGTGGTTGTTCCAGAAAACTACAAGGAGTCAGAGTTCGTGAGTAAGTATGATGGCACTAGTTGTCCCAAAAGCCATTTGAAATATTATCTCTGCAAGATGGCATGATATTCAAACAACACGCCACTTCTTACTAGCACATTTCAAGATAGTTTGAGAGGGGCGGATCTTGCATGGTATATAGCTCTCGACATAGAAGACTTTAGTAAATTGGATCATTTGGCGAGAGAATTTCTTCGCCAGTATAAGTTTAATGTTGAAGTACTCCCAACTAGAGAAGATCTCGTCAGAATCGAAAAACGGAAGAATGAAGGGTTCAGTGCCTATGCTCAGAGATTGAAAGCTATTGTTTCACAAGTAAAGCTCGCCATAAGTGAAGACAAGCTCATTGAGCTCTTTCTAAAGTCATTGCCAATTGAGTATTATGACAAGTTTCATGTATTAGGCTGTTAGACATTCATCATGTTGGTAAAAGTGGGTGAGAGAATTGAATGGGGATTAAAAGAAAAGAAGGCTTAAGAAACAGTAGCACGAAGGCTTTGCCCCGGAAAAAAAAGACAAAGAACCCATATGAGAAGTGGCTATGGTGTCAAGCCCAAGTACTCATCAAGCATTATTTCCAAAGTAATCAAATGTTGCTTGGAAAAATCCATAGTAATTCGAGCCAAATAAAAGGCTTGTGAGGCAATATACACTGTTGCCCCGACCCCTGTCAAAACTATTACCAATGTTTCTAGAAAGGCATTTGGTGGCCAAGGAAGTATCGAGAGACAATCCTGTAAGATTTTCTTGGTACGATGAGTCAAAAACTTGCATCTATCACATGGGAAAAAGGGAACATGATGTAGATAATTCTCCCAATCTAAAGTATAAGGTTCAACAGCTCATTGACAAGAAGATATTGAACTTCCAAGAGCCCGAGCCAAATGTGCATCAGAATTCTCTTCTTAAGCATAATATAGTAAACATGATCAATGATGAAGAAATAATGATCAAGTCTGACGATGAAGATGAATTTGAAGTCAAGATTAAAGTTTCTCGATTAGGAGATGCCCACTTTCGTCAAGAAGCAGTCCTAAAAGGTGAGATTGTAGATAACTTGGGAGAAGACTCTGGAAAATATAACTTCCAAATGAAATATACCCCACCGCCATAGGCATTCAAATATGAAGTAATTGTGCCCGATGGTTAGGGTGGTATGGACGATGAAACCAGTCCTGAGGAGAAAGCTCTACCCAAGAAAGAAATGCTTCAAGATGAAATAGATCATAATGAAAAGGAGAAAGAAAAAGTCCGTTAGGGTGAAAAGAATTTCACCCAAAAGTCATCTGTTGAAGGCGAAATCGTAGACTTACTCGGTTAAGACAGCGGTAAATACAATTACCATGTCAAATATACACCGCCACCATGGACGTTAAAAAATGAAGACATTGTACCGGACGGATGGGGTGGAATGGATGAGGTCCCAATTAGCCAATTGAATCTCGAGGAGAATGAAGATCGGGAAGAGAAAAAGAAGAAAAAGACTCGCTGAGGTGATAGGCGATTTGTTCGAAAAGCACGAAGACAAGGTGAAATTATTGATTTTTTAGGTCAAGATAGTGGCTGGTATAATTACTGTATCAAATATACACCTCCTCCATGGATATTCAAGAACAAAACAATCATACATGATGGTTGGGGTGGATGGATGCTAACGAAGCCAATAGAACCATGGTATCTATGATTACACTATTTCTAATCAAGCTTGATGAAGTAGATAAATATAATGAGGAGAAAGGTCCCGTCACGCCGATCACTATCCAACTTCCTATTGATCAGCTAAGGATCGAAGAAGAAGAATTACAACTTGTGATTATCACTCTCCCACCAAAAGAAAAGTTTGATACTAAGTGTGTACCTTGGGATTATTCTCCCAAAGAAGTTGATGCCATAACCCGATCAGGGAGATGCAATGTCCCAAAGGAAAGTGAACACGAAAAGAAAGGAGTAACCGAAGAAGATGTTAAATAGTTGCTTTCGGTCATAAAGACGAGCGAATTTGAGATAATTGAATAGTTAAGAAAGATACTGGCACAGATTTCTCTGTTGGATCTCAACGAGCGAATTTGAGGTAATTGAACAGTTAAGAAAGATGCCAGTACAGATTTCTCTGTTGGATCTTTTCAAAACTTCAGAAAGCCATAAAATGGTACTGATGAAGCTTCTCAATGAAGTGCACGTTCTGGAGACGATTAATGAAGTGCAATGGCATTGTTCTTCTGAAAGACCAAATTGCCTTCTCTGATGAAGATTTCCCAATTGACGGACGTTCTCATAATAAAGCCCTGTATATTGCCGTCAAATGCTGAGGCAAGGAGGTGTCACGGGTGTTGATCGATAATGGTTCTGCACTTAATTTGTGTCTATTAAGTACACTGCATCGTTTGAGGATTAGTGAAGAGCTCATCAAACCTTTTAGGGTAACAGTGCACTCGTTTGATGGAACGAAGAAAGATGCTGTTGGCGATATCGAGCTCGAGGTAAACATAGGCCCTGTGCTTTTCCTAATTGACTTCTAAGTAGTAAATATTCCGAGGACTTTCAACTTATTACTTGGAAGATCTTGGATTCATATAGTCGATGCTATTCCTTCAAGTCTCCATCAGAAGATCAAGTTTGTCATTAATGGCAAAATGATCACTGTACACGGGGAGACAGATTTCACCACCTACAAAGAGAGTGCAATATCGTATGTCGAACCCGAAGTGAAAAAAGAACCAAGTTATCATTCCTTCGAAATGATATCAATGGTGCAAATTCCTGCTCGTTGCATCATGAAATCCCCGGAGTTCTAAACACCATCCATTATGTCTGGAAGGATGTTATGCCAGTATAGATTTACTCCCGGTAATGGTCTTGGATCAAAATCCCAAAGGATTAAAGAACCTATTACTCTACTTGTTACAAGAATGAAGTACAGTGTAGGTTATATTCTGAATGATACTAAAGATGACCATGGAGGCCAAGACCGAGGTCCAAGGAATCATGGAGGCTGTAGAGGCCAAGGTGATTGCCTTATTAATCCATCCTTTTGGAAAGGCAAAGCTAAAGAGCTTCCCTATCATCAGATTCACATCAAGAAAACTTTTTCCGAACCTTCCGAGCTACTTCAAGAAAAGAACTTATATGCAGAGGAAGAATTTGTTCTGCCAAGTTTATTCGAGGAGAATACCATCAACGTTATCATAACTGAGGCAGAAAATACTTACGTACTGGAGTAGAAAGATTCTCTTGAACTTTTGCTACTAGTTTTTTTCCATTGCATTTTGTTGATTGTCATTTCAAATTTCTTGTGATTTCATTTGCAATTTCAGTTCAGCTTCAATTTACATTTCTTTTGATATAGATGTAATTGCATTTTTCAATTCAATAAAAGTGGTCAAATGTTTTGCTAAGGACATATAGAAACAAAATCAAACCTATGATGAACATTATCCTCGTTCGTGAGGCTTGAGGCTTTGGGTTTCTATATTGCTTTTCATTGCGAAAATGATTTTAAGAGCAAGGAAGTCTGATGATACGAGGACTAACTCTACCTTTATGTTCTTTCAAATAAATTTCAAAATGAATTTCCAAAAGGATTTTCATAGCGCCTCGTGCGTTACTTACTTTGTATGTAATTACTAATCATGTTTGTTACATGTTAGGCATGAGCATTTACATATCCATAATAGGTTCATATGTAACTCAAATCTTTCCGAGGAGATCACTTGCGATATTGAGGTGAAGACGAGGAATGGGTCAGAAGGGAATGGATCCATCATGAAGAATTAAAGCCACTCACGTTAGAGAAAATGATCACTATTAATTTGGGTGATAAAGAGAATCCTAAAGAGGTTAAGATTGGAGAAAGTCTTTCCTCAGCAGAGGCAGAAAGGATCACAGATTTGCTCAAGGAATATCAAGATATATTTGCATGGTCCTATGTTGACATGCCAGGCCTAGATCCAAGCATAGTTGAGCATGTTTTGCCAATTAATCCAAGTATTTTACCAAAGAAGCAAAAACTGAGGCGAACAAAGCCGGAATTGGCGAAAAAAATAGAAGAAGAAGTGATGAAATTACTCAAAGTCGGTTTCATCAAGGTAGTACCATATCCAGAATGGGTTGCCAACATAGTACCCGTAATGAAGAAAGATGGTCGAGTATGGGTGTGCGTTAATTATCGTGACCTAAATAAAGCAAGTCCTAAGGATGATTTCCCGCTTCCACGTATTGATGTATTAGTGGATAGCACTGCTGGGTTCGAATCATTTTCATTCATGGATGGTTTCTTAGGATATAATTAATTCCTCATGAAGAAAGAGCATAAGGCGAAAACGTCCTTCATAACACCATGTGGCACATTTTGTTATGAGGTAATGCCTTTCGGTTTGAAAAATGCTAGTGCCACATATCAAAGGCCAATGGTAACTTTGTTCCATGACATGATGCACAAAGAAATTGAGGTATATGTAGACGACATGATTGAAAAATTCAAATAAGGAGAATATCATGTTAAGGAGCTTTGCAAATTGTTAAAGACTTAAAAAGTACAAGTTACGATTGAACCCCAACAAGTGTGTATTTGGGGTAAAATCTGGCAAACTGTTAGGATTTGTGGTTGATAACAGGGGCATCGAAATAGATCCTTCTATGATCAAGGCAATATACGACTTAAAGACTCCTACAATAAAATAAGTGAGAAGTCTGATGGGACGATTAAATTACATTGCCCGTTTCATCTATTAGCTACCTGAGATTGCTAAACCATTCTTCAAACTGTTGAAGAAAAATGCCAAAGTAAAATGGGATGCGGAGTGTCAACAAGCCTTTGACAAGATCAAAGAATATCTGGTATGCCCACCAGTGTTGGTACCACAAATTCCTAGAGTTCCACTGATCTTATATTTGACGATTCACTATGAGCCGTTAGGAGCGGTACTTGTACAAAAAAGACCAAATGATGGTAAAGAACAAGCCATTTATTACATGAGCAAGAAGTTCACAACATCATAAGTGAATTACCCAACAGTTGAGAAGACATGCGTTGCTTTGATTTGGGTATTACACAGATTAAGACAGTACACCATTCATCACCAAATTTTGCTAGTAACCGAGAATGATCCAATCAAGTACTTTCTTGAGAAATCCTCCTTGGTCGTGAAATTGGCAAAGTGGCAAGTTTTGTTATCTGAATTCGATATTAGAAGTTCATCCCAAAAGTCAGTCAAAGGACGAGCAATAGCAGACATGTTGGCAGAAAATTCGCAGAATATTGCCAGTCCTTAAGAACAACTTGATGATCATGACACTGGTTGACAATAAATGGACTATGTATTTTGATAGTGCAACTAACTTATCTAGATCAGAAACTGGGGCAATACTGATCTCCCTAGAAGGCCAACACTATCTGGTATCTGTGAAATTGGTATTTTCATGCACCAATAATGTCTCTGAATACGAAGCATGCATTCTCGGCTTACAATTAGCCATTTCAATGAAGGTAAAAATGTTACAAGTATATGGAGATTCTATGCTCATCATATTACAAATAACTGGTGAATGGCAAACTCGAGATGCCAGGCTAATTTTTTATCACAGATATTTAGAAGAGATAATAGAAAGTTTCAAAGAAGTAACATTCAATTATCTCCCAAGAGCTCAGAATCATTTTGCAGATACTTTTGCAACTTTGTCATCCTTACTATAGGTTGAAGATGGTATAGATATAAAACCATTGTGAATCAATATTCTTGAACAACTAGCTCATTGCATGATAGTCCAAGCAGAGTTCGACAACAAACCATGGTATCATGACATTAAAAGATATCTTCAATCAGGAGAATTTCCTGAAGAAAGCCAACCGGGTGACAGGAAGTTTATAAGGAAGATAGCCAACAAATTCTTTCTTAGTGGTCAAACCCTCTACAAGAAATCATTCGATTCAACCCTATTAAGATATATGGATGCTACAGAAGCTGAATAAATCATGAAAGAAATTCACGAAGGTGAATATAGACCGCATATGAATGGACATCTTTTAGCACGAAAGATTATGAGATTGAGATATTATTGGATGACAATAGAATCGGATTGCATCCAACACGTGAGATGTTGCCATCAATGTCGAGTTTATGGAGACAAAATCAATGCATTGCCAAATGAGCTACATCAAATATCTGAGTCATGACTATTTTCAATATGGGGCATTGATAAGATTGGTCCAATTAACCCTAATGCCTCAAATGAGCATCGGTTTATCCTGGTAGCTATTGACTATTTTACTAAATGGATTGAAGCGAACTCCTATACAAATGTTATTGCTAAGAATGTTGCAAGATTCATCAGACGGGACATCATTGCTAGGTATGGAGTTCTAGAAGCAATAATTACAGACAATGGCTCAAATCTAAACAACAAGATTGTAGATGATTTACTCGAACACTTCCACATCTAACATTTGAACTCGTCTCCATATCGTCCACAAATAAATGGAGCAGTAGAAGCGGCAAATAAGAATATCAAGAAAATACTGGCCAAGATAGCTGAAAATTATCGTGATTGGCACGAAAGGTTGCCATATGCTCTGATGGCATATCGAACTTCAATTCGAACATCAACTGGAGCAATCCCATTTTCCTTGGTTTACGGAATTGAAGTAGTGCTACCCTTTAAAGTAGAATTTCCTTCATTAAGGATACTATCCCAGTTAAAGCTTTCAGAAGCTGAGTGGATTCAACAAAGATATGAATAACTCAACATAATCAATGAAAAGAGACTAAGAGCTATATGCCATGGACAAGCCTATCAAAGACGAGTGGCTAAATCCTTTAATTGAAAGGTGAAATTGAGGAATTTCAAAACAGAGGATTTAGTAGTGAAGAAAGTCATCTTCAACAATTCAGATCCTCATGGCAAATTCACTTTGAATTATGAGGGTCCATACATTGTTAAGAAGGTTTTTCCTAGAGAAGCATTGATTCTTGTAGAAATGGCAAGAACAGAACTAGCCTATCTTATAAATGCAGATGCTATCAAGAGTTTCTGCCCATAAAATGAAGACGAACATTCAAGAAAAGATTCGGGTCACTTTAGAACATGTGCATATCATGCATATCATACATACTATGCATTTCATGAACATGTTTATCTGTTTTGTAGAAGAAAGCAAAAAGAATCCGAATCAGTTGATGATTTCAGAATTCCCAATGGAGTTATCAAATAGTAAAGGGAAGTATCATTTCCAATTCTATTTTCCATTGATATTCTCTAATGTGCTTTCCTTTTTATCATTTATAGGGAAACAAAGAAAATGAAGCAATAAAAGTGGAATCCTCAGTGGAACTAAAGCAAAAACATGCAAACAAGGGGGATCTTAGTAAGTTGATCAGACATGTATCCCCAAATTGTGGGAGCATGTATAAAAGAAGTTGCCTTTTAAGAGAAAAACTAACTTTGTTTTCCCCAAGTGGAATGACACTAAATTGAACAAAACAAAATAGATTGTTTTGAAAAGGAAAATACCTCAGAAATGTTTTGAAATATGCTTTCTTTGAAATGTAGTAAGCATCAAAATTCCTTATAAAGGATAATTTGACAAAAGGCTGTGGAAAATTTCATAGAAAAAGTTTAGATCAAATTGAATGGAAAGATATTCAAATGATGAAAGGCAAGCCATATCCACACACATCCTTTATACACTCAAAGTCAAAATAGAGAAGTGAGTGAGAAAAACTCATCTGAAGGAAATAGGGGATATTTGCAATGATTACATAGATTGAAATGATGAAGGACAATCATTTCATTATCCCAAACACATGCTTATCCCTTGCAAACCAAATTTGAGCCAAAACAGTAGAGAAGTTTTCCCAAAGCAACCCTGTTAAGAACTATCCCACATTGGGGCAAATCGAGAGGTTTGTAGATTGACAGCTATGAAGAATAGGATTAAGAAAGATTTTATTGCATACTCTTGCATCAATCTTTCTGTGATAACTTTATATGAAGTCATATGGAAGCTCAAGACATTTCAAGAGGAAGAAGAGCATTTCATTTCCTATACCCAAACACATTACCTTTGGCAAAACCCAATTGAGCCTAAATATTCATTTCAGAATGCTAAATTGGTGATCATTTCTTCGCACTGGAGCATGAGCATATGATCCACTTTAATAAATAAGAAACAAAAGAGCAGAACACAGAGTTCCTAGAATTCAAAAGATCAAAGTCAAAAGAATCTGTGGCATAAAAAAGCAGTGTGCTTGGTAAAAACAAGGCCAAATGCCCGAGAAAAATGAGAAAGAAAAGAGAGTTTAAAAGAAAGCTCAAAATGACAAAAAAAAGTCATAGATCACAACAAGTGAGAATAAACAAAAGAAAAGAGATTGTGATGAATGTTTAGAGGACTCTGATGTTTATAAAGGAAAATATCTCTAGTGAAAAAAGAAGAAAAGAAAAAGTGGTGATGCCAAGAAGATCATTAATTTCATAAAAACTCTGAATTTAAACAAATTAGCCTTTTGAACCTATCAAATACCAATAATACAACATCTCCCCAAAGACTCTTCAAATTAGGATGTTGAAAGTAGAAACATGATTTTATGACAAGAAGTCATCACTTAATGAAGTGTACGCAATAATATCTTGTCTTATCCTCGAGGTTCTTAACTTGTAAACCTGAAGTTAGTTGTGGCGAAATCCTTTTTCTTAGCCTCAGAATGTCTATTCTTTGAATAGCTATTGACTAAGCCAACGTTACAACCTTTTGAAAGACCTTATCGGATCAATTGAATTGTATACATTGCGAACATCACAAAACACCTAAGGATTAGTTAAGAGAGATAAAATTGAGGGATATCAGACAAATCTCCTTTCAATCAGATGAAGAAAATACCAAGTTCATAAATTGAAACAAATCCTTTCTAATGAATGTCCTTCAAATGATCATTTCAAGCATTTATTGAAAGATTGCAAGCATTTTGTTCAAATAATTCCTCGAAAAGGAAATTTGATTATCTAAAATGCAATAATGCAAAGAATACATGTTTCCAAACCAGGTGTCAAAAGTTTCTAGTAAACTTAAAACCCAGTTTTCAAACAGTTTGTGATAAGCTAAGGAAAAAAACACGCTTCAAACAGTTTTGATTAATTTCAAAATCACTTTTCAAAATAGTATTTGGTCAACTAAAAAATCATACAAAGGTTAGTGAAACTGCAAAATCACATAACTCACGATCAATGCATTCATTATTTGAAGTCTTCCCAAGGTCTTATTGGTGAGGAGCTCCCTAGGCAAATTCAAGTCTTCCAGGCGATGAGCCCCTAGGCAAATTCAAGTTCTACAGGCGAGGAGTCCTTAGACAAATTCAAAGTCCTACAAGCAATGAGCTCTTAGGCAAATTCAAGTCTTACAGACGATGAGGCACTAGGCAAATTCAAGTTCTACAGACGAGGAATCCCTAGGCAAATTCAAAGTCTTATAGGCGATGAGCCCCTAAGTTAATTCAAGTTCTACTGGTAAGGAATTATTAGGCAAATTTAAGTCCTATAGGCAAGGAGCCATTAGGCAAATCTAAAGTTCTACAGACGAGGAGCCCTTACGTAAATTCAAAGTCCTACTGGTGAGGAACTGTTAGGCAAATCCAAAGTCTTACAAGCAATGAGCCCCTAGGCAAATTCAAAGTCCTATTAGTGAGGAACCATTAGGCAAATTTCGAAATCGTCAAACAAAGAGCCTTAGGTGTTCATGGTTCGTGGATTTGTCCTTAAACCACGAAATCCGAATAACCATCATAATCATCACCAACATCAATTCATGCCCTTGTATAAGAGATAAAGAGACAGCTCATAAACATGTAAGTTTCTCTCCCTTAATCATTAAGAACCTTTCGAAATATGTTCTGAAAAGAGAACCGTTGGATTATATCACGAATTTCAAAAGTAAGAGCCCTAATCAGTTGTTGTGAAATTTCTATCTTATCTTGTTCAGTGAGTCAACTAAAAATTCAGGTGTCACATTGTCTTTGATATCAACCTCTAGCGAACTCAATCTCAAAGAGGGGTAGCTATTGACACCTAATTTTTAACTTTTTTTTTTTTCATATTTTCAAAAATCTCAAAATTAGGACTAGGAATCTTAGCCAAGCCTATAAACCTATTTCTAAATCAAAAAATAATTTTTTAGCATTTCCCTGTATTTTTCCTTAATTTCTTTTAGTCAAAATATGTGAGAAAATCAAGAAAAATAGTACATGGAATCATAAAATTCCATAAAAAATAGTCATTAGTCTTATTTTAAATCCAATTTCATGAATACATCATCAATTTTGAAAAAATCTCAATCAGGTATATGTTTTTCCCAAAATTGGCTAAAATTGAATCCGAATTGAACCAAAAATGCAATTAAATTTTTCCTAGTCATTTTTAAGTCATAGTGTCTTCACAACAAATGATTCTAGGACCTTGAATTGCATAATGATCGGTCTAATTGCACAATTTGACATAAAAATAAAAAAATCTCCAAAATTCAATTGTAAATTAAGAATTTTGGACTCAAATTGAGAATTGTGCCAAATATGAAATCGTCGAAACATGATACCAACATTTCTAGGGTTAATTAGAAGTGGGTAATTCAATTTTGGCATCAATTTTGCCTAATCAAGTCATTAGAATATCAAATTGAACAAAACCCTATTAACTCGAATAAAAAAATGTGAAAAACTTGGACACAATTATAACAAAAATTGGGGAAAGTCACATATTTGGGTTCGGAATGTGATGGGGAATTCAATTTTGAGATTTAATTTTGAAATTGAGTCAAAATTGAGTTTAATTGGCGAATTTAGACTAACCCGGGTCGACCGGATCAACCCGACCCGACTTGGGTCGGTCACCTTCTTCGCCTGACTCACCCAGATGCATTAAACCAAGAAAAAAGCCATTTCAAGCTCATGATTTAGTCGATAATTTCCGGTCAAATAAACACGTGTTTGACCCTGAACAACAGCTGGAAAATCTCCAGCTGTCGTCGGAGATAAGTTATAACCGATTAGAAATCGGTTCAAACGATCTTTGGGTAGAATTTTTGATCAATGAAAAACTGAAAAAACTTGAAAATTGAGGAGGAGGTATTCGACGAAAGGCCAGAGAGAGAGAGGAGAGAAAGAGTGGTGAAATCAACGAGAAGGATCTAGAGAGAGAGTATCAAGAGTTCCCTCATGAGTGTTCGGTGCCGCTGTGGACGGTAGAGCACCGGCGAATCGTGATTTGGCCGTGACTCTCCCCCTAGTTGTTCCAATCAATTCGGCTGGTCTTGAAGGCTTGAAACCGAGCCTTTTCTGGTCAATCCAGACCTTTTATGGCGAGGCCAAGATCATCAGGTGGAAGTACAAGTGTCAAGGAACAACCCTATAGGCATGGCTCAATTCGAAAATTTCTTCTGGTCATCGAACGAAGCAAGTAAATATTGTTCATAGTCACGGTTTTCTAGATTTGAGAAATAGCAAACTTGAGTTCAATCTTGCTGATCGTGCGTTGTCTTTCGCAAATCTGAGTTCTTTGATGCCTAAAACATGTTCTTAATCATTTTTGGTGTTGTTTGATTATATTTTGGGTATTAAAAACACACAAACTGAGTTGGCCTCCCTCATGAACCATCTCGCCGGAGCTTGGAGGTCCTCGCTGGAGCTTCATTTTGGCTATAGGCTGTCTAAGTTAGACTCCCTTGACTTTGTTTGTTGATTTTATGTTGATTGGGTCGACCTAGACGGTTAAGGCGATTGGGATCAAGGTTTGTATTATGAAAAATCTATGTTGGAATAGTTTATAAACTAGGTTATTTAGATTGATTTTTCGCTAGCCGGCGAACGTCTGACGGCACTATGATTAGGCTAGATCCATACTAGAATGTATGGGATTGATGATGGATCAAAAGAAAGGGCGAGCTAGTTGCCGAAAGGTCGCTGGTGGTGGGCTCAAAGTCGCAGCCTTGAAAACGTCTAATATAAAATTATGCACATCAATTGTTCGATCAAATGCCACAATGGGCATAGATCTAAACGGTGCCATTTCTGGCATCGTGCTCATCGGAGAAGGTGACCGGTGTCGGCGCCGGCGATGCCCGGTTTGGTAAGGTTGAATCGGGCCAGTCTGGTTCACTACTTATGCGGGAAATTTAAAAAAAATAATAAAAAAATCTAAAAAAAACTCATAAAAATTCGGAAAAAAGAAATAATAAAAAATTTCACATAAAAATTAAAAAAATAAAAAAAAAATTCTGGAAAATAAAAAAAATCAAAATAAAAAAAATTCAGAAAATTCATAAAAATTCCAAAATTCTTAGAAAATTCATAAAAAATTCAGAAAATTCAGAAAATACAAATAAAAAATATGAAAAATTTAGAAGATCAATATGAAATTGAAAAATCGGAAAATTCATAAAAATTTTTCAGAAAATCATAAAAAAATCATAAAAGTCAATTCTCGGTTAATAAGATTTCTGAAAAAAAAAAATAAAAAATTTTGAAAATTCACAGAATTGTCCAAAAGCACCATGACCATAAAAAGTGAGATTTGAATTTTTGAAAGTGCCCAAGTGGTATTTTTAGAAAATCCCAAATTCAGGGGTTATAACCCCCTAAAAAACCCTAAAATCCTAAAAAGTGTAAATCATGGAAAGACTAAGCTTTTAGAGCTTCATTAGGTTTGGAGTTTTTGATTGATTTTCGCTTTTAGAGACCACTTAGGATTGATTTTTTGATTGTGCGTTTAATACTTGTTTGGTTCTTCCTGCGATTAGAACGGATAGAATTAGTGGGTAAGTCTTGGAAATTCGTATGACACGTTAGACATCGTATCGTTCCTAGGTATTGAAAGGGCATTAGAGATCTCAATTCGGGATCAATAGCGTAACTAAGTCCTCGTACTCAGAATCTATAGTTCGTAGAATCGTGGTATTTCTCCTGTATCTCGATTAGGTTTCTAGTCTACCTACCAATAATGACTAGTGACGACTCCAAAATCACAAACCTAGATCAAATAGTAAATTACCCTTCACTGTCACGTGAAGTATGGTCTGGGAGAGACCCTTACACGGAAGTACCTCCTTAGCACGCAAATCCCGAAAGCCCAAAAAAAAAGCGCGGTGCGACATGTGTATCCAAGTTAGACTACGAAAGTTTTGGAGATGTGTTAGTATTTGATATCACTTACCATACAAAATAAGTTCAATATGATATGTGCACCATTTGTTGGCTTGAATCATCATTGGAAAAGTGTTATATTTGATTGTGCTTTTCTGTCGGATGAAACTATTGATACTTTTATTTGGGCATTTCGATCCTTTTTAGAGGTGATGGGAAATAAAGCACTTAAGACTATTTTCACCGATCAAGATCATGCCATGGAAAATGCTATTAGAACTATTTTTCTGAATTCTAATCATCGCTTATGTGTATGGCATATTGCGAAAAATGCTACACATCATAGTGCACATCTTCTTGGAAAGCTGGGTTTTTGTGATAAATATTAGCAAAAGCTTCTATATCATTGTGAATATGAACTAGAAATGGAGAACACTTGGAAAGCAATGTGTCAAGAGTGGAGCTTGGGTGACAACAAGTGGTTGGATTGTTTGTATCAATTGCGTAAAAAATGGTGTCGTGCATTTGGCCTTAATTTCTTTTCTGCAGGAATTAGATCTACACAAAAAAGTGAAAGCATAAATAGTGTCTTCCAAGATATGGCATGTAAGACCATGACTTTGATTGAATTTGTCAAACATTATGAAATGCAAGCTGAAAAAATGCGCAATGATGAAGTTGGTGATGATTTTGAGTGTGCTCAAGGAAAGCCATGAATTATGATTGACAATGCAATTTTGCAATATACTGCAAGCGTATATACTCATGTCATTTAGAGGAATTTCCAAGCCGAGTTCATGCATGTTTTATCTGTACATGTTCTTAGATCAGAAACTGATGGGCCATTGCACACTTATATCATGGGAACCGGAAGTAGTGAACGGAAGCATATTATCCATTTTAGTCCAAGTGATTCTACCATTACATGTAGCTGCAAGTTATTGAAATGTGAGGATGGTTGTGGATGCATACTTTGTGCATCTTGATCTGCGTTGTAAATGTTACAAGCATTCAATCGCAATACATTTTGAAAAGGTGGACAAAAGTCGTAAAACAAGGGATTTATTGTGAAGATGTTGCACAAAGCTCTCATCATGTGGTTAAATCAAAGACATTGCGTTTGAAGAGGTTGATGCGATTAGCTTTCAGTGTTATGAATGACAGTGCTAGTCATGATGTTACAGAGGAGCTTGCAATTGCAACCTTGTTGCGTCTTTGCTCCCAAAACACAAATAAAATGCAATCTTTAATGGGTAAAGATCATGTTGATTTCTTGGTGGAAGGTGATGAAGCTGAATATGCAGAAAATTGTGAAATTCAAGTACTTGATCCACTTCGGAGAAGGCCAAAAGGTGTACCAAATACTCAGATCAAGGGCACTGTAGAAAAGAGAATGAGAAAAGTGTCTTCATACATAGGAGGCACCTTGCACAAGGTATGATGCTTGTTTAATGTGACAAAATGATTCCATCAACTATTTTAACTCATTTTTGCATGAAGTAATTTTAATACTCTCATTTTTTTTGCAGGATTGACCTTTGACAAAATCTATAGTTATTAGTGTTAATCTTTCTCAAGGTAAGTTGTATCTGCACTGCGTAGATATATCTCAAATTCTTCTTAGTTCGTTATTTGAAGTAAATCAAGTAGAATATGTAGAGGAACGTTGTTACAACTTGAATGTCTTTTTAACCTCTACCGTAAGGAAATTTAGGTTGCCTACCTAGTCTTGAATCGCCCATTTTTTCCGCCCAGGTTTCTATATTGTGATGCCTGCATTGTTTGGATTACCTTTTTTTCACTCTGGCTCTGCTAGTGAACATGTTTGACCCGTCGAAGATGAAATTTGATATTTTGGAGCATGATTTGAGCTTCAACATTGTAAGTTGAAGTAATGACAAGAAATGTTTGCAATATGTTGCAGCCACTTGAGGGCATTTTGTATGACGGGCTGTTGTGAGAAGCAGGTTGCCATCGACAAGTTGAGAGAGAAATGATCTACAAAATCAAAGAAAGTTGGAGGAGGGCACACAGCAGAATGAGCAAGATGAAGGATGGCTTTTAACTTTGAAATGATGAGACTAGTTCTCTTGAAAGTATAGGTAGTTAACTAATTTCAGTTAGTGTAGCTTTTGGGTCTTTTCGCCATGAGCTTGCACTTCTACACAGGGTATGATCGATTTGCAAACTGTTTTTGGCACTAGTACAGTTCATTGCTCCTTCTAGATTCAACAATGCCATATTTTGATGTTGAATTGTTGTTGATCAATACAACAATCTGCCTTTGGGTGTAAGCAGTTCTTTGTTTTGGAAATTACGTCTCGGGTATTATACCCACTGAACTACTATTGACACCCTCTAATGTAACTAAATATTCGTGAAATGTTCTTTATGTATGGATTCATGAAAGTGATGATTTGGATTTATCCAGGATTCGGTGTGGTGATTTCTTTTAATTTATGTTCCTAGTGCAAAATGACCAATCAAATGTTTGGATGCAAACTGCACCGTGGGTTCCTGAATTGTTGACTCGGGTGCCTCCGGTCGCTTTAGTACTTGAGGGTTCATGTCTTCAATAGACTTTAGAATAGGAGTAAGGTCAACATACAAGCCTTCCACATTGTTGTCATTTACATTCTCCTCGCAGGAAATGCATTTGGACGAGACAAGCTCGGAAACTAAAGACCAATCATTGGTCTAAATTCTTGGAGATTACTTTCTGCGGTCTCTTCTTTGGTTTGATGTACAACTCGAATTCACTTGCTAGGCCAAAATCACCTCTTCTCTTTCTCCTAAGTGAAAACTCTAGCTCTTGAACGCATTCCTTCATTTGCAAGAACATGTCTCTTATAGTTCCACAAACATCCTTTTAATTTCTTTTAATTTCTATTCTAAAGTCTATTGAAGATATGAACCCTCGGTGTGATGATTCGGATGTGTTCAAGATGCAACTGCATCTCCCAAAGTTATACTTTTACAAATGAGAATATGAACCAAAGAGGCATTAGCCCTCTCATTGATTTAAATGTGACAACTATGTAAAACGAAACATTGGGTTAAACTGTCACTCTAACATTTGATTTCGAAATCCTATTCATTTGCACAAGATGAAAATGATATTAAACACTTCAACTGAAGAAACACTAAACTGAGTTCAAGAACAGTAGGTTTAATCTCTGCTCATTCAAAATTGCAAACAATGCCACAATAGATGAAACAAAAACAAAGCATATTAAAAGGGCAACTTTATATGCCAAAAGTTTTATGTGTCCAAATATCAATAACTAAATCCTTCAAAATAACATTAGTATGCCCCAAAACAATCATAACAATTAAGCAAAAGCTGGTGCTGCGTGCTTCCTTCACATGTGTGCTCGAAAAAGCGGAAGTTTGAAGAGTCTCATTTGCAAGTTTTCTTCGTGGTCTACTGGGAACGAATGCAGCTTGGTCCCACATTGCAGCTGTTGCTTCTATACAATATCCAGAGCCCCATCACCGATGAATACCCTCGCTGGAATAAAGGAAATCTAGTTCGAACACCAGAAATAAGAAATGACTATATTAGCTACTTATGCATGCGTACAATAACAAGAAGAAATTTTCACCATTTGCAAGACTTGATCAGAGAATCCTGCATCGCGAGACATAACTCTTGGCCATCTACTATCAGCTGTACCCATAGATGTCACGTACAAACCCTCCTCCACTTTTTGTAGATCCACTTGAATGGAATTGATCCGCCAGTGGACAAGCTGTCATTTAATATAAATATGCACCGATGGCTGTAGTTAGCGTAATGAACACAATAAGACACTTCATCAAAATCAAACATGGGAGCTGGTTAGGGGGCAATGCAAAAATACTTCCTACATCACTTGTTGTTCTTGAGTACAAAGATTAAAAGGGCAATGCAAACTACAAATCAAAAGTTCGAATGATAATGCTTTTACTCCATAATCCACACTGTACAATCATGCAGTAATACTTCATGTAACCTCTTCCAATTTATTATTGAAATCAACAATAATGGTCCTATTCATTCACGAAGTTTGTTGAACCTTTATGTTTCATCAGAAGAGGTTGACACATCTAATCACATAAAATACATCTTGCTAGGATAGTTCTACACTCTCAAGTGAATCAAGGCTATTCAATCAAAATATTGCAGAGTCCATCACTATATGCTGCAGGTGAAATGGCAGAGCATATACTGGAATATGGCACTAGCAGAGTAGTAGTTTATCAACATATCACAATGGCATACCATTGATGCTTGATGTAGTAGCGGGATGAAATCATTATTCTTGTTACATATATGGATTTTGCCTGTAAGTTTCGTTCCGATTCTCACAACTTGGCAAGGGGCATATTAAAAAAGGTAGCTTTTATGAACTTTACCTTAGATATAGTCACCTTTCTATCGGTTCTCACCATAGAAGCATCAATGACCAACCGGAACTGTAACATCCTGATTTTCGACCTAATTCCGGAATCAATGAAATAGATATTATTTATCATTTCATTTTAGTGAGTCTCGTCTGGAACTGATTATTCTTGGGGTACTAACCAAATGGGAATGGCTAACTAGGAAAATGGTAGGTGGACTAGGGACTCGACCGCGAAATGAGCACCGAATCCGAGAAACGAAGAGGAAATATTTTGGGCAAATGTGGACCGATCTTAGGAAGGTGACGGATTTGGTTTGGCCAATGACGTACAATCGGATCGCAGGTGATTCCACATGATCGAAAGTACGCGTGATAAACAAATCCCAAACTTAAACCGAATGATCGCAATCTCTTGAACTAGCAATAAATTCTTGCGTTCTCTTGATAATCGAGACCTTCGTGACTCCAATAATCCTAGGTCAATATGCGTAACCCTTAAACAGCCGCTCGTTAGTGAAAGACCCTAAGATTGTAATTGAGCAATTTTAATTGTGAAATTGAATCTAGACTTGGACGTCGATTTTTGTGGAGGTACACAACTATTTGGCTAGGACGAGTCATTTTTGAGTGGCCAATTATATTTGAGGTCGGTATAGTCGAAAAATGGAAATTTGGCCAAAAAACGGAAAATGACCATTTTGCTACTAAGCTCTATTTTGGTATTCCGAATTTTGGGAAATTATTAGAGGATTTTTGGGATATTCTAAGGGGATTATTTAGTCCAATAATGCAATGGTGGAAAGACAAGATTGCCCTCAATTATTTGGATAAGGATTGATTAAAACCATTCGATCAAGGGCAAGATGGGCATTTCCAAAATTTGGGTCAAACCTCATCATTGCATTTCAACCTATATAATCTCTCTCCCTCTCTCTCTCTCTCCTCATTTTTCTTCCTCCTCAAGTTTTCTTCTCCTCCAAGTTTCTCTCTCCCTCACTGCCGGCTTTCTTTCTCTCTCGGCTGCTCGCTGTCGTCCGCCAGAGCAAGCCGTCGTCCGCCGGAGCAAGCCACTACCGGCCACCACTCAAGTCGCCATCGCCTGCTGCCATGTCGATCGTCGTTGTCGTCGACGCCGTCGCGAGACCGCCGCTTTCCGCTCTAATCGAGTTAGTCTAGAGTCGGGTAAATTACAATCTAAACCCTATTTAGGACATCGGGTATTAACGGACTCGTTCGGACGCGGTTTAGGATAGTTTAGGGGTCGATTAGGGTGCTGATTGTGGATGTTGGTAGCTGATCATGGCTGTTAGTGGCTATTGCATGTTGGATTAGACATCTTGAAATGAGCTTTGGCGGTTGAAATTCGGTAGAAATCAATTAGGGTTTGAATCCTTGAGGTTTTGTGTGATTCTCGGATTCGCGGTTACTGTACCCGTCCGGCTTGCTATTTTTGTAGTGAATTTTGTGGGCCGAATTTGAGGAAGTTTTCTTCATGAAAGTTGCTCTCAACATCTTGAAGTATAACATATTTTAAATTTGAGATTTTTGGAGGCCATTTGAATTGCACGAAAACCCATTTTCAGACCATCTTAAAACTGCCCGAAACACTGTTCATCGCGACCTTCTTGTCTTGCAGAATTTTTATAAAATTTTCCAAATCCATTTTCAAGAAACTTCCTTCACAAAAGTTGTTGACAACTCTCTTTTCTATGATATATAAAAATTTCAAAAATTTTCAAGGTGACCTAGGTGTCGAAAGAAATGTATTTTGAGGACAAAACCGTTTGTTAGAGTGAACTGATTTTGGTCTGATTTCAAGGGACAAAAAGGCATGGTTGCAAATTGAACCGGATTTTGTGTTCTTCATAAGAAATGTTTATCAAGATGTTTTTTATGATATACCCAAAATATATAATTTTTGAAGTTTGTTTACTATTTATTTTGATGGGATTTCAGTCACTGTGTAAACTGCCCAGATTTACCCTAACTCTATGGATGTTCATTTTTATGAGCGGAATGGTGGGGATGTTGAAGTTGAATAATTGCTGCCATCGTGACTGGAATTGATGCTTGAATGCGTGTATGTAGGTTGAATTGAAATTGTTGGTATTGATGCATTGATGTGCATTTAATTGATGCCCTAGTATGTGCACGTGTGAGATTTGTGGTTGTGTATGTGGCTCTGAATTTGGGCCGTTGATGGCCTTGAATACTAGTTGGTGTGTGAATTCTTTGATTGAAATGCGAGTTGTTGTGTGCACGCATAGGCTGAATTGAGTGGATCGTCATTTGGCAATGTTTGAGTTTAAGTTAAGCATGAGAAATGCGTGAGATTGATGTGTGCATGAGCCGAGTGTAATCGGTCAGTAATTAGGCTTGTTGGTATGTAAAGTGTGTGGGTAAATGAATGAGAAAGAATGTGAAACATCGAGCATGAGGTTATGGGAATCCCTGAGGCGGTACTATTACGCGGGAATTGTACCGTCTTGAGGCAGTACCATTACGCGGGACGATGCCCGGTATTACCGGAAGACTGTCAACCTGAGGCGGTACCATTATGCGGGTTGTGCAGTAGGTGGTAGGTGTTAAGCCTGAAGCGGTACCATTACACGGGCAAGATACATGGCCTGAGGCGGTATCATTACGCGGGCCGAGAAGTGTTGTGAATTTAGCCAACCTGAGGCGGTACCTTATGCAGGTTGTGCACTAGATGACAGATGTTGAGCCTGAGGTGGTATCATTACGCGAGCAAGATACATAACCTGAGGCGGTACCATTACGTGGGTTACGGAGTGTTATGATTATGAGATGGTCGCAGTGAACCTGAGGCGGTACCATTACGCGGGTCACTGGCGAGTTGATGGAAAGCAGTGCGATGAGACGTGTACAATCGAGTGGAATGTGGAAACGAGGTGCCGTGTGCTTGACGTGTGCTTTGGGCGTGAATTTAATTCAGAATGCGCATGTGGTTGTGTGTATTGCTTGATTGTGTGTCTGTATTTGTTTGGAAATATGTGGTAGAACGTAGGGGTTAGTTCTGGGAGGAGGATGTATCCCATTTTTTGTATAGTGCTGATCCAGTAGTTTGTTGATCTTTTTGTGATATCGGTGGTATGTAGTTGAGAATTTCAGTGTGCATGTAAATTATATTTTGTGATTTTTGAGGTGGATATTGTAAATATTTGGAAGTGTAATATAAGTTTGGTGGTTTGTCAATTTAATTTCTCCTTGGTTCTCAAATATTTATTGTCCAGGATTGTATGTTTGCTTCTGCTGTGATTAAACTCTAATGGAATCATTTGGATCGGCGACGTTTCCTGAGACGTCGCACTAGTATGACTGAGTTAGAGGGATGTCGCATGTTCAATGAGATTCGGGGCGTGACAGGAACTCCTCACTAAAACCTCAAACGCATCCAAATTAGTACCAAAAAACAAATAGAAAAACAAAGCGGTCATACTCATCTTGCACTAGGACCAGAAATTTAAAAAAGAAAAAGAAAAGATAGCATCAAATCAGTTCTTTTACTACGTACCTTGCGACAACGAAGGCTAGGGTTTTGACGTTAGCATAAATCATCTTTCCTTTGGAGGGCTAGGGTTGGTGGGAACCCCATGACAATGAACCAGTGCTTGTGTTGTAGCCATCGAGGAGGATCGTCTCCTTCGAAAGGCGGTTGCTCTAGTTGGGCGACAGGTCCTAAAAGGGCGAGTAGCCGGCCCCGGAGGTGTAAAGCTGGTTGGGTTTGGGTCTTGGCAAGGGCTAGCCGTGGCGTCGAGGAGAGGAATGGAGAGGCGAGCAAGGAGGTCTTTGAAGCGGAAGTCGGTCTTCAAAGCGAAAGCGGCAGTCGATTGGCGATCTTTGCGACAGAGGTCTTCGAAGCGAAATGGAGTTCTTTGAGCGTAATCGCTGAAGTCTACGAAGTGAGAAGCAAAAAGGGACGAAGAAGATAAAATTTGAGCGGGTGTTCAAATTTTTTTCCTGTAAAAAGCTACCCTATGCATTTATTGCCATCAGTCCACTTCTTTAATGATTTTATCTAATTGTAATGGTAGGCAAGCCCTCTGCTCAAGGCTTAGTTTGCTGCTGTAGATAGAAGCGTGTTCGTCTTTTTGCAAAGCTGAAAGCATTGTTATGCCGGTAAGATATGCATAACTATGTATGTCTTATAGTACTTCATCTACAACTCTCATCTGCTCTAGGTATTCACCTGGATATGCAATTCTCCTTATCGGCATTGTCTTGCCATAACAGTTGTTGGTGGTTGTGCCGGCTGTTGCTCCAGCACTCCATTTAGCTGGGCTGTAGATGTCATACATTCACTTGATTCAATCACGTTTGTTACTCAAAGAAAATCTCAGTGCTCTTTTAGTATTCAAACTAAGTCTATCTAAAACCAGCCCTTAGAGATAACAACAATGCAAAGTCGTAATCATGCATTTCCTTCTTATGCAACATATGTATACCACCAAAAGCAGTACATGGAACACAATAAGATACGATATGACTATGGCAAGTTTACCACTAGTGGACAAGCAGCCATTTTATACAATATAGAGAACAGGCGAAGAAGGTACACCACACAAGCCTTTGTTATGAAATAAAATGCTCATGAAAATTCTTCAAGCTAAACTGGTTCTTAGCATGTCAAGACTTTCTTCATTCATAAAAAAATAAAAAATACAAGACAAAAGAGACACTTGGTGACTAAGAAATTACACTCAATGACTATTAATCGGTTTATAACATGCAAACAACATCGATTAATCTTCGGATTCGATTGTAGAAAGTACTATTTTGCAAATAAATCTCATGAACAATTTGTCGAATATCTCGTGTGCACTTTCAACTCAAGTCCAAACTATGAACAACAATCAAGCATGGCATTGCCTCTTCAATGTTTCCGGACACAAAACAAAAAAGAACAAGGATGATTTTGTACCCTCCCGAGACTCAATGGCTAATGACAACGGCCGAAGGTGAGCAAGGTTTGACTGCATTTAGGAAAAAAGCTTTTTTTTCTCAAGCGATTTTCTCTCTCTCTTAACGATGCACAAAATCAAGGGCAACTACGGGCAAAAATTTCAAGCAATAGTCAACAGCAGCGGCAGTGTTAAGGTTGCACTAGTCAAAAGCGGCATAAATGTAAGCTTACCGATGGTGTTGCTTAACTGGTCACCTAATCACCTCAGGACGGAGGCAGAGGAGCGGGAGAAAGAGGGGAGACAGAAGTAGGACAAGCGGGAAACCAAGAAGATGTTACTACCAGTGAATGCGGAGATGGCGATGAGGATGGCAACGACGTTGACACGGAGTTCAACTTTGCCTCTCTTCTGGGTCGTCTGGCTAGAACCACAACTTGCATTTGTCTCTCTCTTCGACGACCTTTTCTTTAGAGGGAAGCTCGTGCCATGAGCCCTTTGACCCCGACTCCACTCCACCAAGCCTCCGTCACTTTCTAGCAGTGCGTTCGGCGATGATCGTCAAATTTTGCGAGATGGAGAGAGGGATGTGTGAGATGTGAAATTTTGAAATAAAGAAAGTGGGTGGGGGAGAAAATGCAGAAAAGAGAAAGAGAGCCCGTACGTAATTAATGAGGAGAGAAAGGGGATGCTGACAAGCCTGAAAACTTCCAATTTTTTGTTTTTAGTTTTCATGTCACTTGACATGTGTCACTTTCTTAATGGAGCATATAGGTCATGTAGGACAATGACGTGTTAGTACGATACTAGTGAATATTTTCTCCTCTAATTGTGTTTATTTGCCTCTACTATTATCGCAATTCCCCAAGAAAAATTTTAAATAGAAAATATGAGCTTTAGGGGGTGCAATCTTTTTATTTGATTAGTAAAAGGGTGTGGGAGGAGCAACCATCATAGCTAAGCAATCTCAGCACACTAAAGAAATAAACTTAGAAAAGTGATATCAGTAAAAAAAAAAAAAAATGGTTGGGCACTGGCTGCCTAGCCAAGAACTCACCTACGATGGTCCATGATTTTCCAAGTCAAGGGTTAATGCCGTCGCTTGGCCATCGGAGAGGGCGGCGATGCACTTTCTTGTGCGATGGATGGTCGTGCATGACCCTTGCTTTTTTAGGACAAGCGTCGTACAACTCTCACGTGCTATCGGGATCGATGCTCACCACTACCAAGTCACCTCTCCAAGTGACCACCCAACCGCCTCTCTCTACTAGACACGCATTATTGTTAATAGTTGTGATTTACTTAAAATAAAGATTTATGAACAAGTAAGCCTTATCATTAGTTGTTTTTGGTGATTAAAACAAGATGTTCGCAGTAAATATACCTTGTTCTTCGTAAACATAAGTCAGTCTTTCTAAATTTTAATTGTTTTTTCAGTCTAAATTTTTTTATGACTATAAATTGTCAGTGACATATACAAATTGTTCTTGGGAAATTCGTGGCTTTTCCTCAATTTTTACAGCAAAAGATGATTACAATTTAGTAATTTGCTGAGTAAAATGTTTATTTGGAGTCGTATTTACTTGAAATGAAAAGATTTATCATAATCTAATAAGATTTACATGAGTTCATATACCATATCTTTAGTGTTATAAAATATTTGCTTGAGAAGAAAAAGATTTGTGTTGAACATAAAAGGTTTACCACGAAACGATAAGTTTATAGAGAATAGACTCACTTTGTTCTTGAAGCATGTCTTAACGAGTACACTTTACTAGACCGGGGGTTTCATTTTCAATTTGAAAAATATAGATTTACAAGCAATAAAGTCTACTTTACTTCTTACAAATTTTAATTTACTATTAATAAATTTGATTATATGCTATCTATATAGGAAATTACCTCCCCGCAGATATCTCCGGCAGAGAATAATGCGTTAGTTTATTATGTAGTAGTTGAAGGGCGTAGGCCCCATCGCAATGGTTGGTCAAGTGGTTCAAGACTTGTTTGCGGTCAATGGTCCAGCTTCGATTCCTCAGTCTACCACCGGCCTTAGGAAATATCGGCTAGTTTACGAAGGACGGGTTTGGACGTAGGTCAGTGTTGAGCTTTCCGCTTGTATTTGATGGGGTTGTGATGGCAGGCTTGCGCAATGAGCAATTGCTAGGCTTTGGTATATCCTCGATGTTGAGCTTTCCACTAGTATTTTTTGTGGGGTTGTAGTGACAGGCTTGCGCGGCGAGCAAATGGTGGTCCATTGACGCTTAAAACCGAATATTCCAGTAGCAGGTGATGTGAATTCCGACCCGATCTTAACCCTTTTCAGCCCACAATAGTCAATCATCTTCCCTAAAAAGAGGATTGACCTTTATAAATGTCCCTTAATCCCCTCCCACTTGTAAGACCTAATAGTAAAGCTCCACATGGATGACACACAGTTATTAACCACCGCGTCAGGCAAGGCCAATTTGATGGGAATTCAGAAGGTTTGACCCAGATTGGCACGACGTGTTAAGCTTTAATTAAACCTGATTAAATGACTTGAACAATATCTTATCACTTAGGTTACATAAAAGCCCTAACATGATTCCAACAGACCGCACCTTCCCTGTCACAACGTGGCCCGATGATTTTGGCCCCTGATTTCTTGCTTAATTATAAATTCCTCCGCAGGCTGTTTCGTATCGTCGCATGCTTTGAAGTTGAACATGTCTAATAAGAGGTCCCTTCCTCTCATTTGATTGGTTGCTGATCCTATGTTTACCATTGTGGGGCTTCTACTTAATATGGAGATTTCCGATATGGCCCCCCGAACTTTCGAACGCATCTCGATTGCGCCCCTTGCAGTTTTAATATTTCTAAATTAACTCCACGGAATTCGGGAATCTATCTTGATTGAGCCCCTCTAATCCATCTCAATGACCACCCTATGTTTTAGGAATAGAGGAATTGTGTTAAACCCAACCATTAACCATTGCATAGATGAATATGAGATTTGGTAGGATCATTATTAACTGTTTTAAAAACTTAAGCTATTAGATGAATGCGTTGTTTAATATTTAATTATTCTAACACTTCCCCTCACACTTAGTATAGTCTTTTTTTTTGCTTAGTACAAAATGTGGATACATTTAATTAGAGAGGTAAATAAGGCCTGTAAAGATTTGAATTTAGGACCTCTAGCTCTGGTATCATACGACATTTTATGGGACAATTGCCAACTGTTCCCAATTTAAGATTGTCACACTCATTATCTAACTAATGTGTGACATTTGGGGCTTAATTGAGACCTATTTCTAAATTACAAGATGCTTGCATGAGAAAACTTAGAGTAGTGGACCTCACTTGGGACTAATTAGAAGGATGTAGAGGGTGCTTCTTGAAAAAAAAATTAGTAGAGGGTGTAAATTGTGATTGGATACAAAGTTCGTGAGCTGCATTATAA
This sequence comes from Syzygium aromaticum, assembly GCA_024500025.1. Taxonomy (NCBI): domain Eukaryota; kingdom Viridiplantae; phylum Streptophyta; class Magnoliopsida; order Myrtales; family Myrtaceae; genus Syzygium; species Syzygium aromaticum. The sequence continues at coordinate 15,783,929 of CM044888.1, read as the reverse complement.
TTTCCAAAGCTTCTAATTAGTTGATCCTACAAACTTTGGCATGTATAGTCTTTTATTTTTTGTCCCCATTATTCCAATATGTACTAGTACTTACATTAGAGTCTTCTATTGGTCCCGGGCCATTTAAGAGGGACATTTTGGTAATAAATTTAAAAATTGATGATAATGTTCTAAATGCCATGAAAATTGTCAGGAAAATTTTAAAAATTGATGATAATGTTCTAAATGCCAGGAAAATTGTCCAAAAAATCTAAATCTATTGCATTTTTGTCAATTTTGTCCTAAACATTTTTATTGTGCCAATTGAGTCATAAATATTTTCATGTTTTACCAATTGAAGCCATTAGGCCAATATTGGCTAGGCAGGCGCTGACATACACAAGTTTTAATAATTAAAAAAATTAATTTTTTAATACTTTTTATTTATATTTATATTTTCCTTTTTCTTCTTTTCTTCTCTATTCCTTCTTTAATTTTTCCACTCATTTTTTTTCCTTTTTCTCTTCTTTTCTTTTCATTTTTTCTTTTTCCTTTTTTCCCTTTGCCAGCCATCGTTGTCATGCCTTGGACCCTACCAAGCTCGCAACACCCCTCCACGGTCGTATTTCGAATACGGCATCCTAGGACTCGTCGCCGACCCACATGAACATCAAAACATAAAGCGCAAGCGGAAGTGATTAAAAGCATCCAGACAAGATTAAGACAAATGCTAGTAGGAAAACACTTGAACAAATCAATCATATACTTCATTCAATGGCATGTACTTACAAAATCCAACCTTGCATACAAAAGGCTACTAGGGTTAAAACCACAATCATAAAAAAGGGACAAGGGTCGGGTAGGCTAGCCTAGCTATACAAAAAGGGTCCACCAACTCCATGGGCTCCTCTTCGGGGTCTTGCTTCATTGGCTCTTCCTTGGGATCCCAAAACACTGTGACGGACCATTCATGGTCGGGGTCGGGGGTCTGAAATTGTTATATAATAACCATGAGAATAAGTCTCAATAAGCAAGCATTCTAAACCCCATCTAGGCTAACACGTACCTACAGACAAGAGTAAACACTAAACATACTCAATCACACGCAATAACGTTTCAAGGCACTTAGCCTTACCTCGGCATATGTATTTGACCTTGCATGTTAGTCGAATCACGACAACATAACCAACTTCTCAATGCACATGCACTCCAAGATATAACTAATTTCCTACATATGCACCCATAATAACATTCCAACCTATTACAATCTCAATCTCTACACATGCTCACATCTTTCATCTTTCGGCACATGCATGTGTCCACCTCGATCAATATTGACCTGCGTAACACGCCTCAGGCCCACCTCATCATACAACTCGTGTAATACGCATCAAGTCTACGACACTCTGGTTTATCCGAGTATTGTCTTGAGTAACACGCCTCAAGATAAATCCAATTCCTTGCGTAAACACGCCTCAAGGATTATAGGATTAAACATACATCCTCATTCAATTTCATGCCTTTCCCCGCATCAACACGCCTTAAGGCCTATCGATCATACATGATACATATCTCATTCCTTTCACACAACATCCGCCTGCCCTAAGTACACACAAACATGCTCAATTCCAAATCAACAACTCAGTCCAACCAATCCACTCATAAAAACAGCAATGTAGTTCAACCATATCACCAAATCATTCCAACACTTTTCAATCCACAATTCAAGCTATATACTCAATGGCATAAATACATACATCCCAACATTCAACTCAACTACTGAGCGTCACAACTCAGCCACAAGAGGAAGAGAAAACCGAATACACAGAATTGGGGCAATTCTGGGCTAGTGCACAGTTTTGGAATTCCTTTTAAAATAAATAGTAATTCAATTCCAAAAATTATGAATTTCGGATATGTCCTAGACAACATCCTGATGAACATTTTTTATGAGAACACAAAACCCAGTTCTGTCTAGAACCATCTTTTTTTGTCATCCAAAATCAGACATAAAGTATTTTATTCGGATTGGCTATCCGGCTTTCAAAATGCATTTCAAGCAGTAACCAAATCTTCTTAGAAAGTCTTGAAATGTTTATATGTCATAGCCACAAATGTCCCCAACAAGTTTTGTGAAGGAAATATTTTGAAAATGGATATAGAAAAATTTATAAAAATTCGAATAGACCCGAAAGTCGGAGGAACAGTGTTTCCGGCAGACTAATTTTGGTCTAAAGATGGACTTTCGAATGGCCTCAAATTACTTCAAAAAATTTTCAAATTAAATTATGTTATATTTCAAGATGTTTTGAACAACTTTCATGAAGGACATTACCCCAAATTCGGCCCACATAGGTCTCGGAAAAAATGGCAAAACTCGTCGACACAATAGTAACGAAATCCGCGAACACAACCAACAAGTAAATCTACTAATTTAGTTGTTAAACCAACTAACCATAACCACTAATCAACTCCTAATAAGCCCATTGGTAACCTCTTAGTTTAGACAAGGTTTAGAATGCTACTTACCTAGAGAGTCTAAGCAAACCGAACAAAGTGAGGGGCGACAGTAGTTGGACGACGGCAGGACGGCGGCTCCAGCGATGGCTATTGGTGGTGGCAGAGCAACAAGGGAGAGGGGAGTGGATTCAACTGAGCAAAGGAGGGGGGGGGGAAATGAGGGAGAGAGAGAGAGAACAAATGAGAAAGAGAAAGAGAGAGAGAGAAGACCTGGTCATATTTTCTACTAATCCCTACTAAAAACCCCATCACCCACCCCATTCAAACATCTAAGGGCTCAAAATCTACCCTCTTCCCCAAGCCAAGATCCAATGGTTCATAATTTTTCTCGCATGAATTACCCAAAAATTACAAATGTCAACCAAAATAAATAAGCAAGATGGGGAGGGGTATACTTGTCTATGAATTTCGGCCAAAGGAGAGAAAGTTCAAAAGTCCAAATTGCCCTTCAACCTTTCAAATAAATTCAAATAATCCCAGGAGTAAAATGGTCATCTTTCACTCCAGGTCCAAATTCCAAATTTCCGACAAATCTAATAAACCTTAAGGTTGGCCACGCTTATGTGACGTCGTCCAAATAAATTAGTTGTGACGCTTTGAGAAATTCGACATCCAAGTTTGGATTCAAATGATGGCCAATTTTAATCAATTGCGACTTTAGTGTATCTCTGACTAACGGGTAACTTTTTAGAGTTTACGCGTATCGACCTGCGGTTACTCAAGTCATGGCGACCTTGTTCGTTACCAAAGGTCGACTCATGGTCGAGTTCTTAGGTCCACGTACATTTTCCTAGGCAGCCATTTCCTAAAGGTTAGTATCTCGAAAATGATCAATTATGGGCGAGATTTAACTACAAATGCATTGAAGAATATACACATTTCATTTATTTCAAAGTGGATCGAAATTTAGAATGTCACAACTTTTCCCCCTTACAAAAATTTCGTTCTCGAAATTTACAACCCAACCCAACTACTTAAATAAATAGGGGTACTGATGTCGCATCAACTCTTTACTTTCCCATGTGGTACTTTTGGTTCCATGATGCTCCCAAATCATTTTGACAATCTGGATTGTCTTGCTCCGTAATACTCGTTCATTTCTGTCTTCGATCCTCACTAGTTTTTTCACTTGCGATACCCTATCATCCACGTCTATTTCTTTATAATTCAGCACGTGAGTCGGATCTGATTCATACTTCCTCAGCATTGACACGTGCAATACATTATGTACTTAAGACAAATCCGGCGGCAAGGCGAGTCTATAGGCCAGATCTCTAATCCTTTTCAAAATTTCAAAGGGGCCTACGTACCTTGGACTTAACTTCCCTTTCTTGCCAAACCGGGAAATCCTTTTATTGGTGACACCTTGAGGAAAACATGGTCTCCTACTAAAAACTCCAAAGGTCTTCGTCTCTAATCCACAAAACTCTTTTGGTAACTTTACGCAGTCTTAAGTCTCTCATGAATGATCCCAACGGCTTCAACTGATTGTTGCACTAATTTTGGGCCGGTTATACTTCATTCCCCGACTTCATCCCAACATACTGGCGTTCTACAAGCTCGACCATATAATGCCTCAAATGGTGCCATCTTGATACTCTGTTGATAGCTGTTGTTATAGACAATCTCCACTAGATGTAATTGTTCTTCCCACTGGCCTTGAAAGTCCAAAACATATGCCCGTAACATGTCTTCCAAAGTTTGAATTGTCCTTTCAAATTGACCATCCGTTTGTAGATGGTAAGCAATATTGAACTGCAACTTCGTTCCCATTGCCGTCTGAAGACTCTTCCAAAGGCGAGCAGTAAACTTAGGATCACGATCCGAAGTAATCGTCACTGGTACCTATGCAGGCGAACTATCTATTGTACATACTGTTAGTGGTCTGCTCTAGGAATCAATCAAGGTTAATACTCTAATATTAGTTGTGGATTAAGTTGTGTCGGAATATCGACCTTCACTATACTTAGGTAGTTATAATGTCTTGTTAGAGACCCCTTATGACTTGTGGGCCAAAAAGGGTTTTGAGCACACTGCTAATGTTTAATGAACCTACAGGGTTGCACACAAAAAGTGAACTGAATTAATATTTTCTGTGCGCCGGAATCTACTTAAAATAAGAAGTAGATTTTAATTTATTCTCCTATTCAACTTATCTACGTGGTCGTGCATGTTATGAGATAACGATTAAAGGTGGACAATTTGGCGGGCCCAAATCGCCTAGCCCACTTCTTTTAATTCCGCTAGATAATGAGGTTGTATAGATAGATAGAAAATCATTCTCTGTCTAGGGTTTTTTCGACAGAGTATCGAAAATCAAAAGGCGTTAAAGAAAAAGAACTTCACGATCTTTAGCTAGCACTTGGATCGTTGAAGACTTTCGTTCACGTGTGTGGATACCGGTAGAGGCGCAACACTTGGGGCGCTAATCCAGACACAATTAATTGCTAATTTTCGTTCGATTTGCAAAAGGTACGTACCGAACTTTTATCTCGATTTTAATATACACATGGATCCTATCTAGGGTTCTATATTCCGCTGCGTTGTTTTTCGTTAATGAACCCTACACATACAACTTGGCATACCTTTCCAACGCAAAATTCTTTCGCACCGTCAGGAAGTGCACTGATTTTGTCAATCGGTCGACTATCACCCAAATGGAATCATGGCCTCTTTGGTTCTTTGGCAATCCCATAACAAAATCTATAGTAATATGTTCCCACTTCTATTTGGGGATTTCCAAAGGTTGCAATAATCCTCCGGGCTTACAATGTTATACTTTTACTTGTTGGCATGTTAAGCACTTGGTTATATACTTGGCTACGTCCACCTTCATACCGTTCCACCAATAGTGTTGTCGCAAGTTCTAGTACATCTTCGTGCTACTCGGGTAAATGCTATAATTGCTACGGTGAGCTTTCGACAAGATCTCTTCCTTAAGCTCCGCATCATCGGGCAAGCACAACCTCCGTCGAAACTTCAAAATCCCATCCTCGGATACTTGGAAGTCTGGTTTTCTCTTGGTGGTTTCCATCTCCAGTATCTTCTGGATTTCTTGGTTCGTAGATTGCATAGCCTTAATCTTAGTATGGATTTCTGATTCAATCCTCAATGTTGCAAGTAGGCTCGAAACATGACTCACCACGAACTTGAACTCCGAGTCTCACACCCTTTCCAACAGAGTCCATTCCTTGATCATCATATGCGCAATGCTTGATTTCCAACTTAATGCATCCACTATCTTGTTAGCCTTCTTGGGGTGATACAAGATATCGCAATCGTAGTCCTTGAGGAATTCCATCCAATGACACTGTCTTATGTTTAACTCCTTTTGAGAAAACAAATACCTAATACTCTGATGATCCATATAAATCTGAAATTTCTCTTCGCATAGGTAGTGTCTCTAAATCTTAACGGCGAAGTTAATTGCAGCCAATTCCAAGTTATGCGTCGGGTAATTCATTTCATGTGGTTTCAACTGTCGCAATGCATATGTAACCACCCTTCCATGTTGCATTAATACGTATCTGAGCCCTTTTAGCTACGCATCGCTATAAATCTCACATCCTTCATGTCTGGTTGGAATTGTCAACATTGGTGCCGTCGCCAATCTCTGCTTTAGTTCTTGAAAGCTTCGTTCGCACTTATCGATCCATTCAAATCTTGTTTCTTTCTTAAGCAGACGTGTCAACGATATTACTATTGAAGAGAATCCTTCCACAAAGCATTGATAGTAACCTTCCAACCTCAAGAAACTTCGAACCTCTGTTATTGTCGTCGGTCTTGGTCACTTTGTTACGGCTTTAATCTTTGTCGGATCTACTGAGATTCCATCTCTAGAGAATATGTGTCCAAGGAACGCCACTCAATTGAGTTAGAATTCGCACTTACTAAATTTGGCATATAATGTGTGTTCTCTTAAGGTCCGTAGAACTTTACTTAAATGCATCTCATGCTCTTCTGGGCTCTTTGAGTAAATTAATATGTTGTCTATGAAGACTATGACGAACTGATCCAAGAACTCCTCAAACACCTGATTCATTAGATCTATAAAGGCAGCAATGGCATTAGTTAATCCAAATGGCATCACTGTGAACTCATAATGTCTATATCTTATCCGAGATGCCGTCTTTGGCACATCTTCCTTTTTAATCCTCTATTGGTGATACCCAGTTCTTAAGTCAATCTTAGAAAACATCAAAGCTCTTTGTAGCTGATTGAACAGATCGTCTATTCTTGATAGTGGGTACTTATTCTTGATAGTTACCTAGTTCAATTGTCCGTAGTCGATACACAATCTCAAAGTTCCATCCTTCTTCCTCACGAACAAGACTGGCGTTCCCCATGAAGACGCACTTGGACGAATTAACCCTTTGTCCAATAATTCTTGCATTTGAACCTTAAATTCCTTCAACTCAGACAATGACATTCTATAAGGCGCCTTCAAGAATGGCTCAGTCCTAGGGGCCAACTCAATTACAAATTCCACTTCTCTTTCTGGTGGTAATCTCGGCAATTCCCGAGGAAAGACTTCGGGAAAGTCGTACACCACGGCTATATCTTCCAACTTTGGATTCTCCGCCGTCGAATCAACCACAGTTGCCAGAAACCCTTTGCACCCTTCATCTATCAACTTTGTTACCTCAAGTGACGAAATCCAAGGGATGGAGGTTCCTCTTCAATTTTCCACAAACTCAAATCTAGGGTGTCCAATTGGATTAAATTGGATCACCATGTTACCACAATCCATTATAACTTTCTTTTTAACCAACCAATCCATACCCACAAACACATCAAAATCAAACATAGGTAAAACGGCCAAATCTATCATTTCTTCTCTATCTCCAATTACTATCTTACAATTTAGACATTCTAACGAGATCATCATTTTATCATTCAAAGGCGTAGTGACACATAGCATAACTTCTAGTAGATTCGGTTCAATTCTATTCAATTTAATGAATTGCTCAGATATAAACGAGTGCAACGCCTTCGGATCAAACAAAGCATATGCAACATGATTAGTGAGAGAGACCGTACCTATGACCACGCTAAGTGCGTCCTCAACTTCCCTTCTTGCCATTGTATATACTCGTCCTTGAGCTGGCAACCTATTCTGAATGGCCGGCGGGGGGCCTACTCCCATCTGATTTCCATTCCGGGGCGACTGCAATAGCACAGGCAGCCTAGCCTATCTATTGTTGGTGCAGTTCCTCATTTGGTGGCTCGTTCCACAGCATCTAAAACACACTCCACTCCTATTCTGAAAGTGGCTTGGCTTCTCGATGTTCTTCCTGACGGGAGGGATAAAGTGTCAACTCTCCGCCATTGGCCTCTTGCTGAAGTGGCGGTTGTCCCCAGCCAGGGCATACCGCGATCCAGAAGTGGCAGCCTAGTCCTTCTTATCTCGTTCAATAGCCTAAGCTCGCTCATACAACTCGTTATAGTCCCTTAGGTTTTGTAAAATTATCTGGTTGTGAAGGTCCGACTTCACTCTATCTCGAAACCTCCGGGCTTTGTCCAATGGGTCCTCCACCATCCTTGGAGCATACTTGGACAATTTTGCAAACTCAGCCTCATACTGGTCTACTGATAGCTGGCCTTGGCGAAATCTAAGAAATTCAGTCATCTTCTGTTGTTAGGTACTTTCCGAGAAGTACTTGCTATTGAAGGCCTCCTTGAAAGTGGTCCAAGTTTGTGCCGTAACCGCAGGGAACACTCTTCCACTAGTAGCCCTCTACTAATCACTAGCATTTCCTTGTAATTGATACACTACTAAGGTCACATTCTCTCATTTTGTGCATCCTAGCACGGCAAAGGCCTTTTCCACTTCTTCCACCCAGATTGATGTAGTCTTGGGATCACCTCTCTCATCAAACTTAGGAGATTTTAGCTTTAAAAATCTGTTCCACCAACTGATGCATCTGGCGATTTCTATTATTCCCATTGTTTCCAAGGTTCCCATTATTTCCGTTATTTCCATTAGCTCCGTTGGCGGCAGCAACAACGACCTCCGCAGCAACAGTAGTAGTAGCAGCTCACTCTTGGGTTTGTCTACCCATTAAAATTCCAACCTTCTCAAGTGCCCTCAATATTCCATTCACTTTGGGGTCCTCTACAATTCTAGCTCACAAACCCAATCAGCCTCTTGTCCCTCTTCCTCAGTTGCTCATTCTTACGGCTTCTCACCACTCACCTACCTACTATAATTCCACCAAGGAATTAGAGACTCTAGATCAACTATATCAATCTAAAGCCCTAGATAAAGATCCATATCAACAATTTACAAGTAGACAGTCAACCATAAACAACAACAGATCACAACAAACAAGATTGTGCACTTACCTCAGGTCCTAACGCACATGTACTGTCACATGTTATTGCACCAAATCACTCAGCAATCACAATCAAACAGTCTGGAGGCATGCATAACACACAAGTCTCCCTAACTGTTTATCCCAAGGTCGTCACTCCTTATCACTCCAGGTCTCGACTTACTTGGATCGAGCTGACCTTGCTCTGATACTAAATCAACGGAGATGTCACGCCCTGAACCCTACCGAGCTCGCAACACCCCTCTACGGTCGTATTTCGAATGCAACGTCTCAGGACTTATCGCCAACCCACATGAACATCAAAACATAAATCGTAAGTAGAAACGATTAAAAGCACCCAGACAAGATTAAGACAAAGGATAGTAGGAAAACACTTGAACAAATCAACCACATACTTCATTCAAAGGCACGTACTTATAAAATCCAACCTTACATACAAAAGGCCACTAGGGTTAAAACCACAATTATCAAAAAGGGACAAGTGGTTGGGTAGGCTAGCTTGGCTATACGAAAAGGGTCCACCAACTCCATGGGCTCCTCTTCGGGGTCTTGCTTCATCGGCTCTGCCTCGGGATCCCAAAATGTTGTGATGGACCATTCATGGTCATGGTCGGGAGCTTGAAATGGTTATATATTAACTATGAGAACGAGTCTCAATAAGCAAGAACCCTAAACCCCACTTAAGCTAATGCGTATCTCCAGACAAGAGTAAACATCAAACATACTCAATCACATGCAATAACATTTCATGGCATTTAGCCTTACGTCGACATATGTATTCGACCTTGCACGTTAGTCAAATCACGACAACATAACCAACTTCTCAATGCACATGCACTCCAAGATACAACCAATTCCTACACATGCATCCATAATAACATTCCAACATATTCCAATCTCATTCTCTACACATGCTCATATATTTCAACTTTCGACACACATGTATCCACCCCGATCAATATCAACCCATGTAACACGCCTCAGGCTTACCTCATTGTACGACTCGTATAACATGTATCAAGTTTACGGTACTCCGGTTTATTCGGGCATTGTCTCGCATAACATGCCTCAAGACAAATCCAATTCCTTGCATAAACACGCTTCAAGGATTATAGAATCAAATGTACATCCTCATTCAATTTCATGCCTTTCCACGCGTCAATACGCCTCATGGCCTATCGATCATACACGATACATATCTCATTCCCTTCACACAGCATCTACCTGCCCTAATCACATACAAACATGCTCAATTCCAAATTAACAACTCAATCCAACCAATCCACTCATAAGGGCAGCAATGTAGTTCAACTATATCACCTAATCATTCTAACACCTTTCAATCCACAATTCAAGCTATACACTCAATGATATAAATACATACATCCCAACATTCAACTCAGCCACTAAGCACCACAAATCAGCCACAAGAGGAAGAGAAAATCGAATACATAGAATTGGGGCAATTCTGGGCCAGTGCACAGTTATGGAATTCCTTTTAAAATAAATAGTAATTCAACTCCAAAAATTATGAATTTCGAATATATCCTAGACAACATCCTGGTGAATAGTTTTCATGAGAACATAAAACCCAGTTCTATCTAGAACCTCCTCTTTTTGTCATCCAAAGTCGAACAAAAAATATTTCATTTGGACTGGCCATCCGGCTTTCAAAATGTATTTCAAGCAGTAACCAAATCTCCTTAGAAAGCTTTGAAATTTTTATATGTCATAGCCACAAATGTCCCTAACAAGTTTTATGAAGGAAGTATTCTGAAAATGGGTATGGAAAAATTTATAAAAATTCAAACAGATCTGAAGGTCAGAGGAACAGTGTTTCGACAGACTAATTTCGATCCAAAGATGGACTTCTGAATGGCTGCAAATGACTTCAAAAAATTTCCAAATTAAATTATATTATATTTCAAGATGTTATATTTCATGAAGGACATTACCCTAGATTTAGCCCACATAGGTCTCGGAAAAAATAGCAAAAGTCGGCGACACAACAGTAACGAAATCCGGAAATACAACCAACAAGCAAATCTACTTATCTAGCCCTTAAACCAACTAACCACAACCACTAATCAACCCCTAATAAGCCTATTGGTAATCCCTTAGCTTAGACAAGGTTTTTTACCTAGAGAGTCTAAGCAAACCGAACAAAGCGAGGGGCGGTAGCAGCTGGACAACGGTAGGACGGCGGCTCCGGCAGTGGCTGGTGGTGGTGGCTAAGCAACAAGAGAGAGGGAGAGGGGAGAGGATTCGGTTGAGCAAAAAGGGGGGGGGGGGGAGAGAGAGAGAGAGAGAGAGAGAGAGAGAGAGAGAGAGAGAGAGAGAGAGAATGAATGAAAGAGAGAGAGAAGACTTGATCAGATTTTCTACTAACCCCTACTAAAAACCCTATCACCTACTCCACTCACACATTCAAGGGTTCAAAATCTACCATATTCTCCAAGCCAAGATCCAATGATTCCTAATTTTTCTCACATGAATTACCCCGAAATTGCAAATGGCAACCAAAATAAATAAGTTAGATGGGGAGGGGCATACTTGTCCATGAATTTCGGCCAAGGGAGGGAAAGTACAAAAGTCCAAATTGCCCTTCAACCTTTCAAATGAATTCAAAAAATCTCAGAGGTAAAATGGTCATCTTCCACTCCCGATCCAAATTTCAAATTTCTGACAAATCTAATAAACCTTAAGGTTGGCCACGCTTATGTGATGTCATCCAAATAAATTAGTTGTGACACTTCGAGAAATTCGACATCCAAGTTTGGATTCAAATGATGGCCAATTTCAATCAAATGCAACTGTAGTGTATCTCTGACTAACGGGCGACTTTTTAGGGTTTACGTGTATCAACCAGCGGGTACTCAAGTCATGGTGGCCTCGATCATCACCGAAGGTTGACTCATGATCGAGTTCTTAGGTCAACGTATATTTTCCTAAGTAGTCATTCCCTAAAGGTTAGTATCTCGAGAATAGTCAGTTCTGAGTAAGATTTAACTACAAATGCATTGAAGAATATACACATTTCATTTATCCCAAAAGTTGGTCGAAATTCATAATGTCACAATCATTGAGTCACATTGATGGCTAGCGGAAGTCTTTAGCCTTAGGTGAGGGCCGGCCTCACTAGCCTCAAGCAAGGGACGCCCTCGCCAACCCTTAGTGTTGGTTGCCCTTGCCTAGGCTAGTGAGGGCAACCATCCCCCTCACCCAATCTAGCGAATGGTAGCCCTAAGGGCCCTTGCCAGCTCAAGCGTAGGTGTCCCTTACCCGAGGCCGGTGACCTCCGCCGGCCGTTGACAAGGCTCAGCGATGGCTAGTGGAGGGAAAAAAGAAAAAAAAAAAGAAAAGAAGAGAAAAGGAAAAAGTAAATAAGGAAAATATAACAAAAGGAAGATAAAAAAATTAATAAAAAATTCAAAAATATTAAAATATCATTAAAAATTGTACACGTCAATATCGGTCGTGCCATGTATGATGGCTAGCATCTACATTAGCGATTTCAAGTCAAAATTGGACGAATGAAATTGGTAAAATGTGAAAAGATTTAGGACTCAATTGAGATAATTAAAAAATTTAAGACTGAATTGGCAAAAAGTGCAATAGGTTTATGACATTTTGGATAATTTCCCCACTAAATGCCTATTGGGCTTAGAGGTCTTTCTTGTATCATGTGGATTGTAACCATTTTGAAATATGTTTTTCTTTCCACATATGATCAACCTATTTTTTGGGTATTATTTACTTTTATCAATAATTTATTTCCATTCATTAATGATTTCAATATTTCACAATAAAGAACACCCATGTAAATCTAGTGAAGTCATCAACAATGACTAAACAAAATTTCTCACCACCAATACTTTGTGTTCTGGTTAGACCAAAAAGATCCATATAAAGAAGCTGCAAAGCACGATTAATGGAAACATGATGTATAGATTTAAAAGAGCTTCTTACTTGTTTTCCCAGGCTGCAAGCATTGCATAATTCTGTTTTCTTGTATTTCAAATCTGACAAACTTCAAACTAATTTCTTATTTGAGATTTTTGAGATTTGTTTCATATTGATATGCCACAATCTTCTGTGTCATAGATTTTCATCCTTTTTGATTGAGATCAAGCAACGAGTAAAGTCTGGATTGACATCTAGAAGATAAATATTGCAATGTCTTCTTCCAGTGAATGTTTGAGAATAATCTTTACTTGTCCATGAGCATGTATCTTCTTGAAAGTTGATTCTGAATCCTGAATCACATAGTTGGCTTATGCTTATCAAGTTGTAGTTGAGTCCTTTTACCAATGACAAGTCATTGATCTTGAGTCTTCCAATTTCAACAGTTCCTTTGTGAACTATTTTTCCTTTGTTATTTCCTCCAAAAGAAACATTTCCACCATTCAGGCTTTGTAGTTTAGCAAATATGCTTGGATCTCCTATCATGTGTCTAGAATATCCACTGTCCAAGTACCACTTTCTTTTTCTCTTTGTGGTAACCTCAATCTCAACTTTATCTTCTGAGTCTGAATCTGAATCTAACTTAGCTATCATATAGAAGTTTGAAATATCTTCATCACTGTCTTTACATTCTGTATCTCGAATAATCCTTTGAGTATCTCGAATAGATGTTTTGATATTATCCCATGGTTGTGTTAGTTCTCTTGGAAGTTTATTGACTTTCATCGTATTTGGGACAGGTTGTCCTTGATATGTAAGACCATTTACAATGTTAGTAACTCTGTCATACATATCAGCAACTGATTCTTCAGGCTTCATTCTGAAGGATTCATATTGGCCAAGTAGTAGATTGACTTGAGTTTCTTTGGCTCGATTTGTTCCTTCATAGGTGATGTAGAGAGTATCACAAATCTCCTTAGCTGATTCACAAGAAGCAATTTTTTTATATTCAACAGGTGCTAAAGCACAATAAAGAGAATAAATTGCTTTGAAATCTAAGGTTTCTCTTTTTGAAATCTTAGTTTGAGATAATGGAGGATCTGCTAGCATGCTTCCTTCTGTCTTTTCTTTTGAGTCAGAAATTTTTGGTTTAACTCCTATGATGATAACATCCCATTCCATGTGATCAATTGACTTTATGAATGCTCTCATCTTATTCTTCCAAATGCTGTATTCCTTGCCATTGAAATATAGTGGTCTGTTGTTACTTTGAACTTCAATGAGACTTAGAGCACCAAAGCTAGCCATATAGATCGTTAGCTCATAAGTAAAACACTTCATTGCACAAGTAACTTGCTTTGATACCAATTGATGTGGCTAGCAGGGTTCACCTAGATGGGGGTGAATAGGTGATCTTAACTAATTTTTATAAATTTAAGCGGAATTGAAAGATCACAGTTTAATCTGAATAAAATTCAAATTCAAAACAGATTAAGTAGATAGTCTCTTGGAGTGCAGTGTGCAAAGTAATAGATGAAGGGATAGAAAAACTGCACAGAAGTTTATAGTGGTTCGGCTTTAGATAAGCCTACGTCCACTCTTTCACGATGATAGCCTACTGGCTAGATTTCACTATGTGATCAAGAGAAAATACAGATTCTGAGTGACATTACTTTTGTGTATGATAGGATTCTTTATCTCACACAATCACTTTTACAAAATGTTCCTCAAGATCTTAATGTTCAGCACAAGAAAGACAAAAAAAAGGATCGAAATATGCTCAGACTTTGGACTTATGATTCTCAATTTCGTTCTTTTCTTTTTGCTCCTCATTGATCTCCTTTTATACTCCTTAACTACCAAACTAGCCGTTGACTAGTCTTCAGAAAATCATCTTTCAATATTCACCCTTGGATATATTTGTATAAAAAGGATTGAGTAGCCGTTGGTTGACAAAATCTGAATCCCGCTGATTCTAGTCGCCCATACAATCAAAATTTTGCTTTCCATAAGCAGAGTTTTATCTGTTGTAATGTATTCTTGTCATAATATTTGATTGTCAATCAATCAAAACTTTTTTTCTGTGAAATCCATACCAGATCACTAGCTGTTATGTTTTAGTCTGAATGAGTTTTGCTTTTGCATCTGAAAAACTTCAACATCTATGTCTGCATAACTTCTGCATCTGCATAACTTCTATATCTGAATAACTTATGTGTCTGAAGAATTTCAACGTCTGAAAAATTTTAGCGTCTACGTCTGAACTTTTAGTTCTGAAAATTTGTAAAGTCTGATAATTCTTTCTGAACTTTTAGAATACATTAACCTGGAAAGAAATGTATGTCAGATTCATAAGTTACACATGGAGGGTCTTGTCAGCTTCAAAATCCATTAGGAATTTCCTCAACAGCCTTCTCCAAGAGCCCCTCCGTCAGGGTTGTTGGATCCCAAGCCCTTGCACCTCCGCCAAGCTTAGATCTATGCTCAAGAGGGACAGCCCCACATCACTCCAAGCTCAAATCTGTGCTTGGCACGTCGCCTCTCCCAAGAGCCCCTCCGTCACAGCTGCTGGATCCCGAGCCCCTGTGCCTGTGCCTCCGCCTCTGCCTCCATCTCCACCTCCGCCTCAGGAGCCCTATCGGCGGCTACGATTTATGATTCGTCGGCTGGCTCCTCTCTCTCTTTCTTTCTTACGCACCAAATTCCCCGCGGTTGCCGACGCAACAATCGAGCACAAGGTCTCCGGTCACGTTGGTTTGGGGAACCCTGGTGATGTCTGCCTACGGCTACGCCATCTCTCTCAACCTCAACAACTTCTGGGCCTACGTTCAATTGCGTCCCTCTCTGAGACTCGGTATCTTCACTAAATACGAAGATGAGGAGGAGGAAATACGAGATGACATGTGAGAGTTAGCAGCGGAAGTGTAATGGATGCATGAGTGTTCGTTATTGCGTTATTACGTGTCTGCCATATTATCAGGGGGCTATTGGACCGGTAGGGAAAAGAACTTGCCAATAGCATTTTGGAAGGTCCGGGGTCGGGTGGTGTTCGCGATATCTTTTTACCTTCTTGTTGGCTCCAAATGTGTCTTCCTTTTTCTCTTATATTACAGACAACAACATTTCGTGTGAATCTATCATATGTTCATCTGCTATCTCCATTTTGCTCATCTCCGTGACACTTTAATGTTTTTTTTTAACAACTGTTAGCTTCATAAGATAAAGTGGTAGTCTCCCTTTATGTAATCGAATTTAAGGAGCTGAATTCTAAGCACATCTAATTTGTTTTAGTGACCGGCTCTTATATTTTTATATAGGTCCAATAGAAAATCAAGATGTGGAAAACTTAAATCCTTAGTGCCACACGGTAGTAAAATGTCGGGCTCGTGACAATAGCACGCCAAATTTAGTATACTTTCCACATAAAACACACTAGCAGTGAGGTGGGTTAACTTAGCAGTCGATACAAGAGCAAGTACACAAAAACACAACATGACCAAAGATAAGTCCTCTTTCCCCTTACATCCTGAATCATCACCACGAATACAGATCGCATGAGGACACAATACATCGCATATCACACAACAAGCTCTGCGCAAATAATCCCGGTTTTGAGGCAATAGCTATTGCCAATAGAAGATTTATCTTGCACACAATGAATGGTCCAGGCACTCTGCTTTATTGCCAGCATCTTCCTCACCTATTAAGAACATAAATAAACAATGTGTACAATCAGCTTCCGTTTAATTAATCTTTCCATCTCCGATTCAAATTGTCGTATTTGGAACAGGGACAAAGGTGACTCGGGAAGACATACCTGCTTTGCTGAAAGTCCAACACTCCCTAAATCGTCAAGCTGAAATAAAAAACAAAAGTTATCATCAAGCTGAAATAAAATTTTGTCGAACATGTTGGGTGCACTACGAGAACAGAGGTAAACACAGAAGTCTTCTCAACCGAAACTTACGCATCGAACAACAACAGCCCAAATCATAAAAAATCAGTTCCGGACACAAAACAAAGAAGAACAAGGATGGTTTTGTACTCTCCCGAGACCCCATGGCTAACGACAACGGGTGAAGGTGAGCGAGGTTCGTACGCAGTGGGGGAAAGGGCTTTCTTCTTCTTCTTTTTCTCAAGCGACTTTCTCTCTTAAGGATGCACAAAACCAAGGCAACTAATCGTCAACAAATTTCAAGCAATAGTCAACAGCAGCGGAAGATGCAAAAGTCAAGAGCAGCGGAGCTCACCGATGGGTGGTGCTCAACCAATCACCTCAATGAAAGAAGGCAGAGGAGGAGGAGG
The DNA here is from genome assembly GCA_024500025.1 of Syzygium aromaticum. Taxonomy (NCBI): domain Eukaryota; kingdom Viridiplantae; phylum Streptophyta; class Magnoliopsida; order Myrtales; family Myrtaceae; genus Syzygium; species Syzygium aromaticum. Next base: position 15,766,887 of record CM044888.1, on the reverse strand, counting down.
AAGAGGAGAGGATGGACGGGCAACTAAGAAGACGGTCAGTGCCAGTGAATGCGGAGACGGCGACGAGGATGGCATGGCGACGCCGTCAACAGGGAGTTCAACTTCGCCTATCTTCCGGGTCCTCCGGGTAGAACCACGGCTCGATCTCTCTCCGATGACCTGTTCTTCACAGGGAGCCCTCCGACCCCGACTCCATCCCACCAATCCTCCGTCCTTTTTCCAGCAGCTGAGAGGGAGCGTCCGGCCATGCTTGTCGGCGGTGGTCGGACAACCCGGGAAGCTTTCAAGATTTCCTCCTTTTTAATTTCCACGTCAGTGACACATGCCACTCTTTTAATGGATCATATATGCCACATAGGCAAGTGACGTGGCGCTATAATACCACCGAATATTTTCTCGTTCTTCGTTTGTTCCGCTCTAACTTACGTGGGATCAACCAAATCGAAGTTTAAACGAAGCAACCTACAAATTTAAAAGAAAAAAAAAAAAAAAGAGAACAGGTAGGTCAACTTCTGCAAATTGCTATAAAATGTCAATTTGATCTATTCAGACGTAATACCTTGAACGGCAGATCTTCACCTAATGGTATCCGTCACATTGCGAATATCTCTGATCATTCAAAGCAAAAAACAAATGACAGATACAGTAATCAATTGGCATGATGTAAGTGTGGATGGAACTAGATGTACTCAAGTTGGAGATCGCAATATTAATATGCAATGCCCATGTAACATGACGGGCATGTTGGTATGACTTTTGCACTTTTATTTTAATTGATTAGCTTGAGATCTCTCCTAACCCCATCTGATCTAATGTGCAAACGTTGAATAAGGCTGAATGATTGATTGGTTGCACTTCAACGATCTTGAGCTATCATATGCTTTGATTAGCTCATTAGTGATAAGATTTAGATTTATATTACAAATATGGTCCGTGGACGAATTGTTTCTCACATTCATCGAATTTTGGGAGAGGATTGGCTCCATAACGGGCAACAATCAAAGGTTGCTTTCATCGATAGGCTTTCCAGTTTGGGAATTGGACAGGTTAAGGCCCCTGAACTTAATGCATACAAACTGCTAAAATTCCATTAAATGTGTGCAAACTGCTATGAGAGACTAGTTATACAGATTAAGGCCCCAAAGTTAACCAGTTCATGAGGCTTGAAAGAGGTTACCGTTTCATGATTGCAAATAGTTGGGCGTTTGTGCTTATGCTCCTCAACTATAGAAAAAAGGAATGAGAGAGAGAGAGAGAGAGAGAGAGAGAGAGAGAGAGAGAGAGAGAGAGAGAGAGAGAGAGAGAGAGAGAGAGAGAGAGAGAGAGAGAGCACGTTTGTGCGATGTAGAATTGGCTTATTTCGGTGTGTGATATTTTTTAGATTAATCTTCCATGTATATGATAAGGAAAGTAAATGAAGTCAGCTACGTGGATGTTTCTAAGATTTCATTTGCCAAAAAATCAAATTTTGTTTCGAGCATCGTAAATATGTAACACTGGTAGAAAACTCTATATCATGCTGATAAATTAGTGCAACTGTTAACAAACTAGTATGGGTACAGGTATGGCTAGTGATCTATTCAATTTTTTTAATTACTAGCAACTAAATCTTGGCGGAAAATAGTTATCTTTATCATAAGATACATACGTTAACCAACACTACTAGTAAAGTATGTAAGCAACTCGTAGTCTACTCGCCAAAAACACGCTCACTTGTAAAAAAGAATGATTGTTTGTAATTTACCAAAGCATTTTAACCAGGTAAATCAATTATTTCATTAGTATGTTTCTGATTGTTAAAGAAATCTTCCGGATATTATGAAGATATGACCGATACATCATATATATTCTATAAATCAATCAACTATTTGTCATGTTATGCATTTGATAGGCATTTCCCATTTTTATAGGAACTTCTGTACAAGAAACAACGGTGTCTCCAATTATAGCCCCTTTGGGCGGTAAAATGAATCTCTTTTCACCATCCCATAGTGTATGACACAAATGGATGCATTAGGGTCGGATTTGTGTCTAGAATAGGAACTTGTAACTCAGGGATACAAAAAGTAACCCAAAAAATAAAGTGATATTGCCGTCTTTTCTTTATTAAGGAGGGAAATTTGAAAATGTGTCTTTATTTTTGTTCAACTTACACTGATCTTGACAATGCGCGCATATTATACACGATTACTCTGAAGGAGAGTAAATCCTAAGCATAGAATCTTACACTTCCACATATATTATAGTGCGGTTCCATCACTGATGCTATTCTTTCAGACAAACTATCATCATCATCATCATCAAACTCTATCTTAATAGTTTTCTTCCAATCAAATTCTCACCAGAGAGAGAGAGAGAGAGAGTCGGTCAGAGATACCGTTCAACAGCCCACAGAAGACGTTGAGTAAACAAAGCTGGCGTAACATGTAAAGCCTCGCGGTCGTCGCCGGAGTTTGTACGTATTTTATATGAATTCCGAAGTCACCTTGGGGTGCATTTGAATACGCACCACTGCATGTCGTGCGCCAATTAAGATCTCATCTAATCAAACAGCTAACGAGTGCTCCAATCTCTATTCAAAGTCAACCCCACCATTTTGGGTCGGCCATACGTGGTTTGCTTTCTTGGAAATTGGCATGTTGACCCCGCATCTTTGGTGTATTTCTCAGACTGACAACCAGGTTTTTGAATCACCTTCTCTCTTTAGGGTTTGAATGCTTTACCATAATAAGTCGCTGCGGATCAGATTCTTGAGAAATCCAAGTTTTGTTCCTTGAAATTCACAGGCTCTTAAATGATTGGTCAATTTGATAAGCATATGGAATAACGTTGAATGAAATGGTAATAACACAGCTGTCCCTTTGATAAACCTAGCTGTACGTGCCAAAAAAGCTGATTCAGGATTATCATAACACAAAAAAGGGAAGCAATTCAAGTTGGGTAGTCACAAACTGGGTAAATCAAAGAGAGGCAGGGACTATTATGAGAAATTCATAAAACTCATGGATCGGTGCATAAAGTTGGCAATATTCAAATGAGTACTAACATAGAAAATGCATTAAAAGAAATCTCCATAAAGTTTCCTTGTGGGTTCCATACAGCTTGCAACGGCATCAAATGGGTTTGACTTTTATAGTTGGCCATCTTTAGACTTCCACATCTAATGTCTTTATTCCTATATAACCACGACGGTGTACCTCAACATCGCTCCCTTCAGATTTCAACGTTAGAAGAGCCACCGAAACTTTCGATAGGGAAAGGGGCAAAGGGCAAACGAAAGGAGAAGCCATGGATTATCCTCTGGATTTCAGGTGCCCCATTTCGATGGAGGTCATGGAGGATCCGGTCACCATCGCCACCGGCATGACGTACGAGCGCAAAAACATCGAGAAGTGGTTCTTCGCCTACAAGAAGAAGACCTGCCCCGCCACGATGCAAAGCGTCGAGAGCCTTGACGTCACGCCGAACCACACCCTCAAGAGGCTCATCATCGCGTGGCAAAACGAGGAGCGGCCTGGAAGCCCCACGTCGGCGGCCCGTGGATTGACCGAGAGGCACAATGAGATCGTGACCTTACTCGAGACGCTGGAGTCCTCCCCCTTCAAGGCCAACTCATTAAAGAAGCTCAAGTCAATGATCGAGACGGACGATGAGGCGAAGGCTGACTTCGTCCAATCCAATGGCATCGAGATCGTCGTCCGGATCACAACACAAGTCCTCGAGGACGGATCGGACTTCAGCATCTTCCAAGCGTGCGAAGAGGCCCTCGGCGTTTTGCACCAGCTCTCCTTGTCCGAAGAAGCGAAGACCGTAGAGACGTTATCGAAGCCCGAGCCCATGAAGTGCGTTATGGCAATGCTTCAAAGAGGGAGTGCAGAGGCGAGGATTCACGCCATCGCCATCCTCCGAAATATGGCTCAAAGCGAGATGCATTGGGCTTTTGTCCTACAAGACCAAGGCATAGATCTATTCAAGTCCTTGTTGGAACTCGTTTCGGACGAGATATGCTCGAGGGCGAGCTCATACGCCCTAGAGGTCCTTGTTGAGATGCTCTCCGCATCGAAGAAGAGCCGAGCGAGGGCGATCGAGGCCGGTGCTGTTTGTGTTCTAATAGAGCTATTGCCTGAATCGAACCGATCCAAAAGCGAGAAGACACTGGTATTGTTGAAGCTTCTATGTGAATGCGCAGAGGGGAGAACGGCCGTGGTGGATCACGGGATGGGGATTGCCGCCGTGACCAAGAAAATGCTCAATGTCTCGAACGCGGCAACGAAGCTCAGCGTGAAGATCCTGTGGCTGATCGGTAGCTTCCACCCAAGCGAGAGGGTCTTGCAGGAAATGCTGATCTGCGGGTCGGTGAAGAAGCTCTTGGCGCTCCTGCACATCGGCGGTTGGTCGTCGACGAAAGAGAAGGTCATCAAGATGTTCAAGTTGCATCGCCACTCATGGCAGCGTTGCCCTTGTTTCCCTAGTGACATGAAGGACTATTTGGGAATGGTAAATAGTGCTTGAGAGGAAAATGGAAATAATAGTCAGAAGATGAAATCAGAAACAATAATTGTATACAGTTTGCCCCTTGAAAATTATTCCCTATATAAACATTTTTCCAATGATAGTGAAGTATGTTGGAGATATAGTTGATTTCTCTTGCCTGGAAAATTGGCTTTTTTTGTGACAAGTCAGTAAAAATACATACTTGACTATGATGATCTAAGATTAATCATTAGTCCTTGGTTTTTTTTTACCGAATTGCGAAGTACTTCTCCCGACCTGTTTCTTTGCCAATTGCATCCAAAGCCCTTGTTTTAGACAAATACACATTGCAAACACTTTTGAAGATCCTGTGTGATTGTTCTTCTGCGTGATGATATCCCAGGCGAAATGCATAATGGGTGGGCCATCCAAGATGGGCCAAACCCGGCCCATGAATCATAAGGCCCACAAGGTAGTTATTTGCCTTTCACTATAAATAGGTGACCTTATTTGGAAAATGAACGCAATTTTTCATATGCAACACCTCTTTGAAAGGACGTCTTCTTTGATTTTCTTTCGGAACACAAGTGGGTACGAAAGACAATTGAAGATCGCTCTCAAGTGTGCAAAGTGGCATTTAATCTGTGGCAATACCTGAAATGTTTGTTTTGTGATATGTCTGTACGATTGATGATATAAGTTGATGATTATTGGGCACGTTTCCCGCATTGTTTGAATGCGTTTCGAATATGTTGACTGAGGAATGAATTTTCCAAACACCAGGTGATGCTTTCAGTTGCTCCGAGGGATGGGCTAGACACGCGGAAGGGACGATGAACACGAAATTTCTATGCGGAGCCTAAGGCAAGGTGGCATGGAATTTCTACTCTGGAAGTGGTTAGGCTGAGCTAAGAGATATGGCCTGACTCGCCATGCCCCAAGCCCACGCCGGGCTTAATGGGCCAAGTGTTGTGCCCAACTATATAAATATAAGCAAATGGCAAATGGCAAATGGCAAGACATGCGTTTGTCGAAATACATTCGCCGAGAGGCAAACACGAAACAGCAAAACTACAACAGGGAGGTCCTAAGCCAATTCTAAGCATTTACCTCTTACGATCGCTTAGAGCGACGGGAACGTGTGAGAATAGTGTAGGGCTTCGGGTGGCCGACATAGGGAGCCTTTGAAACGCCGTCGAGGACCCAGAAACATTTCGATGGACCAGGATTTAACGACCAGCCCGCTGGTCCCACAATTCGGAGGAGTGGGGTATCTGATCAGTCTTGTCTCAGATGTCTCTAGACCAATAGGAACTTGAGCAGCAACCAATCGGATGCCGAGGTGATTGCATTCGAGTCTAGTTTCCGCTGGTAACTCTCATGCGATGATTTCAAGTGTAGTCTCCGTAGAGCTTTATTTCTGCGACAGTATCCGGCAAATCCCCTGTATAAGCTAGCAGTCCGACCTATTCCGTTTCGGTTATCAAACCCCTACTTCCCAAAATTTTAAAATTGATCAATTAGTGCGTACTCGTGTTTTCCCACAATTGTACAATATGCTTGTTCTGCTCGGGAATTCTACTTTGTGGTTTCCATCTATGTTTTTTGGGCATAAGGACACTAGAAGTAATCTAAATTTCATACATTGCTTACTTTAGTGTCAAAAGTTTTTGCTGATTTACTTGAGTTCCAAATCGAAAAAAAAAATGATCATTTAAGGCTCTGTTCGTTTCATGGAAAATATTGTATTTTTGGAAAATGTTTTCCCGAAAATCATTTTCCTGAAAAATGTTTTCTCGGAACATAATTTTCCGGTGTTCGGCAACCAATATGAAAAAATTTCGGAAAATATTTTTTGCCAATGGTGGCGGCGATGACCAGTCGCGGCGGCGGACGAGCGGCGGCCGGCGACTGATGAGCGGCGGTCGGCGACCGGCGATGGTAGCGGCGGCGGCGGCTGGCGACTGGCGGCCGGCGACCGCGGCTGGCGGCAGTGGCGAACGACGAGTCGGCGGCCGGCGACCAAAGGGAGGAAGGAGGAGTTTGGTGGAAAATGAAGGATTTGGGGGTGGGGAAAGAAAATGTTTTCCTACGTAAAATATTTTCCGCCCCCGAACAACGAAAAACACAGAAAATATTTTCCGAAAAAATATTTTTTCTGAAACGAAGGGAGCCTAAGTGCTTCCAACGACAAATTCCAGCCAAAAATCCTGCGTGACTTTTCAAATTAATTGTTAGCTCAACATGGCTTTTTTATAAGAAGTTGGACTTTTTTATATAAGAAATTGAAGTCCAATGTGGAAGGTTTTTTGTTCACCCTGGCAAAGAAAAAAAAAATCGGCGCAGTTTTCTTTAGGGAAAACTCTCTCTCTTCCTCTCTTTGTTTGCGGAGGAAGGAACAAAGCTCTGTTTTACATGGAGAAACAGAGTTCTGTCTTAGCCTAGGGTTTCCCTTCATGACGCTTTGATTCTCGTTCACCATAGTTCAGGACAATGAAATCTGAAGCATGGACAAAGAAGGGACCCATCCTTCGAGCTGGGAGGAGAAAGAGGAGGCCTTGCAATCAACAGGAGGATGTTAACATTAGCACCTCGATTCCTTACCGAAGAGTAATCTTGATCATGATTGAAGGTTGCAATGAACGGATGGACGCGATCCTTCAGAGTGGTTCACGAGAGAACTAAGGACAGAGGGCCCGTACTGAAGTCATGGGCCCCGGCAGGTGGCAGAACTCAACCACGACTCAGTAGGCGGGTTTGTGAGCCATCGCAGGTGGAACTCGGCGGTGGAGGCGGTGTGCCCATGATAGTCTTGCCACTCTACGTAGAGCACAGTTGATCAGGGTGTACCTAGCCGGGGAGATGAAGCTGGTACTATCAGTGGCCAAGTCAGAAGGTGGATTCGTGACGACAAACGAGTCAGCAGGGCAAAATCGCCGAGTTGATGTGCTCAGAGAAAGGGAGAGAGGTGAGGGAGTGAGTGGTGGAGATGAGGAATGCAGAGAGGGAGGCGTTGAGTGAGAATTAGGGTGCAAGAATTATCCCAAAAAATCGAATTAGAGTTTCCAATTTGGGAAAATACTTGATTATTTGACTTAGGGTTTATAGTTGGGGCAAAACATGTGCATGACGTCATTCTATGGATGTATATGCTAATTAGGTACACTAGCAAGCCACGTCGATCAGAGAAATTACCACGTTAAATTTCTAGTAACTAAAATTGGAGTTGACATTTAAGTGATCTCTTTTTTTTTAAGTGGCACTAAAAAACGTTGTACAAAATGACATCAAATTAAACGACGTACAAAACTTTTGAGACTTCTAGTATCTTTATGCCTTTCTTCTTGCTTTTGTGTATCCAAGAATGGCTCTCCTTCCACATACCCACTCATACATGCATGAGATTGCATGATAATTTCCTCTTTAGGCTCCTCCCTTTTTTTTTTTCCTTTATTTCTTTCTTGGTTCTCTCTCAAAAGCTTCCTCTTGAAACTTTGTCCCCAAAGAATCAGAAAATGTCCAAGTCCCTTTATAATGCTAATTGATGTTCCCTTTCTTATTGCCCATAGCACGATAAGTGCTATAATTTTCATGCGGTGTTCACTTAAATATCATAATTTTTTTTCGATGACTTAAATGTCATAACTTATGTAGGATATTTACTTGAGTGTCACAATTTTTTTTTAATAACTTGAGTGCCATATAACTTTTCAATTGGTTATTCGAGTGCCATAACTTTTTAAAATGTTCATCACAAGTGCCATGGCATGTTGAATTTCAAGCATTTGGATGATAGTTTTTAGAAAAAGTTATGGCACTCATGTGATCAATTCAAAACTATGGCACTTAAGTGAGTGGTTCTTTCAAAGTTATGACACTCAAATAGTTAAAAAAAATTATAATACTTAAGTGAGCGCTATATGAAAGTTATAATATTTGTGTTGTCTTTATTCCACCCAAAGAAGTCCTCATATCATGCAATTGATGTTCCCTTATTTTTATTAACCAAAATGTTACCTGTATTAAAGAGATGCAGAGTCAATTTAGGGATAAAAAGAAATACACATTCGGTGGAGGTAGATAGAAGATACTGATTTCTCGAAAATTCTTTCCAAAACTAATGAGGCGGATCCCCCATTTGTGGGATGATAATCATGGAATCTCTCTCTCAAAACTCGAACCAACCCCTTTTTTCTCTCCCCTTCCAAAGTCCATCTTATTGTGACGGGAATACTAAGTCACAATGTCCATAATAGATTTTGTCTAAAAATCTAAGACCATCTAAGACCATAAAATTCTAAGTCCATCTTAGATTTTGTCCATCTTACGGGGGTAGATTTTGTCTATTTTACAATGTCCACCTTAGAGATTTTGTCACAATGTCCATCTTAGATTTTGTCCTGCCTAAGTTCATCTTATGGGGGTAGATGATGATATAAGAGATCTATCATAACAGAGCTATCCATAAAAATCTAAGACCATCTTCATGAAGACTACTTCTAGAAACTCTATAATAGATTTTGTTTATTTTACACCCAACCAAAGCCACAATAGCGTCAATTATGAGTGTCCCATTACCTAAGTCTATTTCTATAACAATGTTCATTTTGTCTATGCAATCGATGGGTGATCCAACTCAAAAGTTCACTTTAAAGAAAATTGTGACGGGATCTTATTGTCGGTCATTGGACCCATAAGGGTGTAATAAGTACTTATCAACCCCTTTTTTCTCTCCCCTTCCTTTTTTTTATGAGTGCTGAAATTTCCAACCTCTCTCGCCCCCAATTTCAATCAAATCACGCCCTTATCATTTGGTTGTCCGAGTTGATTCAAGATAAGCCAAAAAGCACATGATACCCAATAACATTCCTTGATATTAAGAGGGGGGGTGGGGGGTTGTAATTTCTAATTTTCATGAAAAATAGACCTTGGGGGAAAATTTTTAGGGGTCGATAAGTACTTATTACACCCTTATAGGTCTAATGACCGACAATAAGATCCCGTCACAATTTTCTTTAAAGTGAGCTTTTGAGTTGGATCACCCATCAAAAACATAGACAAAATGGACATTGTTATATAAATAGACTTAGGTAATAGGACACTCATAATTGACACTATTGTGGCTTTGGTTGGGTGTAAAATAGACAAAATCTATTATAGAGTTTCTAGAAGTAGTGTTCTCGAAGATGGTCTTAGATTTTTATGGATAGCTCTGTTATGATACATCTCTTATATCATCATCTACATTGTGAAATTATTGACTTGTATGTGGAGTATCATAATGATAATGATGAGAAAAGTATTGAGATAGGAGAAACTCAAATGAAACTCAAGGTCTATATTGTGTCAATATAGAAAGGGTTAAGAATGTGACTGATAATGTGGTTGTAAATGTGATTGGCCATGCTGATGATGATATGACTCAAATTGAGGCTGGTAATGAAGATTTGGCGAGGATAAGGATGCGGACGCATGTCATTTTGTGGATGTGGAATGCTTGAGACATAGGCTTTGTTAGGAAAGCATCCCTAAGTTTCTTTGGTACTAATGATAAGTGTAGATGATGAATTAGATTCGCAAGTGATGTTCCTTTGTATCAATAGAGACAATAAACTAGGCTATGACAATTAGGAGAACAAGTGAACAATATGAGTTATATCTCATGGTGACATGAAAGTAACTAACCCAAGTTATTGTTCTTGGAGGTCTCTGGTTACTTATGAAATTGAAAAGATCATTGATCCTATTTATCGCATGTGATTTCATTGGTATGAACCATTACGGCGAGGAAAAGTTTGATTCAGAGGGAGAAGAAGAGGCAATAGCTTACCCAGGCGATGATTAATAGTTGGTTTGAAAGGATGATCAGCCACATTAGGAGTAAGACACGGCCTAGACTCTTACTTGAGGTAGCAGTGGGGCATCCGTCGACAAAAAAATAACCCTAAGATGATCATCTCATGGTTGTTTGTTGGAATTTAGGATCCAATTTCAGAGACTTCTAGGATGGGTATTGCTAGTGTATTCTAATTTTCATGAAAAAGAGACCTTGGGGGAAAATTTCAGGGGTCCATAAGTACTTATTACACCCTTATAGGTCTAATGACCGACAATAAGATCTCGTCACAATTTTCTTTAAATTGAGCTTTTGAGTTGGATCACCCATCGAATACATAGACAAAATGGACATTGTTATAGAAATAGACTTAGGTAATGGGACACTCATAATTGACACTATTGTGGCTTTGGTTGGGTGTAAAATAGACAAAATCTTTTATAGAGTTTCTAGAAGTAGTATTCTCGAAGATGGTCTTAGATTTTTATGGATAGCTCTGTTATGATACATCTCTTATATCATCATCTACATTGTGAAATTATTGACTTGTATGTGGAGTATCATAATGATAATGATGAGATAAGTATTGAGATAGGAGAAACTCAAATGAAACTCAAGGTCTATATTGTGTCAATATAGAAAGGGTTAAGAATGTGACTGATAATGTGGTTGTAAATGTGATTGGCCATGCTAATGATGATATGACTCAAATTGAGGCTGGTAATGAAGATTTGGTGAGGATAAGGATGCGGACGCATGTCATTTTGTGGATGTGGAATGCTTGAGACATAGGCTTTGTTAGGAAAACATCCCTAAGTTTCTTTGGTACTAATGATAAGTGTAGATGATGAATTAGATTCGCAAGTGATGTTCCTTTGTATCAATAGAGACAATAAACTAGGCTATGACAATTAGGAGAACAAGTGAACAATATGAGTTATATCTCATGGTGACATGAAAGTAACTGACTCAAGTTACTGTTCTTGGAGGTCTCTGGTTACTTATGAAATTGAAAAGATCATTGATCCTGTTTATCGCATGTGATTTCATTGGTATGAACAATTATGGCAAGGAAAAGTTTGATTTAGAGGAAGAAGAAGAGGCAATAGCTTACCCAGGCGATGATTAATAGTTGGTTTGAAAGGATGATCAGCCACATTAGGAGTAAGACACGGCCTAGACTCTTACTTGAGATAGCAGTGGGGCATCCGTCGACAAAAAAATAACCCTAAGATGATCATCTCATGGTTGTTTGTTGGAATTTAGGATCCAATTTCAGAGACTTCTAGGATGGGTATTGCTAGTGTATTCTAGAAAAACCTTACAAAAAATATGGTACTTGGGCGGCAAAGGAAACTATCTAGAAGAGTCAACTAGATTCTCAAGTGTTCGAAGAGAAGTCAATTATGGCCGCTACAAAAAATCTTGTAAACAAAGTCTAAAGTTGGTGTATGTAAGTTGGTGGATAGCTCTATAGATATAGCCTGCATTCATTTGTGTTGTGCGTGGGATGTTGTCCTCCACCATGAGTGGGGAGCATTAAAATGAAGTCCACATCGTGTAGCTCCTCCACCAAAACCTTGTCCAACTATAGTAAAACCATTTTTATACTAGTGAAACTACCTTTCCTTATCCCATTGTTTATACCTCTTAAAACTATATACCTTGTTCCATTGTCCATTCTTTACCCAATACATACCACGCACATATACACTTGCACATCGCTAACCAAAAACTACCCAATACATACCATGCACATATACACTTGCACATCGCTAACCAAAAACTATCATCAATGTCAAAACCATACTTCCACGTAGTCTCAACTTTTCAACAAAAACATATCAAATCGGATGTTTCTATTTCTCAATCTTTCTGACTTACATCCATAAATGAGAAATCATAGATCGGATTGTTGAGTTGGAAAAATTGGATGCTATCATATAGTTTTTTTATCGACTAACTAAAGATTGTCAACCGACTCGCCGATAATTTGCACATGCTAATCATGAGTTGTCACTGATGATGGTGAGATATGCATTTGAAAATGACCATTGATGGTATAGAAAAGAGCCATTACAAGACTAGGTTCCACAGTTGAAAAATTAGGAAAACATATCAAAAAAGTTGCTGACAGGTTCTTGTCTCAATGATGTGACAGCTACAACAAACTTCATTTTAGGAAACCTGCCAATTTTAGAGGAAACGATTGTGGGGGTAATCCCGATTCTGGCAAAAGTCTCCACCTACTTTTAAATGGCTAGTGGGATCTCTTTGAAGTTCTCAAATGGTCATATTGAAGACTTCTATAAAATACGATTAGTGAAGCTTAAAAGAGGTTTGTCGCGACCTCACATCTCGTTGTAGACCACCTAGGAATTCAGCTAATAGATTATTAAGACTAAGCCTAACTCGGGCTCTCCCAAACCCTACCAATTCGCGACTTAAGATTTAAGTTCTTAACATATAAACGTTTTCATGTTTGAGTTGCTACTAATCTATTTGTAGTAGGTCAATCAAAAATCTAAATAAAACATATGGAGATATGTTTTGTTTTTATGCACCAGAGATGTTGAGTTCAACGACCTGGTTACGCTAAAGCTAATTTAATGCCCTTTCGATACCTTTTCTTTTCAAGAAAATCTTTGAACAGACAGTCTGGGTCCATTTTATTACTTATATGCTAACATGTGAGGTAACCATGAATGTTAACACCCAATAAAGAAAGCAATACATAAATTTCTAGCTTAGGAGAACAACGTACCTTTTAGTAACGCAAGCATATGTATTGTTGACTAGAAAATCACACAGACAACCCTAATATGATTTTTAATTAATAAACGATTCACTTACATATTTTTTTAGGTTTTCTCTTTACTAAAAAAAAAACTAACCGAAGTGTAATGACGTGCAAAATCTGATGTGCAATTAATTAAACCGAGCATGCAAACTATATGACATATGATTAAATGACCTAACTCTAATGACAGATGAATGATGTATTTTTGGTATTTTTCATTTAAATTCAAAATGAAGAATATGCCTAAATTAACATGCGATCTACCCTAAAAAGAAATTTTATTTATTCTAAGGCAACTTCTTTTTGGTATTTTTCATTAAAATTCGGAATTAAAAACTGCCTAAGTTAACATATAATCTATTCTAGATAAGATAATTTAATCTATCCTAAAGTGACTCATTTTTAGTGGATTTTTAAGGAAATTCGAAATCCTAAAATACTGTAAATAATCTATTGGGACTAGAATACCTTAATTTAAACTAGGAAATAAACTATCTTAAATCCTAATTTAAATTAAACAATTATCCTATCTTCTAGATATATTCAAGATTCCCTTAACAGACAAAATTTCTAATTTAACTTCTAACTAATATTTTTTGGATTTTCTTCTATTTCAAATATAAAGCAATCAAACAAAATATAGCAATTACATTCGAACAATCCATGCAATCCACAAGATTTATTTATCCTGTTAAAATTAGGAAAACTGTTTGAGCTAGCGATTATATCCACATGGTCGTGTATATCAATGGAAAGCCGACTGTTTGAATTTGGCAAGTAAATAAGATATATTATCACATCTAAATGGTTATGGATATGATAACAATTTCTCCTTAGGGTTAAGGTCAGATAGTCATTCAACTACGTTGCTAAATTAGAAAACTTCTAATATGAGATATTTTAAATATAACAAATATCTTACACATTGTCCCTAAAATATTGACAATCCACGAGATATTAACAAAATATTCAAATTATCCAAAGATAGGGAAATTAAATATTTAAAAAATATTCGAATAATGATCTTACCTAATTTGCAGTTATTTCCAATTTGAGCTTGGATTGGACTCGGGCTTGCAGATTGCGGGACGAGATGGCCAGCGACGGTGGCGCACGGCAAGGCTGAAAGGGATGATGCCTTGGTCGTGTGGACTCTCAGCTCATTGGGGGCTACGTTAGTGTTGTTGGACACGATCAAGAATCTACAAATATCAGTGAAACAAGTGCACGAATTGAGAAGTGGATGAGGAAAAGAGAGAACTTTTTCCTCAACGTATCATGGAAAGAGAACTCTTGTGGGCGTCGTTGGTCTCTGCATCGGTTCTCAAAAGAAGACCATGTGTGATTTTCTTTTCTCCACTTTGTACATCTCCCCAAGATAAGACCTCCAAGTGAATTTTTTAATCCAACTTCTGCTAAAGCTCTTTTGACCACCGCTTGGAATTTTCCTTAAACTAGCAGCTTGCTGGTTTGGGCATCGATGTTGTGATAGAGACAAAAAAAAAGGAACTAGCTGCTGTGCAGGGGCGTCGTAGAAGAGCAGTAGCAGGATGGTGGCATCACGGTGCCAGATCACGAGCAGTAGCTGATCGTCGGGTGGCGTGGCGACGGACGATCTAGGCAGCAGCGACAACAGCAAGCGGTCCGCAGGTTTGGGCTCAAATGGCAGCAGCAGGGGCCCGAGCAGTGCGGACGATAGCATTGATGGCGTCGGTGCAGAGGCTGACCAGTGCAGGTGCGAGGCAACGTGGAGTTAGGGGGAAGCATGCGCGCGACTGACTCTCTCTTGCTCTCGCTTTGGCTCTCACCTTTCTAACTCATATATATTCCAAATTCTGATCTGAAAATTATGAGAGTACCCTCATTCTTGTCCGTAGGTCCTTTTATAGGTGAGAACGAAAGCCTTTTTTTTTCGAAAGAGACCCTCTCAAGAATATCTAAAATGTATTATGCTTTGACTTCTTTCCTTTTTGCTTGTGTCCATGACACCTGAATGTAGTTCCCAATATATATCCCCACATTGACCAATTCCCCTTTCCTCTTGTTGTATTTTTCATATATTTTTTCTTTGCACAAAGATACTATGAGACAAAATTTGCTGATACTCCTCCTTTTATATATTGCCCTCTCTTTAGTGAAGAACTTGCCCTCTTTGCCTTGTTGTGACGCCCAAGATCTTTAATGAAATTTTCAAAAGAGATATTGCCAGTTACTATCCATGGATGCGGGTAGGATATTACTCCTTCCTATATTAAGAGAATATGGCCAAATATAATGAATCTCGCTTCCCTTTTGGTCTTCCATTTGGCTGAAAGTATGTATACAAAATATTGTCCTTTTGGTGGCCGAAGATCTTTTCTTGAAGTATCACATGTGCAAAATGTATCAATTTCGGTCATGGGCCAGATTATATTTCATAGGCCACAGCACACTAACTGGGCTCAAAAGCCCTACCCGCACCAATTCAACATGCTCAAAATATTCGATCCATCCAATTAGATCCATATGACGCTAGTCCAATTAATATGCAAAATGCAATTAAGCTATACGATAAATGTTCCTAAAAAAACTATATGCTACGCCATCTAATTTTAATATTTTTATTTAGGAGTTAAAAATTAATTCATAATTTGCTATGCACTGATTATTAAATGGTTAGCCAAAATTTAGGTGTCAACAAGGTTGGACACGAGAAATTTTGCAGTTGTGCTTTGCGTTGGAAATCCTTAATTTCAGCCGATATCTCTTTGCAAAGGTTTAGTATTGTAATAGCAATTAATTAAGTTACAAGTGTAAGTGCAATTGCGGTGTCCTGAAAGTGTGATTAAATGAAAGGAACAACACGTGCTGGTTATAACTTAAAGTATTGATTACTAGTGGAATCCAACTAGTGATAAGGCAGTTATTTGGAGAGTAGACGTAGATTTAGGAATAAAGTCAAATCACTATAAATCGCTATGCGATCTGTCTTTATTATTCACTATTTGCTTTATCTAATCACTATCATCACACACGCTTGTCGTAACCTACCCTCGAGGGGTTGCCCTCGGGAATAGATTTAGAGGTATTGGCCCAAAAGTCAGCTCAAACACATCTTTTGTCCACCCAATTGATCCATCAATTTCGAGCTAGTCTCTCCCAATACCATATCTCGCATGACACGAGATCAATTTTAACAACTATAAAGCCTAAGTATTTCTAGGAGTCGCCACTAGCCATTGTTGGAGGTTGCTAAGAAACCCAAATGAGAAGTAGAAGGTTCATTCATGTTTCCTACGTAACCAAAGATTCTAAGTAAAGAGACTTAATTATCCTAATACTTCTATTAGCGCCCTTTTGGTACCTAATAGTTGGTTGTTTCTTAAATGATCATGCATTTTGATTAATCACTTGATCCTAAAGGTCTCAATGCCATTGCTAGTGATCATGCAACATATTTTTACAATTTTCCATTAAGATTCTAAACTAATCCTATTTTCAACCTAGAAAAAAGAAATTAACATACAATGAATTGAAAAGCGGTGCGAGAATGAAATATCCAAGGTATTGAAAGCAAGCTGATCTACGGGCGGGAAATTAAAAAACCCGATGCAATGTCTGATAAAGAATATTACATGTCCTCGTTGTTGAGCCTTGAGACACGAGTACTTAGAAAATTGCTGTTGAAGACTAAGGCGGCCTAATTCTACCCAACTGATTAGAGCCAAGCCGAAGCTAGTTATCTAAAAATGAAGCTAAGTCTAGATTGATTTTATTTTTTTGGAATTCGAAATTGTGATTGAAACTAATCCTAAAAAATGATTAACTAAATGAAACTAGCTATTACAAAGATAAGACTAGAATGGACATGGGTCTTTTGCCACCAACCTCAGCCGCCTCCTCCATGGACCACCTCGCATGACCACCATTGGTGGTGTTGGTTTCCATTCTACCCATTCATTCATTCAACATTGAACATTCATACATGCACTCAAACAATTAAACAATTAGCCACATTCATTCATCAAGCAAGGAATGCCCGAGGTCGACCTTGGCTTCATGCATTTCAAAATCGCCCCAAGCCACCTCCTCATTAGCTAGGGTTGATTAATTTAGATTAATAATAATTGACCACTATTTGCATTCACAAAGCGATGTGCAACATCATTAATTATTTCTAAACATTCCCTTAAGCTACCCATTGAGATATGCATCGAACCTAGCACTCATTTAACGAGCACATGCATAAGGCACTAATTAAACATGCGTTCAGCAACCTCAAGACTATGTCGATGGAAGCAAACAAAGAGTGAGAGTTTTAGGAGAGAGAGAGAGAGAGAGAGAGAGAGAGAGAGAGAGAGAGAGAGAGAGAGAGAGAGAGAGAGATGGGGAAAGTAACAATCTGAAAATGTGGCTGAACTCTCTTTTTTTTTGGGGGAAAATCCTTTTTATAGTCCCCCTTGGTTTAAATCCCAACCGTTGGATTGATCCAATGGCTATAGTTGAATGCTTAACAATTAAGAAATGTCCTCATTGGTCCATCCAAAGCCACATGAATTATGAGGTGTCACAATAGATGGCTAGGATGAACTCATGATGAATGACCATGATTAATCCCTTAATCAATAAGGAATGCTCTCATTAGTTAATTTAAAGTGACATGGATTGAGGGCATTTTGGTCATTTTCACCAAAGAGGGTACTTTCGTAATTTTTCATATAGGGGGAGGCCCAAACGCCGACCAAGCTATGCTAATCCAAATGGCCGCCTTGGCTGAAACTTTCCCCGTAAAAATTTGGCCAATCAAATCGGACTAAAGAGGTCCAGTTCTTACCCCAATTTTGTTCCAAATTTTCCTGATTTTTTTTCCAATTAGGCTGAATTAATAATTTCTCAAATGATTTGAATGCAAATTGAATCAATTGGACTAACTTAAATTGATTAATTTGACACACATAATGCTTTAATTTCTCCAATTTCTATTAAAATTGCACCATGAACTAGACCAATGTACACAATTGAGATTCAATTGGTCAAATTGAAATTCAATCGATCGAACTAAATGCTAGTCTAAAATATGTTAAGTTGAATTTGGCCAATTAAGGCATTCCGTCCTTGAATTTAGCAATGTACATTCACTAATTTGGTCAAATTAAGCCAAATTACTGTGATTTTGCCAAAATTGATATTGGAATTGAGTTTCATTTAATTAGTTGTGTTCAATTTTGGCTAATTCACACTAATTATTTAGAGCCAATTGGAACCACAAATTAGGTCAAAATTGGGTGTAACAGCCCGAATTTCGACGTAATTCCTAAATCAATAAAAGTGATATTATTTCTCATTTCATTTTAGTAAGTCTCACCCAAAGCTGACCACTCTTAGGATACTAACCTATAGGAAAAGGCTAATTAGGATAATGGTACATGGACCAGGGACCCGATCGCGACTCGGGCACCGATCTCGAGAAACAGTAAGGAAATATTTTGGGTCAACGTGGGCCGATCTTAGGAAAAGTGACGGATTGGGTTTGGTCAAGGCCAACGATGTACAATCGGATCACAGGTGATTCTGCATGACCGAAAGTGCACGTGGCCAATCAGTCCCGAACTTAAACTGAACAATCACGACCTCTAGGACTAGTGATAATTTCTCATTTTCCTAATGACCAGGACCATCATGACTCGAATAACCCTAGGTCGATACGCGTAACCCCTAAACAGCCGCCCATTAGTCAGAGACTCTGAAATCGCAAATTGAGCGAGTTTTGGTCACAAAATTGGACCCGGATTTCGGTGTCGATTTCCGAAGGCTTGTGCAACTATTTTTCGCGATTCTAACACCATATTATGCTGGCCACACACATTTGGGGTTGGTATGGGCAAAAAATGGAATTTCGATTGGGACCGGAAAAATGACCATTTTGCCCATGTCCCGTTTCTAACTCCGAATTTTGGGGTTAATTTGGGAAATCATTAAAAGGATTTTCAGCTCAATTATTAGACCAAAAGACCATCTTACCCCTCGATTATTGGATAGGAACGAATCGCAACCGTTGGATCAAGGGCATTTTGGTCAAATCGCTCGAATCGGCAACACGTGGCACCACCAGCCACTATATTTGACCAAGCTTGGACCACTCTCTCTCCTCATTTCTCTCTCCCTTGGCCGGCCACCCCTCTTACTCTCCTGAAATTCTCTCTCTCTCTCTCGGCCAAGCTTCCGCCGAGCAAACCGCCGTCTACCGCAGCCAGAGTGCCGCCGTACCTTGCCGCCGCCACCATCACCACCACCCTCTCTCTCTCTCTCTCTCTCTCTCTCTCTCTCTCTCTCTCTCCTTGTTCCGATCGACAAGAGAGCCGCCAAAGGGCTGTCCGCCTCATGTTGCCGTCGAGACCGCCACCGCCGTGTTGGACCGCCGCCGCCGTTCACCCCTCACCCTCACCAACTCACCAATTTCTCCACCACCATCATCACCGTCCACCTCACCGCCGCTGTATGGTCACCGTTGTCCGTACCGCCGGTAGTCGTACACCGCCGTTGCCGCCGTCGCTGTTAGAACGCCGCCGCTGGTTTTGCTGTTCACCGGCAATCGGCCGCCCGTTCTTGTTGTCCTAGTTTAGAATTAGGTAAGTGTACCTCCTAAACCCGAATTAGGACTAATAGTTTGGTTTCTAGACTGGTTTGGGTATTATTAGTACACGTTCAATACGGGACTGAGAACCAATTGGTGAAAATGTCATCGAGGTAAATTTGGTGGATTGATAGGCTGGATTAGAGGTCGATTGGAGGCCGTGAATGGTATGAATGATGGCTGTCCATTTGGTGATTTAGGGGGCCAAAATTGATTATTTGAGAATTAATGGGCTGAATTGCGAGGATTACTCGGATTGATTGGTTTATTGATTATTGTGCTCGATTGTGATTAATTATGATATGTCATGTCACGTGCTCGTGTGGCTGAATTGTGCAGAGTGTGATTGACCAACTGATGGCTAGTATTAATAATTAAATTGTGAGTTGTGAATTAGGCCATACGATATTAATTGGCCGAGCAAGCACGCTATTTGTGAAATGGGCACTGTGCTGTAACATTGATTTGACTGAGTGTCTGTGTTTTATTGATGCTCATATTGCATTATATTGCATTTTATGGCCCCGCATTGTGTATGCCGCGAGTGAGGCATGTGACGAATTGTGTGAGAATGCATGCTTGACATGAGCATGTGATCACCTAAAATACCTTGATGTGTTTACGCGGGGTTCAGAAAAAAGTAGCTGTGTGTACGTGTGATCACATATCACCCTGATGCGTTTACGCGAGGTTGAACCCATCTTAATGCATTAAGGCAAGATGATACCCGACATGTCCGGAAGACGGCCAGCCTGATGCGTTTATGCGGGTTTATGGTCCGTGGAGATCGGTGTTGCGCCTGATGCGTTTTGACGCGAGCTAGAGACACTAGGCCGGGAGCGTTTTTACGTTGGCCACGAAGTGTTGTGATTATATGGGCCTGTTGCTTTGGCACGGGTCGGACCTGATGCGTTTAATGCCGGTCGAGCTCTAAATAATAAATTGAGCATTGAGCCAGTGGGTTGTGTGCATCAGATTGAGAATGCATAGTGTTTGATTATGTGGTAGAAACTACTAGGCATGGTATAGGACATGCCCAAGTGGATTTTTACCCTATAATCAAGACACGAACGTCAGTGAGACATTGATGCATGGACTAGTATGCAAGAATGTGAGACTCGGTGAATGGTGTGCAATTTGAACACTGGTAAGCCTGAGCATGCGTGTGACGTACGTATGAATATCGTATTTACATATGTGCCTTGGAATTATTATTAAATGATTAACCTGCAAGGTCAACCAGGTGAGTGATTTGGGCCCAAAGGCCTAGGTCTATGATGATTGTGTATTGTATTGTTATGTTTGTTGTGATATGCATGTCAGGAGGATGCATGTTAGCTTAGCCTAAGTTTAGGGGTTATACTTGCTGAAATTCGTTTCATGGTTGTGTAAACCAAACATTTCAAATCCACACCAATGAGGATGCTTAGTCTACCGCCTCTTTTTGGTATACCCACACAGATTTAGCAGTATATGAGTACGTTTCCCGCAGGAAATGGGGAAGCTTATATAAGATATCAATCGGTAGTGTTCGTGGGTGAGTATTTCTACCAGACCCAGGAGTATATTGCTTGGTGTCTTAGGGGAGCAGACGGGGAGATAGGGCAACCTCTCCGGACCTTCGATGCCTCGATCGGTCCAAATGGTTTGATGGAGTCTCAGATGGCTGATGGGGAGATTGTAGACCCTTCTCCCATGACCCATGAGCCTGTTGCCATGGATGTGTTGTTTGAGGACCCCGAGCCCATGGATAATGAGGAAGAACTTGAAGCCACGGACTAGAATCCGGAGGAGGATGGAGAGATGGAGGAGTTGGGCTCCGATGAGGAAATTGGTCAGGACGAGGATTTAGGTCTCTATCTAGACCTTGAGCTGGAACTGGATTCAGAAGATGAATGGGCCACCGCACAGGATATGGAGTCAGAGGAGTCCGAACCCAGTGGGAGCTCTTCTAAGGAGCCATAAGATGATTCCTCGGAATCCACAGATCCTGACTGGGAGCCTTAGGGTAGCCCCTAACCTGTAGTTGTAGAGAGGGCCGATACTTTTTGGCTGTGGCCCATCCTCTAGTCTAGTCTAACTCACCATAGACATTGACCCTTTTTTATTTGAGTGGCTACTGACTGTTGTTTTTCTTATATCTTTTTGTTTGTAAATGAATGTTGTAAAAAGGTTTTTAATAGTAATACAAATTGTAAGTATTTTGATGTATTGACTGTTGTTTCGCTATCCTTTGTCTCATATTGTTTTTGTCAGGGTATTGTTTATTTATTTATTACTTCCGCTTGTGCTTTATTCTCTGTTCGGGCGTTGGGTCGGCAACGCTTCCTGGGACGTCGCACCTAAATCGATCAGGGTAGGGATGTTGCATGCCGTGGGGTTCGGGACGTGACATTGGGCGTTGAGTGGGAATTTCAAAAATTGGGTTAACAGTTGGATGAGTTATGACTTATAGATCAAATGTCGTAAAGGAAATTATCTAAAAAAATACAACTAGAAATGAACTAATTTTGATTTTGGCCGATTAGTCATTGAAATTCCCAATTTTGGGAAAAGTCTATTTTTGATTAATTTTTTAAAATTGACAATGCATAAGTTAAATTAAGGTAAAAAAAGGAGTTGATTTGATGATTTTTCTATTTTTCTTTTAAATTTGACCTATGGTTGACTTTAGAGATTAACCAAAAAGTCAACTCTTTAATTCTTTTATGGATTATTGGTGAAATCAATGTCTTGATTTAAACAAAACGCATAGAACTTGGAATTTGCTGAAAAAAACACTAGGACTACTCTTTTCTATCAGAAACGGGCCCTTTCGCAATCAATGACACATAATCTCGAGTTTTTACCATTATATGATGCGTCGGCTAAAAATCAGGTGTCAACAAAGTTAATTTACATTATATATCATCTCGCTTACTGATTATTGTAATATATTATGCGAAAGTTTTACAATATCTTCATTCAACTTATTCAACTCCTCTTTCAAGGTTGTATTATTAGCCTCAACATGCTTGAAACTAGGGCTAACTTTGAGACTATTAGTAGGAACCCCTAATCAGAGGGTTGCTCACAAACAAAGTTAGTAAGTGATCTTTAGTTTGTGGATCTTGGTGGGTACCAAACAAGTTACCATGATTCAAATGAGGAAGAATCTTCATTTAGGTTTAGATAGTTAGGATGAAAAGGAGGAAGACATTGTCCTTTCGGGGGAGAAGTAGATTCCCATCAGATGATCCAAATTCTAAAAATCCAATGTTTGCTATTAGCATGACATTTGATGATGTATCTAAGTTCAAAAAAGTAATTTTTAGGTATTTAGTGGCTGAGTAGAAGGCAACTAAATACACCAAAGCATACTACTAGATTTGTAAGAAGTAGATGTGTGCATACCAGCTATAGCCGGATGATCTATGTTGCTCTTGACAAAAAAATTAGGTTATTTCATTTTAAAAGTAAAAGGATGAGCACATGTGCAATTTACTTTTGAGAATGAAAGAGTGACTGGGGCATACTTAGTTAAGCACTTCATAGCTCTCATTTTTGCAATGCCTAGATCAGTGCACCTGAGTTTACGAGACTAGTTAGAGAACAGCTGAGGGTGAATGTTGCTATGAGTCAATGCAGGAGAACAAGGCTAAGATTCTTGAAGATGCCATAAAACAATTATGAGAAGGAGTTTACACATATTTGGGAGTATCTAGAGGAGCCCAACACTACAAGCCCTACGAGCAATATTGGAATGAAAGTTGAAAGGCTATAGCCAAATTCCCCGGCATTATTAAATATGGTCACATCTTCTTTAATGTTTGCAAGAAAGCATTTCTGGTAGGATATAGGAAGATCATTGGACTTGATAGATCTTACTTGAGGGGCTTGATCAATGGGGAGGTATTGCGTGTTGTTGGGGGGGATACCACCAACCAAATTTATCTAAAGTGGTAAGATATGAGAATGAGGACACGTGGAGTTGGTTCATCAACTTATTGAAGTTAGACCTAGTTGGGCTTTGATAAGTGACCAACAACAAGTACGCAATGATCCATTACTACTCATCTTGAAATTCTCTATCACTGGGCAATGCTTATCAATTTTAATGTTCTCTTTTGTATTTCTCAAGGTGTTTTTTTTCAATAGTTGAATTTTTACTAAGTGCAAAACACACTATCTATGCAAGGCACATATATGCCAATTGGGGCCAGAAGTATAAGGGTAAATAATTGGTGAAACAAATTTGGAAATATGCCAAGTAAACTAATGTAGCGGACTTTGAGGTGCATGGACAGAGGTTGAAAGAAATGACTCCACAATGTCATGGTGATCTGCTTTAGACTGAGCCATAACACTGGTGCAAAGTCTTCTTTAACACCAATATAAAATGTGAGGTTGTGTGGAAGCTAGGTGCAAGTCCACTGCGAGTATGCTGGAGGAGATTAGACTTGTGGTTATGACTAGAATGCACAGTAAGAAGGATGCATGTGCTGGGTAGACAAGAAATTATGTAAAAATTACTTTAGAATATAACTGTTGGCAAGTATTTCCATTTGATTTGGAATGGAGATCAAGGATATAAGATTATTGAAGATGGTGACATATATGTTGTTGACTTAAATTTGAAAACCTGTTATTGTAGAGCTTGGGAAGTTAATGAAATTTCATATTGCTTTCCATTTGTGCAATGTGCCACAAGCAAAATGATTTAGGTGGTTACCTAACTAGGTGCTTTAAAAAGGATAAGTATCTAAGGGCTTATCAATTCATGATGCCTACAGTTAGAGGTGAGAAATTTTAGAAGAAAATCAACAAAGATGTTCCCTTACCCCCACCTATCAAGAAGATGCTTTGAATGATTGAAGAAAAAAATGAACAAAAGAAAGCAAGTAATTGAGCTTATAAGAGGTGAGAGAATGACTAAAAAAGGAAGGCAAATGATTTGTTTTAGCTGTAATAGAGTTGGACATGATAGGAAGGTATGTCCTCTCAAAGGCTATTCTTCATATAACTAATCATGTTGATACTGGGTTTTGTCTTCAAATGTTGTTAATTAATGCTTGCTATGTGCTTCTTAGGCCAGTCTATATACATCCAATGCTCAGGCCAATGCACCTAGATCTTGGCCTAAAAAAAGACGAGTAAGTTATATGGTATACAATATTTGTATTTCAAGGTTCAAAATTCATGATAGTACATATAATCTTAGGCAAATTCAGCTCAAGCTCAGACCAGTATAGGTGAGGCCAGTGCAACTCAGGTCAATTCCATTGGATCAATGCCCAAAAACAAAAAAAGTTGCGGTTGAACCATGTATAGTAATTGTTATATTTAAAGGTTCTGATTTAATGATAATAAATGCGGATTCAACTAAAGCTAAGGCAAGGACAAATGTAGTTGAAGGAGGATCCATTAGCCAAGTCAATGCTTTTGTAGGAGAAAATATTCAATGGTTAGCAACCATCATGTCATCTGCCTATGTGGCGCGTGTGAACTTAGTTGGCTCCACTCAATTGGAGACACATGGCGCTGAGTTGGACTTGCTAAAAACGAAGAAGGTTTTCTTTTCTCTGTCCAGCAAAAAAGGAGGGACTTGCGGAAAATTAAAATCCCGCTTAAAATACTCTCTCTCTCCTCTTTTCAATTTGCAAGGCTTCTTTGCTTGCTTTCGTGGGGAAGAAGACACACACACACACTCTCTCTTTCTCCACCACCTCTGCCTCTGCTTGTCCCAAGAGCCTCGCCGTCGCTTTGAGCTCAAATCTGTGCACAAGTGGGAGAGCCCGGTGTCGCTCTGAGCTCAGATCTGTGCCTGGCACGTTGCCTCCCCCAAGAGCCCCTCCGCCGCGGCTGTTGGATGTCGAGGCCCTGTGCCTCCGCCTTTGCCGAGCTCAAATTTGCGCCCAAGAGGGAGAGCTCCGCGTCACTCGGAGCTTAGATTTGCACCTGGCTTGTCGCCTCCCCCAAGAGCCCCACCATCGGGGTTGCTGGATCTCGAGCCCCTGCGCCTACGCCTTCGCCTTCGCCGAGCTCAGTTCTGTGCCCAAGAGGGGGATCCCCACGTTGCTTATACTCAGATTGTGTCTGGATTATATTATAGAAAAAGTTTATTTCGTACAATTTAGTCCTGCTTTCATACTAAGATTCTTTTCATTGCAGGGGATGGAAGGCTTTGGTGGAAGATTTTTGCCGTAGCACAGACGACGTTGCTGGTATTAATTTACTGCACAAACATTCTTGTTCTTTATCTTGAGTCCCCCATATGTTGAGTTTTCTTTACAGTGTGCTTGAATTCTTTTTGTAGATCCTCACAAAGTCGGAGACGGAACATCTTCCATCAAGAACGTCAGGAAACCGGGACAATTCATTGAGGCCGGTCCAATTGTTAACAGGAACCGAAGGCCGAATGTGAACCAACACAAGAGCATTGTGAAGCCCACTATGAAGTTTGAGGTTAGTAGAAAAGCCAAATTTAATATTCCCAGTATCCTTCCAATTAAAAGAACTGACTTGTTCATTTGGTTTCAATCAGAGGATGAAGGGCTGGGATGAAGTTGTGGTGGACATGAAGTTTCAAGCCACCAAGAGGAAGATGCAAGAACTTTATCAAAGAGCATAAACGGGTTAGTTGATTGATTTCGTAGTATAGACAGCTGTTGTTTCATAAACCTAACGCATGGCAGGCCATAACTCTATTATTCCTTCTCGACAGACAGGAGGCGGCGGATGGTGCAAGAATTGGATCCACATGATCTCCCAAAGATGACAACAAGTCATAAGGCTTCGCACGCCAAAATCGCAAGAGGTAGTCGGCGGAGGGTGATTTCGCTGAGCTGGGTCTCATGCGTTTGAAGACGAAAAGCCCCATGCCAACAATTTTGCCACGAAGAAATCGATGTTTCTGGACTTGGGATCAAGCAAGAGTCGCATTGTTCATACTCATCCTCTTACATGTAGACAATAAAAGACAACTGAATATTGATCATTAGCGTCGTAGTTTAGGAGGTGATGTTGATGAATTCTTTGTCAAAAATTGTACATTGCAACCTGTCATCAATCAATACCTCAATTTTTTGAGCCATGTGGATCCTAACACAGTTTCTTCCCCGTATTGCATTTACTTTGGACCATGTAATACTTAATTGCTTCTGTGGCCATAAGAAATGGGTCACTAAAACAAATTAGATGTGCTTAGAATTCAGCTCCTTAAATTCGATTACATAAAGGGAGACTACCACTTTATCTTATGAAGCTAACAGTTGTTAAAAAAAAACATTAAAATGCCACGGAGATGAGCAAAATGGAGATAGCAGATGAACATATGATAGATTCACACGAAATGTTGTTGTCTGTAACATAAGAGAAAAAGCAAGACACATTTGGAACCAACAAGAAGGAAAAAAGATATCGCGAACACCACCCGACCCCGGACCTTCCAAAATGCTATTGGCAAGTTCTTTTCCCTACCGGTCCAATAGCCCCCTGATAATATGGCAGACACGTAATAACGCAATAACGAACACTCATGCATCCATTACACTTCCGCTGCTAACTCTCACATGTCATCTCGTATTTCCTCCTCCTCATCTTCGTACTTAGTGAAGATACCGAGTCTCAGAGAGGGACGCAATCGAACGTAGGCCTAGAAGTTGTCGAGGTTGAGAGAGATGGCGTAGCCGTAGGTAGACATCACTAGGGTTCCCCAAACCAACGTGAGCGGAGACCTTGTGCTCAATTGTTGCGTCGGCAACCGCGGGGAATTTGGTGCATGAGAAAGAAAGAGAGAGAGGAGCCAGCCGATGAATCATAAATCGTAGCCGCTGATGGAGCTCCTGTGGCGGAGGTGGAGATGGAGGCGGAGGCACAAGCACAGGGGCTCGGGATCTAGTAGCCGTGACGGAGGGGCTCTTGGGAGAGGCGACGTGCCAAGCGCAGATCTGAGCTTGGAGTGACGTGGGGCTGTCCCTCTTAAGCATAGATCTAAGCTCGACGGAGGCGCAAGGGCTCGGGATCCAACAACCCCGATGGAGGGGGTCTTGGGAGAGGCTGTTGAGGAAAACTCCTAATGAATTTTGAAGTTGACAAAACTCTCCATGTGTAACTTGTGAATCTGACATACATTTCTTTTCAGGTTAATGTATTCTGGAAGTTCAGAAGGAATTATCAGACTTTACAAATTTTCAGAACTAAAAGTTCAGACGTAGACACTGAAATTTTTCAGACGCTGAAGTTTTGCAGATGCAGACACTGAAATCCTTCAGACATAGAAGTTATTCAGATACAGAAGTTATGCAGACACAGATGTTGAAGTTTTTCAGACGCAGAAGCAAAACTCATTCAAACTAAAACATAACAATTAGTGATCTGGTATGGATTTCACAGAAGGAAAGTTTTGATTGATTGACAATCAAATATTATGACAAGAATGCATTACAACGGATAAAACTTAGCTTATGGAAACCAAGATTTTGATTGTATGGGCTACCAGAATCAGAGGAATTCAGATTTTGTCAATCAACGGCTACTCAATCCTTTTTATACAAATCTGTCCAAGGGTGAATATTGAAAGATGATTCTTTGAAGACTGTCCAACGGCTAGTTTGGTAGTGGAGGAGTATAAAAGGAGATCAATGAGAAGCAGAAGAAAAAGAAAGAAATTGAGAATCAACAAGTCCAAAGTCTAAGCATATTTCGATCCTTTCTTTTGTCTTTCTTGTGCTGAATATTAAGATCTTGAGGGACATTTTGTAAGAGTGATTGTGTGAGATAGAGAGTTTTATCATACTCTATCTCACACAAAAGTGTTGTCACTCAGAATCTGTATTTCCTTTTGATTACATAGTGAAATTCAACCAGTAGGCTATCAGCGTGGGAGAGTGGACGTAGACTTATCTAAAGCCGAACCACTATAAACTTGTGTGCAGTTTTTCTATTCCTCATTTATTACTTTGCACACTACACTCCAAGAGCACTATCTACTTAATCTGTTTTGAATTTGAATTTTATTCAAATTACACTGTGATCTTTCAATTCCGCTTAAATTTACAAAAATTGGTTAAGATCACCTATTCATCCCCTCTAGGTAATCCCTGCTAGCCACATCAATTGGTATCAAAGCAGGTTGCTCGTGCATTGAAGTGTTTTACTTCTGAGCTAACGATCTATATAGCCAACTTTGGTGCTCCAAGTCTCATTAAAGGTCAAAGTAACAATAGACCATCATATTTCGATGGCAAGGAATACAGCATCTGGAAGAATAAGATGAGGGCATTCATAAAGTCAATTGATCACATGCAATGAGATGTCATCATCAGATGAGTTAAACCAAAAATTTCTGACTCAAAAGAAAAGACAAAAGGAAGCATGCCAGCAGATCCTCTATTATCTCAAACTGAGATTTCACAAAGAGAAATCTTAGATTCCAAAGTAATTTATTCTCTTTATTGTGCTTTAACACCTGTTGAATATAAAAAAAAATTACTTCTTGTGAATCAACTAAGGGGATTTGGGATACTCTCTACATCACCTATGAAGGAACAGATTGAGCCAAAGAAACTTAAGTCAATCTATTGCTTGGCCAATATGAATCCTTCAGAATAAAGCCTGAAGAATAAGTTGTTGATATGTATAACAGATTTACTGACATAGTAAATGGTCTTGCATATCAAGGACAACCTGTCCCAGATGCGATGAAAGTTAACAAACTTTTGAGAAGACTGACACAACCATGGGATAATATCAAAACATCTATTCGAGAGACTCAAAGGATCATGCCTCTGTCAGTGAATGAGCTAATCGGAACTCTTTAGTCATATGAGACTGAAAAACTAAATGAGGAAAATGAATCCAAAGGTAAGAAGTCAATTGTATTAAAATCTAATATTGATTCTGATGATGCAAATTCTGAAGATGAAAATGTTGACGATGAAGAACTGGCTCTCTACATAAAGAAGTACAAGAAGATGAAAATCAGAGAAAGAAATCTCAAATGAAAGAAGCTTTTTGAGAAAAAGAAGCCTTTCGATGAAACAGAAAAGTTAAAGAAAATAATATGCTTTCACTATGGAAAACGTGGACATATCAAGCCAAATTGTCCACTTCTGAAAAAGAAGACCACATTTGAGAAAGCAAAGAAAGCCTTGAAAGCTGAAACCTGGAGTGATATAGAATGTGAAGACAGTGATGAAGATATCTCAAACTTCTGTCTAATCGCTAAGTTAGATTCAGATTCAGGCTCAGAAGATAAAGTTGAGATTGAGGTTACAACAAAGAGAAAAAGGAAGTGGTACCTGGACAGTGGATGTTCTAGACATATGACTGGAGATCCAAGCATATTTGCTAAACTACAAAGCCTGAATGGTGGAAAGGTTTCTTTTGGAAGAAATAACAAAGGAAAAATAGTTGACAAAGAAACTGTTGAAATTGGAAGACTCAAGATCAATGACATGTCATTGGTAAAAGGACTCACCTACAACTTGATAAGCATAAGCTAACTATGTGATTTAGGATTCAGAATCAACTTTCAAGAAGATACATGCTCATGGACAAGTAAAAATTATTCTCAAACATTCACTGGAAGAAGACACGGCAATATTTATCTTCTAGATATCAATCTAGACTCTACTCATTACTTGATCTCAATCAAAGAGGATGAAAATCTATAGCACAGAAGATTAGGGCATATCAATATGAAACAAATCTCAAAAATCTCAAATAAGAAATTGGTTCGAGGTTTGCCAGATTTGAAATACAAGAAAACAGAATTATGCAATGCTTGTAGTCTGGGAAAACAAGTAAGAAGCTCTTTTAAATCTATACATTATGTTTCCATTAATTGTGCTTTGCAGCTTCTTCATATGGATCTTTTTGGTCCAACTAAAACACAAAGTATTTGTGGTAAGAAATTTTGTTTAATCATTGTTGATGACTTCACTAGATTTACATGAGTGTTCTTTCTTGCTCATAAAAATGAAGTATTTTCATATTTCTCAAAATTTGCAAAAAAAAGTTCAAAATGAAAAGGGTTATACTATTTCCTGCATTAAAACTGATCATTGGGGAGAATTTGATAATCAAAGTTTTTCAGATTTTTGTGAGGAAAATAGCTTTTAACACAATTTTTCTACTCCCTATACACTAGAACAAAATAGTGTTGTGGAAAGGAAAAATCGTTCTCTGCAAGAAATTGCAAGAACACTGTTAAATGAAAGCAAGATTCCCTCTCAGTTTTGGGCAGATGCAGTTTTTACAGCTTGTTATATCATAAACAGAGCATTTCTCAAACCCATTCTTGAGAAAACCCCTTATGAGCTTTATAAAGGTAGAAAGCCCAACATTTTATACTTTCATGTGTTTGGTTATAAATGTTTTATTGTTAAAAATCCCAATGACCACTCTGGAAAGTTTGATGAGAAAGCAGATGGAGGATTTCTCCTTGGATATTCTACTACAAGTAAAACATACGGGGTCTTCAACAAGAATTCTCAGACTGTAAAAGAAACAATGAATGTAAGGTTTGATAAAAATATTCAGACTCACAAAAATAAATCTGAATTATCTGAAGTTCAACAAGAATATCCAAATATCGTTGAACCTATAGAAGAAGGGAAAGAAGAAACAATCCAGACTCAATCAGAACCTTCAGAGCCTAATGATATTCAGAAGGAAAGATTTGAAAGAAACTAAAAACATAAATCCAGTCATCCAAAGAACCTCATCATTTGAGAAATAGAAGATGGTATCAAGATTAGATCTAAACACGAAGAGAACATCAACAGCTTTGCGTTGATATCAGAAATTGAACCAAAAGAAATTGGTGAAGCATTATCGATGAAAGCTGGATCGAAATTATGCAGGAGGAATTTCAGCAGTTCAGAATCAATAAAGTATGAGAACTTGTACCAAGACCCAAAAATCATCAAGTAATTGGAACAAAATGGGTATTCAGAAACAAACTAGATGACAAAGGAAAAGTCACAAGAAACAAAGCAAGACTGGTTGCAAAAGGCTATTCCCAAGAAGAATGCATTGACTATGATGAAACCTATGCACCAGTTGCCAGGTTAGAAGCCATTAGGCTGCTATTAGCTTATGCTTGTTTCCATAACTTTAAATTGTTTCAGATGGACGTGAAAAATGCTTTCCTAAATGGATATATCAAAGAAGAAGTATATGTGGAACAACCACCTGGTTTTGAAGAACCAAGGAAGATTGATTATGTCTATAGACTCAAAAAGGCCATTTATGGTCTCAAACAAGCACCTCGTGCTTGGTATGAGAGGTTGAGTAATTTCATTTTGCAAAATGACTTTACAAAAGGTAAGGTTGATACAATCTTGTTTATTAAGAGACAAGGTAAGGATTTTTTACTCGTTTAAATTTATGTTGATGATATCATTTTTGGATTGTCTAACGAGCTACTTTGCAAAGAATTCTCAAAGAATATGCAGAATGAATTCGAGATGAGTATGATGGGCGAATTGACATTCTTTCTTGGCCTACAAGTGAAACAAACCAAAGTTGGTATATTCATTTGCCAAGAGAAGTATGCAAAGGAGATTGTCAAGAAGTTTGGAGTGCAGAATTGCAAGAAAACAGATATTTCAATGTTTCACACATCCAAACTGGATAAAGATGAAAATGATAAAAAGGTTGATCAGAAGGTATATAGAAGCATGATAGGATCATTATTATATCTTACTGCATCTAGACTTGATATATTGTTTAGTGTTTGTATGTGTGCAAGATTTCAATCTGACCCAAGAGAATCACATCTTTCTGCAGTCAAGCGAATAATTAAATACATTAGAACTTATCCAATATTAGGTCTTTAGTATTCCAAAGGTTCAGATTTTACTCTTACTGGTTATTCTGATGCTGATTTAGCTAGATGTAAAGTGGACAAGAAAAGTACTACAGGAACATGCTAACTACTTGGAAATATGTTGGTGTTCCGGTACTCAAAGAAACAAAACATAGTTGCACTTTCTACAACAGAAGCAGAATATGTGACTTTGGGAAGTTATTGTACACAGATTTTGTGACTGAAGCAGCAGTTACGAGACTTTGCTATTGAAGATTCAAGTATTGCAATCAAATGTGACAACATAAGTGTTATCAATTTGACCAGGAACCCAATTCTTCATTCTCGTGCCAAGCACATTAAAATCAAGCATCACTTTATTAGAGACCATGTTCATACTGGTGATGTGAATATTCAATTCATTGATTCTAAGAATCAATTAGCTGACATATTCATAAAACCTCTTGATAAATCTTCATTTGAGTATATTAGAAATAAATTGTGCATTACTTATCTATTTTCTTGAAGTGTCTATTAGACATGAATTATTCAGACTCAAATGTTATCATCTGTATATTGAATTCAAACTCAAAAAACAAGTACGTTCTTACTTCAAATTTTGGTGGGAATATTTTTTGTATTTCTCGCAGGATTTTTTTTCGTATTTGTCACTTTTGAAAAGCAAATCATGTAAATATTCCAATCTATCTGCTTGATCGATT
The DNA here is from genome assembly GCA_024500025.1 of Syzygium aromaticum. NCBI lineage: Eukaryota > Viridiplantae > Streptophyta > Magnoliopsida > Myrtales > Myrtaceae > Syzygium > Syzygium aromaticum. The sequence continues at coordinate 15,733,650 of CM044888.1, read as the reverse complement.
GCGTTTAACATATATATATATTTTTTAATACGATCGCATCAGTATTTTATTTCCAAAAACTGTCCTTCTTCCTTTATAAAACCTTATCGGTATAACTCCCTGTCACTCTCGACCATCTCAACGCTTCAGCGACTACTTTCTCTCCTTCTCCAAGATCAAAACTTTTTGCTCCAGACCAGATCAAAATGCCTTTCAAGATACGATCTACCCGTATTCTCAACCGAGAATCAAAGTCTTCAGCACCACCAGAGTACATGGAAATTTCAGATACAAAGTCTGATCAACAGAGCCCTTCGGAAATGACTCAATAGGAACATCAGCCTTCGTCTACACCAAAACCCACCGGTAAATCAAACTTTCGTTTCAAAAACATCAAACTGGTATGGAAATCATACGAACGGTTAAAACGCAGCAATGCTTCAGCATCTGCTCTCCGTGCATGTCTGAAAGACAATGGTTTTCTCACCGAGGCAAGTCTCATCCAAAGCTATTCTCAGTCTTGCTCAAGAACTGATCATGAACAGGTTAGTTCTACTCCCAATGAGACTTCTTCTTGAAAGGGTAAAGAGAAAGTCGAGGAACCATCAACCCCCTCTGTCAAGAAATCAATTCATATTAGCTCCAAAACTATCGGTGCATCAAAATTCGTGATTCTTGATGATGATGCTAAGTTCTTTGAGAATTTTGCTATAAGAGTAGGAATTGCATCTGGTATGCCAAGTAATGGTAGTTTATTCAGAAGTACAGAGCACAACGTCTTTTATCGATTGCTGCTTGCATGAGGGGTTATGAACCATCGGACTGTTGATTTTGCATATCTTGACAAAGCTGGCATCTCTGTGCAACATTTGTTTGAAAGATTGGGGATTTTTTAATATTGTCTGCAGTTTGCCAATATATATGCTAAATTGACTGCATATTTCTACTCCAACCTCTCTATTTTGTCACCAAACTGGCTTCAGTTTACTGTCAGTGATAAAAAATATGACTTGAAAGCTGAGGAACTGGCTTTGATTATTGGAACTAGCAATTCCAAGTTTACTCCATTGGAAGTAAGCCTAAAAGATGCTTCAAAAGCAGCTTTAGAAAATCAGAGTTTTGGTCAAAGCTCAAAACGTCATATTTCATATTTTGATTTGACCAGAAGAACAGTGATCTTGCATAAGATCATCATCAACTACTTGAAGCCCAAAGCTGCTTCGAAAACTAACTTGTCCAAATCAAAAACCAAGCTTATTTGGGCTATTCTTAATGGAAAGTCATTTTCTCTTCCACATATCATCATATTCCAAATGTACAGGGCACTCCAAAAGGATAAGGGACAGCTTCCATATGGTGCACTCATCTCTCGCATCTTTCTGTATTTAAATATATATGTTCCTAATGAGTTGCGCAAAACTGCTGTACCTTGTATGACTGTTAGCGAAAAGATGCTTCAAAAGATGAAGAGTTTTGATGATATACGGGAAAGAATAAGCAAAGCTAAGGGTAAAGGTGCTCAGCTCTCAAAAGCTAAATCTACTGGGAAAAAGAATGACAAAGAAAAAATGGAAAAGAAAAGAACAGAACCAGAAAGAAAGCAGACTATTTCTACTAGCCCACTCAAAGTATATAGAAAGAAAAGACGAATTCTTCTTCAAGATGAAGATGATGAACACCTTGCAACAGGACAACATGATGATCCATAACATGTTTTTGAGCCTACTTCAAAAGTTTCAGAACTAGCAACTGGGGACTCACATTTGAATCAGCAGGATGATCTCTCACAGAGGACAGATGTAAGTCAATCTCCACTTGAACCCAAAGAAACTTTAAGAGACACTACTGCTGCAGAACATGCAGATATTCAGGGGGAGATTCCTACAGAAACAGAGGATCATTTCGAACAGCCTGCACTAGAAAACGTCTCGAGCTAGACTTCTGAGAACATGACCACTATGTCTCTTCTGCTGGAAATTAAGCAAAAGCAAGCTACACTTGAAAACAATGTGAAGAATCTTCACAAAATTGTTGAGGAAAACAACCAGACTCAACATCTTCAGGCAAAGAAAAACAAGGCAAAATTAAGGGAGGCCGTTGGTCAATGCTCTACAAAGATAGATGAAGCTGTTTCCATTCTGGACAACTTTAAACTTATTCAAACCCCTTCCAAGAAATGACTGGCTTTTTCATTCCCTCTTTCTAAAGTCATTTTGAATTTGTATTCATAACATTTGCTTCTGATACATTGCTTGAATGGTCTATATCAGTTCTTTATTCTGATCATTAATCTTTTTGTTGATGACAAAAAGAGGGATAAATTATGTAGATAATGTCATACTAACACTTTGATTTGCAGGTTATACAGGTTATACTCAAAGCAAGAAAAAGAGAAATACCCATATCTTACAAATTTGCGCATTTATATTTGTATTTCTTGCACTTAAAATAATTATTCCTTTCATTTTTAATTGATATTAATTGAATCTGCATTGAAGTTTTGTCACCATAAAAAAAATGGGAGATTGTTGAGGAAAACTCCTAATAAATTTTGAAGCTGACAAAACTCTCCATGTGTAACTTGTGAATCTGACATACATTTCTTTCCAAGTTAATGTATTCTGGAAGTTCAGAAGGAATTATCAGACTTTACAAGTTTTCAGAACTAAAAGTTCAGACGCAGACGCTGAAATTTTTTAGATGCTGAAGTTTTGCAAACGCAGATGCTGAAATTCTACAGACGCAGACGTTGAAATTCTTCAGATACATAAGTTATGCAGACACAGACGCTGAAGTTTTTCAGTCGCAGAAACAAAACTCATTCAGACTAAAACATAACAGCTAATAATCTGATATGGATTTCACAGAAAGAAAGTTTTGATTGATTGACAATTAAATATTATGACAAGAATGCATTACAACGGATAAAACTCTACTTATGGAAGCCAAGATTCTGATTATATGGGCAACCAGAATCAGCGGGATTCAGATTTTGTCAACCAATGGCTACTTAATCCTTTTTATACAAATATGTCCGATAATGAATATTGGAAGATGATCATCTGAAGATTGTCCAACGGCTAGTTTGGTAGTATAGGAGTATAAAAGGAGATCAATGAGGAGCAAAAGGAAAAGAACGAAATTGAGAATCAACAAGTCCAAAGTCTGAGCATATTTCGATTCTTTCTCTTATCTTTCTTGTGCTGAATATTAAGATCTTGAGGGACATTTTGTAAGAGTGATTGTGTGAGATAGAGAGTCCTATCATACATAAAAGTGTCGTCACTCAGAATTTGTATTTTCTCTTGATTACATAGTGAAATCCAACCAATAGGCTGTCAGCGTAGGAGAGTAGACATAGGCTTATCTAAAGCCGAATTATTATAAACTTGTGTGCATTTTTTCTATCATTCATCTATTACTTTGCACATTGCACTCCAAGAGCACTGTCTACTTAATCTATTTTGAATTTGAATTTTGTTCAGATTAAACTGTGATCTTTCAATTCCACTTAAATTTACAAAAATTGGTTAAGATCACATATTCACCCCTTCTAGGTGATCCATGCTAGCCACATCAAAGGTGATGTGCCAAGCGCAGGCCTGAGCTTAGAACGACGTGGGGCTCTCCCTCTTGGGCGCAAATTTGAGCTTGGTGAAGGCAGAGGGGCTCGGGATCCAGTAGCCACAACGGAGGGGCTCGGGATCCAGTAGCCACGATGGAGGGGCTCTTGGGGGAGGCAACGTGCCAGGCACAGATATGAGCTCGAAGAGACGCAGGGTTCTCCCTCTTATGTGTAGATCTGAGCTCGAAGTGATAGCGAGGCTCTTGGGACAGGCGGAGGCGGAGGCGGTGGAGAAAGAGAGAGTGAGAGTGTGTGTGTCTTCTTCCCCACAAGAGCAGGTAAAGAAGCCTTGCAAATTGAAAAGAGAAGAGAGAGAGTGTTTTAAGCGGGATTTTAATTTTCCGTCAGTCCCTCCTTTTCTGCCAGATAGAGAAAAGAAAACTTTTTTTCCTTTTTCTGTAAGTCCAACTCAATGTCATGCGTCTCCAGTTAAGTGGAGCCAACTAAGCTCACGCGCGCCATGTAGGCGGATGACATAATGGTTGCTAACCACCGAATATTCTTTTTTTGTAGAGACTAGTGGAGTTGTAGGAGGATGTAGTGGTCAGGTCAAAGCTTTTAGTTAGGCTAATGCATACCTAAAAGGATCTCGTGGCTAGGTCAATGCTTTTGCTCAGGTCACTATTGATTAAAGAAAAGGAAGTCGTCATGTTCAAGTTAGTGTAAGTGCCTAGGAGAGACCTTACAAATCTAGGTATTTTTTACCCTAATCCACATGCATTCATGTGTTGTCATTTGATTCACATGTAAAATGCTTTTTTCACTTTAAGACAGCTACAATTGAAAAAAAAAAAAAAAAGATACAAGGATAATCACTGCCAAAGAAGAAGAAATTGGTAGGGATGGGTTTTACATAAACCTTAGGATAAACCTTTAAATTTTGAATGGAAGTAATTTTAAAATTTTGTGATAGAAACTCACCGTCTTTTTGAGCTAAACACATTTTCGTTCTTTTGTAGCCTGGAACAACTAGTGCAAGATTTTTGAGCGGGCCAAGCAAAGGAGTAGTTTCAAGAGCTTCAAAGGTAAAGGCACAACCCCAGGCCAACGCATACTTAGTCCTTTCAACTCTTGGTCAGCACACGAACTCAATTATTAAGAACTCTTTGTAAATGTTGCTGCAAAGGCAAAGGCACTATCACCACAAGAATTACCAGCAAATCCAAACCCTAGCTCCAAGCTTGTGCACAACCTCAGTCATCTCAGCCGTAGGCTGGTGCAGAGCCCCAGTCATTGAGTACTTATCCTGTAACGACCTGGGTCCCACTCGCAAGATATTGTCCGCTTTGGACATTAAGTCCTCACGGTTTTGTTCCTCCAAGGACAGCCCATATTATCTCCAGAAAAGGCCTCTTGCAAGTTAAGGCTTCTCAAGCTTTTATAAGTAAGCCCAAGGCTCCCTCCCTAGGCGATGTGGGACAAGAGACATACCCCCCTTGCCATCCTAGAAGCCTGCCGGAAGCCGCTCCTTGTTCAGGTCCTCAAACCCCGGCGACCACTCCTCGCCCTTGTCAGACTGGATCGTTACATTCTCCCCTCCTTGGAGTACAACGTCCTCGCTGTGGCCCCACATGCTATCGGGAGTTGGCTCTGATACCACCTGTAACGACCTAGGTCCCTCTCCCAAGATATTATCCGCTTTGGACACTAAGTCCTCACAGTTTTGTTCCTCCGAGGGCAGCCCATACTACCCCCAGAAAAGGCCTCTTGCAAGTTAAGGTTTCTCAACCTTTTATAAGCAAGCTCAAGGATCCCTCCCTAGGCGATGTGGGACAAGATACATGCCCCCCTTGCCATCCTAGAAACCTGCCGGAAGCCGCTCCATATCCAGGTCCTCGGATCCCAGCGACCACTCCCCGCCCTTGTTGGACCGGGTCATTACATCTCCTCAAAAGGATGTTGCCGAAAAGGCAAATGCATCTTGACAACAACAACCACCGCCAAATATAAACCTGCAGCCCCATGCTAGCGCACAACTGCAATCATTTTCTGCTAGAGTAGCTCCTCTAAAGCATGTCACTACTGCTAGGAAGAAAATCATGGGATTGGGACCGACTATAAGGGAAAACTGAAGCCTTATGAATCAAGTGACAGTTAAATGTCACGGATTGTGATTCTCACGTACTCCTGTATTCATATGGGTAGTGTTCAAGGTTATTGGGTGAAGAGTGAGGATGCAGAAGGGATAAATACACTTGGGTCGTGAGAGTAGTATCTAGACGGTTGGTGCTAGGAGTTCTAGGATTTAACTAATATACCCTTAGGAATTTTGAAAGCGGAGTTGGCCTCCTGTGCACAAACTGGTCGGGAGCTAATACCACTCTCTTGCTAACACCATGATAGGCCAAAACTAGTTGTGGTACCTGAAGTATTCCGCGCGTCTCACTCGATGGAATAAATACCCTAGCTTAACTAGGCGTGGTACGATCCAGTACAAGAAAGCTATTCGCCGTATTGTTTTCTGGAACAACTAGTGAACGAGGGCTAACCTGGTGTGAATGACCCGCCAGGTGCCGTACGAGTTATTCCGTAGCCAAGAAATTACCTGCCTATGATACAAACCTACAGGACGACCCAAGACCCTAGACTTGGGTTGATGTGCTTTTTGCATTTGTATGCTGAACATGTTTTTCTGCTGTTGATTAGTGTCAATAATGAATTGGATTGATTAATTATCTGCAAATTCATCATGGTCTTATCGTGAAGTTTGATTATGAATTGGTTTTTGCCTTCTTTTGGGGTCCAGTAGTCAAAGAAAGAATTTAGAAGACAAATTTGTGCGTTTTGTTGCTTAGTTGCTAAATTATTTCAAGACTTAACTACTGCCTCAACCATCAACATGTGAAAGTTAACTAGAAGAACTTACCTATTGTGTACGTTGTTTACTTTTGGTCCATAAATGGCCATTAGGCATCAGCCCTGATGTTTGGAATTCTGGCTAGGAGACGATACTGATTAAGTAGTTGCAGAGGACTATTTTTCATTTTCTTTTTGTGTCAAGGGGACAAAACCTGGGACAGCGAAGAACAGGCGAAATAAGTATAGCACTCTACTTCTTTTTCGTTTTCTTTTTTCTTTTAAAAGCTTTCAGGAGTGGTAGTTCTATGAGCTCAGCCTCGGAAAAAAATTGTAGGACCTGTTGAGCACCTGACAAGTTGGAGCACTTTCAATTTAAACAAAACTGAATGACCCTTCTGGTTCAGTTTTGTCAACTTTGTGGTTGATTGGTGCCCTTTCTTCTTGATAGTATACATGGGGACAAATAAAATAGAGAAAGTTCTTTCATTTGATCTTACACAGATTTGCCTACATTCACGTCAATACAGAAAACTATGGAGTCCTAAAACTGCCTGCATTCACATCACTAAGTCAAATACAGCTTCAAATGTCTCAACCAAACAGAGAACGATGGAAGACTTTAGAAACTTCCCACTAACTCTCACATTACGCACAATCAGCACAATGATAAAACACATACATAGGATAAGTGCCAATTTTTATATTATCTTTTTCTTTCTTCACTCATTGCGTCTTGAGTGGCTTGAAATTGCACAATGCTTGATTACTTTTGACGAGGCTGACTATCATGTCCCTTGCTCGACCTGGTAGCTTTAGTGGAACCCACGTGAAGAAATTCCAGCGACCTAGGCAATCGAACTTACCACAACCATGGAACCTTCTTCATTTGTTTTTCACTTGTTTTTGCCGTGAAATTTAGAGATTGAAAATCACAATAGCAGGTTAGCTTCGAGTTGAACTCATTAGGAGTTACAGCACTTCATTCAAATGTTGGTGCCCTCATTCTTCTAGTTGCCATTATTGATTTGTCAATGGAAGATTATAACTATACAAAGCCAAATGTGGTACCCTTGCGAAGATTCCATCGAGAATGTAAGCACTCTATCTGTGGTATCTATCCTCAATTCATTTAATAAGATGTGGTATACAGGCCATAATACTGCTCATATCTCATCCTTATGAATGTGTTATGGAAGGTTTCAACTCTCGAGCTATCATCTAGATGATAATATATGGTCTTTCTTTCTATATGCTAGAAGTCATATGAAGTCGTCATGATGATATTATAAAGAATGATGGACTTGTAAAAGAGTACAGAACTTTGATGCATTATATGCAAAAGTGCATTCTCTTTATTCGGCCGCATTTGACTGGTTGTATATGGAAAGCCGACTGACCAAATTCTTCCTATTTAATTGCCACTGAACACCGAAAACGAGGTGGACATTACTCAGCAGCATTTTAAGGAATCTTATCCTATTATGCGAGTATAGATGAACCTTTTGGTTTAGTGGACAGTAACCTTTGCCTATTTTGCGGGTCGTCGCATTACTTTTTTTGGCAGTTCTTGTTTTTAAAAGGCTAGGGATCGTGTTAGCGCTGACAAAGTGCTTTAAATTGAAGCACTAACTCTAACTTTCTAGTTTGGTAGATGAACTCAAATATTTAATGAATGAGTTCGGGCATGGTCGACTAGATCAGTGTGAGAGTGACCTAGCCACACTATGATTATAATAGAGGGTTAATACCAAAAACCCCAAACTAATACACCTATGACAAATTTATCATAATCTTATTTTTTTTAACCATAAAAAGCCCTAAATCGGTATACATGTGACAAATTTACTCTATGTCGATTTTGTTTTTATTTGACCGTCAAATTGCTAAGTTGGATTATATGTGACAATTGACGAGTATACCAATTTGGGGTTTTACCCTCCATTTGTCACAAGTGTACTAGTTTGTGATTTTTTGTGATATTAATCTAATTTAATAGAAATTAACGGAAGGTAAATTTGTCACAAATATACCATTTCGGGATTTATTTGTGGTCAAAAAATTAATTTGGGATAAATTTATCATATATATACCAATTTAGGAGTTTTAGTGGTAAAAAAATTAGTTTGGGATAAATTTGTCATATGTGTACTAGTTTGAGATTTTTTGTGATATTAACCGTATTATAGATCACTATAATTGTTCTTTGGTGAGCTGTCGACCCTCCTATAGGCTTCTTTAGTAGTCAACTTGATGGTTGATCAATAGTCAAAAGCCTTGGTTGTCAACTTGTGTATACCACTAAATTAGGGATAAGTTCAATTAGGTCTTAAAATTTGTTAAATTGGTATAATCAAGTCTTTATATTTTCTCCATTCAAATTGACTAGCAATGAAAGCTTCCTTGATATTTTTAAATTATTTTTTAGGAGGCACTGCGTTGATGTGGCACCACATCGCAAAAAAGCTTGAAATGCTTGCAAAAGAGAGAAGAAAACAGGACGAAATCTTAAAAGATAAAAGAGAAATGGCTAAAAACTTAAAAAAAACAAAAAAGGCAAATTACAAAAAAAATATATATAAATATGTTGATTGAGAGAGAGAGGTTTGGGCTATGTGGCGGAGTTGCCAACCCTACTTTATAGTTGAGGACCGGCAACCTTGCCGGGGATAGTTGATGGTGGCAATGCTCGCCAGGCAACAGGCCCCAACTCAAAAGTGCAACAAAGGTGGCAACGCTCGCCGAGCGACAGGCCCTCATCCATGACTATGGAGTGGCGGCACCACCACCGTCAAGTCCTTCACGATGTGTCCACTTCCATTCCATTCCTTTTTTCTTTACCTTTTTCCTTTTCCTTTTTAATCTAATTTGACGAAGGTTCAAGAATTTTTTTTTTATTTTTTAAGTTTTCTAGGAAGCAATGTCTTTTTGGCCATGACTGCACGGCTATAGTTCACGTTAATGGCCACATAAGAGAAAGAAATTAATATTCAAAAAAAAAAACCTTTAGCAATTTCCACGTTCGAGTTGGATGGAGTTAACGAAGAGATCTGATTGCACAAACTCGACAAGTTTTAGAACTCAACTGCATTTTTTCGTAACAAGTTTTAGGATTTTGGCATGCTTTATCCCACAAAATTATGTGAGCCAAGAGATCAGCCACTCTCCCTTTCTGGTTGCTCTTGTTTGCCCTGTAAGGTTTCACGTTCCTCTACTTCGCGGAGATCAGATATGATCAATAGGTTCAAATTCAAACCAGCCTATTACTCAAAATCTTAGATATAAAGACTCGACATTTAAAGCTTAAAGCGATGGTGGCTTGTGGTAACGAAGTCTAAAGATTAAAGCAGGAAATCAAAGAAACTCGGCAATGTCATAATTCATATATTTGAAAGAGAAACAAAATGGGGCTAATGCCAACTCGCGACATAATCTTAAAGAAAAGATTTAGGTTGGAAATCGGTTCATGCCTCCTCCTTTTGGCTAAAGGAAGCATTCCATTCCAACAAAGTAATTAGAGTATTACAAAGAAGAGAAAAGAAATAGTTCCAAAAGGGCTTTTGGAATTCACCACGTCCATGAGGACAAAAAAAATGGACATCACTAGTGACTTGGCACCCACCACTCCAATTTGGCAAACATTACGTGCAAGAATCAAGCGCGAATCTCAGGCACGGAAGGGTTTCCTCATCCACTTCACTCAACAGCCAAAATCGCTAAGGTATATCTCTTTCGTGGCGTTCAAGTAAAGATCAGATAAACGTGTTTGAGTTTGAGAATAGACTCGGTGGAGGAGGTGGACAGCTCCTTTCGTAAGATTGGCGGCGCAAAGTTGCCACCTGCCATTATTATGCAATCGGGAAAAAACACTATTTCCCACCGATGTCTGTATTTGAATTCAATATCATTTTTGAAAAATAATTTTTAAGAAAATGACTGTATTTTTCATTATTTGGCTGAAACTCAAAAATGTCCCAAAAAGTATTTTGTCATTTGGTAAGAAAATCTGATGGGGAATATATTAAAATATTCATATTTGTTTTTATATTTTTTCTTTTTCTTCTTCCTTGGCCGGCGACCGGCCATAGGTGAGCTCCAACCTTGCCCAAGGCAAGCAAGGCTCGAGCTTGCTAGATCCCAGCGAGACTCAAGCTCACCCAATCTATTGCCGCCAGAGGCCGTGAGCTTGCCAACCTAGAATGAGCTCAAGGCTTGCCGCCAAAGAGTCGCAAGCTCGCTCACTCAAGGCTTGCCACTGGAGGCCATGAGCTCACCCGATCTAGCGAGGCCCGAGCTTGTTGACTGTCATAGTGGCCAATGATAGGCCAAGGAAGAAGAAAATGAAAGAAAAAAAGATAATAAAAGACAATTCGATTTTTTTTAAATAATAATTAAAAATTCTAATCTTTTTAAAACAAAATGTTAATAACAACAATTGTTTCATTAATTAAGGATCTGAGCCCGAGCGCTGAGGACCTGCACACGGCCTTTGTGGACCTATGCCGGAGGGTCCGGACTAGCACTCGAGCATGGGGGACTCGAGCACGCCTTTTTGGACCCGAGTTTGGGTGTTGGCACATTGGGTACGAGCACCAAGGGTTCTTACTTGGCCTCGATGGACCCTGTTATGGGTGCCGAGGGTCCGGGCCCGAGACACCAAGGTGCTGAGCCTAGCCAACGAAACCTGGTCCTGAATGTTGGGACCTAGGAACCAACATTGGGGTTTCCGTGCCTAGGCATATAGTTTTGGGTCCAAGCACCGTTAGCCAATCGTATTTCAAAAAACGTTTTCTAATTCTTTCAAAGAGGAAATCATTTTCCTAAATTTAAGCTTTAATAGGAAAATATTTTTTATTGACTCATTTTTCTAAGCAAACCAAACTCTGGAAAATGAAGAAAGTGTTTTTCCGGAAAATGTTTTCTTCAAAACAAATGGACTCTAAGTGCTTTCCCATTCAATCACTTTCTTTCTATTTGATTGCACTGGAAATAAACATGCACTGACGATAAAGTGCCAACCCTTAATTTGTTTGAAGGGGATGCACCCATTCCACTCGAATAAAGTACCAGGAAAATGACCATATAAATACCCCCACCCGATTCTTGGTGCATCACTTCACCAAGTTAATCTGAGAAGAAACTGAGTTAGGCTAAATGGCGCCACTGAGGTTCTCGCTCTGCCTTGTGATCTTTTTGCTGGTGTCCCCGAGTAATGAAGCGAGAAAGCCCAAGGCATTGCCAAAAGATGGAGGCAGTACAATGATGGAGAATGCGAAACAGGCCTTGAAGGGTTACATGCAAAAGGAGGAGGAGATGGAGTGGCATATCGACTCGAAGCGGGCCGCACCCGGAGGGCCTGATCCGCACCATCACTGAACCCGGTTTAGGATGTTCCGCTTGTGAAGGGCAAACTGGATTGGAGGGTTTTACGGTTTACGTCGCGTACTTAGCATGTGGCTACTTATTATAGAAAGAAGTTGCACCTTGCATCCTCTTTATTAGAATAAATGCCAATTCGACAGTGTGCCTCGGCAAGTTTTTACATCATTTCGATGATTGATTGTAGGCTAGCTTGACGTTGGCGGTAAATAGTTGTTTTTAATAGAAAGGGCTTGAGTTTCATAAAGAAAAAAGGTTCCACTACTTTATTAGATGGGGCATAAGGGTCTTTATGTAGGTTTTTTTTTTTTTTGGTAAGGGTCTTTATATAGTTAATCTCCATATGTATCAATATTAATGATTGTTAAATGGTCCTCCTTTAGAATGCAGATTGAGTTTCTTGTGGTCTTGCTCTCCAACTTATGATTAGTGGGAGTACTTTTCCACTAGATATTTGAATCATCGAGAACTATTGCTTTTGCCCAAACGACAAACAATGATCCCAATCAAGTTCCTTGCTTGCTCTCCAATAAAGAATTAATTGGTAATTGGGTAATTGTGGAGAAATACTTGCGCATTAATTTATAATACTAGAACAAATCAATCACACTTTGAAAATCCTATCAGCACTGCAATTTAAAAAGAAAACCTGCATGCTCCTAACATGGCCTGGTCACCTTTCTAACTAGGAAGGTCGAGAAGTGATAGCCCAGCTAAGGAGTCAGCGTATGTTTGGGAGAGGTTTGGAGTGGTAAGCAAATAGCGTTTGGAAAAGTAAAAACAAGAGTTTCGCTTTTGATCATAAAAGCAAAAGCCCTGCCGCCAAGGACAGCCTCACCGCCCCCCTCAGTCGGCCCAGCATGCCATCGCCCTCTCTTCCCCAAGGATCCCCACGATCTTTAATCAATATGGGAACAGGAGGTTGAAGTTGATTGTAAACATTAGACAGCAAAGTTCCATTATGATGTCCAACCCTTTCCTGTTTCACTATAATAGACCGGAAAAATTATAAAAAAAGTCTTCAACCTATTGCATTTATGCCAATTCAGTTCTCAATCTTTCAATTTGATCAGTTTAATCCTAAACATTTTGCATATTATCCAATTCAGTCCTATTCTTGGAAAAGTCTGACGTGGGATACCCACTCAGCGCTGGTCATCCTACGTGGACGACCGGCGTTGATGTGGTCGCTGGAAAATAAAAACGTCATCGTTTTTAAAAAAAAAAAAAAATGACTCCAATTTACTAAAGCCCCAATTTGGATTTGGCTGGATCTCAAACCACAAAATCGTGAAGAACCCTAACCCCACTTAGACTTTCTCCCTGTTGGATCTCATCTTTGCTTCAATCACGGTCGTGAACCACAAAATCGTCAAGCCAAGTCTTCTCAATCATTGTCCTCCCCTTCATAAACCAAACCCCAAATTACGTGAAGCCCCAATTTGGAGTCGACCAAAATCGCGAAGAACCCGAATATCTCTCAAAATTTCTCCCAAATTCGATCACTTCTTACCATGCCCCTCGAGCCACGTTCTTCTTCCATCGAATTGATAGTGGTCAAGTCCCCCATTTTGCTCAACGCTCACCTGACGCCTGCTTGGCACCTTCGCCCAGATTCGCTCATCTTAACCGCGAAGATTTGGAAACATGAATCTTGCCTTGTTTACATGGTTTTGGGTAACTGTGTGATCACTCAAAAGAACTCTTTATGGAAGGTAATGCAAATCCAGAGCTCATGCAATTGTTGAAGTTTGGAAATATGAATCTTGCCTTGTTGACAGATGAAAGTTTTTGCTTGCAGTTTCTTTATATAATTTCTGTTTGTGGAGGTGGGGGAATGCAGATTGTACTCTTATGGGATTTGATTGGTCTAGGCTCTAACATGAGTGGATGAGATATGCATAGCTTGGAGATTGCATATCTTTGACTAAAACTATCGAAAGGTCTCTTAGTATGGATAGTAGCTCTTACTTCCAAAATGGATGTACATGAACAAGTCATGGACTGCACATTACAAAAGCAAAAGGCCTTTTTCCAGAGCTAAATAGCATTGTAGTATGGAAAGTCAATATTATGTTTCCTTTTGATATATGTTGGGAGTTCTCTTTCTCCGTTCATACTTAATACTCCAAGTCTTGCCAAATGTTATTTTGAGCACTATCTTGTTATATTCAAATTTGGATTAGCACCATCGTTTGTTCCCTTGTAATGTTGAACTGTTTGATATGTTATCTGATGTTGCATTTGTTCATCTTTTGCAATAGCTATATTGGATCCACTTGCGGTCTAGTTGAACTTCTTCAGTCAAGAAAGCGACTTAAGTTTTGATGATAATTGGTTGAGTTCTAGCCTTAAAAAATCAAGAGGAAGTAACATCACATTTAAAAAATCAAGAGGAAGTAACATCACATACTTCAATCGTGTAAAAGTCCTTCGTGTTACTAGGATGAAGTATGAGTGTTTTAGCATGTATGCAATAGTAGGTTATTGTTGATTTTATTTACCATTTCTGATTACAACAGATTAATTGCACAATGTTAAAGAGGTTGTTTGGTTTGTATTAAATAACCAGGAAACCAACATGAAGCTCTATGACTTGGAAGGTTATTGAGGCAAAAGCTATATCGTGTTTAGTAGTAAGTGCTTCTCCTATATAAATGTCTACTTTAATAGACTGGTTAAGTCCCCATAAATATGTGCTTATGCAACAAGATAAGTGCACAATGTTATAGATGCAATGTCTTATCCTATCCTTACTTTTCCCTTTACAGATGTTAGAATCACAAGAAGAAACAATTGTAATTCTGAAAGCATAAATAGGAGTTCCACTAGAATTGACAGTGAGGTGTCATTACAAGAAGAGACCAGTGAATTCATGGCGAGATCTGCAAATTTGTCACAATCGAGGTCGTTAGTCCCTCCAATTGACAATGATACGTTCATGTTTTGCTATTATGGTCTGAAATCTCCTCTACGGACAGCATGTACGAAAGAGAATTGGGGAAGAAGATATCATGGTTGCCCGAGATACGGAAGTGGGGAAAGTTGCAGGTTTTTGATTTGGGTTGATGTGGAAATCAATCAATCAACAAGAAGTGTGTCAAAAAATTTTCAACGAAGCAATATTGAAGAAGCAGCAATTCCAACCCATAATGAGGATAATGGCAATTCAATGGATGCTAAAATCATAGCTCTCATGGCACAATTGAAACGTGTGAACCAAGACATGGCAAAGTTGAAGAAAGAAACCTTGAGATTGAAGACAATGTTGATTACGTTGTGGATACTTAAAGTAATTTTAGCTCACATGTTATTTGGAAATTTGAAGATGAATAACATGATGAGCTTGCCATAGAGTGTGTTAGTAGACATTGTGTTATATTAGCTATTTCAGTATATGTTTTGAGCATGCTATGCATTCTTCCACATAAAGTAAATGTATGTACAATATGTGCATGGGAATGAATCGTGTTAAGGAAAACTTCTAATGAATTTTGAAGCTGACAAAACTTTCTATATTTATCTTGTGAATCTAACATGCATTCCATTCCGGATTAATATATTCTTGAAGTTCAGAAGGAAATATCAAACTTTACAAGTTCTTAAAACTAAAAATTCAGACTCAGAATGAGAAGTTCAGACTTTACCATAAAAGTCATTCAAACTCTATTTTAAGTCTTTAAAGAACTTCAGACCCCATAAGAAATAGGTTCATGTCTTATTAAAAGAACCCCACTAATATAAGTTTTGAAAGAAACGCAAACGCAGAAGTTATGCAGATACAGACACAAAAGTTATGCAGATGCAGATGCAGAAATTTTTTAGACGTGGAAACAAAACTCTTTCAGAATAAAACATTACGGCTAGTAATCTGGCATGAATTTCACAGAAGAAAAGTTTTGATTGTCTCAATCTAAGGTTATAATAGATTGACAATCCAAAATTATGACAAGTATGTGTTACAACGAACAAAACTCTACTTATAGAAACCAAGATTCTGATTGTATGGACGACTAGAATCAGTGGAATTCAAATTTTGTCAACCAATGGCTACTCAATCCATTTTATACAAATTTGTCTGAGATGAAGATTGGAAGATAATCCTCTGAAAACTGTCTAATGGCTAGTTTAGAAGTGGATGAGTATAAAAGGAGATCTACGAAGAGCAAAAGGCGAAGAACGAAATCGAGACTCAACAAGTCCAAAGTTTAAACACACTCTCATCCTTTCTCTTGTTTTTCTTGAGCAAAATACTAAGATCTTAAGGGATACTTTGAAAGAGTAATTGTGTGATTCCTCTTAAATACATAAGAGTACTGTTACTCAGAATCTGTAATTCCTCTTGATTATATAGTAAAATCTAGCCAGTAGGCTGTCAGCGTAGGAGAGTATACGTAGGCTTATTATAAGCCGAACCACTATAAACGTGTGTGTAGTTTTTCTATCCCTTATTTCTTGTTTTACATACTGCACACTAAGAGCCTACATAAACTGTTTTGAATCTGAATTTTATTCAGACTCTATTATGATCAATCATTTCCGCTATAAATTGATCAAAATTGTTTAAAATCACCTATTCACCTCCTCTCTAGGTGATCCTTGCTAACTACATCAAAATCGAAGGTTGTTTGCAAGCTCCTATTTGAGTTTTTGGCTGTTTCTCAACCTGTTCATTCTTCTCCTTTTTGATTGTTTCTCAACTTGTTCATTGTTTCTCCTCTTGAAGTAGCCAATGCACTTCTACTTCAATAAAATAGTGAAACTAGTTTATTGCAATGGAGTAAACATCCACAATAGTAAACAAGCATCTGATTCATATCAGATTAACAAAACCATTCATTGCAAAACGATGGGGATTACAAGTAAAGTACTTCACATCTCATTTGTTCTAATCAAACAGCCATCATCAAGTGCTAAAAAAAAAACCACCCATGACATTACTCACTGATCCCATCATCCAAAAAGAAAAAGTCAAATGCCACAATACCACCTCACTATTACCCATCATCGACAAAAAGAAAGAACATAGCCATAACAGTATTTTACTAAACCCACCCTTACAAGTGCTTTCTGTCAACATTTTTTTACATTTTTCTTCTTCCTTAATGGACCTACTTCTTTCGCTAGAACATCAACTGCACGTGCAAATGTCGTTGATTCATCCTGTGCTGGTATTTTTGGTGCTTCACTTCTCGTCCTCTTCGAGCAACTTCTTGCACTTGTATGCTCAACCTAACATGATTACATTATATTTATGAAATTTTTACTAGTATAATATAAGCCATTAAGAAAACACTACTTACCGTCCCAGCAAAAAGAGGACTTACATTCACACTAGTAGGGCCACTACCACTACCATTTACACTGATATTGCTCGGATGTTTTTTAGCCTATAAAGAGAATATTTGTTTCAAGTCTTATGCAAGAAGCAAATATGATACAATGGAAAATGGAAGTACTAACTAAAATTTTTTGCCTTGAAAATCGTGTTTGCGAGGATGTAGACCCTGTCTTCTTAATTGAACATGTCAAACTATTATATCCCGTCTTCGAGCAAATTCGACATGTCATTTTCATTCCTATTCTCGACATCCTAGTTCCACTTGCCACCTCACCTTCCTCCCTTGATCTTTTTTGTTTACGTCTACCAGGCTTCACCCTAGCTAGAAGTGGTTCAAGTGGCTCCCTATTAATCTTTTTCCAAAATTTCTCTCCTTGAACTAGCATTATCATGTTCTCATATGCAACTAAGAACTTGGCTTTCTTATAATATTCATCAATATAGTCATATGCATCCTCTTGCCTATGATTTATAGTAAAAATGGCATGAGGACAAGGGATGCCAGTTAGTTGTCATCTTCTACAAGAGCAGTCTCTCTTAAACACATCAACCACGTGCTTCTCACCCTTATCCATCACCTCATATCCGGCATCACCATTCCATATCACTTGGCAATAAATTGCAACAACTCTATTTTCTTCCAACTTTCTTATAATTCTCGGACCACAGCCCCTTCTCCACTTAAGACATGCATCCCTTTGTGTATGCTTCCTTGTCATTATCATTATTCGCATGTTCTCCAACATACTATAAATGGACTTGCACCTAGCATTTATAATTCTTCCATTGAATGCCTTAAATAAGTTGTTGTCAACAATATCACATTTCACATTAGTAGCAAAGAAAGCCCTGGACCAGTGCCTTGGCTCTGTTTGAACCAAGTCATGATATGCAGCGGGACTGAGTTTCTTCAATGCTTGAGAGTGTTCATCATACTTTGCCATAGCTCTTAGCACATTGCCAAAACAGTTTTTGCATTTGTATCCCCTTATACTTCTTGCCCCAATTGGCATAGATATGCTTGACACACATCCTATGCTCAGTTATAGGCAACAACTTAGCCACAGCTTGTAGAAGGCCCTACAAAAGATGATTACAATATAAATAATATGTTACTAGTTTGATCATCTAATAGGCATAACCAAAAAATAAATAAGGAACTTTCCTTTTGTTTGTCACTAATTATGACCCCTGTCCATATGTGTGTATAATATTGAGATCATACATCAAATTTGTCAAGAACCAAGTTCAGGTGTCTGTACTCTCAACTCTAACAACCGCCCAAGCAATTGGGAACATCTGATTGTTTCCATCCCTTCCAACAGCATACAAGATCTGACCTTGACAAATTCCTTTCAAGAAGCAACCATCCAATCCTACAACTTTTCTATATCCACCAAGGAATTTTTTTTTTACAAGCAGCAAAGCAAATGTACATTCTCTCAAACAATGCCTTAAATTTCATATCAGGCTTTTTAACCTTTAATATACTAGTACTCCTAGGATTGCTCATCCTAAGCTCCTCTGTGTAATCCCACAACTTTGCATATTCCTTCTTGTAGTCTCCCATCAATACTTTATAAGCAAACAACTTGGCCTTCGTACATTGAGTGACGCTTACATCTAAGCCCAATTGTTCCTTAATAAGTTTCCTCAAAGCATTAGCTTTAATAGTTGGCATTATTCTTATTGTGGCAAAATAGTAATTTGCCAACCAAAAACCCGTCACCCTATTATTTTTGAAGTTAATGCTACAAGTGTGTTCTGAATAGTAGGTCTTCACAAGAAATGATCCACTACGAGCATCAATAGATCCAGAGATTCTCCAAGGACAACTTTCACTAACACATTTTGCTCTACCACATTTCTTTTTATTCTTTATAAATTTTATCTCTCTACGCTCAGTCACTGAATACTTTATGAGAGCATCTTTGAATTGCCTACTACTATCAAACATCATAGACATGATAAACACAGGCACATCACAATTAGGATCATACCTTGGAAAACTGCTTCTCCTTCTAGTAAAATCATCATCTTCTAGTCCTAAACTCTCATCTCTATTCATTTCACAGTACTTTGTTTGGTAACCAACTTCAGAATCAACTACATAATCCACATCAACTACAGATTGTTGGGAAGATACCAATTCTTTTGATGGTTCTCCTGTAATCAAATATTTTGTGGCACTGTTATGGAACTCTTTGATGTTCTTTCTTGCTTCTAGAAGCTCCTCATTATCATGATCATCATCATCAGTCGAAATTCTTGCATCGACTAAGAAGTCTGTCTCGTCATCCTCATCGTCATCCACCATAAATTCATCACCCTCTATGCCAATATAATCATCTTCATGAACTAAGTCATCGTGATCTAAACCTCCCTCATTCTCAACCACTATATATTTACCTAAATTGGCATCATCACAAGCACCCTTACCAGTACCCTGACTAGCACCCTCACTGACACCTACACCGACACCTTGACCATCACTCTCACCTACTTCATCGACTATGAAGTTTTCTCCATATATTTCGATCAACCCATTATACAAATAACTAAAAATTAGTTCGACAACACTGCTATCATTCTATATGTATCTAAATCCATCTTCTATAGACTTTCCAGGAAACTTAAAATAAAGGTGTTGGAATGTACTATTTACCCCATTTTCTAGGTCACTGATAGACCCTTCGTAACCCCTTGAATTGATATTAACTTGCACTAAATCCATCTTCCCCTAACATTTTCAAGCATTTGGCAACAGACAAACTTTCCCCCATGGAAAAGGCACACCCATGCCAACTTGTCGCTTATCTTGACTCTACACAAAAACGCAACTTGTGTTTTAAACATACACATAATGGAGGAACAACACAATAACATACAAAAATAATTGCATGCAATATCTTCCTTTGTAAATTTTTCATGTGGGATAAACTTGAAAGTTATTAAGAGTTAGTGCTAAAATAGTTACGAGTATTCTATCTCCACCATATAATGCTCATAAAGTACATATCACCTATCTAATGTTTATTTAGACATATATTATTATGGTTATTAAAAATATCAGTAGGGCAAGTTGTTAAGTATGATAAAATCCACCTATATGTAGGATCTCGCAATTTGTTTCTTTTATCAATTGTTATGACAAAGCATTTACTCTTGTAGTTTAAAACGCTCGGCGTACTGTGTTTTAATGGCTCGAAGTGAGAATCTGCAAACTAATTTTTTATTCAACTTGATTTACAGTTCAATCACAAGACTGAGATTTATGAATTTAAACTCCATGGCTTATGGCCCTACATGATTTTTACATCTTCTCAATCATCATGTAGTCTATGAAACGTGATGGTGAGTGCAAGAACACAAGGATTATTTATCTTCCAAACAAAACAACACGCGTGAAGAAACCGAGGCAAATGGATTATTTAGACTAAGACAAGGACAACATACCTTTTGACTATTCTTCGCTGAGTTCGGGACCACCACGTAGAGTTGTCGCTTTTACTTGACACTACCGACAACATAAGAAAACCGAGACCACAAACTTGGTTGTGTTCACTGCGATTGTTGACGGACGAATCGGGTCACGATTGGGTCTTCGCAATCGGGCGAGCATTGGGCAAAATGGGGGACTTGACCACTATCGATTTGATGGAAGAAGAACGCAGCTCAAGGGAAATGGTAAGAAGTGATCAAATTTGGGAGAAAAATTGAGAGAAATTCGGGTTCTTCGTGATTTTGGTCGACTCCAAATTGGGGCTTCGCGTAATTTGGGGTTTGGTTCATGAAGGGGAGGACAACGACTAAGAAGACTTGGCTTGAAGATTTTGTGGTTCACAATCGTGATTGAAGCAAGATGAGATCCAACAGGGAGAAATTCTAAGAGGAGTTAGGGTTCTTCACAATTTTGTGGTTTGCAATCCGACCAAATCCAAATTAGGGCCTTGGTAAAGTGGAGTCTTTTTATTTTTTTAAGAAAATAATGACGTTTTTATTTTCTGACGACCACATCAGCGCCAGTCGTCCACATAGGACAGTCAGTGCTGAGTGGATATCCTACATCAGACGTTTCTATGCAATGGAACTGAATTGGCCACATTAAAAGGTTTATGACTGAATTGGCACAAATGCAATAGGTTGATGACTTTTTTAGTAATTTTCCCGATATACCTCATAGTCAAGTAGTGAAACAGCTTTAGGTGCAGTTACACGCCTTCCTTCTTCATTATCATCTCCCCTTTTACGAAGAAGCAACCTTTTTGGTCTAGCAACCCCAATTTTAGTATTATGGGACTGATACTGACTAAGAGTTTTATATTCCCGAGCAAATTGGTCAAGTAACTCATCATCCCTCAACTGAGACTTAATTCTAGGAGGAGCAGGATGAATACTCAAGGCTTGAGAAAGCATTAGAGCCTCAACTTCCACATTTTCTGTATATTCATCCACTGATTTGGGCAGCATCACAACAAAGCAAGAACCTGTTTTATCTCCTTTAGCATTATTCCCATAATCTCAACGAGTTCGAGGTCTTCATGTTTTTTGAACCACCATCCAATCTCCAAAATTCTCATTTTGTTTTGGAGTACAAAGGTTTCATTTTTAGTTTACCTTTCTCCATGCTTAAATACCTCCGGAGCAATATTATCTTCACACTCTTCAATTAGATGTCCATAACAACCACAATGGAAGTAGATAAGTGTTGGCCTTTATACACAATCTTGCATCGACGACCACCAATAGCGAGCGTTGGCACAATGGATTGAGAGAGATTGACTTGAACACATAGTCATGCATAATTTCCTCTTTCTGCGGCTAGTGTTGTAGCATCCGCCTTCAAGGAGAGGTCAATCTAGTTGCCTGAATTAAAAAGCCCTCAACAAAATACTCCATCGGTAGACGAGGAATGCGAACCCAGGCAACCGCTTTGTTCACAGTAACCGTATCTAGATCAAAGTGAGAAGTCCAAAGTTGAATCGCTAAGAAGTGATAAAAAATCATCAAAGGCTCATTACTCAAAACTAACTTGCCATCCTTAGCCAAATTAAATTTATCAACAAAGAAGTCATTACCAACATCAATGATTGACATTTCCCCTCTCGACTTCCACATTGCCATCAAGCGAGGAATGAGAAGAGATTGCCCAATTGCGATCAAGCAATTCGATAATCAAAGCTCTGTACCAAGGGGCACGTAGTTGTTTTTTCTCCTCTCGAGAATTTGGACTATTGGGCAGTCAAAATCATCATTTTCTAAAACCTCCTCATCAAATCAACCCAATCAATAGACTCCCATTCCAAGTTCATAGGAATTCCAGTATTTTTTTCCCTGAAAGGTTTCAAGATAAGTGGGTCAATTCATCGCCCCCTCGCACCAGCCCCAAATTGAAAACTCAGTTTTGCTTTGTCTTACTCCTATCTAGTTGGTCTATCTTTTGCCAAGAAAGGACAGGAGACTATAGAGAGGACGGTAGTAAAGATGACATACCTCCATTGTACGGCCTTTAAGGGTGTGAATGATAACCATTCTACTTCAGAAATCAAATTCTTGCTAGAAATTAATTTCTGGAATTCTTGCTAGAAATTGATTTCTAGAGGAGAAATCTGTTTGGTAAAATTCTGCTCCAAAAATTGATTTCTATAATAGAAATCTATTTTTAACTTTTTATTTTTCTGGGCACCCCAAAAAAATAAATTTCACTTAAAGTGGGTGGCTAAAGATATTCTAAGCCATTTTGTAAAGTTTTGAAAATTTTAATTTTTTTGGGTACCTCAAAAAAAATTAAATTTCATTCAAAGTGGGTGCTCAAAGATATTCTAAGCTATTTTGTGAAGTTTTGAAAATTTTTTATATTTTTATTTTTTTTGGGCACCTCAAAAAAATTAAATTTCACTCATAGTGGGTGCCCAAAGGTATTCTAAGTCATTTTGTGAAATTTTAAAATTTTTGTTTGTTTTATTTTTTTGGACACCTCAAAAAAATTAAATTTCACTGAAAGTGGGTGCCCAAAGGTATTCTAAGTTATTTTGTGAAGTTTTGAAATTTTTGATTTTTTTTTGGCACCTCAAAAAAATTAAATTTCACTTAAAGTGAGTACCCAAGGGTATTCTAAGCCATTTTATAAAGTTTTGAAATTTTTAATTTTTTTATATTTTTTGAAAAAAATTCACCAAATTTTCTATTTTTCTGAAATCTAACTTTTTTTATTTTCTGGAAATTTTTATGAATTTTTCTGGAATTTTTCAATTTTAATGCATTTTCAGAAAAAAAAAATTAGTGAGAAAAAGATAGAAAATAGGGAGATTGTATTCTGGAAGAGAGAAGCGACAAAAAGTAGCTTCTCTTTTTCTTGCGAAAACTCATTCTGGAATAAAAAATGTATTATGAAATCAATAATGCATTCTGAAATCAAGTATTTTTAACAAACTTATTTTTATTCCAGAATGCAAAAATTGTTTCAGAATGTATTCTAGAAATTTTTTAACAAATGTATTTCTGTTTCGGAATCCATTCTAGAGCAGAATTTTTACTCCATAATGGATTCCATGCGCGCTCTAATTCCTCTAAAGAAAGCTCGGAGACGTTTTCCCTTGTTAACGGTGATGTCGCTCTTCGCTTTGTTGTTGCCCTAAGGTCAAATCTCCTCCGTTTGTGAGCGTTGACATTTCCACTATGGAGAGAAACTCTCCATATGAAAAATTTAACACCCATCTATATTAATACCAAGTAACTTTTTGAGGGGTAACTTGTCATCGTAAAAAGCAACTTTCAACTATATTATCTCATAATTAATAATAATTAATTAAGCAAAATGTCACAACCCATTAATTGATATCTTTGAACTCCCACGTCATTATCAATATACCATAGGCAAATTTCTATCATGCAAGGTACTAGTTGTATCTTTATATAGTAAAAATAAGGATTAATATCCCGAAAAACCCCAAATTGATACACCAGCGACAAATTTACTTCAAACTAATTTTTTAACCACAAAAAATCCTAAATTGGTACATTTGTGATAATTTCACCATCTGTTAGTTTTCATTAAATTTTATTATTAAATTTCTGAGTTTGATGACATATAATAGTTAATAATTGTACTAGTTAGGGGTACAAGTGTACCGGTTATGATTTTTCGTGATATTAATCCAATTTAATCGGGGGTAAATTTGTCATAAATGTACAGGTTTGGGATTTTTGGTGATCAAAAAAATTAGTATAGGGTAAATTTATCACATGTATTACCAGTTTAGGGTTTTTGATGGTCAAAAAATTAATCTGGGGTAAATTTATCATAGGTGTACCAATTTGGGATTTTTCGCGGTATTAACCCTAAAAATATTTCGTCTTATTCTCTTATTTGGTTACATAAATAATATAATATATGTGTTTTTTTTTCCATTATTTCTTCAGAACCTGAAAAATCAGCCGCCACTTGTTGCACGTTTGCGCTAGTCAAAGTTAACGTAGCTGACTATCGTAAAATGTTGCCCCATTTGACTGCATGCCACATTGATTTGGGAAGTTCAACATAGTTGCAGCTGCAAGGCCTCAGTTGTTGACATTTAATGGATCCATCGTAGTATTTATGACCTATAGGATATCATGAAGCACATCACATTTGTCCAAAATGTGACCAGGCACTACAAAAAAACCGCTTTTTTGCCAGGAAAATTTGCGACGAAAAAATTTTCGTCGCAAATTTGCGACAACTTTTCCAACGAATCTAAAAAATTCGTCGGAAATTAGCGACGAAAAATTTTTCGTCTAAAAATTCGTAGGAAATTAGAGACGAAAAATTTTTCGTCGCAAAATTCGTCGGAAATTTGTGACTAAAATATTTTTCGTTGCAAAATTCGTTGGAAATTTCCAACGAATTCAAAAAAGACACAATTGTTCGGCATATTGGAAATTTGTTGCAAAATTCATTGGAAAGTACCAACGAATTTTGCAACGAATTCAAAAAGATGAATAATTGTTCGGAATATTGGAAATTCGTTACAAAATTTGTTGGAACTTTCCAATGAATTTTGCAACGAATTCATAAAAGACATATTTATTCGGCATATTGGAAATTGGTTGCAAAATTCGTTGGAAATTTCCAATGAATTTTGCACAAAATTGCAATTTTCGGTACATTAATTTAGTTGTGTACTAATTTCGTTGCAAAATTCGTGGCGTGGGAAATTTCCCACGAATTTTGCAACGAATTGAAAAAACCTTATATTCTGGTTATTAGAAATTCGTTGCAAAATTCGTTGAAAATGTCCAACGAATTTTGCAACAAATTAACAAAAAATTTGTCGGCATATTGAAAATTCGTTAGAAATTTCTAACGAATTTTGCAACATATTCAAAATATACATAATTGTTCGGCATGTTGGAAAATTTGTTGGACAATTCGTTGGAAATTTCTAACAAATTTTGCAACGAATTTTAAAAAGTTTATGTAGTTCGACTAGACACAAATTTGTTGGAAAATTCGTTGGAAATTTTCAATGAATTTTTCAATGAATTTAAATATTCGTTTAATTAATTTAATTGTGAACTAATTTCGTTATCAAAATTCGTGGAATTCGTGGGAAATTTCCCATGAATTTTGCAACGAATTTCAAAATGCCCTTTTGTTGTGTTTGTTAAAAATTCATTGAAAATGCAATGAAATTAATTTTTTGTTTTATTAATTTAATTGTTGACTAATTTCGTTGCAAAATTCGTGAGAAATTTCTCATGAATTTTGCAACGAATTCAAACTTTCCCTTTTCTTCTGTTTATTAAAAATTCGTTGGAAAATTCGTTGTAAATTTCCAACAAGTTTTCCAACAAATTTTTAGAAGTTTTGTTGTTCTGTTAAAATGAAATTCGTTGAAAAATTTGTTGGAAATTTCCGACGAATTTTCCAACAAATTCAAAGTTTTTGGTAAAATAATTTAATTGTTAACTAATTTCGTTGCAAAATTCGTGGGAAATTTCCCACGAATTTTGCAACGAATTTCAAATATTGGTTCTTGTTCCTGATGAACGAAATTTGTTGGAAAATTCGTTGGAATTTTTCAATGAATTTTCCAACGAATTTTAAAAAGTTTTTGATGTTCGGCTAGAATCAAATTTGTTGCAAAATTCGTTGGGCATTTCCAACGAATTGAAATTTTCGTTTAATCAATTTAATTGGGAACTAATTTCATTGCAAAATTCCTGGGAAATTTCCCATGAATTTTACAATGAATTCAAACATTCCTTTTTCTTCTGTTTATTAAAAATTCATTGCAAAATGCCGTATGTGGGAAATTTTCAACGAATTTTGCCACGAAATTTTAAAATGCCGTATGTGGGAGTCTTTTTTAAATTCGTGACAAAATTTGTTGGAAACTTCCAACGAATTTTGTACGAATTTAAAGCTTTTGGGAAATTATTACACTATGTACTATTTCGTGGCAAAATTCGTGGGAAATTTCCCACGAATTTTCCAACAAAATTAAAACACCCATTATGTGTTGCGTGTTTTTTTAAATTCGTGGCAAAACGAATTTTGCCACGAAATTTTAAAATGCCTTATGTGGGAGTCTTTTTTAAATTCGTGGCAAAATTCGTTGGAAATTTCCAACGAATTTTGCCACAAAATTTTAAAATGCCCCAAACATAAATAAAGGCAAAAAAAAAAAGAACAAGAGGCCCAACTTTTCCCCTCTTCCTCCTTCCTCTCTCCCCCCTAGTGCCACTGCTACTGGACCCCCGAACCCTAGGTGACGACCAAACCCCCGAACGGCCATCGAAGCTCCTCCTCGCCTGAGCTGCAGCTTCCCCATGGAGTGGAATCAGGAGACGCTCGAATTCCTCTCCCAGTGCTTCCTCCACACCCTCTCCCCCTCCCCCGCCCCTCGCCGCCAGCCCGAGTCCTCCCTCGCCGACGCCGCCAACCGCCCCAGCTACGCCCTTGTCGTCCTCCGCCTCAGCGCCGAGCCCTCCGTCGACGAGCAGATCCGCCAGGCCGCCGCCGTCAACTTCAAGAACCACCTCTGCACCCGCTAGGGCTCCTCGCCTACCCCCCAGGACACCGCCACCACCGACGCCGCCGCTGTTGACATCGAGGCCGTAGCAGCTACCTCCTCAGCCCCTATCCCCGACGCCGAGAAGGAGCAAATCACGGCCCTCATTGTCCCCCTCATGCTGTCCTCGTTTGCAAATGCAGATTGCCAGCTGGAGCGTCTCCCAACTGGGAAGCCACGGAAAGTTTGGCTCGGGGCTGACTGCTTGGAGAGGTTGAAGAGGTAGTGGTGGGTGGAGTGAGGGAGCAGGGGAGGAGAGTTCGGGTACACGAAGTTGGTGCGGGCCTTGATCCCTCGCTTCGCCTAGGCGGCGCAGTCATAGGCACAGGCTGCCTCCTCCATTGTGTCAAAGGTGCCCAGCCACCGCCGCTCCTTCGACTACGGGACCCTTATCTCTGCAGCGGAGCGGCCCCAGGGACACCACCTCACCCCACGGTACCTTGTGGCACCACCGGAGGGGACCCCATCCCTCAAAGCCCTCTTGTTGGGATTGGCGGTGGCGGTGACAGTGGTGGAGGGTTTCTTGGGGTGGTCGGGGAAGGCGGTTTTTGTGGGGTTGGTCTCGGGGTTTTGAGCGGCCCTGCTGAGCCTCCTAATTGCGTTTTCCATGTTTTCAATATGAAGAGAAGAGAAGAGAAGAGAGACAGAGAGAGAGATGGTGGGTGTGGTGTGGTTGTGATCACTAGGGGGTTGATGCAGACTCTTATTCCCGTATCCAGACCCCCATGGTGCGATTCCGGCCGTGGGGGGGGGGGGGGGGGTCGCGGCCTGCGATTCTGGCGAGAAGGGGGGGGGCGCGGTCGCGGTTGCGATTCCGATGGGGGGGTCGCGGCTGCGATTCCAGCGAAAATTCAAATTTATCAACGAAAATTCAAATTTACAAAATGAATATTCAAATTTTCGTAGCCAAAATTTGCGAAAAAATAATTTCTGACTAATTTTTTTGTTCGTGGCAAAATACCACGTTTTTCAATTTCATGGAAAAATTGAAAAAAGCCGCCTATACCGAAAATTTGAATTTTGTGGCAAAATTCGTGGGAAATTTCCCACGAATTTTACCACCACTCTGTTTTCATTGCAAATTGCCAACGAAAAATTAAAATTTTTTGTCGCAAAAAATTTCCGACGCCGAATTAGCGACGAATTTTTTTTCGTCACTAATTCGTTGGAAATTCGTTTTGCCACGAATTTTACCACAAAAAATTACCGACGAATTTTGCCACGATTTTTGTAACGAATAATTAGCAACGAATTTTCCAACGTACTTTCCAACGAACTTTGCAATGAATTTTCCAGCGAATTTTGCAACGAAATTTCCAAAGAATTTATCTACGAATTTACCCACGAATAATTACCGATGAATTTTGCCACGAGTTTTCCAACGAATAATTAGCAACGAACTTTCCAAGGAATTTAGCCACTGATTTACTAACAAAGTTTCCAACGAAATTTCCAACGAAATTTCCAACGAAAAAATTTTCGTCGCAAATTTCCAACGAAAATTAAAAATTTTTGTTGGAAAATTTTTCGACGACGAATTACCCACGAATTTTTTTTCGTTGAAAAATTTGTTGGAAATTCGTTTTCCAACGAATTTTTCAGAATTTTTCGTTAGAAATTTCGTTGGAAAAAACATGTTTTTTTGTAGTGAGGCCAATGACAATAATCACAATGTGGTGCCGGGCCAATCGAAATTTTCACCCGGTTCCTTTCCAGACCAAGGAATGATTTTCTTTACCTCTTTCTTGACGCTTGTTCTTGGTAATAGGCAGTTGTTTGAATTTTTCTAGGGTGGTGACAAGCACTCACTACAAAAAAACATGTTTTTTCCGACGAAATTTCCAACGAAAAATTTGAAAAAATTCGTTGGAAAACGAATTTCCAATAAATTTTCCAACGAAAAAAAATTCGTTGGTAATAAGTCGTCGGAAATTTTTCCAACGAAAAATTTCAATTTTCGTAGGAAATTCGCAATAAATTTTTTTTCGTTGGAAAATTTCGTTGGAAAACTCATGGCTAAATTCATTGGAAACGAATTTTTTTCGTTGGAAATTACAATTTTTTTTTGGTCGAGCTAAAAATCGTGGAAATTTTTTTCCATTGAAAAAAAATATTTTTTTGGTCGAAATTTTTTTTTTTGATCGAAAAATAGCCCTCGCCGGTGGCGAGGGCTAGCCTCGTCGCCGGCGAGGGTCGAGCTCGCCGACCATGGCGAGCTCGGCCCTCGCCATGGCCGGCGAGGGCCAGCCTCATCGCCGGCGAGGGCAAGCCTCGTCGCCGGCGTGGGCCGAGCTCACTCAGATCTGGGCGAGCTCGGCCCTCGCCATGGCCGGCAAGGGCCAGCCTCATCGCCGGCGAGGGCCGAGCTAGCCCAGATCTAGGCAAGCTCGGCCCTCGCCATGGCCGGCCCCAGATCTGGGCGAGCTTGAGCTCGCCGGCCATGGCGAGCTCGGCCCTCTCGCCATGGCCGAAGATGAAAAAGAAGAAGCAGTAGTAGCAGGGGCGGGAGCAGGCTTCGGGGCTGCCGCCCGTCAAGTCCGCCGTCGTCTTCTAGCCTCGCCGGCAACGAGGCTTGATGGCGTTGGGGCCGTCGAAGGCTTGGTGTCCATGGCGCCAGAGCCGGAGCCGGAGCCGGAGGAGGAGGCGGGGCGGTGGGGGAGGAGGCGGAGGGGGAGGCGGAGGGGGAGACGGAGGGAGAAGGTGAAGGCGAAGGAGACAGAGAGACAGAGAGACAGAGAGAGTGAGTGTGTGTGTGTGAATAACGAGCGCGAAAATATTGAATAAGGAAGAAGTAGGGTTTTCGTTGTAAAATTTGTGAGAAATTTCCCACGAATTTTGCAACGAAAATTGTACACACTAAAATAATTGCCCGGAAAATTAAAATTCGTTAAAAATTTCCAACGAATTTTTCAACGAAAATTATACACACTGAAGTAATTGCCCGGAAAATTGAAATTCGTTAGAAATTTCCAATGAATTTTCCAACGAATATCAAAAATGCCGTACAGTAACGGGTTTTTTTGTAATTCGTTGGAAGTTTCCAACGACTTTTCCAACGAAAATTGTACACACTGAAATAATTGTTTGGAAAATTGAAATTCGTTGGAAATTTCGTTAGAAATTTCCAACAAATATCAAAAATGCCGAACAGTAACAGTTTTTTTGTAATTCATTGGAAAATTCGTTGGAAATTTGTTGGAAAAATCTGAATTAATGGCCCGGAAAATTGAAATTCGTTGGAAAATTCGTTGGAAATTTTCAACGAATTTTCCAACGAATATAAAAGATGCCGAACAATACCGGGTTTTTTTGAATTCGTCGCAAAATTCGTTGAAAATTTCCAACAAATTTTTTTTCGTTGGAAATTTCCAACGAATTTTGCGATGAAAATTGTTTCGTTGGAAATTTCCAACAAATTTTAATTTTCGTTGGAAAATTTGTCGCAAATTTGCAACGAAAATTTTTTCGTCGCAAATTTTCGTAGCAAAAATCCAGTTTTTTTGTAGTGACTCCCAACAACACCTTTGAAGAATGCTTCAAGTTTTCTGATATAGCAGTTTGCCGCCACATTTCTTACGATGGTTGTGTTATCCTATATAGCTTACAAAAAAAAAGGGACTTTGCTATCAACATTCCTGGCAGAATCACGCAGTAGAAGAGAAGAAATTGACCATCTTATGTATTGTCTATTAAAATTGCTGAGAAAACTCAAATTAGGGTAAAAGTGATGACAAATGCCACTAATCACTCTTCATTAGAGGAAAAATGAGACTGAAAGTACAATGTTGGGTGAGTTGTTTTGAGTCGGAACCCTTGATCAGCTCAGCACCAGTAAAGCAGTGCATTACTTTGCGTTATGAAAATTGAAAGTGGTTTTCAAGTGAATGTTCTGAACCTACAGGAGGAGTTTTTTCATTTAACTTCTCCAAAAACAGAAAATGATTCCTGCGAATAAATGAAAAAAGAAATTATGACTGAAATTTTCTCACTTCCTTGTATCATGAAGAACATCCTTAAACCAAAAAGCTTGGTATGGGCAGAATCTAATGAATGGATATTCCTGCAGCAGGTTGCTCACATTTGGCATTTGTGCAAATCTTGTATTTTGAGGAAGGCATGTTAATTATTGCGGATCTCAAATCATATATCTTGCGTCAAACGAGTCCTGTGAATATACCCCAATGTATCAGAATCTTGCATTAGAGATTCCAATGTTCTAAATCTCACACATAGACAATAGATTTCAAATCTCTACATTACCTCATCTAACAATGGAACATCTCCTATCAAAATGTATCCTCTTTTGTCCCTTGAAAGAATCGACCAGATGGACTGCCATCGGGCAACAAGGCCAGACTCACAGGACCTTCTGCACCTTCCTCAGGAGTCAAGAAACCAGTGTTGCAATTTATATCCGTCTTGACAAATCCAGGGCAGACGCAATTTATACGAAACATGGGGTAATTTGTCGCTATAATTCTCGTGTATGCGTTCAAGGCCGCTTTAGAGACTCTATATGCAGATGGATGATCTGGCCAGCCTTTGGTCTTTAGAGAACCTTCTTTAAAATCGTTTAGAAACTCCTTTAATACCTTGTCCAGTTTTTCTTCTGTGAGGCTTTCAGCATTGCTGAACACTTCTGTAGCCAAGCCCTCCGGTAGATTCTAATCGCAAGGTCACAGGATAATCAAAATGTTATTCATCGGCAATGATATAAATATGGAACAGCATTTCAATAGTTTAATGTTCTAGATAGACAATGGCCAAAAGAATGAACTACATGGACGAATAACATGACAGCAATGAATTCAAGGAACATATTTCACTTGTGTTTAACAGCAAAAAGAGATCTGAGAGAATTCATTCCTGCTATAAGAAAGCACTGTCAGAAATCTCTATTGCTTTTTGAAGGAAATATCCAACTCTTGTAAGACCTATATCAAGCAAACAAGTCTAGCTCAAAGCTTGATCCGTCACATTGTAGAGTTCTCTTGCAAAAATGATGCTTTGCATCAAATTTGATGGCTCGAGAGTAAATTTTCCACTCTTACATTACTGACAAATATCTTTGAAGTTATAAAATTTGATACTTCTTACCTCTAGCTTCCCCATCGACGAGGAAACATTGACAATCGTGGGCGAGTCTGATAGTTGGAGGAGGCCAATGAATGCATCAACCATCCTTTTGGCACCATAATAGTTAATCTTCAGGCACTCTTCAGTTAATTCATATGTCTCAGTTATAATTTTACTCCAATCGACTTGCTTCTGCATCATCAAGAGAAAATCTTATGAACAAGCATAAGAAACATAACAATGAATATGTATTTTAAATTCCTAGGGAGCTCACCGTGCCATCTCATAGAGGGAGTTAGCCACAAAAAATTCAAACAAGGTATATTGTGTTAGGATCAGAATTCCACTTTGCACTGGTTGATTACTAAATGGTTCTTCTTCGCAACGTTTCTTTCTAATAACGTGTAACTTAAGAAGAGAATGATGTTCTAACTTCAGTCACAATCACTTGCATCATACTATTACAGAAAAGAAAATCCCTTTCAATATCTACACAAGGGCTGAAAAGACCATAGTGATTTTTGTCTTGAGTTTGAGCCCGCCAAGAAAATCCAATCCAAGTCTGAGTACAAATTGTGGTTTATGACTTGTGTTGTGGTATGACGTCGGAACAAGCAAGCAAAACATCGATTTACTTTTAATGTCGGGTCAAAGTCGGTTGAGAAGAGTTGCCTATTTTTGGGATATAAATATATATTCGGTCTTTATTGAAGAGCTTGTCGTGATATCAATTTGGATAGTGGACTCTTCATGGAATTACATCCAATTCGTTGTCTTCGTGTGTTTTAATCAAAGAGGACTAGAGTGTTTGAAGCCAAGAAATCTTGTAAAAAGAATTGTGAATTCCTTAGTGAGATCGAGATTATTTTACAAGAAATTGAGATAGCTAAATACTGTATAAGTTATTGTTTGTAATTGGGAGTTGAGAAATATTGAAAATGTTTGAGTGACTGAGTGTGGTTGTAATTTTTACTATAGCTTGTATAGATCTTGAGTACAATCTTGTTCCATTTTTTACCATAGAATAAATCACACCGATCAAACCACATGAATATAATGGGCGATCTATGTTCTTGTTTTTGTTCATTATTACGTTGGATCGCTTGTTTTGCACAGCAAGTAATATGACAGAGCCTTCTTTGCTATGAACTTCAAGCAGTAACTAGCGCCCCTAATGACCAGGCCAAGTAATGTTCAAGTTGAGTTTTTCTTTGAACAACATCATTGTAAGAGAAACTGAGATTGTACCTTTCCAATGCCGGAAACTCTCAAAGCATCAGCATCGACAATGGCTCCGGCAACACCAGCATTGTTCACCTGGAAAAGAGATTTTTTAGCACAATATTCTTCTACAATGATAAAATAAGGCCCATCCCTAGACGAGTATCAAGGGACCTATGAATAGTATACTAAAGAGTCAGTAATCAAGGAGGACCATCAAAGTAAATCCTGAATTAACTAGATAATTAATTGAGAAATGGGGTTGAACATAATTTATCTGTATGTAACTAATGCATCGAACATATATTGCACAACGGAAGGTAGATCAATGCAGTGATGCATACTATACATCTTGTACTCGGATTGAAACTACATATACTAGAAACCAATCCAAGAAAAAGTATAATCACAGGAGATTGGCACCATTCTGTATCTAGTCAATCGAAGTTACCACTCATTCCTAAAACAATGCAACTCAGATAGACAAGGGAAGTTCAGACATATGATCACATATTCCTCGCCAGTCACAATTATGCAAGAACATCCAAACACATCAATCTCACATATTGAATTACTCTTATTGCAAATTACCCTTTTTTGCCTTTACATATGGGAAATGCTCATGGTACTACAATAGCAATATTCCATCATACACCATCAACTCTGGATGCATTTTTGGGATACAACACTCTTATCTTTGTTGGTCGCAAAAGAAGACAAATTTTCGGGGTTTACCAGAATATCGAGCTTTCCGAATTTGTGCTCAACAAAGTCAGCAAGCGATGAAACACTGGCAGGATCAGAGACATCAAGCTGGTGGAAAATGACATGATCAGAGAGACCATACTCTAACTTCAGCTTGTCAATAGCCTCAAGTCCTCTCTTCTCATCTCTAGCAGTCAATACCACCACAATCCCTTTGGAAGCCAGGAGCTTGCACACTGCAAACCCAAGCCCTTTGTTGGCTCCTGTAACAACTGCATACCTGAAAAAAAACGTACAGAAAAAGTTGGAAAAAAAAAAACTTTGCAAGAGCAAAACGAAATTTGGAAGGAAATAGAAGGAAAAAAAATGTATGGTGATGTTTTTTATTGCCTCTC
The DNA here is from genome assembly GCA_024500025.1 of Syzygium aromaticum. Lineage (NCBI taxonomy): Eukaryota > Viridiplantae > Streptophyta > Magnoliopsida > Myrtales > Myrtaceae > Syzygium > Syzygium aromaticum. The sequence continues at coordinate 15,699,078 of CM044888.1, read as the reverse complement.
AGGTTTGGAGTCTGCCATGGATGATGATGAACTGGAAATGGAAATGGGTTCAGGAAGTTAAAGAGTTTTGTAGAGGAAACATTTATTTTTATGTGACAGGTAAGCGCCGAGGTTGAAGCTTTGGCTTGGAGCTAAGCACTCATTATGGAGAATTAAATACGTAAAGTAAATACACAAGAATCCAGAAGGTCAGCATCGTTAGGTGGGCATAGCAGATATCTTTAACATCAAATCACTCGCCTTTTTCCTTAGGAAAACAACCTTATTCTCAATCATGCACATGCAACGACGAGACCTTTCTTTTTATTTTGTTTTCCCTCTCTTTTTTTAATGATTGGGAGCGACAAAAATAAAATAAAAGTACAAGATTGACTCCTGAAAGTACGCCGACTGCCTCCCTCGTCAGCACCCTCAGCTAGAGCCAGCCTGAGTCAGAACCTTGAAAGACAATCGATAGAATAATAATGTTTCTTTTCAATCTTTTTGGCAACAGGTTGTTTGGTTTATTGTGCATCTTAAGTTTAGTAGGAATTGTTTGAGGAAGCCACAATGGTTGGTGATTATCCCTTGCATAACTCACTTGAGCCTCTAAATTCGTTTTTGGACTCAATTGATGATCCCCACACAAGGGCAAAGCAAGTGAGTTGTCACAACGAAACAATACGGTCTGGAGTATCGACAAAAGACAAAGGCCTCGAGAGTCCAAATATGCTAAATTGTGCAACAGTTAATTGAGCCACAAAGTCGCGATAAAGACATTAAGAGTGCCATAATTTTCGTACGGCGCTCATTTGAGTATCATAACTTTTTTTTCGCTCACTTGAATATCACATCGGAGTAAAATAGATCATTTGAGTGTCACTTCCGGCGAAAATAAATCATTTGAGTACCATTTTTAGCAAATCATTCCACATGGATTTTTTATTTAATTTTTCAGATCTACGTGGAAATTTTTAAAAACAAAAGGATGAATTTGTTATCACGTCATGTAACATAAAAGAAAAGAGAGAAAAACATGAAGGGAGAAAAAAGAAAGAAAAAGAAAAACATACGGAGAGAGAGAGAGGGGCTGCCATAGCCACTCAAGCTCTTAAGCTTCAGCCGGCCATGGCCGCTAGAGTTTCAAGCCACGGTGGCCACCGCGAGCGAAACAAAAATGCGGATGCCAGAAGTCGGAAGTCGGAGGGAACGATTTCTCGCCAACAAACAACCGATCAGCTGCTCCCCCATTTTCTGCAATTGGGCAAAGGTGTTCCGCCATGAGCTTGAAGCTCGATCAGCCATGGCAACCGAGAGCTAAAGCTTGGGAGAAAGAATGGAGGGAAGGCTCTCTGCATCGCTTCACCTCTCATTTCCGCACCTCAATCACCACCCGATTCCATCCAAATTCGCGAGTCTCTCCACTCACTTCGACTCCCTCATTTCGCCTCCGCCCTCGAGACCACCCCCTCCCCCCAAGACCTCTGCACATCCCCCCGCCGGCTTCAGTTTCTCCTCCACATCCCTCTCTCTCGAAAACCCTGATTCCCCTCCTAATTACTCAAAATCGATCAAACCCAACTCAAGAAACAGCCCCCAAAGTGCAATCCCTCATTAAGAACCTCTCCGTCTTTGAGCGAGCTCTAATCGGCGTTGACGGAGGCAGGATCGCTTGCGCATTCACTTACGTGAGCGCTCGCCCACTCGACACCATCAAGCCAAGCTCCAGATGAAGGGCAACTCGGAACTATACAAGAACACGTTTGATAAGTATGATGAGTGGAGCGAGGAGGAAGTCTTGAGCGGCGAGGCGTGTGGCGGAACCCTCGTCGGATTTGGGCTCGGCTAGCCACAATTCCTAAGTGCTACAGTACCCCAACCATGGGGAAGATGAAGTTCTTTATCGTGCCCATCTGCAAATTAGATTGGCCAAATAAAACTGAAAAAAATGATAAAAAAAAAAGCATAAAAATTCTCCACGTCAGATTTTCCGCCATTCACATCGGATTTCCAGTTGCCAAATGGCCGATGGTACTCAAATGATCACTTTTTCAAATTTTTTACACTTAAGTGAGCGAAAAAAAAGTTGTAGTACTCAAATGAGCGCCGTACGAAAATTATGGCACTTCCAGTGTCCTTAACCTCACAAAATCAAAGATTGATGTGTTTGCAATGCCACAAGAGCAGTGTGCTGCTAAAGTGCACAAAATAACAAAAAAAAAAAAGGAAAAAGAAAAGGCAAAGCAAAATCGTGTTCAATGAAGTGAAAATGCCAAGGCCAAGGCCAAGGGCTTGAGTTCTCAAAAATCATCCCCCGATCTCACAAATCTCAGAAGAGTCAAGTTTTGACTTTTGTGGCTAGGAAAGAGCTCCATCAATACGAGTCCCCAACAATTTTGGAGGAAAGTTGATAGCGATGTCAAGATAATTACCAACTTCATTACCAAACTTCAAACCCTTCAATGAAAAAATTTTTAGTCTAACGAATCTTTTTGTTTCTCAATCCTTTTACCGAGCCTACATTTCATACTTTTACCAAGCCTACTATACATCCCTCATAATATCGCTTCAGATTATGATGTTTGGATTCACATAAAAGCTTCGAATGCTCAAAAGTTTTGCTTGAGTAAGTACAGGTAAATCTAATTCTATCTCTTTTGTAGGGTTCTTGACTTGTAAACAAAACAAAGATGACGAATCAAGAATATTATTTTCATGGCCATGAATGTATTATCCATTTGTTAAGCCGTTAATCAAGCCTTCATTAGAGTCTTATCTAAAGACCTTTAGGATTGATAAGATCATACTGTATGTGAGAAAAACCTTTATCAACATGATAATAATGGTAAGATCAAGTGTTTCTTTTTTCCACATTAATGGATGGGACAAAAACAGCATTTCCAATGAGAGTGACTAGAAAGTTCTTTGAGACTAACAGTACTTCATTAGCATTTATAGCTATTCACATTATGAATAAAGATCATCCATATGATGACTTTCTCCTGTCATATTTTGGTGATGCAGACATGGTAGAATTGTCATGCATAATCCTTAACTGAAGATGAAAATACTTATTTCTAGACATGCTAATGTATGAGCATCTAGAGTAATTCCATTGATGAATTTAGCACAATCGATGTTCATTCAAGTCAAAGCAAAATTTGGTCATAACTAGTTTCGATGGGTCAAGAATGAAGTTATCAATAAAAAGACCATTGACCAGGTTACTAATTAATGAGTTGTCAATTCTTCCTTTGCCGTTCAAGTATTGAGTTACCGATTCACTAGGATAGTTGTCAATTTCTATGTGAAACAACAACATATTGATGCGAGGCTATTCCAAGCAATTTCCTTTGATATTTGGCAATTTCCTAAGATGATTATTTCTTGGTTAAGGTTGATGGACGAATTTTGGAAGATGAACGCAAGGCCGAAAAGTCAAGATTTCAAGTCTCCATGTCATTAATGCATTTTCTAGTTACTAGGTATTTAAATGCTTTCTAGTTCCCGTGTCGTTAATATTTGGGGAGCCCCCACGTCTCTTTAATGTTTATCTATTTCCTACCTCTTAGTCCCCCTATAAATAGAGAAGAGTTCTCTACTTTAAAGCAGACTTTGATGAATGTATGAGAATTCCTCTACGTGAGTTGAATTATCTATCCGACTCTTTATCTAAGTTCCTTGGTGGTGAATCAAACAATTCTTTGTCCTTGGCAGGTGGAGCAATTTTTTAGGCCTAGGTGTTTAGCTACTCGCTATCACGATTCTTTACCCTTGGCTAGTGGCTTTTGCCTTTATGCTTCGGTAGTGAACCTACATCCTTTACAATTCATTATTTTGTCCCTCTCAACAAACCTTCATACACACAACCCATAATCACCCACTCACATATCAAGTTGGTATGAGACTCAAGGTTGAACTCATTTAAGTGACTCCTTCTATTATCCAACTCATACTTAACAAGGATGACCCAGTTCCAAAAGGAATGACTTTGGAGCAAGCACACAACTAAAGGTGAGATCAAGCCTTAATGAACTCCAATAGCAAATGGAGCAAGTCTTCAACGCCCTAAAGATCTGGTGAGACAAATACAACCAGCAATGCGTCCTGATAATCGACCTCGACATGACAATTCAGTTCTCATCAAAGCTCTAGTGTCAAATTTGATTCCACTAGAAGCAACTCAAGTATTTTGGAATACCAAACCTAGAGAAGAAGATGGAGGCATAAGGAGAATGATCGTGAAATCAAAGTTGAGGCACTTGAATTTAAGGGTAGTCTCAATCCATATTACTTTGTCGATTGGCTGTGTTTGAATGATTTTTTGACTTCAAGTCCTACTCGGATAAGAAAAGATGTAAGGTTGTTGTCCTTAAATTGACGAAATATAATTCTCTTTGGTGGTAAAATTTCAAGTACTAGCAACTCAGGGAATGAAAAAGCCAGATTAAGTCTTAGAGAAAACTCAAGAAACTGATGAAGGTTTTTGCCCGACAACTATAAGCAAGACTTGTTCCTTAAATTGAACACCTTAAAACAATAAGGGATGAACACTAAAGAAGAATACATTGGATGGTTTGAACAACTCAAGATGAGATGTGAAGTTCTAGAATTTTCGGAGCAAACCATCGCTCGGCGGAATGAATCGGGAAATTGTTGATTTGGTTGAACTTCAACCTCATTGGTCATTCAAAGACATATGTAAGTTGGCAATGAAAGTCAAAAAGAAAATGAAGAGAAGCAAGAGATTTTCTACTAGAACCTCAACAAAGGGAACATTCTACAAGGTGCTTCCTCAAATAAGGTCGAGAGTACGTCGACAAAAGACAAAGGTAAAGAGAAGTCTATGGAGCTTGCCAAAGAATTCCACAAGAAAACTAATGGTAAATGAAGGAAATTATTTAAGTGACATAGCTATGGGTATTTGCATGATTATTGTCCTAATAGGAGAGTTATGACTCTTCAAAAAATTGAAAAGATCAATTTGGAACTTCAAGAAGCTAAGAATGATTTTGACCATAACGGCTCCAATTCTAAAGAACAAGAGCAAATTGTGGAAAAAGTTGATGATGGCGAGTTGTTGGTAATACAGAGAGCATTGCACTTCGTAATTTCTCCAAAAGCGGAAGAGTAAAGGGAAAACATCTTTCACACCCAATACACTATTAATGAAAAGGTGTGTGTGGTGATTATCGATGGCGGAAGCTATACCATTAAAAACCTTGATCGACAAATAGAAGCTACCAACATCTGAACATCATCATCCGTACAAGCTTCAATAGCTCAATGAGGAAAACAATCTTAAGTTAACCAAACAAACCCCCATATCCTTTTCAATTGGAAAGAAATACCAAGATCAAGTTCCATGTGATGTCATTTCTATGGATGCTTGTCACTTGTTATTGGCAAGGCCTTGGCAATATGAAAGGAATAATGTGCATAATGGCCATAAAAACACGTTCTCTGTTCACAAGGAACAAAAACACATCACTTTACCCTTTAATCTATCTATGATCCATAAAAATCAATCTACGTTGGGAAACACAAGGAAAACATTTTCTTGGGTAAAACACGAATTGAAAGAGCCATTAGCAAACATAAAAATATATTTACTTTGCTTATGGTTGAGAAAAAGAGAGACAGAGACCCCTACATCCAAAATTGCATTTCTTGTTGAAAGAATTTGCAAATGTGTTTCCAGAGGAATTACCACCCAGACCACCTCCCACAAGAGGCATTGAATATCATATCAATTTGCTTTATGATGCTTCTCTACCGAATAAAGCAGCTTATCGATACAACCCGCAAGAAACAAAGGAGTTGCAAAGATATGTTGATGAATTTATCAACAAAGGATAATGTCCAAAAAAGCATGAATCAATATTCCGTTCTAAGTCAACTCGTGCCCAAGAAAGATGGTTCATTTAGGATGTGTGTCGATAGTCGAGCCATCAACAACATCACCATTAAATATAGGTATATCACACTTAGACTTGATGATATGCTTGATGAATTATATGTTTCTACCATATTTTCCAAAATAGATTTGCAGAGTGGTTATCAGCAGATCCTAATGCAAGAAGGAGACAACTGGAAGATGGTTTTCAAAACTAAAGAGGTTTCTATGAGTGGCTTGTTATGCCATTTGGACTGGCTAATGCTCCAAATACCTTCACAAGACTGATGAACGAGGTTTTTCGTATCTTTATTGGTCAATTTGTTGTTGTATATTTCGACGATATTCTTGTTTATAATAGGACCGAAGAGGAGCATATATCTCATTTGAAGGAGGTCTTTGATATCTAAGAGAACATAAACTCTATGCTAAAATGGAGACATGCCGGTTTTTCTCTTCAAGTATTGTATTCCTTTAAGTATGTTATTTCAAAATATAGGATCTCCGTCAATCAATCCAAGGTGGAAACGATGAAAATAAGGCTAGTTCTAAAGTCCATTTCTAATGTGAAAAGTTTTATGGACTTGTTTCTTTGTATTGGTGATTCGTGAAAGATTTTAGTACCATCGTGGCTCCTATCACCGAATGCATGAAGAAGGGATCTTTTGAATGGACAAAGGCTACTCACAACACTTTTGAAATAATCAAACATCAACTTTATGAGTCCCATATTCTTGTGCTTCTTAATTTTGATAAAGTATTTGAAATTGAGTGTGATGCAAGCAGAGTTGGCTTTGGAGCTATTTTTGTCCAAGGCCAAAAACCTTTGGCGAATTTTAGTGAGAAGTTGACGAATTAAAAAAAAAACTATTCAACTTATGATAAAAAGGTCTACGCCATTGTGAGAGCTCTTAATAATTAGAGTCGTTATTTGAGACCAAAATAGTTTGCTCTTCATTCCGATCATGAGGCTCTCAAGTTTATTAGCGGCCAATGCAAACTCAATTCGAGACATGCCAAATAAATATAATTTCTTTAATCCTTTTCTTTTGTCTCAAAATTTAAACCTAGTGACACTAACACTGTAGCGAGTGCTTTATGGAGAAGATGTTTGATACCTGCTATTTTAGACTCTAGAATCCTTGGCTTTCAATCGATAAAGAAACTATATTCTGAAAACCTGGATTTCTCTTCCATCTTGATAATTGAAACGTGGGGTTCAAGGTATTTATTCTAGACTTGATTATTATTTTTTAAAGGAAATCGATTATGTGTGCCAAAAAGTTTCTTTAGAGAGTTATTGATTCAAGATTTACATGGTGGAGGATTGACCGGTCACTTTGGCATTAACAAAACTCTTGAGATTCTTCAACAGCATCTTTATTGGCCAAAGACGAATGCAAGTGTGCATCTTATCATCTCGAAGTGTACAACTTGTCAATGAGCAAAGAGTCATTTCAATCAAGACTGCATACTCCACTTCCGATTCCATTGCAGCCATAGGAAGATATGAGTATGGATTTTATTGTAACTCTTTTGAGGACTCAAAGGGAAAAAGATGCCACATGGTGGTCACTAATTGGTTTTTTAAAATGGCTCATTTTGCTCCATGTCACAAGATAGATATGCATCTCATGTGGCTAAGCTATACTTTAAGGAGATCATTCACCTTCATGGATTACCGAAGACCATTGTGTTGGATTGCAATTCCCAAATTTTGAGCTATTTATGGAAGATAATATAGAGGATGCTTGGTACCAGACTGCTATTCAATACCACTTGTAATCCCAAACTGATGGCCAAACAAAGGTAACTAATTGCACCCTCATCAATCTCCTTCAAGGTATGATGAGTATATTTTTAAAAGGTTGGCATTTGAAGCTTGGACATGCTGAATTTACTTATAACCGATCACCCAGCTTGCACATACTGGTCAATCACCTTTTGAAGTTATATGTGAAATTAATCCTCTCGCATCAATTAATTTAATTCCAATTTTATCCAACTCACAAGTGAAGTTTGACAGTAAAGGAGTTCAATCAATGAAGAAGCTTCATGAGCAGATTTAATCCAAGATAGAGAAGGTCAACGAGTCTTATAAGAAGAAAGCTAATTAGCATCAAAAGAATGCTCATTTTCAACCAGGCGAACTTCTATGGATTCATTTAGGAAAAGAGGGATTTCTATCTTGACAAAAGAACAAGCTTATACCTAGAGGTGATGGCCCATCTAAAGTTCTCGAGTGAATCAATGACCGTACCTACAGGATTGATCTTCCTGGAAAGTTTGGAATTTCGGCAACTTTTAATGTGAGGGACCTTTCTCCTTACTTGGATGATGAAGACTTGTTAGATTTGAGAACAAATCTCAAATAGCTTGAGAAAGATGATGCAAGGGCATCCAACTTAATTCCATCAATGAATTCAATACAATCGATGCTCATTCAAGGTAATGTGGAATTTAATCATAACTTACTTTGATAGATCAAGAATGAAGTTGTCGATAATAAGACTATCGACCAAGTTATCGATTAAGATGTTGTTGATTCTTCCTTTGCCGTTCAAGTATTGAGTTACCGATTCACTAGAATAGTTGTTGATTTCAACGCAGAACAACATATCGATGGAAGGCTGTTCCGAGCAATTTCCTTTGATATTTGTTGATTTCCTAAGATAATTATTTCTTGGTCAAGGCTGATGGGCAAATTTTGGCAAATGAACCGCAAGTTTAAAGAGTCAAGATTTCAAGTTTCCGTGGCATTAATACATTTTTTCTAGTTAATAGGTCTTTGAAGAAGCCCTTAGCAATACAACATCACCCTAACCATCTCAATAATTGTATTTAAGGCCTGTTTGAAGTTTCCATTACGAGTTACTGGTATATTTGCCCTTGCTTCGCTTGGATTTTATACATAAATCCTTTTCTGAAATTTTATGTTTATTAAAACTACTTCTCTACTCTTACACATTCAAATTCTATGAATTTTTTTAGAGTTACAACAATGACAATAATCATAAAATTGTAAAAATATATATAACTTGAAAATAATATAAATTATATTAAAGATAATTGAATATTATAAGCTTGTTTATATTATATTTAAATTCACTCTGTACTTACCAAACATCTCCTACGTCATATTTTACCAAATTTAAATTTAACAGGAACTATTCCTATTTAATTTGACTCGATCATTTGGTCATTTCTTTTTGAGTAATCTTTATCTTTCAAATAACATTAACTCTAATATTGTACTTATTGTATGTTGTAATGGATAGAATCAAAGTATTACTCTCTATGGTATTGCAAGCGACAAAGTTAGATTTTCTATCCGTATTATTCGATGGATATACAAGATAAATTTCTTATGTAAATATATCACATTACAAATAATGCACAATTGACTCACTTTCATGAACTAGAGATATAATCACTTTCTCAAAAAGTTAATTCACTACTGATTATTATTTGATAGTTGTAGTATCTATAAGTATGTTTTACTTTTAAATTTCTTCTCTTGTTTTTTTTAGAGATTATTTGCTTGTTCTCGTAGGTTAATTTTACTACTTATTAACAAGAGATTTCCTCTAAAAAAAACTCTTAGGTTTTAATTTGGAAAAGAAAAGGCTCCATCCATTAAAATTTAACGCATTTAATATGTAAAAGTCACTTTTAGTATGATATGTCAAATTAGTTTGTTTTTCTTTCTCTTCACTATCCTATCTTTTTGCATCTTTGGAACTTTTCGCCACTTTCCTTTTGAATAATTTTGCACTTTTCCATTTGATAGACTTGCAAATGACTCCTGTTGGACTTTTACGCATTAAAAAATCTTCGAAACAAAAAAGTCTATATTTGAACTTGCATCTTGAACATTCATATTTGAGTGAGAATTAGGAAATTCACTAATAAATTTTGTTAGCTAGTTTTTTCGAAATATTTGTTAAGCAACCAAAATAAACAAGAATTGCAATTTCTTATCAATCATATTTGTTGGATTCTCTTTAATCAATATTCTGAATAGTGACGTAATTTTGATTACATTAGATGTGCTTAAGAAGTGTCCCGGGATTCGAAACACTTGTTAATAGGATATTTTGCATGTGACACCAACAGCTTTTTGTGGGATTTTAGTGTAAGAAGTTTTATAAGTTAAAAAAGAACATCGTGAATTACGTATAAAATGGCACGAATAGGGGATTGAGGAGAAGAAGACCAAAACAAGCATGGTCGGATCATTGGATAAATGGCACAAATAGTCGAGATCATTATAAAAATAATTACACGATGTGAATTGTGACTCGTAGCTCAACAAAAGCTGACTTTAATTAACAATCACGCTTTCCAAAAAAAAAAAAGCACGTTTCTTTTTATACTTAACTAAGGGTGTATTTTCATGATAATGGAAAATTATTCTTCTGGAAAACGTTTCCCTTTCTCAAGTTAAGGAATTCATTTTCTTAACTTTATGCATACATGTTTTTCTTGACCACAAATGTTTTTTTGCTGACTAGCAAATCATTTTCAGCAAATCAAATGCACGAAAGTTAAGAAAATTAATTCATGAAAAATTATTTCACTCAAAAAGACACACCCTAAGAATTTGTCTGTATAAATCCTTACATTTTCGTGAAAATTATAAATACTTAACATTTAAAAAAATTCTAACGCGTGGATTGGAAAATTTGGATCTAAGTAAAAAGTTCCAAGGGGCAAGTTAAGGTGAATTATTGGAGGCGCAATTGAAAACCAAAGAAAATCACTAAAATATATTGGGAAAATTCCAAAAAAGGACTCAAAGTAGAGTCATTTTTTAAAATAAGGGCCTATAGTGAATCTTGTCTCAAATAAGAGCTTGAAGTGTCTCAAATAAGGACATAAAGTACCGTATCAATCTCAAATAAAGACCTGACCACACTGTCCAAAGGATATTTTCATCTTTTTTTTTTCTCTCTCCCCTTCGCCAGCCATTGCCGGGGTCGACGGAGGTCGCCGACCTCAGGCAGAGGCCGACCTCGCTTGGGCAAGCAAAGGTTGACCTCTCCGGCGTCGACCGAGGGCCACCTCGCCAGGTTTAGCGAGGGTCTCCCTCACCTGGCCTATCGAGGGTCGCCCTTGCCGGCATTGGACAAGGGTGAGGGCAACCTAAGCGAGGGCGATCCTTGCCCGACGCCGGAAAAGGCAAGGGTTGCACTCTCCGGATTTGGCAAGGATCGCCCTCACCTGCTAGCTCAAGCGAGGCAACCCTCGCCCAACACGAGTTGGGAGACCCTCACTTGAGATCGGCGAAGGTCATCGGCCAGCGCAATGATGGCTGAGGGAAGAAGAAAAAAGGAAAGACAAAGAAAAAGAAAATTAAAGAAAATTAAAAAATCAAAAATATATACTTATAATTTTTTTGACTAAAATATCCCTTCTCCAGCGACGGAATAGTCACTAGCCAACTTTAGGTCCTTATTTAAGATGATTTGATCACTTTAAATTCTTATTCGAGATAATGTTCATTTCGTACCCTTATTTGCGAGAAAATAACTCTACTTGAGGCCTCCTTTGGAATTTTCCCAAATATATTTATCAGTTCATCATTGCCCTGGCCTTTCCATCGTCGTCTTCGCTTTCCGAGTCGGATTCTCGCCGGCGACCGTCTTCCGATAGCCCATCCTCCTCGCTACTCCCGCTGCCGCCGCGGCGCAGACACACCCACATCCCATGGAGTTCGCTTTCGACGAGAAGGACTTCTTGGCCTGCTGCGGGAGCACCAGGTTCGCCGCCGAAATGGCGGGAGCCTCCCCCTTCCCCTCTTTCCAAGCTGCCGTTCCCACCGCCAGAGACATCTGGTTCAACAGAGTAGCCTCTTTCTCCCTCTCCCCCTCCACCCCACCGTTTCCCGTTGCTTCGTTCCTTCTTGTTTCCCCCCTTTCGAATTGGAGTTTTCGGAGGAAATTGCTGATCTTGTGTTCTTTCGCGGTTTTGGAGGTTGACGTGAGCGGTTGGCTTGAAGCTTTCTCGGCCCACCCTCAAATCGGAGAGACCAAGTCGGTGGTTCCAGGGAGAAGTGACACCAGTGCTCAGTTAAGTCTCTCTCTGTCTCTCTCTGTCTGTATCTTCTATTTTGATCGGTTCTTGCTTTTTCTTTTACATTTGCGCTTGGCCCCTGATGGACATCATTGTTTTTAAGAGAAGTTGAAGAGATAGTAGGGAATTTTTCCTTATGGGGTTCTTCAGATTTTCATGCTTTGCTCTTTGGCATAGATTATTTGTTGGAGTTCTCGCTGTGCCAACTAAAAAGACTGGCTTTTTTCATGTAAATGAACTTTAGCCTTCACTGTTAAGGAGCACTTGTTTGGGGCTTCTTTTGAATTTTGTGATGTAAGTATTTGTGAAACCATGGATGAACCAGGTAGATGTTTTCCAGCTTCCCTGGGGAAGGTATTGCCCCACAACTGGCAAGTCATGTTTTGGCTTTTTCATTCGGCTCTTCATTATCAGCTCCTTGCTTCATTGAATTATATGAATTGGCGACTTGTGGATGACTGATGCCTTTGTTTATGTGTGGAAAACTTAATGCTATTTGATCCTTTGGAATGAGGTTGACTAATTTGACAGAATATGATTTGCTTTTACTGATGGTTCGATCAACTCATTTTCAAAGTTTTCTGGTCTTCTTAACGGGAAAATTGATGGGTGTTTTATTGGTTGGGTGAAGTGTTTACTTGTTTTAGGGTAATCTGCTTTCTGTAAGAACGGGTATGTGCTTCATTATGTGGATTTTATGCTGCAAATGAATGAGAGTACATGTTCTTGACAAATTACTTTACCAACTGTGGCACTAATTTGAAGTGGGCCAGGGCTCAACTGGTCTGTTTATCTTTAGATATCTGCTTATGCATCCATCATATTTTTTTTGGGGACTGCACATGTCACATTTACCACATGTTATGTCTGAATAGTTTGGTTAATCTACTTGATTTTCTGGAACGCTGGGACGACTCATTGGTGAATTTTGACAGAAATCCTCCTATTTACTTTTGAAGCAACTTATGAATTGTGCCGTTGTCTTAAAAATGTTTTCCTACTATGCATGATGAGTAATGCATTCTCTGGTAGATGATAGGGTGTTTGCTCATGGAGATGTGTTTATCTCCCATCCTTATAAATCTCTGAAGCTTTCATCAGGTGAACTCTCTCATTGAACTGTTCATTAAGCATGATTTACATTAATCCTACACACCAGTTTGTCCTTTATCATAACTGGAAGAATGAAAAGATTATGCATACATTCCCTACATGGAGTTGGACAGGCACTACAAATCTATGTGCTGTGAACTTGTTTCATCTGGCATTTGACTTCTACTTAAGTTCCATCTCATAAACTTGCAAATACATCGACAATTAGGTGGGACAAGTTTTTTTATTTGAAAGAATCCTACTCTCTTCAACTTTACCACAGTGATCCTTTTTTTGTGTTATGCACTTTTGTGAGGTAGAGGTATTCTATGGCAACACAAAATTGCCTGTTTAGCCTATACATATTGTTACGCAGCAAACAATTAGAAATAAACCAGAGAAGTGATTGAAGCATATCATGGGCTAAATGCACTTACCTGAATGGTTCATAGTACTTCAAATGTTGTGTTCTTTTCTATACGTGCCCTTTCACCTGCATTTTCTGGCACATTTTTGGTTTTTTGTTACTCGTGTATTACCTGAGCAATTTTGGACATTCATCTCAATAGGTGGAGTAAAGGAGAGCAATCTACAGCTTTGGCAACTGCCACTGGTTCTAGCTCACAGGTTAACCTCTTATGCAAAAAATTTTATTGTTCTAATATTTACTTCAATGTAACGGAGAAAACTATACTGATAATTGCAATCATATTAGTTACTCAAATAGTCTGATGCTCTTGGACCTGTCATTTGCAGGAACTATCTGACTGGAATGTACAATATAAGCAGAAGTTCGGATTTATTTTTATTATTTGTGCTTCTGGAAGGACGAGTCCCGAAATACTTGCAGAGCTGAAGGTAAATCTTGAAACAAAATTTGGTACCCTAGGTTACTAGCTCACATGAGTTCATGTCTCTAATGAGGGACAATCCAAGGCGTACTGCTTTGTGATCCATGAAAGTGTGCCCATCGCATGGAGAAAGCTCAACTTACTGTGCATTTTCCTTACTTCCTTCAGTCTTAGTAGATATCAGTCAACAGCGTTACATGTTGACATCATAACTGAGAAGTGAGAAAATTGCAACATTTTCTTTTCCAGAGACGGTACTCTAATAGGCCCATAGAGGAGTTTCAGATTGCAGCTGAAGAGCAGATGAAAGTAACTGAATTACGTCTTGCAAAGCTCTTTTCAGCCAAAGAACACATGGCTTCAACTGGTGATCAGTGTCCTGTAGGACTAGCAAAGAAAGCAGAAGGTGCTTCTGATGTCCTGGGTTTCATCTTTCAAGCGTGAAGTTTTAATTATCTATTGTCAAGTCATAGCAATTCTTCTACCCATGCATGCCCTTAGCGGCTAATTTGACAGATGGCTCTATGCAACTGTTTCTGCTATTATTTTGCATGTTTTTCCCCGTACAAACCCAATTTAAAAGAATCCTCTAGCATGGAAAGGTTCTAGTACCTCTTGAGTGGGAGGGTGTTTACCCCTTTGATACATGATCTTTTTCAGGGGCAGGGTTAATCTGCCATATGAGCCTTTGCCACTTCAACCATGTTGCAGTAGCATGCAATGTGGTTGACTTATCTGTCATTTGTTGCTAGGTTATCTAGATTTCTCAAGTCTGTCCTGATTTTCATTGCAATTTTTGCTCAAAAGCTAAGAGAATTTAAGGTATCAAACAGGAATCACGGTGCAAAAGGAACAATAAATTACATAGTATTGCCTGAATTCCTACTTGTCTATATATGTAGATCTACATGAAGATCACATGTTTAACAATTTTATCTGTCTATGCACTCTTACACCAAGCTTTTTGTCACCCATTTATATCTGTTTGTTTTTTGACTCCTAAGAACTTCTTATTACTTTCCCACTAATATGATAAAATATTTAAATTATAGAAATATATGAATTATATTTACGCGACTATAATTGCTAAGATATATGCTTTTGAACTACTTTTGGTTCAGATCATGCCAACATTTTCATTTTTGTGCTCTAGAAGGTCGTGTGAGCATAATCGGAGGACATCTTATGGCTATTTCAGAAGTTTCTTCCAACAAAACGTCGCAAAGTACAACTCGAACTCGTCCACCTATAACAACACATGTCTTGGATGTCTCTCAAGGATGCCCAGCCTCAGGCATGGAGGTCTGCTTAGAGATGTGGAGGGGCAACAAACCCCGCCCGTTGTTCGGCGAAGCAGAAGTTGGTGGTTGGATACTTCAAGGGGTCTCAAGTACAGATAAAGATGGCCGAAGCGGTCAGTTGATGGACATCGTCAATGAGATTAATCCGGGAATATACAGGATCAGTTTCAACACGAGTAAGTACTGCCCTGGCGGGTTCTTCCCTTACATTTCTATCATTTTCGAAATTGCAGAGACAC
This sequence comes from Syzygium aromaticum, assembly GCA_024500025.1. Lineage (NCBI taxonomy): Eukaryota > Viridiplantae > Streptophyta > Magnoliopsida > Myrtales > Myrtaceae > Syzygium > Syzygium aromaticum. The sequence continues at coordinate 15,683,645 of CM044888.1, read as the reverse complement.
AGAAGCGGGAGCATTTTCATGTTCCTCTTCTCTTTTCTCCATTCTCATTCACCACCTACCGGGGCAGCTGAAACATCCAATTACAGTGGGTTCAATATGCCAAATTTCAGTACTCAGTCTTGCTCTTTTTGTTCAGTTAGCTGAGAACGGGTAATGTGTGATTTATGACATATATTGAGTCAGTGTGTTTAGTCTTGTGTATGTTTAATCTTGATCTTTGAGAAAGACGACTTGTGGCAGATAGATTTGAGGAATAAAATGAATGGGAGATGTGCCGATTCTCTTACCTGTGGAAGGTGGAAGGAACTGGATTTGCTGATTTTTTGTTTTAACCCGTGTGAAGATAAAAAGCAGAAATGCCTGCTGTGTTTCTTTTTTGTTCAATATACATGTTATATGTCCAAATGAGAGTTATGGAGATAGGGGAAGTATAGCAATCTTCTCTATGACGGGAGCGGGTATTAGGTGCATTGGATGCGTGTACATAGTGCGCACTGAAGCCTTCGTGTGATTATACTTGGGTCTCTATAGTTGAAAATTAGATACTACGCAAGTCGAAACGTAGTTTCTCCATATGTAGAGGTATTCGGTGTATTAAAAGCAGGCTACATGTGCTCGTTAAATAACTCTGAGCACCTGATTGTTTACCTTGTAAAGCTAATCATAAGCAATACATGCGATGCGATTTTGTTTCACAGCCAGGATTGACATTCAGTAATTATAAGCGTGCTTATTGTTTTGTAGTTTCGATTGGAATCTCTCTTCCTTAATTTGTGTCGTGGTCTTCAAACGAACGAGTTCTTGTTCCCCCTCCAATAAACTCTCCGTTCATGTATGCTTGAAATGTTACGGGACTATGTTGCTTCAAACAAATCATGACAAGTAGTCGTGAGCAATGCCGGTTTTCCATCACCAGCAGACAAATTGCGCATCTGTTTCCATTTTCTTCATTGGCATTTCACCATGCACAGGTGCAACAAAAAGGAGGGGAAATAGGTAAGAAAACGAGTTCTAGTCCTCCACGCCAAAGAAAATTCTCCCATTATATCTCCAGCAAGTTTCAAGCAGCTGTTGAACTACCCTCAGCAAATCTCACCAGCATGATCTCTCGATCCCTTCACGATTAATTGGCAGAAGCCTCATTTGCACAACCCTTTTTCTTCAGCGTAAAAGCTCTAGACAAATTATCGTTTGCTATCTCCTTTTCCCTTTTCTCTGTTTCCCGTTTTCGAAAGATCTTTACAAAAATAAATGGCGGGGAAAGAGGAGAAGAAGGTCGTGGAGAAGAAAGTTGACGTGATCACCGCCATATACAAAGTTAACCTACATTGCCCAGAATGCGCGGCCGAGATCAGGAGGCCTCTTCTCAGAACACAAGGTATGTGAAGTGGATTTCCATGAAAAGTGCGTGGATATAGTTTATAACAAGCCAGTTTGTCAGATAGATAACTCACCCGATCCCATTGCTAAGCGCAAGAGATATCACGAACATTAACCGAAACATCAGTCGATGAATGGAGTGAATGTGTTGTTGCTAGATGTACGCATATATTCCATGAAATTTCATGTCTTGGATTGTGATGAATGATGACGATGGTGGTCATTAGAGCAGGTGTTCACCAAGTGGAAGTGAACATGGAGAGCAACGAAGTGAAGGTGAAAGGGGCAATCGACCCGCTGGGAATCCATAAGAAAATAGAGAGACTCAGCAAGAGGAAGGTGGAGTTGATATCGCCCAAGATCAAGATCAAGGAAGTCGAAACCGAGAAGAAAGTCGTCAAGGAACCCCCCAAAGAAGTAAAACTAATAGACACTACAATTTTGCTCGTCATAATATTGATTAATCGACAGAAACTAGTTACATTTTTGTAAAAATCACGCACATTTGGACATGTTCATTTCATTACGACGATCGATCACTCTCTTTCCCTCTATTTTCCAATTCGAACACGACATCTTTTTGTATTATTTAGTATCCGTTTCGTTAGATTTAACGTATGGTGCGCATGTTCTTTCTTGAACAAGTCGTGCTTGTTTGTATTAATCACCAAGGAATTCAGTATCACATATTTGAGGCCTTGAACACCGAAATAGTAATGCACGTATTAGGTCAACCTCGCATTTTACTTTTGTATGATACATTTTGCAATATTAAAAATTAATGCTTTTTACAAAATTCAAATGCACAATTAGGTTGAATTACTTTTTTTTCCGTTGTCATGATATCATTTGTTTCCTGTGTAAAGAAAACTTGATCCAATTAAAAATTTGCTTCGTCTCTTTCTTGCTAAGCTACCCGTGCGAACACACAATTTGAAGGTCTACATGCATTGCAACCAATGCGAACGCGACCTGCGGACTAAGCTTATAAGACATCAAGGTATAGTTGAGACTTCCCAACATGTGCCATCGATGAAGAATTCCAAATCACCAGACACATGACGTCCAAAATGGTAGCGCAGGTATCTACAGTGTCAAGACCGACATAAAGGCTCAAACCCTAACAGTCCAAGGAACGATCGAGCCCGAGAAGCTCCTGTCATATGTGCGGAGGACCGTGAACAAACGGGCGGAGATCATACCTCCGAAACCAGAGAAGAAGGCCGAGAAGAAAGAAGAGGAGAAGAAGGTGGAGAAGAAAGAGGAGGAGAAGAAGGTGACGGTGGAGAAAGAGGAGACGAAGGTGACGGTGGAGAAAGAGAAGGAGAAGATTGTAGAGACAAAGGGCAAAGAGGTGACGGTGGAGAAAGAGAAGGAGAAGATTGTAGAGACAAAGGGCAAAGAGATTGTGGAGTTCACAGGAGAGAAAAAGATCGTGGAGGTCAAGACCAAGGAGGGAAATCCATACTTCGTTCACTACGTCTATGCTCCACAAATGTTCAGTGATGAAAACCCAAATTCCTGCTCTGTCATGTAATCTTTTGGTAACACTAGTAATGAGTCAGCAAGAGTGAAGCTTTAGTAGCTACAGACCTGAGTTTGTCACTGTACCTATAGAGAAGGGTCATACGAGAATAGTATATGATATGAGAATCATAGCTTTACCAGATGCGGGAAGAACTGATAGAAAGAGTTCTCTGCAAGAACTCCAATTTATGTGTTGAAACTTTTATCTTCATCAGCAGAACTAGTCTATAAGAAGATCAGAAAACAGAGATCCATGTTAGCAAACCTGATGGTGAAGAGGTTAAATCGCTTACCAAACCTGTAATATGTAGTCAAATCAAAATTCTTATTTTCTTAGAAGCTCTCGTCACAAAAGCCCTTCATATTCAAGTGAGTAAAGGTGCTAAGGTGGCCGGCCAGTACCAATGTTTGAGTTGGCACAAATGAAGATCATCGCAATACATTTAATTTTACACCTTCGCTCTGGCAAGTCCTAGACAGAATCACGATAGGTTCCTACACACTCCCGACAAGTTCGACGAAAGAAGTTGCCTGTCCTTGCAGTCAAAAAACAATGGAGGATAAATTTACAGAGTCATATAGTGAACCATCACGCATTCATACAGAATTTGCAAAGATCGACCCATGGTGCATGAAGATGAGTACATGAGTAGCATATTTAGCGATGAAGCTGCTATAACGCTGTATCTCCAACAGCGTTCCTCATTAGGTAGCAAACTAGACCAAGCAGTGGGAGTTTCATTTCTCAAAGATCACCAAAGACTTCATTGAACGCCTTGTAGAAAAGAATGTACCATGTAGACTACTATTTACAAAACAACTTACAATTACAATCAAAGCTTCGCCCAAGGGATGGGCCTCTCATATATTCCATGCATGCGCTTGTCAGGGACTTGAGGAAGAAAGTCCGAGACCTTACCACCAAATTCAAGTCAACAAACAGACCAATACAACCAGTTTATTTTGCAGAAACACCACACATGCAGAACAAACAAAATAAGCAACGCTAAGAGACAACACCAAAAAAGATGAGGAGAGATAACATCACTATCTGGACCTCGTAATCATAGATTGACATGAGCAAAGTATACCTCAAATGTCAAAAGATAACTCATGAAGACTAGATCAGGTAAAATTTGCAACAATAATTACATCGACCCGAACTGCATTGCAAGCCCTTTCTGCTATTAAATCTTCTTGCATCAATCAAACCACAAAATCCCTAGTCTCTAGTCAAACAAGCGAAGTAATGGCTGGTTAACTAATTTGCAACTCCACCTAACATAACTTCACTAAATCTCGACTCGCAAATGGCACAACAGGGTCAAGTCGGTCCAACCAAAATCAGACCTCATCTTCATGAAGGAGCATGTTGGGTATTCCCTTGTTGACAGGAAACTTCCTCCCAGTCTCTGGGCAAACCAACGTGCCTTCCTCAAGGTGGAGCTCTAAAAGGGCATGATGAAACCTCTGCAGAAAGTCAACGGAGTCAAGCATTGAGGAATCTGCTTGGTCAGGAAGATCCGCATAGCCCATGGACCGAGATGCATCCACGAGAGCTTTCCACTCGATCTTGGCAAACATATTCTTGAGAAAGTCAGGATTCATCTCCACTGGTTTCTCTATTACTTTCTCCACCACAATGCCAAGGGGGAAGCCATTGGTTACTCCCTTAATGTTTGATGAAAGCATGTTGTGGGTCAAGAGCCTCATCATGAAAAGTTATCCGTCTCACAAGTTTTTGGTTGTCAAGATTCTTCTGTTAATCCTTCCTCACCTTTCACAGAGCCTGAGAAAAGGAAAGCAATCCGATCGACAATCAGCATTCGATAGAGCTCAATACTCAACCATAGTATCTATAAGCAACAAGATAAATACACAACAGTATCAACGAGGACGTAAATGTTATCATCATTTATGGAATCTAATGGATCTTTCAAGCCGTCTGCTGGAATTGCTTAAAGTTAACTGTATATTTCTGTGTCCACAAGGAAAGTCCAAGGCAAAGGCCCAAGGAAAAAACAAGAACACTAGAAATCCATGTAAAGCAAAGCCGAAGAGCATTCTTGCCCAAGAAAAGAGGCTTCAATTACACCAAACCGGCGACTTAGGTCGGACAATAGGTGATATCTGATCATATGGGTCGGAAACCAGCCATTTCCGATCAGTCTAAGAAGGACTGAACAGGGGAAAGAAAACCAAAGCATCGAAAAGAATCGCAGCACCCACGGAAATTTATAAAAGAAAGAGACTGTCAATGCATACAGTGAAATGCGCAAAACCGCAGCTGAAATCCCACAAAGTCGCAGCAATTCTTGGATGTATCAACATCAATTAAGACAATAAATCGAGATCTTAGAACGAATACATCCAGCCCATTCGAAATTCCAATCTATGCACGAACCCCAAATGATATTATGAATATCACGATTCAAGAAAGAACAATCGGTGGTTTTCCGATGAACGGCGGCTCTCTTCGGAGAGCGGCGAGCCACTCAACGCGCCGTGGTTGGAAGAAATCAAGAACAAGAACTCGGGGATACAGAGACGAATTGAGATGGCGAGCGCAAGCAAAAGAGACACCGAGAGATTGGGAGACAAGAAGGGGAGAAGGGTAACAGATAGAGAGAGACACGCACGAGAGGTGCGGCGGCGAATCCCGACGGCGAGGAGCCGGACGGCGATCGGCGGCGGCCACGCGGCGAGGAGGAGGCTAGTTAGAGAACTGAGAAGGAGACGATGCAAAGCTTGGCTTGAGGGTTTTTATAGGGTTTTCTGTTTCATTTTGTTTAGTTTTAATTAAAGCATTATATTTAAACATCGGATTTTTCGAAAAAAACATATCTCTACGACTAAATAAGAAAATATTGCAATTTCCAAATACTTTGATTCAATGTTTTGAAAATTGAATATCCTCACATCAAATATATTTTGGAAATACTCAAAAGCACTCGTTAATAAGACTCAAAATTAAATTGGCATTTAGATTTATTTTTAAAGAGATTTAATTTTTTTCTAATAGCAAATCTGTAGGACTTGCTCCATCGTAATGGGGTTTTTGTGATGTTTGCCAGTGATGTTTATATATCTCATATGTATCTTCTCAGACCGATTCATTATTAGTTTTTTCCTAATCATTAATTGATCATAACTTCCGAGATATACGGTCAATTGATTATTCCGTTGGGGTAATTCTTTCTCAATTTGATTTTTTCTGGATTTATTTAGTAAATTCTGCTTCTAAGCTTCTTCTTTTTGGCTAAGTAATTTGCATGGGTTGTTTGTATTAAATTTTCAAATTTTCCACTATCATCTACTCTTATATTTTGAATAATTTTCAAACCATCGGTAAAATAACTTATGAACTTCAAAATTTTTAATGAATTCACAGCCTTCTCCTTGAATTTCTTTTTGTTGATTGTAGTAGATTTCAAAGGACCATTCTCTTATATTTTTGTTTTGTTGAGAATAAAATCTTTGTTAATTTGGAAAACTTTAGCTATCATGTCTTATTTAATTTTGTCGTTCATATTCATTTTTTTTTAAAATAATTTGGATCTAGATTGTTAATAAGTTTGACTTTGTATATCATTTGGGATTTCTATATTATCAAACCGGGTGGTTCGGCTTTGGAAATGGGCCTTAAAGAAATACAAGGGCCTCACTACTAGATCACCCTAGAACAACTTAACAAGATCAATAATATAAAAATAAGAGAAAATTCCAATTAAAGACCCTACTTAGGGTTTTTTTCTCAAAAAAAGACCCCAAGTAAATATAGTATTAAATAAGAGCATGAAGTATCCAATCAGTTTCAAATAAGAACCCGAAGTGCTTAATTAGTCTCAAGTAAGGGTCTAAGTTCGTCGGCCAGTCAAATGCTCACCGGTTGGCGAGTATGTTATTGTTCTAGTAACCGGAACAACAGCAATTTCGTCTTTTTCTTTTTTTTTCTTTTTTTTGTTTCTTTCTTTTCCTTTTCCTTATCATTTTCTTTTTTTTTTTTCTTTCTTCCCTCCGCCGGCCATAGCCAAGGCCAACGGAGGTCGCCGGTGAGGGCGGCCGTCGCCTGGGTTGGGCAGGTGAGGGTCGATCCTCGCCCGCCGGATTAAGTGAGGGCGACTCTCGCCAAATTCGGAAAGAGCTGCCCTCGCCCGATGCCAGCGAGGGCAACCTCCACCTGAGATCGATGGAGAGAAGAAAGAAAAAAAACAAAAAATGAAAAGGAAAAGGAAAAGGAAGAAACAAAAAAAGGTAAAAAAGAAAAAAAAAATTAAAAAGAAAAAGACGAAACTACCATTGTTCCAATCACTAGAATAGTAACATGTTTGTCGACCGGTAAATATTTGACCGGCCGATGAACCCAAACTCTTACTTGAGACTAATTGGGCACTTTTGATCCTTTTTTAAAACTAATTGGACACTTCAAACTCTTATTTGATATTATATCCACTTAAAATCTTTTTTTTTTTAGAAAAAGACCCTACTTGAAATTTTTAATTGAAATTTTTCCTAAAAACAATCAACATAATTTGTGAAACATCATATCACTATGTCTTATCCCTTGGATTTTGTTAATGACAAGATGTTTCGACTTTTAATGCACAAATTACACAAAACACGAGAAAGACCATGCATTAAAAAAATGCACGGTTTTCGTTATTGATTAGCTAGGTGAAAATTCTATGGTCCACAGGGCTTTGTGGAATCAGCCCCTTATGAAATATGGACCATTGGAATTGAAGAAAAAAAATCTCGTCGGTTAAATCAATTTTAAAAAAGTGCAACCGGCAACCTGATAAACGGTAACTTATTGGCATTTACGGAAGGTCGATGATCGTAGGGCTGTAAATTTTATAATTAATTTAGGAAAATTACAACTAACAACTTTAACGATTGATATCATTGACTTACATGAAAGGAATTTAAACAAATTTACTAAGAATATTGAAAAAAGATATTTAAGATAATTACATGTTGTTTATTACTCCTGAGCGCTTACGGTTGTCAAGACCTTCAAACTTACTAGAATTTGAGGTGATTTGCAATTAGTAGGTAGATCACTAATTGTCATTAGCATGGACTTAGAGGTAGTTCCATATTTTTAGGTCAATCATTAATTATCAATTCTTTTTTTTTTTTGTTGAAATTATCAATTTGTGTTTACTTAAGATGTTTTAGAGAGTTTCGGCATGGTGACCTCGGAATGGGGGCCGTTAGGGATGGTCCAACTTAATCCCTAATCCTTTCTAGTGGGTTTGATGTAACCTATACCCTCATGACACGTGAAAACTCATTATTGGCCCTCGACATTAGGATTGACACATTGCACAATTCATTTAGCAATGACCACTTCTCACTACTTATGCCCGATCATTTCACTCATTGGGAGGAATTTTTTGTCTTCACAATGTCTGGGCTTCAATACCTTTATGGAACTCGGCATCATCAAACTTAAGGGGGACTTCCGTAGCGAACCCTTGAGAAAATCTCCATGACAAATGACTTGTCATTCCTCGCCTGCCACTAGAGGTGGTAAATGGGTAGGTCGGATCCACTTTGGATGGGTCAAATGTGGGTGTGGATCGTATTGACCTTTTTAATCTATATAGTCATTTTCATGCCGTATGATTTATGTGACCTATACCCAATTCAATATAGGCCAAATCCAAACTCACCCAGATAACTCACATTCTAAGCATAACCATTAGATCAGCAAATAACTATTTTTGTGGCAGAAATGAAAATAAAAATCAACAACCTAAAAAGATTGATGGCAAAAGGTACTTTATGCGAATTGATTGCTCAACAAAACAGCCTTAAAAGTGGTATTTTGAATTGTGAATCAAAAAGTCTCGTGCCTGAATTTAACCATATTGTTAAGAATCACCTTTCCTCGTTGGCTAGTTTGGAATGTGTACAGTGTGCCACGGATTGGCAAAAGCACGACCAAATTATGAGTTTCATTCACAAGTTATTGCATGGCTGATTTACGCATCCCTTTCTTGACATGTCTTACGCAATTGAAATTCGAAATCATGCCTGTGAACATTCAACTGTATTGGGCTTCTCTTGTGACTTCACTGTGTCATCCATTTTCCAGAAAGTTTGAAGCAAAGCCTACGTATCATGCCTGGATATCGATTACGAAGTTGGTGCGGGAAAGTTCTGAGCAATCTCGGTTCCACTTCCACTCGGGGCAATCTAAGATATGATCTCCGAGGGAAGCTCATAGAAATCTGGTTTCGTCAGGCCGAATTCAGCTGAGTTGATTACGTGTGGAAAACGGGTCTATTTCAGATCCAGCAGGACCCATTTATGGTCGGGCCTTTACTTTTATTTACTTTTTACGACCTGTATTTACAATTTTAGGTAACCTATATTCTACCTAGCCCACTAGATATATGTCAAAAAAATGGGTTTAAGATCCATATTGCCACCTGGCATCCGGGGTCACTAGTATAGTCTGCTACGCTTCTCGCTCCTCTATTTCATTCCTCTCACGATGTTACTGCTGCACGATGCTAACACATCTGCAGAGATCGGAAATCTCGGGAGTAAACCTCCTCGACGGTATGAGCTCGCGTGCTTTTGAATATGACGAGAATGTCAACTTCTTTATGCCAATTAATTGTACGCTGATCCTTCTTTGAAGTGAGCTGCAGTTTTCCTACTTACCCTGTAAGGATCTACTGTGAACAGCTGCACTAGCAAAGCATTAGCTTTTTGTTATCTTTTCCGATATCTGCAATCTGAGGAAGGTGTTGAACGGTTTCCTGCAATCATAAGCTCCAATTTTATCTCGATTTCTTCCATAAGTGAATGATATGGCGACGATATGGAGCAGTTCTGATGTTGTGAATTCAACCAGATCATGGAGCAGTGATTCCAATCTGCAGAGAACGGAACGTTAACTTCGAATGCGTACCCTCCTTCCATCCCCTCCGCCTCCGAACCAAATGTTAGTTCCAATCCCTCCCTCTCCGTCCAAAGTAGACATCGGTCTGATATCGGGAAATCAACAACAAGTGAAAGGGATCTTTAGCTCATGTCCTCAGTTGTTCAGCTTTTAGGGTTTGATTGTAATGTGTGTCAGTTGTGTGAAGTCTTGCATATGATTCATGTAATATATTAAGCAGCACGAGCAAAAGCATATATAGATTAAATCTTGTGCTATAAATGTCACATAAATAAAATCTTGTGCTCCAAAATATCCCAGCCCCGGTTTTTTTTCCGAAAGACAAAAAATGGTTTTTGCTTAACATAGCTATTTGGATGATTACGCATAAAATTTATCATATTGAGAACAAAAACCAATATAATTTATCATCTAGTAAGCAGAAAATATTCAGACTCGAGATCAGAAAAATAAGCCTGCCAATGGAGAGAAATCTCGGCATCAAAATGCTGCAAATCTCATCTATGTAGGAACATTTATTTCTTCCTTCTTCACAACACACTTTCGGCCAAATGCAGAGATCAAAAGTTGCAAATTCAATGGCAGCTGCTAGCTGCTTATCAATACCATTGATAGTTAGAATCTGCTTTCGTCTAATAAGCAATATTGTTTTTGTTTTTGAATTAAGAAATATGATAAGTTTTCTTTAACATTATAAAAATCGTGCTTCTTTTTATTTCACTTATGTATAACTAGTACGTTTTTTATTATTATTATTTGACGAAAACAGAAAAAAAGTAAAGCAACAGTCAGACGTGACCAAAACATCGTTTACCGAAAATGACGTACGGTCAACAATGGATGTATGACTTAGAAGTACATCAAATGATTTTGTTGTTTACAAATGAAAATAAAAACAAACTTAATGAAACGATCTCTGAGCTATTAAACCATCATGTAAATTATCTTTTTCATCTTAGCACTCTCTATTAAGTCAACACCAGTACAATAACGAATGTCACAAGTGAACAGCCCCAGTATGTGTATGCGAAATAATTATGGAAATCTAAAATAAATTGAGAAAGGATAATCTTAATTGGATGAAAGCTAAAAAGGGAACGTGATGTGGAGTTGAATTCGAGATCTCAAGCTCAAATGCCATCCTGAAATTGAGTGATCATCTTCTCTTCTTCTTTTTTTCGGCTAGAGTTGCTAGAGAGCAAATCGGATAATCTTTTGAATCTAAAATAGGGCATTTAATTCGAAAAAAAAAAAAAGCATTGTCCAGATTATTTATTTGATCAAGATGCCTCAACTAGCATATAATGATGTCAATGCAGATTACAAATTGCTATAGTTAGTCTGCAAACTTTTTTAAAATTCACATCGTATTGGCAGGAAAACCCAAAGACAAACAACCCCGTGAAGTAGCGCAATTTCTAATCAGCATCTAGGATGTGATAAAGCAGCAAGCGAGAGAAAAAATGCAAGAAATGCTCCTCCTATCTTAGAAATTCCCTGTGGTGAAGTCATCAAAGCCAGAAAAACAAACCCTAGCGTCTACTGATGATAAGAACAAAAATAGCTTTCGTCATACCTTCCGTCTTTCTCATACCTGTCGTTTCAAGAAAAGGGCTATTGACTTGCTGCACATGCGTGTCCCATAGTTTTAACCCTTGTGCTATGAGTGATAGCTTGTAAACGCTGCAAATTTGGTCTAGAGTTGAACCCATTCAATGTCAATTTCAGATGATGATGGAGAGTCCAAATTAGGAGATTAAACTCCAAAAACATAGCCCAAGTCTTTCCTCACACATAACCAAGATCAAACTTACAAGAATGAACAAAAGAACACCAGGAAGAGAGAGAGAGAGAGAGAGAGAGAGAGAATGTCATACAGACACCAAGTGGGGATTACAACAAATCTAGTTAATTTAATTTTCATGTGGGTCAATTATAACCCTGCCTTGCAGCTGCATGTTCCCCCCACCCATCAACTGCTAACTGATGAGTCATGTTGTGTGGAAGATTGAGGAATGGCAAACCTGATGAAGGATCTGGGTACTGGTTGTTGTTGACTCCTCCGCCACCGCCGCCCCCTTGCTGCATCGGATTCACCTCCTCCTCCTCCTCCAAAGGCAGCCTCTCGTAAGCAACGTTCGTGAAAGAAGATGCGATCACGATGACCGGCCCGGAGGCCATCAGCGCCCCCACAACGTTCCCCCCTACCACCTGGCCCTGCGGCCCCGCCAGGAACACCGTAAGGCTGGTGGCCCCCGGTGGGGCCGGCGGCGGCAGGAAGGACCCCGACAGGGACAGGATCTCGAACCGGCCGTGCAGGGTCGCCACCACCGAGCCGGCCGCCGCCGGCTGACGGAGGCTCACGTCCGTGACCGTGCCGGCCCCGCTGAGGACGCAGATCCCCCGCTGCCGCCTCCTCGCGTACACCGCCACAGACTCGAACACGTCATGGCCGCTGCCTATCTCCAGGATGTGGGCCCGGAGCGTGTTGGCGCTCTCCCGGGTGATGATCACCGGCGGCTTCGGCTTGTTCTTGGAGCCCGGCGGCCTCCCACGGGGCCGGCGGGTGACCACGTCGCCCGGCCCTGAGGTCGGCGACACGAGGTCGAGGTTGCTGCTGTTGCCAGAGTAGTGGGTTGGGGTGTTGGGGTCATTGTCATCAGAATCTGGTGGGTTCTGGAGGTGGAGGTCAGGCCTCTGGAGGTGGTGAAGAAAAGGGTTGGATGAGCCTAAATCTAAACCCGAAGCCATACACGCAGCACAGAAATGAATTTGAAACGCAATGGAATAATCAGAGTAATGCTAGGATGTGTGATTTTAAAATCATAATGGGGGTTATTTTATGTGAACCACAAGGTAGCTGGAATTGAAACCCTAGAAAGAATAGAAGACAAGAGGAAAGAGAGAGAGAGAGAGAGAGAGAGAGAGAGGGGGGGAGGGAGAAATGAGTTCTTATCTGTGTCTAGTGGTGAGGAAGGAACTCGCTTTATATTGCGTGTATTGTTTTACGTGATCTGATTGGAGATTTCATTACCATGACCAATTGGTTTTTCATATGTTTAATCCTTTTAAGTCTTTTATTAGAAGTTTTTTTTAAAAAATTTTTCCCAGTGACCGAAAAAAAATAGAGGCACGCAGCTATTAAATTTTATTAAAGAAGAAGTCAGGATTCCCTTTCTTTCTTGGTCCACGCACACCGTTATTTGTTTATGCAAATACTTAGGGGTTATTTAATATATACAATTTATGATGCAAATTATGCTAGTGAAGTCCACTTGTCCTATATCTTAAATATATATATGTCGGATCTTAAATGACTTATTGATTGTTCTTGGTCATCAAAATAAAACCTTAGAACCAGATAGAGTTTAAATTACACTTTCATCTTACATCTTAAGTTTATACAATAGTAGGCACTAATCTCACAAATTGTACATTGTTCAAATTAGAAAGTCCTTATTTATCTCCGTTATTATATATTTTCACTCTTAAGATGTGTCTCGTTCGCTAAAAAACATCTTGATAGCGGAAAATGTTTTCTGTGAAAGTGAGTTTCAAGGGAAATGGCTTGCTTTTAATTGATTGGTTGCAGTTGAAAGTGAGATGAAAAAGCCTTTTTGATGTTTATATTTTACTTTAAAAAATTAGTTTCTCTGCTATAATTATATTTGAGCATGCAAGTGGAATGGAGTTTGGAAAAATGTTTTCTTTTATTTAAGGTGGAAAATCATTTTCCTCGATTTTAAGTACAGTTATTTTCCTTGTCCATAAATCTTCCGTTGATTATCTCCTTTCAGGACTCCAAACACATGAAGATCGGAAAAAAACCAAAAAAGTCCTTAATATATTGTATTGGTATCAATTTAGTCATGAACCCCTCAATTGAACCAACTTAGTCCGAATCCTTTTTACATTGGTATTTAGTTCATCTGATCAATTTAAGCCGAAAATCGCTGATGTGGACACCAACAATCTTTCGTGCCACGGTTGGTGATGGACGGCCAATGCTGACGTGGGTATTTTTATAATATTTTAATAATTTTATTTAAATAATCCCTTTATATATTTTTCTTTCTTTTTTTTTACCTTTTTTTTCCTTCTTTTTGGCAAGGGGCTCGTAGCCCTCACTTAGATCTATGTGAGGGCCTAACGCCCTCACCCGTGGCCAACGATGGTCAGCCAATGAGTTCATGTGTAAAAAAAAAACAAACAAAAGCAAAGAAAATGTTAAAAGATTCACAAAATATTAGAAACGTCCACGTCAGTGCGGCCGTGCCACGCCACGACGACCATTTTTCACGTCATCAATTTCCTACAAAATTTGGCTGGATGAACTCAATTGGCGAAACATGAAAAAGTTTAGGACTCAATTGGTAAAATTAAAAGTTTAGGACTAAATTGGTAAAAGTGCAATAAATTTAAGACTTTTGGGACAATTTTCCCAATATTAAGTACAGAGTAATAACATCGAGAGCTATTTAAAATTGGATATCTAGCTAGTTTCTATTCTTGTATTTTTTTTCAACATCTTATACAAAGGTTCATCCCAAAAAACAGAAAAAACCGATACATAGTGTGCATGTTGTATTGTCTTTATTCACGCATATCCATAACTAAATTCGCATAGATCATCATGACCTTTGTGAAAGTAGCTAAAATTAAAATAACTTACATTAAAGTTGGATATAGAGTTTAGTGAGTTTGTGAAAGTTAAACTGAAATTATAAATGACAATCTACCCATATAAGTGTAATTCCTCGTCGTAAAACAAAAGAAGAAAATAAATTCATTGGGCTTATTTTTTTAATGGGTCTTTGGACAGTTGATTAAAAATGAAAGTAAGGTCGGGTGGCCTAAGTAACGATAAATTTAAGTTGTAATTGACATATACAACTCTAGTACAGCATAAATTCTGTTGTGACCAAAACAAAAGCCAAACCACCAGTTGAAGTGTTAGTGGTAACTAATGTGCGCATTGAAAATCCTAGCGGCAATAGTTCCTCCATCTCTGGTTGTAGAAAATTACCCTCTAATTTATAAATTATTAGCTATGGATATCACCCACATGCATATATAATAAAAATAAATATTAATGATGTTCATGCTTAGATCCTATCAAATGAGAGAGGTAGTTGGAGCAAATTTCATCCAACCGAGAATAGAGAAAACATGGCCAAAGTCCTAAATCAATATAGAACATACCCATGTCCTTGATCTTTCAATCGATACAATCAAGTTCAATATATATATATATATTTGCAAAAGCACAATCAAGTCCTTTTAATATCTAAACACTACCATAAATTGGCTATGTGGCACTCAAAAATTACATACATGGCAACCTTAAATTGCATTTTTCAAATATATATTTTAGAATTTGATTGTACTATTGAGTAAAGGATTAGGACTTGATTCTACCAAATAAAATGCATATGACTGCATTGCACCTTTCAGTAAAGATCTACAATTTTATTACCATAACAGAAAAGTTTAAGACTCGATTGAATTCTGTAAATTGAATTTTAGACTTTTAGGGTGATTATTCCTCCTTCAATTTAGTTTATTGGCATATCGTCTAAGCTCCACAAAAACTGAAGTCTTGAGGCGGACTAACCCCCTCAATTTCCAAAAATTTATCTAATACTTATTTGTGCTTTCAGCACATGATAGTTTAATCAAATCGCCATGTGAGGTTGACATCCTAAATTGTTTAATCAACTAATTTGACCTATATAGAACTTCAAAAATCAAAATTAGAAAAGGAGATGTCCTAATTATAAACCTACTCAACTACTAAATGTTTAAAATAAACAAATAGGAAGTTCAGGTTTATAGTACATATACTTTTATTTTTAGGTAATCATTGTCCTTTACTCTCATTGTATTGAATGCGGATACTTGTGGTCACAAGATTATTGGAAAAATTGTCCAAAAAGTCATAAATCTATTATCGGTGGCCAATTTAGTCTTAAACTTTTCAATTTAACCAATTTAGTCTTAAACATTTTATCGATTTGTCAATATAATCCTTCAATCAATTTTGGCCAGAAATTACTGATATGATAGTCTAGTTAGCGTCAACTATCTTACATGACACAACCAGAGCTAACGAGGATAATTTTTTAAATTTTTTTGAATTTCTTTTCTTTTCTTTTCTTTTCTTCTTTCCCCATTTCCCTCCGCCAGTTGCTAGGGCCTTAGTGATGGCCAGTGAGGTCCCACAAGGGCGTCTTGGCATTTGCCGAGACCCTAGTGACCTGCAAAGGAAAATAGGACAAACCAAGAAAAGGAAAAAAAGAAAAAAATTCATAAAACTAAAAAAAAAAAAATTGATCGTGCCACGTCAGCGTTGACTATGCCAATGTCCATATCAATGATATTCATCCAGAATTTGACACAACGACTACATTAGAAAATCGTCAAAATATTTAGAACTAAATTTGCCAGATTGAAAAGTTTAAGACTCAATTGGCTGCCATACAATAAGTTTAAGACTTTTTCAATCATGGATATTATGCAATAACAAGATTATTTCCATTAGGGTGTAAACAAGTTTTGCTATGGACCCTCCAGTCATCACGCTAAGATTTTAAAGTGAGTTTTGCTTTCATCAGGTCGATTAATAAAATTTAAAGTAAAGGCCAACCATATAAATTATCAGGTCAATCTAATAAAAAAGGGCTTCCCGATAATGCAACAATTCGTGCTTTCTCCATAGGAAATTGGGCATCTAAAAGCTTTATCCTTGAACTAGCTACTTAGCCCGTTTTCGCATGCATATTATTATTTACAATTTCGGATCATTGATGGTATCGATTTGAGAAGACATGATGTAAGAGAAAAGTTGAGATTTATCGAATGATAATATCCATATCTTAGTAGATGAATATTATAATATTAGGAGTCTTAAAAATGATAGGGGAGAAAAGAACGTCACAATATTATGTTACGTAAATAGGGAAAAACAATATGGTAAATGTTAGAAAGCTAAATTCTAATGTAGCTTTCTCTAACCTATGCAAAAATTATATCAAAGGAAGGAGGAGGAAGGCAAAATGTTTTTTTTTTTTGTAGTTTTATACACTAAAAAGTTAAATTTAGAGATTAAAATTTCCATCATGAATATTTGCTTAAGTCAACTCCTAATCAATCATCTAAAGTCTTTCGAATTGGGGGATTAAAGGCAAAACTTGTTTTATCTTAGTTGTTATTCTAATTGTCATTTACATGAAAATATGGTAAGTTTTGAAAAGGTTGTGGCTTCTAATAATTTTCTAATTGTAATGATATATCGTAAGACCGAGATCAATATTAACGTTAATGAATCTGGAAGCGGTATGATTTATATATTTTTTTAAATTTTCTTATAATTTTTGTTTGAATTCAACAAATTTAGTAAAAAAAATTGTAGTTTTTTTTTTGTCAGAAAACAAATTGTAGTTTACGTAGCAGTAAATCTTTAATACAAAAAGTACATATGATTCCGTTCTGTTTAGCTTTAAAGTAAATGAATCTCTTTTTTTGATTGAATTTGTTATACTTAAAGAATAATACATTTGAAAATACTTTCTCTTTATCCGTTTTTTAAAATTTAAACTAATAAGAGGCAGAAGTTTGTATATTGCAATTTTAAATCAACATCTCATTACTGTAACATTGAAGTCACGGAATTTACGTATACTTTTATTTCCTTGTATTATTTGATTTACTAAATTCAATTCAACAACTTGAACAAGAAAATCGTAGTTTAATTCAAAACTTGTTTGGTTCAAGGCAACAATTTATCTGATAAACAAAATCCATTGGTATGTTCTACATTTTAATTTTAATTAAATGTATCTCTTTAATAGATGAAATATGTTTTGTTTTTCAAGAGTACTATGTTTGAAGATATGATCTCTATATCCATTTTTTTTTTATATTTGATCTAGTAAGAGATTGAAGTTTACACGACGTAAAATAGGATAAAAGTTAAATACTATTATTTAAGAATATATTTTGAATTATTTATACTTTGTTCATTTTTTAAAATTTAAACTCAATAGCAGAGGTAATTTTAAAGAGGACAAATGAATAAACTAATATTTGTCGATCGAATGTGCACCGCATGGCAAGACAAGGCCAGATGTTAGGTCATGTGGCAATTACAAAGGTAAGGTGAAGCGCCACATGGTGAGCAGGGAAGTGAACTTTCTCTCTATAAATCGGTACGTCTCCTACTGATGCGATATAGATGAGTTCTATGAATTGAAAGAACATGGAGCACAAACATAGGATTTCGAAATTAAACTGAAGTAGATTCTTATTAGGAGATGATTGAGCTGTGTTAGGTTCACATATTTATTTCGTATTTTTGGTGCAATGTTTTGTCTAGTATGTTTCGTTCTATTTTCTATTGAGTATCCTATTTAGGTAAATATCTTTTCTTTTTTTTGCATTTTTGCTAATTTTCTTATGTCTATTTTGCTTGAGATACTCATTAATAACAATTAATTGCAATGCTAGTTGCATCATGGTGAAAATTTCACCATCCTCAATCGAATTCGCCGGCTCCACCACTGGCCTTGCCGACTGACTAAACGCTTTTGGAGTGTATGAGCAAACTATTCATTTTAAGTCATTTCCTGCTTAGTGCCCCGCTTTATTAGATGCTTCATATTTTGGTTAATTTGATATACTTATCAAACGTGTTGTATTCAGATTAATCATATTCATATTACATCCGTATTTCAAAAAGATGCGATTAATACAGCACAACCTGAATTGTCAATCCTCTAGTCATCACTATCTTCGAAGGATTCATGTTTTTATAAAAAAAAAGTATTTTTTCACTTTGAAATTTAATATGGCATTTTGATTAAATACCACCTTGTCCATTATTCTCTCTCTCTCTCCTCAATTTTGTCCTTTTCCTTTTGTCTTGCACGCACTTGAGCGTAAGCAATTTGACTTTGTCGTATTCATAAATTAAGTATGTGGATAATTACGACGTAAGGAGACCAAGTAATTACTCGGGAAAATGACGAAAATACCCTTATGTTTTAGAGAAACTTTCCTCAGAAAACCTAAAATTCAAACCTCGACTTCCTCTCATTTCCCTCGGCCTAATTCCAAAAAAAAAAACACTAACTTTATGTCGAG
Source organism: Syzygium aromaticum (assembly GCA_024500025.1). Classification (NCBI taxonomy): domain Eukaryota; kingdom Viridiplantae; phylum Streptophyta; class Magnoliopsida; order Myrtales; family Myrtaceae; genus Syzygium; species Syzygium aromaticum. Next base: position 15,664,678 of record CM044888.1, on the reverse strand, counting down.
GGATAATTCTGGCCCGAACTTTTTTTTGTTCTATAAAAAGCACCAACTTTAGGTTGAGGGATAATTCTGACCCAAACTTTTTTTTATTCTATAAAAAAGCATCAATTTTAGGTCGAAGGACAATTCTGGCCCAAACTTTTTTTGTCCCATAAAAAAACACAAACTTAAGGTTGAGTGATAATTCCGGCCCCAATTTTTTTTATCTCATTAAAAATCATCAACTTTCATCATGATTCTAAATCTGACCACCTGTTGACTTTCATCATTGTTTGAGAAAAAATGTTATGGTGATGAGCTTGGCCAATCTCGTCCATGACATTTGTCGACAAGCAGTGATCAATTTCATATTACATTTGGCCAGAGAGATTCAATCTATAGATATTTTTGACTTGTCAGTGAAGTGAATGAGATAAATAATTTTACCGTTATTCTTCAAATTGTGGCTTAAAAATAAGACAATAAATATTGCTTTAAATCAAGTTAGCAAGTCACATGAATTTATTGCTAATATGGAATAGTCAAGTTAGATAATCAATGGTTTTAAGTCAATAGGGGCCAGATTTGGGATTTAAGTCAAAGTTAGTATTTTTTTACGAGACAAAAAAAGTTGAGGCCAGAATTGTCCATTGACCTAAAGTTGATGTTTTTTTACAGGACAAAAAAAAATGTTCGGGCCAAAATTGCCCCATTGACCTAAAGTTGATACTTTTTTATGAGACAAAAAAAAGTTTGGGTCAGAATTGTACCTAGACATAAAGTTGGTGCTTTTTTTTGAAATTAACCCCATTTCCCTCCCCCTCCCGTTGTGCCCACCTGGTCCGCTTGCGCCCCTTCTCACGGTTCCAACGCCACTCACTCCCTGCCTCCGTCATCCTCTCTCTCTCTCTCTCTACAAATAAAGGGAGCACACACCTTGATCGGGACCACAGTGCCAATAGCCGCTCAGCCTCATGCAACCCCAAATCTAGGGGTCGCCTGAAGCTAGGGACCTTGAATTATGGGGGTGGCGACTCCTGATACAAGGATGTGACCACCGCGGATCGGGAGGCACGGGGCGAAGCGGGGCTCGCGAGGCTCGGCTATACGTGGTGGGCGGCGGGACTTGAATGCAGGCCGATTGTGATGGTAGATACAAGGTTTAGCTATGTAAATAATGTTACATGGTGGAGTCGCGGTCAGAAGAGTTGCAAAATCGGAAATAATGAAAGGGAAAAAAAGAAAGATAATGGGCAAAAATAAATTTAAACCATCTAAAAATGCATTTGTGTTGATCAAGCTCTTGGGGTAAATTTTACCCTAAATTTGAAGTGTTTCAATCCTTTCGATCCATTTCCTTTCTCACTTCAGTAACCAAACAAAGTCCGACCAAGAAGATGAATCTCATCTTCCGTAAAATTGTTGAGAATAAAGATAGAGAGAGAGAGAGAACAACATAGCAAATTAGAATTGATCAAGTGATGAATTGTTTGAAATCTTGAATTTCAAGAAGTATGAGACGTTGGGTTCGATTCTTACTCAACACAATGATTCGGGTCAGCCGAGGCCGAAAATAATTTCTTGCAAACACTCTGATACATCATAGATGATTTGTCTTTGATCGAAACAGAACCAAAACCTACATACCACTATAATAAAAATAAGAAGATGGGCTCCGTTTGTCTCGTAGAAAATGAATAATTTATGAAAATATTTTCCTAAAAATGATCACTTATATCGCTCAAAATAATTAGTCAATGAAAACCGTTTTCTTTATTTACAACAATTGATATTTGAACATTTTCGTAAATTATGAAAATATTTTCCGTTGATTCATTTTCATAAGCGACACGTGTGATCAATTTTTGGAAAATATTTTCTAAATTGTTTATTTTTCATGAAACAAACACACCTAGCATGGGCAACATTTTGCTCGGTAGTTAGACGGGGTTCCGCGGATAAGTTTCCATCTGCAATGACCGTTAAGTATTTCTTTGTCTTGATCTTATGCTTACTTGCAATTATTTATAATCTACCAACTTTGGATGAGCCATACCAAAACGTCAACAACTTGCATTTCACGCCTTGATGAATGCTTGCGCCACTCAACCTAAGTCAATAGCTATCTATCTAAAAAGTCTATGCTCATTCGTTTAAGATTGATATTCCAACCACTAAATAGGAATTTTCATTGTTCAATGCCTATCATATAACTCTAGATCCCTAAATTTTTATTATTTCATTCGGCCCGAATTTTTTATTTTCTCGACTCAAATTCTAATTTAACTGAAATTTCGCAACGGTCCTTAAATTTAAGTGTCAATTTGATATAAATTTTCAAACCCATTTTCCCGACCTTTAATAAACTACAACTCCGAGTGAACTACTTTTGCTGTGGATTGCAAAGGAAAATGACGGAATTTAATCTCTCTAATACGATATACGAGATTAATTGTTTTATTAAAAGAAGAAATTACATAAAATATATATTCCTAATTTTACTAAATGTGCTAAAGAAAATCTCGACTCTCCACACAATTCGATGTTTCTCCCGAATTGCAAGTGCTACGGTGGTCCTAGACGACTTGCGCAGTGCACGCTCATCGTTCCAAAAGATTTTATATAAAATAATGCAACGAAAGTTGCTTTTTTATTATTTTATTTATTTATGGTTATCTTCAAGAAGACAGACATCATAATCATCCAATCAGGAAGTGATTAAGGACACAAGAAAAGGTGGTTAAACCTAATTAATCATCTAATCAAATCCGAGGTCCCCACCCACGTTGTCTGCACAAATTACCTTGCATGTCAAGATAATATAATGCCGTGGAATGTGGTGCTGCCGGGATAAGGACAGCCCAAATTTAAAAAACAGATTCCATCTATCTCTTGAATTTTTTTTGTTTTTATTGTTTGTCAGAATGTTGACATGCGAGATCCATAAATCTAATCGAAGAATAATTATATGGATTTCTTGAATTTGAAATTCCAAGTGCATATGTATCGGTTTGGTAGGCAGACATGGGTAGTGGTTAGGTGATATCGGTTAAGTTTGGGACTTAATTGCCGTCTTTTAGTACGTGTTTGGGACTTCATTGAAGCCTTTGAAAGGTTTTGAAAGTCGATTGTACTTCTCAGTAAAAATTCGGGATTTAATTGAATTTAATTAAAATATTTAGGACCTTATGCATTATGTTAATTTCTTGGTTTTCATTTTGAACGGACGAACCATTGAGATGGCCCCGTTTCAGCTCCGTTAGTACCGTGGTCGTCATGTTTAAATCATTTTGGGATAGACATTAAACGTTGGTGGTAGCATATTTTGTTATTTTATCTTTTCACTTTTTTATTGTTTTATATGTGTTTGCAATCCTATGTGGCTATTCATTAAGGGCAAACGGTACTTGGGTCGGTTCGCCGGCCTAGAACTGGAAATCAATCAAGTGACTCTCGGTTTCAAAAGATTGGAATCATAAACCTAAGCCATTAGTTCTGGAACAATCGATTCGGGTATGGTTCCTAAGTAGATCGGGAATAATTCTTGTAATAAAATATAAAAGTTGTACTATATCACTATAAAAACATTTGTTTGTCAAATGGTCATGTTGAAGGTCATGGTTCGGTTCTTGATGGTGCAAAAATATTCCTTTTCTTTCTTTTCTAAAAGATACTTTAAAACCGGTTTAGAACTAGTTCTACTTGAGTAGAATCGACGCTTCTGGCCTTGGAATTGAAAATCGAAACCGGTCAATCTTGGCTAGTTCAATCCGGTTCATCATTTAGGAAGAAAAAAAAGTCTCTTGAGGGCATTACGAAACGTCCTTGAGTAATATATTGGGAAAAGTGCTAAACCTTTTGCATTAATACCAATTTAGTCCTAAATATTTTTTTGGTACCAATTCAGTCCTAAACCTTTTGCATTTGTGCCAATTTAGTCTTAAACATTTTTTTTGTGCCAATTAAGTCCTAAATCTTTTAAATCGATGCTAATTCAGTCATAAACCTTTTGTTTTTGTGTCAATTTAGTCCTTTCGGCCAATTTTGATCAGAATTTACCGACGTGGACGCCGGCCGGCCATCGACTGGTCACTGGCGCCGACGTGGCGCTGACATGGACAAATTAAATAATTTTTTAATATTTTTTAAATTTTTATTTGTTTTTTCCTTTTTTTCTTGGGTCTTCTCCTTCCTCTAGCCGGTAGCTGGTCCAGCAACTAGCCAGAGGCCAGCGAGGTCGCCCTCGTCGGCCACTAGCGAGGGCGGCCTCGCCCGACCATGGCAAGGCTCGAGCCCTCGCCGAAGGCCACGGCAAGGGCCAGACTCGCCCGACCATGGCGAACCCTCGTTGGATCGAGCCTCGCCATGGTCGGGCGAACTCTATGCAAAATTAGATCAACCTAATGTGATCCAACTTCACGTTTGCTGTGTATCGTTGATCTCATTTTGCAAATGCATTGCGTCATCGCAATTATTTTGAGAATACTTCTCGAATTTGAACACGTAAAAGCAATCCGATTCGAATAGGCTTTATAATTTGAGTAGGTTTCTTATTTTGGGGCGGGTGTTAGATCTTTGCCCACAAAAGAGAGCAAAAGAGCTTTTGACCGTAACAGTTAAATGTGATGGGTACTTGTGAATCATCCTAAAGAAATTGCGGGTGTTTTGAAATCAATAAATCTCGTGGTAAGATTTATTAATTTTTGGGAAAATGACATAAATAGTTTTCCAAAGTTTTAATTTGTACAATATGGTCATTGAATTTTAACCCAATGTGCAATAGGATCCATAAATTTTGTTTCATTTGATTCATAAACTTTTAGTATATGTTCAAATTAATCCCTGGATTTTATAAAAATATTCAATGTGCACATTAAACATTTTCATAGAATCCAGGGACTAATTTGAACATGTATTAAAAGTTCAAGAATTACATTGCCCATTAGGCTAGACTATATTTAACAAATTAAAAGTTTAGATACCACATTGTATATTGGATCAAAGTTTTGGGACTATTTGTGTCATTATCGCTTAATTGTTTAAAATTGAGAGATCGTCTCACATAGAATTGTGAGGGTTAAAAACTATGTGAATTATTTGGTGTAATTGAGAGTTGAAAAACACTAAGAGCATTTAAGTAACTCGAATGTTATTGTAATTTTTATTGCATTGCTTAATTTAAACTAGAAAATCATGTGTTGTTCCTGTTTAGTAGATCATATCAACTAACTATGTAAACATGGTGTCCAATTGATTTCCGCAATTTATTTATTAATTGTCCAATCACTTGTTTTTTTGTAAAAATTGATATCAAAGACAAGATTAGCCGAGTTGAAGCAAATCGAGGGCGACAAAAAAAGAGAAAAAGGGAAAACCGGCAGGTTTGATGAGAAAGATTTTGATTTTCGGAAGACGCAAATTGAGGATTACCTGTATAAAATGAATTTGCACTTGCACTTGTCTGAGGACATAGGGACTTGCTGGATCTACATGCATTAGGTGTTATTCGAGTGCCATTAGCTCATAACGTCAAGTTTAACATCATAAAAGAAAGATCACTACAGGATTGATGAATGTCCTGTCGAACTTACGCGGTCCCGAGCCTCGTAATTCGCAGGTCAATTTGTAGTCAAATTGTTGGTCATTTCTCCATCAAACTTAAATTTTTTTTTTTTTTTTTGTTCAAAAGATGGGCGTAAAGTTTGAGGTCTCAACAACTTGTGCTAGTACGGTGGCGACTCAATCTTTTCGGGCAATGCACTTTCCCCTCGGAAATCGACGGAGACCGCCGTCGTTATAGTCCATCGCCGGTGGGTGAGAATGAGGTTTGTAAGATTGGAATGAATTTCGAGTTGGGTTCGGAGCGGGTGTGTCTGTTTTCCCAAACAGCCGCCGTTCATACGTTGGGTGGATTCCCAACGGTTGGGCCCAAAAGCCCAAAGCCTGACACGCGGTGGGCCCAGGAGAGGAGAGCTGGCCGGGTCGATAAGGCCCAATAGCCAGGCCCACATGTCGGAGACCGCATTGCAACTCATTGTAAAGGAGTCGGATAACGAAAAGCTTAAGATTACGGGTAGACTCATTAAATGGTGGGGTAGAGTCGAAAACGGTCCGATCCAAATTGACCCATTTAACATTTTTTTACCAATTTCCATGTAATATAAATCCAGTTACCCATGACCGACTTGACTCATAATTAACTTGATCCGTATTACTAAAAACACTTATATATTTAAAATGATCTAGGAAATATTATACCCAAACTAAGATGAGATCACAACGTGAGCAAATCGGAAATCGAGTGAGGACGAGAAAAAATGAAGAGAGTCATGAAAATGAATTGGGTCTAAATAAGTTACGAATCCATTTAACATCCATATTATTTAGGACTTTACCATTCTAAACTCATTTATAATCTATTTATTTAATATAAGTAAATACATAACAATCCAGCTCATCAAATAGCCTATTTTGACAGGTCTAGTTATGGGTCGAAACGAAAATCTAATGTATGTATATTATAGAAATTGTCTAGAAAGATCACACCGGCAAAAATAATACTTACCATAATAAAAGGTAAGTCCTAATCTCTAAGATTCGCATTATTGTTTGGAGTGTTAAGACATTTCCAGCTCGGGAATAAGAGGTCTGCCTATTCGATTCCTACCAACAACTTGAAAACTTCTCTTCTGAGTTAGAGCCTGCCTGCACATGCCCGATGACCTAGGTCCAAGGAGTTTGCAAGGTGTTTTATGGGGTATCGGGGCAACTGGCATTCCACACCTACACCGTTAGATTCTCGAAAAAAAAAATAGTCGATTTTACTTTTTTTTTACTCTTGAACAGCACATGATACATAGATAATGATGACGATATCAAAAGGAAAAGAAGCTCTATTTTAAATTACATGCTATGATGACAAGGGCAGCTAGGAATTCTTTTCTAGTTTTCATAGCATACGAAATTGCAGCTCAATTAATCAATTCCACGAGTGAACCGAAGCGCACATGATACATAGATATTGCAGCTCAATTAAAAGAGCTCTACTATAAGATGGCGAGTGTAGCCCCATTATCTACATTGGAAGAGGGGACGTTACGGTTTGAATGATTCTTTATCGGTGAAAAGGATGGAAATGGTCGATCATGTTATTATCTGAATATGAAATCTATTGCAATCGGACCAACTACTTAGCTAGTTCAACCAACACATTTCAGGGTCAATGGTTTTCTACTTGCAATAACTTACAAACTACAACATTTAATATTTGACTTTTATCCAACATTTAACACATGGAATCGTTCAAAATTTATACACATAGGATATTTACGGTTGTTCGCAATCTGGTAAAATTTCTCCATAATTTCTTACAGCAAATATTGTTTTTTCTTTGCACAAAAATGAATAAATAACCCTTTTTTTGGTTGTTGAAAGAAGCCCAAATGTGCTAAAAAAATGTTTTCTACAGTCAATTAATGATGTAACATGATAAAAGCCATTTTGAACGCCCAAATATGATTATTTCAATTTGGTATTCAAATAAATAAATATAGCATATATACAATATGTATATAAAACCTTTTAAATTGAATAATTTTGCTCGGTTAATACCACAAAAAACCCTCAAACGAATACACCCCATAGTAAATTTCCCCAAAACTAATTTTTTAATCACAAAAAACTCCAAATTGGTATACCTATGACAAATTTACCGTCCGTTAGTTTCCATGAAATATTACCATAAAATTATTAATTTAGATGACACGTGACGGTTGATATGTGACATTCAAAATTTCGACCTAGTTTTGTGATTTATAAAACGTGTATTTCGTTGGTGCACTTATAGTTAAATCTCGTCCAGAACTGATCACTCTTGCATTATTTTTAAATTTGAGATTTCGCTAAAATTGCACTTAATCAAATTTAACCGTTATTTAAAGCCCAAACTTTGGTGTCGAATTTCTCGTAGTTTCGTGTCGAATTTAATTGGACGGTATCAATATTATTGTGGCCAGAGTTAATATTGCCCGAAATTGGTGAAAAATGAAATTTGGACCAGGTGTAGATTTTGACTAGTAGACATTTCTCTTAGTGTATTTTATTTAGTGTCTTCTGAGCTTTCTCTTATTTTATAATTAGGGTTTTCGTGGGCCATCAGATCATCTTCGAATTTGAACGTGGGCCGTTGGATCGCACTCGATTAATTTGACTCTCTCTCTCTCTCTCTCCCTCTCTCTCTCTCTCTCTCTCTCTCTCCCTCTCTCTCTCTCTCTCCTCTGCCGCGCACCGGCTACGCACGCGTCCCCTGTCCCTCCCGGCTACGCACGTCCCCTCCTCCCCCCATCTTCCCATGCAAACTCTCTCTATCTCCTCCCTTCTTCCTCCTTTCCCTTCTTCTTCTTCTTCTTCTTCTCTTCCTTGCTTTTCTTCCTGGCCGCTGCACCTGCTTCTTCTTCTTTTGCTCGCCAACCGTCGCTCGCTCGACTAGCCGCCGCCACCACCATCGTTGCCACCTAGCCACCACATGCTGTCGCCGTTGCTAGCCAGCCCGGCCGCGTACCTACTCATTCGCCATCACCTCGCGACCGCTCATCGCCGGTCCGCCCAAACCACTCGCGAGTGCTACCCTCCGCCCGGGCCAGTCACCACTGCCGCGCACCTGCGTCGTTGCGCGTCCAACTGCCACACATCACTCGCAGGGCCGTCATACGACTACCACTCTTGCGCCCATCCGTTCGCCAGCTCACCCAACAGCTCGCCGCCACGAATCTTGCTCAGCAGCCGCTCACTTGTCGTGTCACCGTCACAAGCTCGCTAGGACCAGCCCAGTCGTCGCAACCGTTCGCCTCAACCGCCACAAGTCTTGCCGCCCCTACTGTATGCCGGCCGATCCCTCAACAACTCAACCAACCACCAGCCGTTGCCGTGTGCGTCGCCTGACCGAGTCTTCCACCGCCCAACTCGTTGTCACCTGCTCACCTGTTGCCACCACCGTTGCTCGTCGCCATCACCGCATGCCTAGCCTCTCACCAATCACCTACCCAGGCCGTGACCGAGCTCACCTAGTCGCTGCCCAACCGTGGCCGAGCAGTCCAGCTGCTGCCTTTGCCTTTGCCCATGCCCAATGTCGAGCCCATCGCCCGCGTACCTGACCACTGTCCCAACCGTGACCGAGCTTGCCCAGCTACTCGCCCGTCATGCCCAGCCGCTCGCCCACACGCCTAGCCGCTCGCCCGGCCGTGGCCAAGAGTCCTGGGCCGTGGCTGAGGGCTGTGCTGAGCCGTGGTCGAGCCATGGCCGAGCCACTTGCCCGCTATGCCCTCGCCCACACCAAGCCCACCGCTACCCCGACCGACCATTTGGCCCCCTTGCTGATTTTTCTTAGGCCAAAACCTAGGTAAGTGATTCCCTCGCTAAATCCTACATAGTACTTTGAGTATTATTAAACTTGTTTGTGGGTGATTAGTGTTGGTTTAATGACTAAGTTAGGTAGGGGTTAGTTAATTGAATATGTTTGGTTTATCGATTATTATGGTGGTGATTTTGTGGTTAAATTAGTGATCAATCGAAATGAGTTCAATAACTGAGTTGTCGTGGTGTTTGTGGGTGAAATTGGTGTTTGAATGTGACCAACTTGAAGGTCGAATTGGTGGGCTAATGTAGTGAGTATGACTTGAATTTGAATAGTATGACGTATAAGATTGGTATTGGCGAATTGTATTGTGGCGTATGTGCATGAGAAATGTATAAAGGCGTGGTTACGCGGGACTGAGCCTAGATTGATCGAAGGACTTCCAATTTGAGGTGTGGTTATACAGGTGTGACTAGAAAGATAAGAAATGACCTGAGGTATGGTTATACAGGTCAAGAGAAATGTCCTGAGGCGTAATTACGCGGGACTGAACTCAGATTGATCGGAGGGTTGTTAACATGAGGCGCGGTTACGCGGGTGTGGCTAGAAAGATAAGAAATGATCTGAGGCGTGGTTAAGCGGGTCGAGAGAAATATCTTGAGACATGATTACGCAAGACTAAGCTCGGAATGATTGGAGGGCTAGACCTGAGGTGTGTTGACGCGGGTTGTGGTTAGTTGGTTGGACATGCATGCGAAATGTATTTGGTTGAATTAGGTGAATGTGCGTGGCTATGGCGCTCAAGTGTTTATATTATGTCCTTGAGCTATTATTGCATTATTGTGATTTGACTAATGCGCAAAGTTGGCGGGTGATTTGAGGCAGGATAAGTGTGCAGGAGAATTTTTATTATGTTGATTGCTAGATTGCATGCTAAGACTCGTCTAGGTACACATTGCCTTAAGTGGAATTTAAGTTGTCTGCTTATTAAGATTTATTCTCATTGCTGTAGTGCAAATCATTTCAGATCCCTGACCCCGCCGTTGATCATGCCGCCACCTTGGTGTTTTGGGGTCTCTATGTATACGATGCATGAGGAGACAAAGTATTCAATAGGTCCACATCAGACTTACATTATGCACCTCACTACAGTCTGGATAGATGTGAGCTTAGCGGACTTGCAGCGTCACACGTACTTAGCTTGGTTCTATTGTGATAGGTTGGAATTAATTGGCTCAATCAGAGGTTTTGAGGGTCAATAGCACAGCACGGCAACGAGGATACCGTGGATTGGGAGCCCGAGGACGTGTATGCTCCTGATGGTGAGGTTTTGGATTCCAAAGATCCCTCGGAAAACCCTGGTCCCGAACCCGAGCCTGTACTAGAACTTGTGGCACCTGCGGATCTCGAGCTCGAAGAGGAATTTGTGGAGTCCGAACCCAAAGAAGAGCCCAAGCCTACGCCAAAGCCCATAGAGTCTGAGCCTGAGGAGGAACCGGGTAACGAGGAGGAGCCGATCAAGATCAACTCTGACACGAAGTCGGAGTCTTCAGAGTCTGATTCAGATTGAGCACCGTAAGAGCGTTGCTGGGCTTATAAACTTTTTGGTAGAGCTCTTTTTGTGCAGCTAGCTAGCCTACCATACCCCTTTTTTAGGATAATGGTGGATGTTAACCCTAGAAGCCTAACGTCTGATTGTCTGGCCAAATGTTGTAAGTGACTGTTTTCTATTACCATGAAATTATTGTTATCCTTCTGTCATTGTCTATTGTCTGAGTTGTTATGTTTTGCTTCCGCTTGCGTATTCCTGTGGGTATTTCGTCTGGGTCGGTGACGTGTCCTAAGACATCACGTTCGATACGACCGTTTTAGGGATGTCGCAAACCCGTTAGGGTCTGAGGCATGACATGATGAGTGTACCAGTTTGAGGTTTAAACCCTCCAATAGTCATAGGTTTACCATTTTGAATATTTTCGTGGTATTAATCCATTTTAACAAAGGGTAAATTTATCACAAATATATTAATTTTGAATTTTTTGTGATCAAAAAATTAATTTAAGATAATTTATCATAGATGTACCAATTTAGAGCTTTTGGTAGTCAAAATATTAATTTGTACCAATTTGGGATTTTCAGTTGTATTAACCCTAATTCTACTATAACATAAAACTTTTCTTGTTATATAATTGCGATTTTACGATACTAGCGCCAAACTTCTGTAGCATATTTTTAAGGAAAATGACAATATACACCTGCCTATTTAAACCGAACCGTAAAATTTCTCATCTTGTATATCACCACAGATAGCAATATATAAGAATACCTTCTTCGGGTACATACTTTACATCGACATACATTTTATAGTATACATGGCTTAACTGACCTGAATCTCAAGCAAAAACTATTCCAGAGCAACCCTAACAGCCGCCGACAAACGCTCGGGCCACAATCAACTGGGTATGATCTTTTGAAAGTACCAACTTACAGCTCTACAAAATGACAATGCCAGAGAACTCATTTAGACCCTTCAGGACCAGGCGTGGGTTGGGTCTCCTCGGATGCAGATGCCTTGCGGAATACTCTTCCCAGCAGAACTCCGATGGTAGACCCATCATGAGAGCTTGCCTGGCCAGAGCCCGAGCCATCACCAGCCGCTGCTCTAAATCCCTTCTTTCTCTTCGCTTTCCGTGCCCAGTTGACAAGGCCTACCTGCAAGTGCTCCTCGAATATGGCCTTCTTGAATGAAGTTCCCATCTTCATCCAATCAGAGAAAGAAGGTAAGACGGATGATGTTAAGAGAAAGAAAGATACTAGATCAATCATTAGCAGCAAGAGGACCCACCTGAGTGACTATGGCATATAGGGGCAGAGTGCTGTAACTGCAGAGTACCTGAATGAACACACTGAATACGCCCATGCAAAAGTGAGAAAGTGGATGAACATTTTTTTCTGCTAATATCATATAACTATTTGAAGATATAGAAATCATATTGGATCACGGATTATACCCAATAATAAGCCTCGGAACAATGTAACGGACTTGTCCCATTATGCAGGAGTCAAAGCCATATTGAACCTACAGACACAAGAAACCATGAGATCCCGTTAATTTGCTAGCTAAATTCCTGCTCCGCCACCATCAGATTCTGAAACAATACCCCCAAAACGGCTTACCCAGATCCAGAAGAAGAATGCAATCTCAAAAGAATTCTGGAAAAGTATAAAATGGATCAAGTAGAGGACTATTCGGGGGCGTCGAAACCAAAAGTGTTCATCTGACGGCTGAACAACCAGTTCCCCTTCTATTGCGCTATGCTTTTCAGCAACTTCATGAGCCAATTGTGTAATAACATGCTCCAGCTTGGTTCCCACAGCCAGCAGAAGCTGGAAATATTATCAAAAGGTGGAAATGCACATGATTTAGTGATTCACAAAAGTCTGATCAATCATGGCTTCAAGATTGCATGCACTCTCAACCATGACCGAACTTTTGAAAACATGAAACGGCAGGTGCACCCCAGCATTTTACAGGCAGATAAGAAAAACTAAGGTAGGACATATCACAAATAGATAGCAAACAGAGCACCATCCCCGATCATTTCAGAAAATAGGATGCCAAGGAGCAATTTTCACTATAAGTACTAATGACAAACTCGATTGTATAGCATTCAGAGTGAACTTTTGTCCATGCATGATCCTTGTTCCAATATTATTAGGTATTTGAAACTTGACCATTGCGGTAAATTCATACTGCACGGAGAATTTTCTATCACCCAAACAAAATAGGAAGACTAGCATAAGGTTCTAAAAAATTTGGAGCTCGACTTCTTGGAAACTACAATCACAAAGGACTGCCAGAAACTGGTCATCCATGGCTGTGAGGGAGATATAAGAATATATAAACATCACATCTGTGCTCCTTACAACCCTTCTCTATTACCCATAAAGACTGGTGAAGTACAAGCTTGAAAATGTAAATCAGTCATTCTTCAAAAATTTCCCTCTTGAAGTCAATAATATTGTATGAACCGTAAGTCACACACAAAATAAACCTTATCATAAGCACAGTGTCCTAGTTGTTCCATGTTTTCAAGCCGTGATCCATCATGATTAGTAGCAGATCATTTGACAGCTAAGTTGACTTCTCTTCACCTTGCCAAACACCTATTACACATTTCTCTGTTGAAAATCCATTGAATCCAAATATATACTTCTGCATGATATTGCTAACCTAAGTCTCACTTCCTCTTAAACTCATCTATCTTACAAGTCGGGTACAGTTTGTACAGGAATGACGCACAGAAATGACCAGCTCCAACATGTTAGCAGAAACTCAATCACATGGAAATATTCTCAGTTCACACTAACAGTATGCATAGAATAGACCCAAAATATCCCTAAAAGAGGAGCAAAGCAAGCTAATTTAGGTCCATGATGCTATTTAAGCACATCCTGTCTCTGCCATCAGATTAAAAAGAGAGAGAGTTCGCCACTGGACAGGATGAAATCACTATTAGTTGAAAATTGAAGATCCAGTTAAGAGAAACAAACTTCAACATTATTTTCAGGATTTATCACAAGACATGAAAAGGTCGAAGCAAATCCAGCAACCTACATGGCTCACGGCACATCCTTATCAACAAAGAGTAAAAACAGCATCCTTAAGGGCTAAAGCAAAGTTACCAATAAAACCATGGACTTCTTTCAATATTAGTCCAACACACTGACTACTCTTCAGGGAAAATCTGTCACTTTCATCCAAATTAAACGGCATTTACAGGAGCATTTGCTATGGGCATAACCCATTAAAACCACTTTATTTTTTTTTTGGGTCGAACATTAAAACCACTTTCTTAAGTACCAGCCAAATCGTTGAATCTTAATACATCAAAAGCACTTCACATTCTCAATGCGGCCTATCATTCCATCCTCACATGAGAGTTAATCCTAACTATAAGACCTTTTAAGTGACAAACTCAGTTAGATTCTCCATCAAATTCTTACTTAAAATTTTCTCCCATGCTTGCAGAGGACACAATTTAGAAAGAGCTTTCCAGCACCTGCCTCATATTTTCCATTTTTAGTTCATTAATCACGGCCATATATTCGCTTGAATATAAATGGCTACCATGAAGATAGACATCCGCAATAAATTTAAGGGGAACAGAACAGATAGCTCACAATGAATGGAATGAATGCTATCCAGAAGTATGTATGCCAGCCTGCACAGAGAAAAGTAAAGAGCAGAGGTCATGTAATAACAATCACAGCATCAGGCCACACTCAAATAAAGAAACTGCGCATAAGGCACTGGTGAGAAAATAATGTGCATCTACAATAATAGATTGGACCCAGCAAGTCTACAGTTTTTCGACATGGCAGTTTTATACACTCAAAGCAGATGAACCTCTAAAGCATCACTAAAAGATTAGATAGTGGGATGCAGATCCATGAAGACAGGCATGGCGATAAATAAACAATTTCACTAATGCAGATTGTTATAAAAGAACACTTCTGGCCATTAAAGCAGTAACAGGGCTTGATGAAATACAGAGTATAATGAGGGCGAAAAGAACAGCAAATCATCACAGGCATCTGCCAGATGACTTCCATACCATGGACATTCAGCAGCAAGAACACAACCACAAATATCCACAGATACCAACTGCAACCAAGGAAGGCAAACTATTAGCATCAACTATGTAGTTAACCATCCCCCATGCCCAACATGTCAGTGAGTGATTTATCATCAAAAAATTGTAAGAAATAATATACCTTATCCCCACAACTCTCTTGAAATCATCCTCCAGGGCACGCATCATGTATTTGTGAAAATTAAACTTTGGGTTACTCTTGCAATGCGTCTGTCATAGAGAAAAAGAAAAAGTAAAGATGCATATCAATGCCCAGAAAAAGTTGGCAATGCCAGACTACTTAGTTCGAGCAGAGAATCAATCTCAAATTTGTAACCTACCGTGATAAAACCCAGGCGCAGTGTAACGTAATCAGCCTTCGTAACAGCACCATAAAATTGCTTGAAAATTGAATGCTGTAAGAGAAAAAGATTATAAGCAAATAATGATAGTTACCGCTAAAACAGGCTTTTGCATCAATAATTAAAGGCTTATTCCTCATCTCAATATCCATTTGCATATGATACACTGGCAAAAAGCAATGGCTCCCATCACAAAAAGCATGCTTGCTCCCTAGAGATTTTCGAAATAAAGGACCAGATTCCTTCTAGTAAACACACTACTAACAGTGCATTGTCTGTAGATTGATCAATTCCCAACTTTAGCATTCTCATCACTTGATAAATTATGTGTCCAAATTATCTGAGCGCTATTTGTTCGAAGATCAAAGAGTTATTTTCTTCTGTTAGATCCCGATCACAAACCACAAAGCAGCAAAAAATCTATTTCATTCAAGCAAACACTGGTCTCATAGCAGATTCTATCCAAATTATTGCTGTACTTATGTCCTAACATGAGGAAATTCCATAGAAGGACAGGAAAAGAGTGTGGAGAGAGAGAGAGAGCGGAACAAAGAGAAGGAAACGTCAAGTAAAGAAAAAAAGATATACTTTTTCCATAGAATGAACAACAAATGACCTAGGAAGTAGAAGTGATGACAGTGACTTCTACAATGAAAACATATATACAATTAACACCTGATGCAGATCATCAAAGTTAGACACCTAAAAAAAGTCTCGCACTATCAACATTGTAGCAATATCAAAGACAATAGATCCAGTTCATCGAACAAAATAAACATTCAGACTGTACCATAATTGAGATAGCAACTCACCAACCAACCAAGAAGAGCTGAGTTTTTACCAATACCCAGAAAATGTTCCTTGATAAAGGCATGTTGATGGACATGTGTGACCTTGTTTAAAGCTGCATTATTAAACGTTTATGATTATCAAGCAATAAAGACAAAATACCAAGCAGATCATCTGAAACCAGAGGACACATCACGTTATTAATGCCCAACTATTTATCTTGGTTTTAAAAAGCCTCTCGAACAAAGTACATTAAGTGTGTTTTCCGTTTCCTTATTTTATATGTATCCCTCTTTCTCCTTAACAAAACTTACCAAGATCAGAGAGAAGTGCATCCGTAACATTCAAGATTTATACTTAAATGCACAGAAAAGGGCAAGAGAGAATTTGCAGTAAGACACAAGCTCTGGCGTACCAAAACAGACTTCTGGCCTACCGATGGAGTGCAACTTACGTGTCCTAACCTAAAGAATTAAAGCCCAAACTGAAAGTGAAGGACCACGATACTCTACTCAGCATCCATGTCATCAAAACATCATGTTAGAACTCTATTAATAGATGCAATAACTGCCGGACATAAAATAAATGTTAACAGAAAACATAACATCCCAAAACAAATAATAATGCCGATGGCATCTAGACTGCATCAGAGTGCGAAGATGCTACTAAAAAATAGCCTAACATTGCTTTTTTTGGATAATAGCAGATACAGCAACTTTTAGGTTTAAGACAAGCACAAACTGCCAGCCAAGTCTTCTTGTCTGTTTTCCCCCCTTCTAAACCCGAGAGAAATGTGATTCGTGCTTCTCTTGGTCTAGTAGATTACCTTTCCTACTATCATAATTTTCTTTGGCAATAGAATTCTCCCAGTGTTTCCATTGACGTATCTGCATCAAAATAGGCATACAATGTCAGGAAAGTGAAATTAGAAGAGAAAGCAAAAGTCATGAGTGGCTCACCCTTGCGCCTCCAAACAGAACGGTGAGAACACAGGAAGTCACATGGACTATCGCTAGGACGAAGATAAAGATGTGAAGATGGTGTAATGCCTCAGTAGACAACAATGGCACCTTATTCTGAAGGAAAGAAAAGGGATATTGTTAGAGGACCATCCAAATGTAAAAAGTGCATCTATGTAAATAAGATTGACCTAGAAGTTTGACATTAAAAATCGCTAAAACGCAATAAAAGCACTCCCATGTATGACCTTTTAAGTCACTGAAAGCATCATAATGTTGACATCTTTCATGGTATCATTATCAAGGATATAGACAGGTCTCACTGCATCTTCAGATTAACCCACTAGTTATAATCCAGTTGATCGCAAAATAGTTCAGTTGACTTTTATTTGGTGGCAACAGGAGTTTGGATGATAAAAACCACTACTTCTTCCTCTAGACCAGAGACACAAAAAGCTTGGTGACAACACGCATCAAGTCCATTAGTCAGATAAACTTGTTCCGCATTTTATAATACCAGGAAAGGCAACATGATCTTAGAATAGACATTCAGAACAACATCGGTGTACATAAAAATTAAACAGTGGAAGAAGCTTGATTTGCTGTACTTCAGTCCTTCCCCATGTGCGTAAGACCAAAGCACATGGCCGAGCAAATAACAACAAAACCACTACAATCAACGAAAAATAATGGCAGCAACTAATAATCCATTACATCAAGATCGCAAATCTGACCTTCGCAGCGCAAGTCCCGGTCTCGGATGACGCCGCTGACGTCTCAGCGAGGAGCTTCCTCATTTTCCCCGGAGCAACGGAGAAGGAGAGCTGAAAGTGCGAGGTCGTGGCGTTGGAGGCGGTCTCTCCTTCATCCGGGGCTTCGCTGAGGCTGCAAGGGAGCATGTGCTTCATGAAGTCCGCGGGCACGCACATTCGGGATATCGGGTTTTGGAACACCGTCAACAGCAGCGAAATGAACCCCAACAACATAAGCTCTGTAAACCCAAAAATTTTTGCAGCAAAACCTCAGTCATTTGCATAGAAAATGAGACCCATTTCACCAAAAAAAAAAAAAAAAAAGACGAAAACTCGATAGAACGTCGATAGAAAGTGAGAACCATTTCAACAGAAACAGAGAACTCGATGGCACGCGCGCACACACAGAGATGGATAGGAGAGAGAAAGCAGAGAGAGAGAGAGAGAGGACCTTCTTTAACTTTCTGGAGGGCTTCGTAGAGAGGCTTCTGGTCCTTGTTCTTGAGGTACTTGCCAGTGTAGTGGAGCAACCGCTCGACCCCAAGGGAGATGGCGACGATCACCGTGCAGACAGCGGCGACCACCCACGTCGGAGTGAACTCCAACGTCGTCTCTTCTCCTCCTCCTCCGGCCATCTTCTCTCTCTCTCTCTCTCTCTCTCTGAAAATTCAAAAGACCCAAGAAAAAGAAGACAAAAGGCCGGTGCACCGTTACAGCTGCATTACAGCAAAGGGGGGGGGGGGGGGGGGGGGGGGGGGGGGAGTGGGGGGAGTTACGGTAAGGAGGACAAACACGAAGGCCGATCTTTTCTTGGGTGGGCATTAAATCAGCCGTGCCGGCAAATGATGAAGAAGGAGGAGGAGGAGGAGGGAGGAGCTGAGTTAGATCTCGCTCGTGCAGTCACGAGGACGAGGGTCTGGCACACGCCCACATATATTACCAGATGCACCGAGCGGTGTGGGGTGTGTGGGAACTGCAGAGAGAGAGAGACGAGAAAGGCGTGTAACCAGTGCGCCTTCCCGTGAAATGGAAGCCAGTGTGGCCACCACTGGTCCAAAAGACGAAGAGAAACCAAATTGGATCTTGGGGTGTGTTGCGGGGATCCTCTCAAGAAATGCAAAATGCAAAAAGGGTGGAAAAGAGCTTTCGCTGGTCCAACGGGAGAGCGCTCTCTCGCACCTTAACGTGCGGTGTGTATTTTAATTGATTCGAAGCCGTTAAAAAGTAGGGACCACTCTCCGGAGGAGCCTGGCCCCCCCCCTTTTTTTTCCTTTTGAGAATCGGTACGAAAAGTTGTCTTCTTTTCATTCGATCTGAAGGCGTTGCTGTCGGTAGTGGTTAGAGAGAGAGAGAGAGAGAGAGAGAGAGAGAGAAGGGTTGGGTCGGGTTGGTGGGGGCGAACTGGTGATGCTGATGACAGTTGGACAAAGAAACAACGAGAAGGGAAGGGAGGAGCAGCGCCCGGGTGACGCGACGCGGGACTCTCGTTGTGATTTCACGTGCCGACCCGATTTGCCAAAAACCTCGTTTTGGGCTTTTGCTTTGGCCTCCTCTCTCCTGTGGCTTCCAGCATCCCACGCGGTGTCACATCCCCATCACATGACATTAGAATTAGGGATATGCGACTTTGATGATGATCTCCCACGTGCGTCGTTGCCATTGTAAACTCGCAAGTGTGGCCGTCCTTCTTTGCTAAGAAAGCGGCGAAAAGCACCGCGGTTAGCGGGTACGGCAAGCGTGTTGGACTTTCTAGATCCGTGGGATGTTGTTCTTGAATTTTCGGCTTATGTGAAATCAAGTCGAGAATGTTTGTTCGTTCGAGCTACTCTTATTGTCAATAAAGAATCAAAGATTACAAACCCGTTAGGTGGGAGGGTCGAGAATGATTTGTTTGTTCGAGTGTGCTCAAGCTACTCTTATTGTCAATAAAGAATCAAATATTACAAATCCGTTAGGCGGGGGGGTCGAGAATGATTTGTTTGTTCGAGCTACTCGGCTATACTCCATGATCCATCAACTGTCATATACGATTGACTCACGGTCATTCCCTCTAAACTGATCAAAAGCAATAGCAACAATATAAAGAAAGAGATACCACAAAGAGCCGCGTGTCCATACGAGAAACAAAAAGATATAAAGATGGTTTTGTGTAAGGGGCGAAGCGACCGCAACCTTTGTCAATCTTATTACAAATTTACAGCGAACAACTTAGAGATTTGGTACGTGCTACCAACCCTCGTTTACATCTGAGGCCAGGGCTGCAGCCCCCTCAGACACCCTTGGCACTGGCCAACGAGGGTCTATGGCCCACCGTGCCGCGATCGCCATCCTCCTTCCCAAAGCTCATCGCCAACGACGGCTCCCCACATCCATTCCCGCCTCATCCTGCGGACGCGATCCTTGCTCAAGAAGATCTACGGCACGATGTTGAAGCTTTGGCATCGAGCATCGTCGTCGCCCGAGCCTGGCCATGGTCTCACCACCCTCGCTGGTGATTGGGCGGAGCCATCGTCGTCCTTTGTTGGCGGGAACAAGTTGAAGTTTCTTTCTTATATTTTTTTAAAATTTCTTATTTTCATAAAACATAACGTACATATTTTTTAATCTTTTAAAATTTGTGATAGTCGTGTGGCTATCGCCAAGACAAACAACAATCAATTAACGGCTGCGATACCATTTCTGTCTGGTTTTCCACAGGAAGACCGACCATAACAAAAATGACCCAGAATTTTTTATATCTGTTTGATTAATTACGTATTGACTTGTTAGGAAAATTATGAATTTTTCTCTGGCACTAAAATGTGCTTGGAAAATCATAATCCCGTTATGTCATTAGTACCACCAATATCTCATCATTCATTTGTTCGCAAGTAAATATTAAAGGTATCCAACATTTTTTGGTCCAACTTAATAGTTAATACCATATATCCTGAATTCGTTGAACTTTTCTATGAACAATATATCGAAATCTAATCAATTTTAACTCCATTCTTTTCTTACTTTCTCGTTCAACGATTTGTTATACATCTCCGTTTGTTGGTCAATATATCGATTTGTTTGTCGGTCAATATATCGATTTGTTTGTCTTTAGTTTTATTTCTGTTAAATAGTTTAATTATTTTATTAGTTAATTAATTATTGGGTTAATACAAAGAAAAATCTCAAATTGATATATTTGTGACAAATTTTCTCCAAACTATTTTTTTTTATCACCAAAAATCCCAAAACTAGTATACATGTAACAAATTTACCCTCCGTTAGTTTTCTTTAAATTTTTCCTCTAAATTGTTGAGTTGGATGACATGTAACAATTGACGGGTGTATCAATTTGGAGTTTTACCTCTCCATTTGTCGCAGGTATACTAATTTGTGATTTTTCGTGATATTATTTCAATTTTGCGGAGGGTAAATTTGCCACAAGTATAGTAGTTTGAGGTTTTTTGTGGTAAAAAATTAGTTTATGGTAAATTTGTCACAAGTGTACCAATTTGAAATTTTTGGTAGTCAAAAAATTAATTTAAGATAAATTTATCACAAGCGTGTACCAGTTTAGAGTTTAAGATTTTTCGTGATATTAGTCCTTAAATATTTCATTCATTTTGCTCGACTTATTTCCTGATTTGGTTTGCTTCTTTTCATGAACACTTTCACCATATGAATTTTTTAATATTTACTTATTGTTTTTGCTCCTCGTCCGTGACATTTTTTTTTTTTTCCAATTATTGAATCTGAATTACCATTATTCCTGCATTCATTTAACGGAAGATAGCACACCGCTTCACGAGTCAAGAACATAAATTCCAATACGCATCATCTCATTTGGTGGGAATTTGATTCTTCCCATGTTGAACGCTTCTTTCATCGTACGCAACATTTGGAAAGCAGAATTCGGTCAACCAACCCGCAAAAGTCGTTTGTAAATTGTTCAGTGGTCAACGAATTGTCGAATGTTGTTTTGCACATAAAAAATGAGAAATAAAAGAAGCGTTCAACAACTGCCGCCGATTGACTAATTGTCAATGAGGAGCTAAATTACATACTAACATCCTAATCAACAGGTGACCGTTCATTTCAGTCCCAAATGACGTTTCAGTGCAGCAGTCGAAGACCAAACCTCCAAGGCCAGAACAAGAATCAACCAACAGTAACCACTAGCCGCTAGGCCGGCTGCTGTTCTACTTTAAGAAAACTGGCGTTGTACCGTGCAGTGAGATATCATTTTGTCTTTTAGTCGGGAATAAAACAGGTATCGAAACATCCTGCTCGACTAATCTCCATAGATTTACGTATACCATCCGCCAGATATAATTAGATATCAAGCTTTAGTATTTAATGAGATCATGACACACCAGAAGTTGCCAACTTCTATCCTGGCTAAAGAAAAGGAACAATCTAAAACTCCATGAACTCTCTTCACGTATTTGAACATCCAAGGATTGAATGCGCCTCAAATTACCACTTAGGCAAAGCAAAATGGAAAACTCTAGGTACATATTGGAGACGATGCAAGCACCAGAACCACCACATGCAATTTCCCCTCCTGTATAATGTATTCTCCGTGACATGTTGATCAGGAACTAGTAAATGACAAACAATTGACACGATTTGTATTAGTAGTACTGTCAGAAAGACCGAACCTGTTCAACCAACATGATTTCATTACATAAGCTTATTTGCAGCAAAGACCAACGAGGACCTGTTCATCCAGCAAGCATCGGAGGAAGAGAGCTCTGGTTGAAGATCCATTCTGCAGTTAAGCCATCAAGGCATCAACTGCCACCTTGAGCGAGCTGCAAATGGCTACAAATGCATCTAAAGATGTTAGTATGCTCTCACACTTGCCAGAGTTTTTCCACTGAATATCCCTGCTGGAGTGAAACCTGTAAATTTTTAAGTGCACTTGTTCTAGTGGCAAGATAATGGCGCATGTTCTCTACTAAAAACTACGATAACTATATGTAAAGCAGAAGATCAAACATGTTTTTCGTAAATGTAGCCGGCATACCTGGACAAAGAGTAAATAAATCAAAGACGCGCCTGGTTTACCAAGTAACAGTAAACTTCAACCCAAAAGAAACTTGGTATAAGCAAGGCTATAAGATATCATGTCTCCGCACTGTTAAACAGTTTGAAGTACATTATCAAGATTAAGTACAAAAAAAAAGAGCATGTTACCGAGATAACATTAAGGATGTATTCTAGTGTCCAAAATTTCCTCATTGGACCAAAAGTAATAACTCTTATTAAGTCAATGAAGCCGAATGTCTATACATCTGTCTACAATTTACACTTCTGTAATCCCTTCCAACACCAACTCACTCAACATTCTTAATTTTTCCACATGCCGGACTCCTGCACTAACGACCCCAATCCATCTTCTCTGCACAACCCCCCACAGAAGACAAAAAAGCACGTATGGGAGGAAAAAGAAATGGAGGAAGCAAACATGGCAGGACTCATTAGAAAGGAGGGCCATTTAATAAAGGTAATAAAAAAGTGAAAGATGGAAAAAAGAACCTACAACTATAACGCCAAAAATTTGATCCTATTTCATCCTGAGATATACAACCTGTACATCGCTTCAAGCTAGGACTCAGCCATTAAGCCTCGCCAAAAACTGGTTCAAATTATATTCTTCGGCATATTGGGATTGATCCCACAGTTCACCCAATCCACCAAGGATGGCTTTCAAACCTTTCCCAGCGCCCATCAACTTAGGGTCAACATCAAAGTTGCCATCTGCACGTCTTGATACGATAGCTCCCTGAAAATTAAATTTTAAATGATATTTAACTGCATGGATAAGAAGTACTAAGGTGAAGAATACCAAAATCACACTAACCATTCAATCCTAACCCCCTTTCCCTATCCTCAAAATAGAACAAAATCATAAGAAGAAATAAGAGAAGTAATTTGAAAGAAAAAGATACTCGCGAAGCTTAATTTAAGTATATATTTTTAAAATATTTAGGATGGCAGATAAGGGGGGAGAAACTTCCACAAGCATATAATATATTATTACAAGCACTAAAAGTCCAAACACCAACACCCTCGACGGTCAAGAGACACGCGTTGGTAGCATGAGCAGTAAAGTATCACTAATAATGACAACAGACTATGCAACCAAAGAGCTTGACACACTGAATGATAAGAATTGAAAAGGAACAGGCACCACTACCTTTCTGCCAGTTTCTGCTGAGGAAAATAGATCCAGCAGTTGATCAGTATTCATTGTTTTCAGACTAGCATTCTCTGCATTAATAACGGCATTTGCAACCGACACTTTGAATCTCTGGAGGCTCATGACTTTCTCCTCCAAGGTGCCTCGCATAATGAGGCGGTGTACATTGACAACTTTCCGCTGGCCTAATCTGTGTGCTCGATCCATAGCCTGAAAACAATTTATGGACAAATAAAATGAGAGCTTGATCGAAGAAGCAAAAGCTTTTAGTTGTTGTTTTTTCCCTTTGTATTTGACAAGAACTTTTGACTTTTGAAGTAACTGGAGTTTTTGTTAGATTTAGTGAATAAAAGTCTAATTTTTCACACGTTTATTTTGTGGATTTAATCAAAATATGATTGTGTATAGATCAGAGAATCTTATAAGTCTATAATGTGAAATAGAATCCTTGTTTTAATATATTTTCAACTAAAAGAAAAGACCACAAGCTAGAGCTGGGGGAAATGATTTCTTCTTCCAGCATCTGATGCTAGTTTTTATAGGTTGATTTTGAATGAATGATGCCCGATAAAAAGCTCAACTAAATGCCAGAAGCGAATCATAAAAGCCGGGAGGAACAATTACCTGATGATCTCGCATTGGATTCCAGTCATGCTCCATAAAAATGAGTGTATCAGCGGAGGTCAGATTCAAGCCAAGCCCACCAACTACAACACGAACTCTGGAGTTAAGATATGTGAAGCATTTTTTCAAACGAAAAGTGTCAGGTTTAAAGCAAAGCTCGCGGCATTCCCCCATGAGCTACAAATCTATTATTATTCATTGGTGAAATCAAGTAAAGAGGGACAAATGATGTACCATGTGTTGTGAGTAACAGGGCATCTATAGTAGGGTCTGAATTGAAAGCCTTCACAATGTCAAAACGTTTCTCAGGTTCTACTGATCCATCCAGCCTTAAGTATGTAACACTGCTTTACCACAAGATATCAAACCATATAGGATGTAAGAGCATAGATCAAGAGGAAGATAAAATGAGTGCACACTTGACACACGCGTGCACACACAATAGAGACTCACTTCTTCATGTGGGTGTGGAACAAATCTCTTTCAATGATGTCCAATAAGGCCTACACAAGGTACCTCTGTCAAACAGACATAACTAAAAAAGGTGAGATTTTTAGAATAACCAGTTGAACAGGAGATTACCTTATGTTGAGCAAATATTAGAACTCTATGTTGCCCAACAGGAAGAGAACCCTCAGAAGATGAAGTGTCCAGGCCTATTCCGCACTCTTCAAGAATCTCCTGAAGAGCAACTAATTTGGGAGAATGATGCAAATTATGAAGTTCTGAAATAATGTTTGAGATTCCAGGAAACAGTTCTGACAAACAGCATTCGAGCGAGGCAGGAATCTTTTCCCCAATGACAAGCAACGGATGACTACAGAGTTTAAGCAAGTATTGAAGTGCCTGAGATACAAAAAATAGGGGAAATATGAGGTTATAGAAGCTTATTGAGAAGAGTAGTAAGGACCAAACGAGAATTTCGCTTTGTCACCTGGAAAACATGTGTGGATGTTTTAGACGAAGCAGTTTTTACATCTTTCGTATCTTCAGCCCCATTTACTTTCACCATGCTTGAAATTTCTTCTCTAACATGAGAACCAGAAAACTGCTCGTAGAGTTTTAACTGAACTAGGCTAAGGTCACAATATCTGTCCTGAATAATTTTCTCTGGTAAGTCCGACAATACTTCATCTTTGGTCCGACGAAGCAGAAAAGGCATGACCTATGAGAAAGAACTTCAAACTTGAGACCGGAATGTTGATTTATAAAGAATCGCCTAGAAAGAACAGAAAAATAGTGACCTGCTTGTGCAA
Source organism: Syzygium aromaticum (assembly GCA_024500025.1). Taxonomy (NCBI): domain Eukaryota; kingdom Viridiplantae; phylum Streptophyta; class Magnoliopsida; order Myrtales; family Myrtaceae; genus Syzygium; species Syzygium aromaticum. Next base: position 15,638,794 of record CM044888.1, on the reverse strand, counting down.
GGCTTCCATAGCAAGTACTCCAGCTTCAGCATCCTTTGCTGAGCATTTTGAATCTCTAGCCGCCAACAATGGTTTGCCATAGGTAGATTGAAACTGTTCAAGTCACATTACACTATTATAATGGCAGTAGAAATGAAAGCAAAAAACATCTGGACTTATCAAGCCACATCCAACGTTAGTTTCAGCCAAGAGAAAGCATGGTAGACAAAGAATTTACTATGCACCACAGTATCTTGATTATACTTATACAAGATGTAGAAAAGAGACTTGTCCTCTTATACAGGAAAATCTTTAGGGTGACTATCTTGCTGCTCATTGCGACCATACAAAAAAGAAAAAGTATGTCCTCATTGTCTCTTCACAAACAGATAACAGAGTAGAACAAGGAGCAGCACCAGCTAGCAGCAAAACTGAACCGCAAGACAAAGTTACTATGCATAGCTTCCCAAAACATAATAACTTATCCCTGGAGGATGGATCAAAAGTAAATCATGGCAACAAAAATATTCCTGCAATTTTTAGCACGCTCATGCTTGTTATCTACATCCAGAACCAATAAGCTTTTAAGCGTGTTTGACAGGGCTTAAATCTGTTCATTTGAGATGGAGGTGAATAATGGTTGGGGCTGTTCTTCCAAAATTGACTGTTCCTATGATTTCTCAAATTGAGTATTCATATAATTTCTTATGCCTTTTTGTCTTCACTACTTACAGCTCCAAGCAGACAGCATATTGATTTTGGATGAGCAAACCAGAAAAGCATGATGCTTACAAAATTATCTCATTTAAGAACTGAGCTGACAAATTATAATGCATAACAGTTCAATATAAATAGTGATGCATAATAGTGGGATACATACTTGTCTCTCTGTTCCAAGAAACCCAGGCATCAAGAAGTCAAAAAGGGACCAAAGATCCATTATATTATTCTGCATGAAAAAAAATAAACCCAAATATTTGTCAGGAAACAAGAAGTTCATATTCTTCTTTCAGGAACATTGCAACAATAATGCACCTGAACTTTACCAAAAAAAACAATAATGTACCTGAATTGGTGTTCCACTAAGAATGAGGCGATGCTGGGCTTTCAACTGTTTCACTGCAGTTGTAATTTTAGACTTCGAGTTCTTGATAATGTGTCCTTCATCTAATATACAATAGTTCCACATTAATTGTCCAAGGTAATCAATATCTTTGCGGACTACATCATATGATGTTATGACGACATTGTGTTTATTGAAATCTTCACGGAGGGAAATGCGATCTTGAGCAGAGCCCACATATTGGAGAGTTGATACTACAGATGGATCGATATACTTCTCTATTTCAAAAGCCCAGTGTCCTACAAGAGTTGACGGGCAAATTATTAATGACGAAGGAAGGCCCTTGCCATTGCTAATAGCATGGTGCTCAGCTATGTCCGAGGCCACAATAGCTGATGCTTGAAGCGTCTTGCCAAGCCCCATATCATCACACAATATCCCATGAAGCTTGAACCTTTTCAGAAATCCAAGCCAGTTTATACCCTCTTGTTGATACCTACAAGCAAAGACATTATGTTGGTTCAAACTTTAGAATGTCAAAACACATGCTACTTCAAACCTATGCTTTGCCGCAAATCCTGTTGAGTGAAATTAAGATGACTAGAATAAAAGGAACATAAGTCCCCAAGAAAGATCACAAATTTGGATAAAATGCAACAGATCCATACTTTACATTGGTATTTAACAACTAAATAATCTGCATCCAGAGCGTCAACCAAGTTCCGGGGGATTCACAATTTCTAGGAATAGCAAAAGAAATCTCCTGTCACGCTATTGTATCGTCAGAAAGAGAACTGAAGAAGGACAAAACCTAAGTAAAGCCAGTAACAAGATTTTGATAAATATGTAAGCTGGCAGATGATATGATTCGGTGGAGACAAATGTTCCTAATCAATCTATCCCTCCATCATACTTCTAATTCACAATTCAGAAATTTATTGAGCATAAGTCGATTACCGTAGACGAATATGATAAGTAACACAAAAAGTGTTTGAAAATTTGCCAAGGATAACAAGGATATGTAGAAACTAAGAAGACAAAGCAACAGGTATTGATCAATCCAAAACTAATGGGCTTTAGTTGTGGCTTTTTTTTTTTTTTGGGCAGCAAATTTATTGTGTGTTTGTCTTAGCTTTTGGCTTTTCCCTTCTTGAGTTTGAAATCACACCTTCCTTCAGTATTCACCTCAAATCATACATAACAACATCAGTTCACCACAGTTTTTTCATGGGTTTATAAAATTCAAAGTACATTTAATTGGCTTAAAGCAAACAAAATGTCACCTAAGAATATGTCAGTTCTCAGATTTACAGTGATTAAAGACGGTTAAAAGTTAAAGCAGCAAATAAAGCACTGATTTTCGTGATAACTTTTTTTGGTAACAGCACTACTCCATGACATTTGAACATCTGTTAAATCTTAATGTATCAATAAATTGCAGGAGTCAACTTTTCTCGATATGGTACCCTCATTAAACAAATTGCAGATGAAAATTGAAAACCTTCAAGCAATTCTTGGAAGTTTTTTATTCTACTTCTCAAAGTTGATGAAAAGGCATTCTGGATATTATAATTTCAATGCATCCAACTAATGTACCGACGTAAAAGAGAGCAAAACCACGATACCTCTACAATTTCTAGTATCTGGGTCAATCTTTAGGAACACATCTCAACGCCAACTGTACTTTAGATCATTGGAAAAACGAAGAAGTTTGTTTGAGAAAGCTTCACTTATCATAAGCAATAGTCCATCAGTCATACTCCTATTGAGATTTCTAACAGACAACTTATCTGACAGATTCAAAGATATCCCATCATGGCATCGCCGATTACATAAAAAATCCCATTGAAAGTCAAAAGGGAAGGCTATTTTACCAATATTAATAGTACATGGAATAATATTGCCAAAAGGGGAAAAAAAGTACTAAGGCTCACTTGCAAATCACCTTTGGGGCAAGGAAGACAATGATCCATAAATATTTATCATGGTTTAAGTGCATGAATAATGAAACTTGCAATGAGTTTGGTCTGCATTTATTAACAAAACAGGCACATCTTTGAAGGGTATGAAGCAAGGTTAAAATGAACTTATCTCAGGTTAAATTGCCAGATGGCAACAACATTCAGTTTTGTCATGAAGTACAGAATCCCAATCATTTAGAAATCCTCATCCTAGAGTCAGTCACATTAGTAGGAAAAACTACAAGCAGTGACCACTGGACCAAAATGAATTGCTGGCATTTGTTCCAACTACAGATTGGAAGTTTCTAACAGCTCGTATCAATCTCCTTCCTAGATGTTAGCCCATGAATAAGACTTCATTAGAAGGAAATGGAACCATTATAGTTACCTGTAGTACTTTAGAAGAGAACTACTACACAAAAGACGTACATCTTTTCAAACTAGTATCATTCAGTTATTCTAGTTTTTCAAATTAGTACCATTCCATTTGTCTTTAAAAAGAAAAGACGCCGATCCACTGAAACATAAGAAAACACAGAATTTAATTCCTACCTCCTCAAGGTTACTTTTAATTCAGTGCACAGCTTGTAGTCATCGATGTGTGAGTTGTCAAGCAACTGTTCCAAAAATTGTGCATCTTCAGCATTTCCAGACAAGGCTTCATTCACTCCAACTGGCCGAGGAAGGCCCCTAGCTAATGGAAGAAGAGGCACAAGCGTAGCAAAACTATGTGTGACACTATGTCTGACAGAAGCATCGCAATCACTCATACATTTGAGCAGAGGAACAACCAACAATGGAGCATATGGAACCAGCTCCACACCCAATCCTTGGACTAGCAAACTAATAAGCATACCGGCACCTTGTCTGGCATGAATAGATGTCATATCTCCCAACATCGGGATGGCATTTCCAACAACAGCTGCCATCACTTCTAACGTCATTGACTTTGCCATTGAAGTGATGCACCTAGAAGCTGCCAATCTTACCGCCACATGGGCATGACGTACACATTTAAAGATGCAGGGGAGAAGTGTTAGCAATTTGGGTTTCAACGTCTCATGGAGCTTTGGAGCTGCTGACCGAACCAACTGCAGATCAGATGCAGAAGAGTCACAGGATGATAGACAAACTATAGCTAAATCAGATTGGATTAAACTATCCAAATACTAAGAATAAAGACAAATGATCAGGTTGGGCCACACAATGTCCTAAAACATCTCGTGCATGTAATAAAGGACATATATGCCACTTCAAAATCCAAACAAAGATGCCAGATTAGAAGATTTTCACCCTTCCAATGCTAAAAAGTGTAAGAAAAATAGTCAATGTTAACAATGTCAACCTGGATATTATTTATCAACATTTGGGGATCCTTAATGCAATCAATCGCCATCACAATTTCTTTCTCATCCACATCACTGGCAGGCTTTAAGACTTCAGTAAGGCAATCCCATAATCTTGGCAGCATGTCAAATAAAGAAGCACCAAACTTCTCACATAAATGCCTCAATGAGAGTTCAGACCCTCTTCTGCTAATAAATCCCTCAATTTTTGACCGATCTTCACCCCCAGCAAGCATGTGAACCTTAGACTTCTGCCTTCCAGAACTGCTCCTGAAGGAGAGCAGATCCTGATCATCAATAACTTCCATAGAATTGATGATTGCAGCTTGAGGCGTCTCTCGAGGATCCATACACGTTAAACTACAAATATTCTTGATCAACTTGTCATTTGGGCCTGGCTTACGCGAAATACAGCGAGAAATGAGTTCAGCAAGTGCCTCAGCTGCCATATGCTGCAATATTTCCTCCTAGAGAGAGAGAGAGAGAGAGAGTGATCCAGCTAAGTCAAAGTTCAACACAGTGTGTAAATCTGTGGGATTGACATTTAAACAGATTAAAACACTACCTGCTCTCTTTTGACTGAAGCCATCAGAGGAAGGATTATAGGATTCAACTTGGCTGGAAGTTCTGACATCCAGACAACAGCAGCAGCAACTAAAGCAGACACGGTGACATGCAAATTACTCTGCAATTTGTTGGAAAAAGATGTGGATAATCACAAATAACTACCATCCAAACTTAAAGAAAATTCATATAACATGGGGTACTCAGCCAAGAAGTTTTAAATGTAAAGTTCAAAGTGACCATGGCAACAATACTATTTGCCTGTTGGCAGTAGGTATCAGGTAAATATAGTACATTGGCCCAGAGAAGACATTATCATCTTGCATCTATAACATTCTCTACATCAGAGGGGGTTTTCTGTACAAAGACTATAAGCAGAATTCAGTGAGGATGTCAACTAAAATGCACATTATCCAAAACCTCAGGCTGAAGCAATAAATCACGACAACACAAAGAAGGTATTAATGTAAATGCACAAAACAAAATGGACAATGATGTCAAACAGGAAAAAACTATGACTCAAAAACATGATGGACACTTAATCCAGTATGGAAAATCACAACTTGACAAGATAAAGACATGTATATGCTCACTGAAAGAAAAAACAAAACATAAAACATGACTTGGTCAACAATCTGATGCAGCATACTGAAAATGGTCAGTTGCATCTCAGACTTGCCTGAACACATTTTAGGTAGCCTGAAGTAGTCAAAAGCCGTTGCCTGGCTGATTCAATATCATCAAGGATGTGCTTAGCCAGAGATTCATTGATGGAGGTACCATCAGAAAATGTTGGCAGTCTCGAAGCAAAGTTAATCGCATCATCAGTACTCAAGCTTTCTACATCAACTTTCATTGCAGATAACGTATCTATAAATTTGCCTGATGACTCCACAGTGCGTAACAACTGAGTGGCCTCGTTCCGCATTTTAGCATATGTCCTTGAAAGCTCACAATATGGCAGAGGTGACTGTTTTGTAGGAAGTGCTGGGTCTAAGCATGCTAATAATTCCAATAACCATTTTGTCAAATTTTCGGGAATCGCAGGACTAAAGCACTTATCCTGAGAAAGGTCCCCACTTTTAATCTCTTTGAACCAGGAAATGAGAATCATGGACGCCACCTGACAAGAATAAGAAATCAGTCAATGAAGGCCAGCCAGACATATCCGAACAAAAGGTACAGGTGTACAACTAACAGAAATGCATGCATAGACACGTGGATAAGCACACAAACATGTTTTAGAGAGAGAGAGAGAGAGAGAGATCCTGTTCATTTCTTAGCAGTAGTACCTGTCGCTGCACCCCAGAGGAGGACGTCAGCGCACTCCATAAAGGATCAACAATGCACTGAAGAGATTCTTTTTGCAAATTAGCAGCCAAGATTCCCAAAGCCGATGCACAAAGAACTCTGGTATGAGTCACTGACATATCCGCATCAGCACCGACAACAATTTTTACCATGTTTCCAGAAGCATCCCCATTTCTTTCCTGTGGAACAACTCCTCCACCAGACTCCAAGAAACTGTTTCCGGAAGGATCATTTTCAAATTTTACAGCTCTCACTTTAGCAGCTCTAAAATGGCTCCTTCGAGGAGGAGCTACAGGCCAAAACATCTTTGCAGAATCCAATTGGGAACCATAAGGAGTAGATGCAAGTTCTATCCAAGAAGACATATAAGACTTCGCAACAACTTCCAAGTCTTCAACTGGGCACTAGCAATGATCCCCACAATAAAAGGACATTCATGTCAAAACACCCAAAAAAATCATCATTAAAAACAGAATAAAGATTATGCATAAAATTAAAAAGCAAGAACTGGCAAAGTAGACAACTAGCATGTTCAAGTTAACACTAGGCAGCCATTGTTCGATGAAATATACTGCAAAACCAATTTGAACTTCCACTATGATAAACCTGGTTGAAGGACTCAGATCCAGACAGAGCCCCCTTTTTAAAGAACTCTTGTAATCACATGTTGAGCCACAGCATGATAAACACAAATAATGCAGTAAGAAAAGACCTTCTGATAATTAGAGCTAACTTATACACAAATTCTTGGTTCAAAACCTTCTATTTTGACATAAATGTCCAAGTACTCAACTTAGTTTTTTCTTTAATTTTTGGGTTGACTTTAAACTTTTTTGTGACATTGTTGACTTGTGCGTGTGGTGTGTGTGTACACGCAAAAAATTTGCTTCACCATTTCAAACAACATGAGCAAGAAGAACAACGAGGAACAGCATCAACCCTATTTCCTTGGACATTTATGGCATGTTATCCACACTTCCTCCCCTAAAGTTAAAAGCATATTTGAGTTTGGCAATGAAATACTACTTGAAATACATAAATCCTATCACATCACTTCCTAAACGGCAACACATGTTCATGACAAGGACAAAGTAAAGCATGCTAAGGAAATATGAGGATTAGAAGAGGTCACTTGAGGTAAACATGCACCCCACCACTTACAAGGCCCACTCTTATGAAACCAGCAGTAGATAATAGCAGTTACCTATTTATTGGCTAACTCTAGATATTCAGGTTCTGAATTTTCTTTCCTCATTATTTTGGAGAGCTTGATATAGTTGATTCTACATTGCATTGGACAGTCCACAACATACAAACTAGCCTCCAGGCAAGCATCCTATATGAAAGGTCTTAACGTGATTGCATGATTCCCTAACATGTCAAGGAGGTATTATAACAGATTGCATCAAATCACTATTGGGCAGTTTAAATTTGGATACGAAAGTAACTTTGCAAAAATAAATGAAAAAAAGCAACACACTTTTACATACAAACTGCAGACTCAGAGACTAATTAGTATTCTAAAGATCACCTATTGTCCCTGAGTATCAAATAAGAAAATATTTTCTAAGAATGTCCTGCGTCTTATCAAATTCAAAACCTGAGCAAGAAGCCTCCAAACCCTCTCGGAGCTCTCCAAAATTGCATCATTTGTTTCCAGCAGCAGATTCTGGAAAACTATTCTTATTGTATCCCCCAAAATAAATGAAGGCCAAAACGAACATCTGGAGCTCTGGGAGATGCTTCTTTTAAAACCAGCATCAAGTAGCCGCTCCTAAAATCAAAGTCCAATAAGTCAACACTAGGACAAAATTTATCAAGAGGAAGCAATCATAATAACAAGAATCTGCACCTCTTTCTTACAACAAAAATAAATGATACAATAACCACAAAACCCAAATGGAAAGCCTAAATAGGCTTACTGCTTTACAATTTTGGTATATTATGGATTTACTCTTGGATGTAATGAATTTGACTGATATGGTGGATTCCTTGGCTTATAATAAGCTCATTTTTTGTCTTTGACCTCCTTTTCTTGTTGTGTTGGCACCCCCTTGGTGTATCATAGTGAAGTTCTCTCTACTTATCAGGAAAAATGAACATGCATGCACAAAGCTGAATACCACAAAACTTATGAATACCAGATTGCAGATTAATTCTTTCTAAGTGGACATGTTGATTTATAAATATTTTCTTGATTCTTAAGCTGGATTTATCGAAGGGATATCAACCCCATTGAAACACAGTGCCCATAAAAGAAGGCCTTGAGCTTACCAAAGTGCGAATAGCAGAGAGACGGACTGATGTAATTGTATGCCTCATAAATGGCCAAAGCCGTGGTGCCAAAGTAGATAACATGTAAGGATTTTCCTGTGTATCTTTTCCTTCTCCAAAACTATCCGCACTAACCATATCATTTAGGTCCATGTCCTGTTTTTCTTTCATTACCGAAGTCCCAAGCATTTTGGGAATCATACTTTCCTGGGAGTAGATCTCTGCCAACAGATTCATCACACTGCAGTGGAACAATGGGAAAAAAACAACGAATCTGAATAAAATCGAAATTAAGAGGAAGAATACCCATTACTCCAATCTAAACAATGAATCTGAATAAATTGACTCCACATACAGACCTATTACAACTCGAAATTGATCTGACCAGAAAACTAATTGTCTTAATAAAGTCTGAACAGCATATGGGGTTGCTATATTAGAATGATCGTTCAAATTCACCAATAAACAAAACCACTGAATCACTCATAATATTCCAAAACACTGTGTCAGTCAATAGACAAATCTACAATGTGAATAGTTGCAATGCATAAAAGTAGCATCCAGGAATGCGTGGATCTAGCAATAGGAACCAAAAAAGTATAACAATGCTGAGAGGTGGTCGCATATAGTCATGAAGCAATTTCAGTTAAAAAAAAAGCTTTCAGCAAGTAATTACAAGCACAGTAGTCAAAATTGTAAACTCGAAAGAATTTATGAGGAGCGGAAATCATGTTAACTTGATTCAAGATCATTAGTGTAATGATTTGTTTCACTAATACGAAAGAAAAAAAAAATTAGAAAGAAAAGGAAGATGCTTTCGAGTCAAGGCAAAATGGAGCAAATGACCATCTTCTTACATCCCTACACAAGTGCTAACTAGAGCATTCTATCAGTTGCCATTTCTTGTTTCTTCCTGCGTTCATCAATTACTGAGTTTAGGATGAAGTACTAGCTTATGGAAGTTGTGATTTCCTTTTAAAAGATCCGTCTTCATTCCTATATTCCTACAAATTTTAATCTGCTTCTCATTTATTAGCGTGATAAACAATCCTGAGGATATCAATATCCTGTTAACTCCATGAAATTATTAGAAGATCTGGTTAATTCATGCTAAATCAGTATATTATCAGCTATGTTTTAGTTAATAAGACTTGTGAACATAAGTATATAAAAAATGGACATAATCTGTTGGTAATACGAAAATATGTAAATTTGAATGAGAAAAAAAAAAGTGATTAAACTAAATATATTGCAGCTTCTTTACCAAGAAACTGGTCTTATTAACTACTTAACTATCACATGCTTTTCAAAACGTTGGGATAGTCTAATTAATTAAAATTAATTTAAAATGCAAATGATCAACCGACATCAATTTGATCATTCATGGCCTGGTGGACTAGAAACATGCGGTGGCTGAGGTTTTTTAGCCAAACAGGCAACTGTACAGCTTCTCTATCAATGGATATGATTATCAAAACACTTATTGCCTCGTTTCATGCAATTTGTAAAATCTTACAACCTTTCAATTCAGTTTCACAATGGCCCAAACTATCTTAAGTAAATTAAGCGATTTCAACTACCTTGCTTTCAGACAATACATTTCCTTTCCAAAACAATAGCTCATAGACACTGAGAGAACACATACTATCCAAGTTAGCATTAAAAGGTAAGACAACAATAGGACTTATTGATGGCCAAAGAAATAAATACAGGTTACCATTAGATCAGCCAAACAGCCAAAAGAGCAACTTAAATGGTTGTACTACCTGCTAGTTGAGGGACTTAAGTCGTCCAGATCAAGCAAGATATCCCAAAGTAGCATGACAATCTCATGCAAGGTTGGACCATTGAGATCAACAATAGAGGCGGCAGCAGGTATTAAAGCGTCAGCAGCTACAGCTCGTACATCATCATCAGGGTCCTCTAGCCCAGCTTTGCAGGCAGGGAGGACAGCACCAAGGAGACCATGCAGCATATCCTAAATGCAGCAAATGAGTAAGTGTAGCTGATAAAAAAAACCCAAAGCAAACTGGATGGCATTTATTTGCAATAACAGCCTAAGCAAACAGTCACATGGATTTACGGTATCTTGTATATTGGTTCATATTAAAAAAAGCGACAGCCCATATTTTCTCTGGAACCTGTATTTCTTATTGCTGAAGATGCCTTGCAAATACAGAGAACCACATGAAACATGACAAGAGGTGACCATTTCATATGAGAAATCTAATATCGGTATATTTCAGTAAGATATGAAATACAAGTGTCTTACCCGTCGCACAGCAATCAGATACTTAATACCTAACAAACTTCCATGGCGAATTTCCCACTCTGGTCTATGCTGAAAAGTTAAGCAGATGAATATCAGAGAGATAGAGCTAATACATAAAAAGAAAGAAGAAATTCAATTCTAGGTTTGCATCAGTAAGGATTGGAAGATTCATTCCATTGACCTTACCTGCATCTGAAGCAGAATATGCAATGTGTCATTAACTAATAAAGGATGCATATATTTAAATGCAGCACCTAATGCTTGCGCACAGGTCTCCCGAACTGGAGCAACAACCTGATCAGATACATAGTCCCCAAATCTGCAAAAAAAAAAACCCAAAACTTTTAAAGTCAGCCAGTATTTCGTGTATATTTGGAGTGACTTTTGCTTTTAACTTTCAATTTTCTCCTTTTCTTGTAAGGTGGGAAACTTGCTTTTTATTTTATGCCAAACACCCAAAACCTTTCAAACCGCATAAATATTGACAAGTCTTGTTGTCTTGTACTTTTTCATAATTTTCCAAAACTTAGAACTCTTGTTCTCAAAATTTTGGATGGAAAGCACCAGTCAGAACAATCAGATAGTAATCCAATTTCATTTTTCGGAAATTTCAGGTGAAATGGGGAAAAGTATGTTTTCTGAGCAAAATACCCTAATAATATTAGATTGTACATACTGGATCTAAAAGTTTTGTAAAGGTGGATTGCATTTGGTGCCCATAAAGAAATTCCTTCGCAGTGCACTGAGAAAGAAGATAAAAATCCAGTAACAAATAAAAAAATCTTATATCGCGCTTTTAAAGGGCTGAAACAGATAGTCGATACACAAATTCGCTGTCTCTTTTCAATTGAGTGACTGATGCCACCCACCAGTCCCCCTACCTAACACACGTGAGAGCTTAAAGCAGATACTACTCGTGGAAAAATGAATATAAAGTTGGACAACATACCGGTCAAGGGACAGCACACACAGAAAACGAATTGCACAATCTTGAAGAAATTCACAATTTCTAAGCCAGGAATGCCTAGCCACTTCGACCAAGTTCACCAGCTCAGAGCCTTCTGGGAGATGTTTCAATATATCTGGAGCCACTAGCGGACATTTTGCATTAGAATAACTCCTCAAGTCTGCTGCACCAACTTCTTCTTTATGAGAGCAAGATACATCATCAAGATAAGATTCAGCATCCAACTTAATCATCCCACCATCTGGTTGAACATCAAGCAAATTGCATTTAACATCTTCAACCTTGACAATGATATCCATGTTCTCAGCAGTGCTAGCCGGAAGTGCTGCATTTTGAGATGGAGAGGCTGCACCTTCAATCTTGGGCCTCTTAATTTCTGGCTCAGAATCATCAGCAGAGACTTGCATGTTAAGATCAATGGATCTGTCTCTCTTCAATGTAGTTGTATGATTTTTGTCTTCGGATGAACATATGGAGCCATCATCTCTTAAATCACAAAGCATAACAGCAGAGCTGGAGTTGGGCAACAATACACCAGCTGAGGCACCATGGTGAGCTAAAATTTCTCTTAAGGCCATGACACTTCCATGGCGAATCTCCCAAACTGACCATCCAAAGCCAAAGTAATGGTCACTCACATGTAACATATTTATGTAAACTTAGTTTAATGTGCAAAACGTACCCGGATCAAACATATCAAGAATAAGCTGTTCAACAAAATTACGGAAAGGCCATAGTCCTTCACCATCGTGGTCAGCGTCGTCATCAAGGGAACAATCTACCTACACATTAAGACACAAACCCTGATTATCGAACCAATACACTATATAACCACATCCTCAACATTTAATAGTTTGACCATGCTCTATCAGACTTCTGTAAACCTCAAAGCCCCAATGTCAAACCTAAGTTATAAGAAAAGGGCAGCCAATACATGAAGCTCCTGCTGTGTGCAGGGTCCGGGGAAGGGTCGGACCACTTTGGGTCTAATATACGCAGCCTTACCCTGCAATTTTTGCAAGATGCTGTTTCTGTGACTAAACCCATGACCTCCAGGTCACATGGCAACAACTTTACCGTTGCACTAAGGCCACCCTTCAACATCAAACCTAAGTCATACTTCTGAAGAATTAAATTCCTCTGAAAGATGCAATGCTGGCAAACATTTAAAACCTTGTATTTTGCCTTTTCAATTTGACCTTAAGAGCAGAAAACCAAAATGAATGAAAATTTAGAATTTTATCCAGGTTTCTACACAAGAGAGACAAGCACAAACATTTGCAAAAGTTTGAATGAGATTGCTCCAAATTCACAAATGACAAATACTTCCGTAAATACTATAGGAGATAAGAAAACACGCTCACAAGATAGAAGTCACTAGAACCAAGGGGTGACAATTTGGAAATATTGTGGGAAGTAAACCAACTCTACCAACAAAAACACATACTCTCCTTCCCTCCATCTCTTGCACACAACCACAGATGAACACACGTACATGCACAAACAAGGGCATCAAGAAAAACGTCTAAACATAGCATCCAAAGAAAAAGATGAGGAAAAGATGATGTGAATCCTTGAATACCTTATTAATAACAGTTAAATCTGGACCAGCGCCCTTTGGGGCAGTTGTGTTATGTGCATTTGATACATCTGTATTGCTATCTTCAGACCAAACTTTGCCTTGGTCTTTTGAAGTGCTTTTTGCTTTCCTTTTCAACAGATTCAATTCCCTAGCGCTTGGCCTCTTAACACAAGGAACCATCTTTGCAACTAGTCTCTGAATATTATGTACAGAAGCTGATGCATAAATTTTATGGTCTAAACCATTTCCATGAGAATGCAATTTCTGCACAATAAGGTCCTCATCTTTTATCATATCATTGACATCCATGAACTGCTCACAGACATCCAGACCTGTTTTCATTGACTTAGCATCAGGAGACAGGTGTAGATTGATGCAAAATGCAAAACCTAAGAAGCAGAAATTCAACACATTTGGGAGACGATATATCAAACCAGGCTCCTTTGAGCCAAAATAAAAACTAGTTTTTTGTATCTTTCAAAATAAGCAACTAAGCTACCAGCAGAGTTCATGAAACAACTGTTCACATTGTGATTGCGCATGCTACATTAAAAATTTAATTTGATGACAACCTCACCCGAAAAACAAATAATTAAGTCCATGACTACTTCACTTTAAGCATAGGCGACCATGAAGAGTTCAACATCCAGCTCATTTGCCCCAATTGCACATAACTAGCAGTTATTTGTATTAAGTTCTAAAAACACATAATGAACACTTCAAACATAAGTTCATCTGATCTAAAAGAGATAATTAGCACTAAATCTTCAGCATAGCAGAACATTCAGGACTTGGAATGTTTCACAATCATCAGAAAGTTCCAATGTCAGGCAAACAGGAAATTCTGGTGAAAATACGAGAATAAAATTAATTATTTCCAATATGTTTTGTGGAAAACAACATGAAAAATTCACAGATAAAATTTTTAAGGAGAGTACAACTTTCACATGCTTTTGATTGAATCAGACATCAAGCATGTACAAAGAGATAAATCAGAAACAATTTATTCAAAAGCTGCTTTTGTTAGCAAAAATTTGTTAGATATTCATTGGTCGTATATCTCACTTTGCTAGAAGACAACAACAAGGATAATCCCAGTAGTCAGTATAATATAGACGAATCATCATACAGCAGCATTGCTATCCCTATTAAAGCTGAATTACTTCTGTCGATGGCAATGTTAAACCCAAATTGTAAATCTGAATGTTTAATTTTCATTTTTATAGACCACAAATACATCTCTCAACGCTTACCCAAAAACATAATACTTGTCTCGACCATTTATTAACATAATCTTGATCATGTCACAGTTGTTAAATCTTTGTCATGAGAATTATATTCGATATCAATCATTGATGTCGAAAACCAGAATGATCGATCTAAAACACATGCAAAACTGGACATGACTGATAATTCATACCCAAATGAGTACAATATAGTCATCTTCATTAAATATGAATAAATAAAAGGGAGAAAAGACCAAACCCAAACGGCGTCGAAGGCTTTGCTTTTGGCGGGCCAGACGCTCCCGAGGACTTTTTAAATTATCAGTTGAAACATCATACTCCTGCATACCAATGCATTAAAAGGGAGTTATAATACATGATAGGACAAAATAAAAATAAAAAGGCAAAAAAGAACCATGAATCTGCTTCTAGGGAAAACTATATAGTGATTTAGATTCTTTGAATTTAAAAAACAATCCAAGAAAGAGAACATTACAGTAAACAAGTTCATCACTGACATTAAACAGAATAAACGTTGAAAAAAAGATCATAACCATGAAACATCCTCTGTAAAACAAATAGAAGCATACAGAAAGAGAGCCAAAGAACAATCCCTTGCAACCAATGAAGTTCTGTTGACGTAGAGTGATTACTTGAAGCTCGGTTCTATGTGAAAACCTAAACAACCCAAATGCTGTAATTGAAAAATAATTTAAGTATATCTATACTAATTAAACCAATTGTAAGAAAATTTCCCTGATGAAAATTGGCCATCATATTTCATGCAAAGCTCTTCAAGTTGAGTATTATTTTGTTTGAAAGCAAACCTAATCTAAACAAAAATATCCTAATTATACATAAAATACTAATGCCAACAAGTCAACTTCCCTATTTTCGGAAATATCTAACTTTTCAATTCCTTCTTTACATTCCATGTCCATGCCTAGAAAACAGGAGAAGTTCGAAGCTTTATGCATGATGACCAACCAATAGGTTGGAGTTCCTTTTACCTCCATCTTTTCACCGCATTTTAGGAATATATCTACTCAGGAAAAAGTAGGTATTGCCTCAATTGAGGATAATACGAGAAGAGGTCGGTCGTTATAGTTTGGCCATGTCAAACCAAGACCTTCAAATGCTCATTAAAGAGATGTTTAGGAAGGAAAATGAAATTGTTAAAAGAAGCTGGGAATACCTAGAAGGAAAGGGAAGGAGACAATAAGCAAAGCCACGAAGCATTTGAAGGTTCCGGAATCTAATTAAGGATCATGTTCAATGGTATAATAGGATTCATAGAGCCAATCCGCCTAGTGGGATAAGGCATGCTTTATTGTTGTTGCCATTATTTTACTAATCTAGAAAAAAAAAATACTGCTCTTTTTATGCACATGCATCGCCAGTGCCTGCAAGCTATTATGAAGAAAAGAAGGTTATATTTCATATTCCCTACATTATAAAATCATCAAGATGTGTATCTCATACGATATAGTCAAAATAACGATCATATGACTTTAAGAGCCAAATCGAGGTGTTCTTGTTAAATCTCTTTCTAATTGTTTATTGGGTAAGATTGACAGATTGACATCATCGCAAGTTAATGTAAATTTACCAGCTGGAAACTCACTTAAATCACAGGATCATCATTTGGGTTCTTTCTTAACACTACCAGGTGCAATTTGTCAGGTATCTAGGCTTCATAAAGCCAAAAAGCGGAAAATTAAACCTCTAAATGAAGTTCCATTAATTCCTATTGGAAAAAAAATTGTATTAAAAAATCTCGCGCGATCATATCAAGGTTTTAAACTACAAGTAAACAAAAAAGAGTCTCCTCCTCCTCCTCCAAAGTTTAAACATAGCTGCTACCATTTTGAAAGAGCTCCAATAATGACCATGACGCACCCCAATGAAAATAGGTAGTCGACTTTCCTTCTTGATGATGACTCCAGCGGCTAGGAATGAAGTCTTTGGAGAGACTTTCACTCCAAAGTCATGGAATGCCAATTACACATGGCAAATGGATAATGAGAATTTTGTTTCTATTTAAGTTTTTGCCCCCTTTATACCAATGTTTCCATCTATTGCTCACATCTCCTCACTGGGGTATCCTATGGTCTTCATTCAACATGACCAAAGCATCTCAAACTATAAACTACAAAGCCATTTACTATCAATAGAAAGGAAAATGACAAAAATGGTCCTTGAAGTTTGGCCCAAAGTGCAATGTGGTCCTGAACTTTACCCTAATGTGCAGTATAGTCCCTAAACTCTTAATTTGTTCAATGTGGTCCCTCAAATGAAATTTTGATTTGTTCAGTGCGGTTTTTGAACTTTTGGTATATGTTCAATTTAGTCCCATGACTAAATAATCTAGGGACTAAATGAAATCGAGGGATATAATAATCCGGAGACTAGATTGAACATTTACCGAGAATTCAAGAACCACATTGAACAATTAAAAATCTAGGGATCACATCGCACATTGAGCCAAAGTTCAGAAACCATTTAAGTAATTATCCCTCAATAGAATGGCACCTCACAACTCTTGCATAATTCATTCAAAGCAACAAAACGGAGAGAGCTACCTAGAAACATTGCTTCACGACAAGAAAAATATCCTTAATTAGAAATGTTTAGAAAAAGAAAAATAAATGGGGGAACTTTACAGAACCACTCATCTTCCTATCTCCTTCTCCAGCACAACGCAAAAAACGCAGAGTGAAAAAATAAAAGTAGTACCACTTTTCTGTCTATGCAACTCAAATTTCTTGGCGGCATAACAAGCAAGCTCTCCTCTCACACATATAAGTAACATCTGCTACTACTTATTCTCCATTTTTCTGAGGTTTCAAAATCCTCCGTCAAATGGCTTTCTAGACTGAACAAGCAGCCATATAGGGGAAAGCACATGTGATACTTAATCCAATGATATTAGTTGCTCTCTCTCCTCCCGTGAGCATGAAAGAGACTAAATATAGACAAATAGTATATGTCAGCACTAAGAAGGAAGAGAGTACGTCACAGTAAGGCCATAAGGCATTCACAAGACAACAGTGCCAATTTTCCTTACAAGCTTCTCTTTTCTCACATGATGGTAATCAAATTATTTATAGTCAATCACACTAGAGGTAAAATGCTGTTTTTGGTGCTTGTGCTGTAAGTTTTCATAATTGTATGCAATGAGAAAAAGTTCTCCATATTTGTAGGCAGCAAAAGCCACAAACTGAAAATGATAAGCTGACACGCTGTATTATTGAAAAAGGTTCTCGAAGAAGTATTGAACGCTAGTTTAAAAGTCCGACAGAGCAGCTTACCTGACCCCTCGATGCCAACAAAGCTCCAAAGTCCAAAACCTTGTTCAGATCAAAGCTGTTACAGTAAGGTAAAAGAAAGATCAGAAAATGAACAATAAATTTGTACAGAAAATGCATAAGCGTATATTTGGTTCTGGCACTTTCCCAGTCCATAACCACTCTCACCAGAGAAATCACTAAAGCCAAACCAGAAAAAGAATATGAGAACATATGCAACCTTTGAAATGAAATGCTTGACACAAATCTAGACTGATAAGGCCATGCCAAGATGTTTCCGAGAGTCCCATCTATCCCAGTCTCGGACATCTTCATCTCAACGGCAGCAAATAACTCATTCACAGATGTGTGCTTAACATTCTGAGCAATGGCGCCTATTGCATGAGCTGCAGCAACCCTCGTATCCCAATTCTTACTACGAAGGTGTTGAGCAACCTAATCAAATAATTAAACTCACATGAGCAAATGAGAATCATAAGGTGCAAAAAACATTAGCACTTTTGGAAAAACTAATATCACAGCTGTAAGAAATGAAAGTATTATTACTATTTTATGGGACATATCATACTTTAAGGATCTTATTTAACTACTCGCCAAACCTTCACCTAGCCTAGCACTTCCTGAAATCCTTATCATTATAGCATACGTAAATAGCATCTGTCAAGCACCATTTACGGCCAAAACCCTAGCACAGGGCAGCCTCAGCATCAAAAGCTAACAATACCAAACAAACATTGGGTTTCTGCACCAAAAGGAGAGCCCCTATCTGGACATCTTCCTTCTCTCTTGTTTTCAATGAAATTCATGTCGCAGAAGTCCCATCATTTTACTTTCAAAATACAGCGATATTCATGCACATCCTTACTCTGCACATTAGCGTCGGCACTACCTCAAAAAGCAATATCGAACACCACGATGTAAAAGAGCTATTCCCAAAACTTGTCATCATGCCCATATGAAATTTCTAATGCAGAACGCCAAGCCAACAGCAGCGACACATATCTTCCTCCACGATTAGATCAGAGGAGTTGTCCCAATGGCATTGTAAAGAAAATAAAAATACCTTCTTTAAGAGAGAGGCCAAGTCCCGGGGATGCGACTTGGCGATATCTCCAATCTGGCGAGCCGCGGCGAACCTCGTGGACTGAGTCGAACCAGCTAGCAACACAATTTCGTTAAGGTAAAAAAACCGCAAAATTCACCCAATCGACAGCCACCAACCGAGCAAACGCCAGATCCAAACAAGCACGACACGAAAAGGATACTGTCGAGAAGAGTGAGCAGCCGATTGAGTCGCGACGATTGCTGAGCCATAGCCGCCGCACCACACACCACCAAAGCAACAATGCCTTCAATCCGAAAGCCGCGGCTGCGTCCTCAATCATCCAATCACCCCCTGATTCGCGGGATCCCCAGCAACGGCAACGGCAACGGCAACGGCTGCGGCGCTCGGTATCAAAACGGCGGCTCCGCGCCAACCGCTCGGGCACTTCGCACCAGCGGCCGCGGCGCCGGCGAAAGCGCGACCAGGTCCTTCTGGAACGGAGGCGCCAAAACTCGGATCGGGGAGGAATTCGGGGAGAGGTGGGGGGAGCGCGACGGAGCGGCTGGGAAGCGGGGGGGGATCTTCTTCAACGGAGGAGGGAAGCGGCGGAAGGAGGAGAGAAGAGGGAATTAGGGATTCGGGAAGAGCCTCTGGAAATGGCGACGGTTAGGGCAAAAGGGAATATGGAAGCTCCCTTCTTCTCCTCCCCTCTGTCTCTCTTCTTCTTCGTCGTCGTCGTCGAAGCGTTTTCACTCTCTCTCTCTCTCTCTCTCTCTCTACCCGTCGCATATCTGATAATATAAGCTCCCGAAATTTTCTTGCGCATGTGCATTTTCCAACCCAAAAAAAAGGCAAAAGAAAAATTTAATGAATGAAATTATCATTGTTCTTCCTTTTTTTAATTCGTGAAATTATCCAAGCAAATATTTTCGTGGCACGAAATTTCTTTGCATCCGAATATAATCTTTGTATAGGATTCGTACTTAGGTTCCTTTATAATTAGTAATATTTTTAATAAATGATGAGGATTAATGGTATGTATTTCATTTGGACTTTTTGTATTTTTTTTATTGCCACGGCAAATTCTTCTTGAGTCCAAGACGGCTATTTTTTTCAATTAAATATTGGAGAAACGGGTTATCCATGAAGACGAAATATAATATTGTATAAGGAACAAAAATTAACGGATTGTGTGCTATAAATAACATCATATAAGGAATAAATAATGATAGATTGTGTACAAGATATAATTAATAACCGACTACCTACTATAGGGTCAAATATCATTTCTGCATTGTTAAGCTAAGGTTCGTCAAGAAATTTTTTGCAAGAAATCGGACGAATTTAAGAATAATGATATAAATGGTCCTGAATTTTTGCCAAATATGTAGTATGCTCCATAAACTTTTAATTTGTTCAGTATGGTCCTTGAATTTTACTCCAATATGTAATGTAGTCCCTAAACTTTTAAATTATTCAACACGATCTATAGACTTTTGGTATACATTCAATTTAATCTTTGAACTATACAAGAATGTTAAATGTTGCCCTTCTATTAATTAAGCTTAGGGACAAAATTGATCATTTTTATATGATTCAAAGATCACATTAAAAAGTTTAAAAATTCATGGACCATATTACATATTGGGTTAAAGTTAAGGATCACATTGAATATATTAAAATTTAGGAACTCTATTGCACATTACGTCAAGCATCAGAAACAATTTATGTCATTTTCCCTTAAAATTTATTGGTGTTAATACCACGAAAGACCCAAAACTGATACACCTGTGATAAATTTCATCAAAATTATTTTTTTGATCACAAAAAATCCCAAATTAATATACTTATGATAACTTTATCCCGAACTATTTTTTTAGCCATAAAAATACCAAACTAGTACACGCGTGACAGTTTTATCCCGAACTCATTTTTTGATTACAAAAAATCTCAAACTAGTACACTTGTGATAAATTTATCATATGTTAGTTTCCGTTAAATTTTATTGTCAAAATGTTAGGTTTGATAGCATGTGGTAGTTGACAGGTGTACCAATTTGGGATTTTACCCCTCTATTTATCACAAGTTTATCAATTTGTGATTTTTCGTAATATTAATCCAATTTAAAGGATACTAACGAAAGGTAAATTCGTCACAAATGTACCAGTTTTAGATTTTTAATGGTCAAAAAATTAATTTGAGGTAAAATTATCACATGTGTACTAATTTGAGATTTTTGGTAGTCAAAAAATTAGTTCGGAGTAAAATTGTCACAAGTGTATCAATGTAGGATTTTTTATAGTAAAAAAAATAGTTCTAGGTAAATTTATCACAAGTGTACCAGTTTGAGATTTTTGGTGATTATAAAATTAGTTCGAGGTAAAATTATCACAGGTATATCAATTTGGACTTTTTCGTAGTATTAACTCAATTTATTATATGTTAAAATGAATGGATTGTGAACAGTCAATGGACATCTTGGCCTCTTAGATGAATTTTCAATGTTTTTAACCTTTTTCAATCTACTACTTTATTCTTGCTATTTACCTTACCTGTAGGAATCCGCAAGCACCTACTGAGACTACAACGGTTAGGGCAAACAATGAAGCTCCCTCTCTCCTCTTTCTCTTCGTAGTCGTCAAAGCACTCTCTCCTTCTCTCGCGTACGATGATATAAGCTCCCAATTTTTTTTTTATATGCAATTGTATTTTCAACCAAAAACAGTAAAAAATAATAAATAAAATTATCCTTTTTGATAAATACTTAAATTATCCAAGCAATAATTTTCGTGGCACAAAATTTCTTTAAATCCGAATATAAGTTTTTATAGGATTCATAATTAAGTTCACTTATATTTACTAATATTTTATTTAAAAAATAAGGATTAATGATGTGTATATTTCACCTAGACCTTTTGTTTTTTTAATTACAACAACAAATTCTTCTTAAATCCAAGACTGCTATTTTTTTCAATTAAATATTCAAGACACGAGCTTTTATGAAGACGAAAAATAACATGAATAAAAAATTGATAGATTGTGTATAAATTTTAGTTAATGACTGACTATAAGCTATAGATGACATTATATACTGAATAAAAAATTCACCGGTCATCAACTATAGAGTCAAATATTTTCCTTTGCCTTGTAAACTAAGGATTATCTAGAAATTTTTGAAAGAAATAAGGCTCATTTAATTTATTATGTGTTAAAACGAATGGAATGTGAATAATCAATGGGTGATATGGGCCTCTTGGATGAATTTTCAATGGTGGTAACCTTTTTTCAATCTAATACTTTATTCTTACATTTTACCACACTTTTAGGGATCCCCAAATACCTATTTGAGATTGAAAATGAATAATTAGGGCAAAAGTGAGTGAGGGCAAGAGAGATAAGTTGAGTTTAAATAAGTTGTAAATCCATTTGTAACCCATTTACAACCCATTTAATATCAATAATATATATACCCATTTATGATCCATTTACAAAATAAAACTAACACATTTATAACCCATTTATTAATATATGGGTTAAGAAATGAGTTTATAACCCATTTTGACAAGTCTAATTATTGGTGCCGGCGATGGAGAGAGATACGATTTCTGTTGCTGACTGTGATGCAACATCTCTTGTGCTCATTTTGAGCCATGACCGAAACTTGATCGAACTCGGATTCTTCACTTCAAGCTTTTCATCATTCGATTATTGCAACCACATTGAAGCTAAGTTATCTGTCGTTCTCTAGTTTTCATTTTTGGATTCAGTCTAAATCATTTTAGCCAAGATTTCCAGCGGCTTTCTTCATCAATTTCAGGCAGCCATAGCCATCGTTGATTGTCACCACTTGCTATCCTCAAGCTACGTGGAAACTCCTCTGTTTAACTCTATTTCATGATCGAAGTGCTCGAATAACTCGATTATTGATCCATCCACCTTCACCGGATCTTCATCACTGACACATCCATCACCTATGCTCTCCAACACTCACTAGTTGAAGCTAAAAAGTCAATTTCGCTAAGCTAAGAACATATTTTTCTATTTCGGCCCTTTTACATGCTGAACAGAGACCAAGAAATCTTTAGCTGCCAATTCATTGAAGATTTTTTGCCATTAAGTTCCTGTTAGTGATTTGAATATGTTTCACTGCGCTTGTGATGATTAAAATATGGATTATGGATTTACATCTTCATATGAGTTCTTTGCCCCATATGTCCACCACCTGTTTGATAAAATTCATGAACCAGATCAATAGATATGTAAGTTGTGATAAAAGAAACTTCACAGCCGTTTTTCATTATGCTTCCTCTCGTGTTGAAGTACTTTCGTGTTTGGCTATAATCGAGAAGACTTTAGGCATGTTTGCGTGATTGTTGTTGAAAAATTTCTTATTGGCTAAGACCTGTCTATGCATATTGTTCAACTAGATCCTTGCCTATCTGTATGTACACTTGATGGCTTTGATTCATGTCTGTTCTCGTTACTCTCCGCCACATGTAGATTCGTGTTAGTAAAAGTTTCATTGGTGAACAAAGCATTTGAGCCTCTGCCATTTAGTTTTATCACGTGATTCATTGGACTGAATTGCTTGCTCGCCAGCCATGCCTTTTTCTTTTTTGATTGATGATGCTTGGATTGATATCAAATTGCCTCCTGACTTCGCTATGGACTTAGAAGTTAATGAACCCTCGCATGAACTTGTTTGCTCCGGATTGGAATAATTGTCGTTCAAAAAATTGTGCTAGGTGACTGTAATTAATGAGTTCCCCGGTTGATGAGATGTTTGATGGTGTTAATTTTTTGAAGCTAAAACAACAACGAACAAAGCTAAGTGAATGATGAACATAGCAAAGAGTTGATCATGTCTCTGTATGAGTAATTGCAGAATGTTGGAAAAAATGAATAGACGAAAGAGGCAAAGGGAAACTTAGCAAAGCAGGAATCCATGTTTTGGATATGATGGACTAGGAAAGGGACTGTAAAAGAAATAGAGGAAATAAAAATATAAAAACGAAAGCTATAAAAATTTAATTTAAAAATATAAAAATGATAAGGAACTTCAAGTCTTAGTTAGGTAGTAGAATCTTAGAAATAATTTTAATTGAAATCCAATTAGTTTAGGTTTACACTGTTTGGGAAATTCCATTTCTTGATTTTTAGATAGCTTTTACTTGGGGAAAAAAAGAAATATTGAAATATAAAAAATGTCAAAAAAAGGAAACTTAAAAAAGTAATATGTTATTAATGGTTGCGGTTAGGAGGTTGATCGGCTTTATCGATTATATGCATCAATCTTTTCAAAGGATCTCCTCAAATTGTCTAAGTTCCTTGTTGATCATTTCTTTTATGTGAACATTCTAATGCTTTTCATTGATTGTGATGCGTGAATGAATGACTTGAGATGATTGAAGAGCCGAACCATGGAAGGATTGAAGAACGTTCGAGATCTTCATGTGTTCCTATTAGGATTAGGGTAAATTTTATGATTTGGACTCTAGATGAAGCTTGACCATTGACTTTCATTCTCAGTTGAATAACTGATATAATTAGCTTAATATTATTTCCTGCATGAGTGTTCCTGCAAAAAATTCAAATTGTACAAGTGATTGTGCTCTCTTTGTGATTCCTTTAGGGATTGATGCCTCCTGTGAATGCCTTCAATTGGAAGGCTTGCCACTGACTATCAAAGGACACCAGGATGCTTGGACTGTATAGCTTACAGTGAAGGGACACCAAGGACATGCTGGCGAGTGTCTAGATTACGGTGGAAGATTGGATGACCGAGAAGATCTGAGGAACAATGGGCTGTGATTGGCTCGCTCGGATAGAGAACTTCCTTATGATGATGTGGCCGCAAATTGATGTATGCCAAGAGAAAAAACACTAGAACACGTCCTTAAGATCAACGCCAGGAGGAGGGGCCACCGTGAAGAACATCGCAAAGGGAATGCAGGAGGGAGACTTACACGAGAAAACCTCCGCCGCAAGAAGATTTCGCCGAGAGGGAACCTGCGGGAGAGCCGAAAAATAAGAACACTAGTGAGCGAGTGATGAGCAAATTCTCGGAGTTCCTGTCTCAGTCGCGCCTGGGCGGTGGCTCGAACTGGCTTGCACCACGAGCTGGATTCTGTCTTGGTGTGGTGCCCGGTCATTAGACGTCAGATGAAGGCCCAGAATCAGAGTTGCGGTGGATCATAGCGTTGATCGCGGAAGGGGCCACCAACAGTGGACCGGCTGACAGAATGATACCGTTGGAAGCGGTGCTTGCGGATCGTGGTGCTTACGGATGACAGTACTTGTGGATGATGAAACGCAGCAGTAAACCGCCAAAGTGGATCTCCAGGATGAGGAGGGCGGACGAGACCGCGGACACTAGAGACAGAGCTTGCTCAGCCTGAGAGCGTGTGTTGGTCGTGAGTTTTTTCCTCTCCCATTAGTGTCGCACTGTCTACCTTTTAACGCCCGCGTACAAGCATCTATATATGTCAAAAATATGCCTCCTCAATCTCCGGGATTCGCAATCCTTGTCAAGGCAAGGCTGGCTGGCCTCAATCTCCCCTCGTTTCCTTTCTCATTCACCTTCTATTCCTTAAACACCTCCTCACGTCTTCGGAAACGGGAGACTGATTTGGATTTGATTTTGACCACTTTAGAGAGTTCTTTATTTGTTGTTATGGTCTTCTATTTTTTGGAGCTTGGAGGAAGCGCGGCTATGGTGATGATGCTGCCGTTGATGACGCGGTAGATCGCGACTAGGAAAAGAGAGTAAGGGAGGAGAATGGAAGAGAGAAGGTGAGTGAGAAAGGGATTTCTGAAAATTCTGAAATGTGGGCCTCACCCAACACCTGTCGATCAATGAATGGCGTGATTTATCACCGACTTGGCAAGTTAGTTGGACGCAATATAGTCCTTTGTTCCCCTCTTAGAGTATATTATTTTAGTGAGTTTATTGATTGGGAGAGAGTGAGAGTCCTTGCTTTCTCATTTACGTTAAACAATAGGCTATTATAAAAAAAAAAGTTTCTTTTCCTGACATATCCACTTCGTTCTGATGTTGGGTTCTTGATATCGGCTATGTCGGTTACAAGCAAACATGTAGCTTTAGAAAGCACGAGATTTGCTTTAATGAGTCAGACATCTAGTTGCTAAGTGTTTGGTCATCTATGGGTATAATTCAGTTGGATTTAAGAAAGGCGAAACATGTAACATGGCACAGAAGGCATCTCATCATAAAGTAGGTTTATGTATAAAGTAATTGAAAGTCCAGTTCTCTTTCTCTACACTGAAATGATGTCGATCCTATGTTTTGTGACGTCGTAGTTAACTTTTCGTTTCTTTTTCTTCTTTTTTTTTTCTCAATTAAAGGAAGGGGGGCAGGCCGCAGGTAGCTTTTAGAATAAGTCGAATAGATGCGGGAAATACCTAATAAATTGGCGCATTAGGTTAAAATCTTCCGGTCCCAGTCTTTCCACTACGCAAATCTAAAATGTGTTGATGGTGTCATTTAAATAATTCGGAGTTGCATAACTTCAGCTCTATGGAGGTAACCACTGATAATTCCGCACCTTCTTCTGGCCCCATTTTTGCTTACATCTGGGCTAATACGCCATTGCTAGACAATGATGACGATTACAGACTAAGAGGGTCTTTTTATTAATCTGTTGGCGAGATGCTTGTGCTTCGACATGAATCTACACGTGTAATTTTCTAGTAAAACTTTCATCTTCGTATGTTTCAAGTACTTACATAAAGTACTTGTTTTGTTGTAAAACAATTTGGACCCGCATAAGGCAGATACTATATTTACCTTCTGATGGATCGAGGGACTGGCCCCAGCGTCCTTTCTAGAGACACGCAAGAGTAACAATTACATTGATTGTTGTTACGTGTATTTTTGTCCGGTTGCGGCCGCTAAAAACGATTTCGATGATTAAAGTCCTATCCAAGATGAGTAATGGCCACTCAGTGCATAAATATGACTTCAAATCAAATGCAAATAGGTTCTAATATGCCTCCAAGTCTCGAGAGCTTTGTGAAACTCTACCTACTAAATGACGTCCAGTCTAATAATTGAAAACAACGAGGAAATTTCATGAAAACTTTCTTGAAATAGAACAGATGTATTACATTATTGGACGTCATGCTAGCTCGATAACTGAAATTGAATATGAACTTCTTAATGGAGATAAGTGAAGTACGTGAGAAAAAGCTTATAATTACTAGAAAGCTTTTTATTAAAAAAAAGAGAAAGTATTGGATTATGAAATAAAAATAATTTGAATATGGATTTTAAACTTAGATAAAATCCAATCACAATCAATATGTTATGGATAATTTTCTCCTCTTCAAAATCTAATGAGCTATTCGTGATTTCTGATGTCTTGATTGGTGTCATCTAATGAGCTATTCGTAATTTCTGATGTCTTGTGCTCATTGACGATATCATGTTGTTTGTGTTGAGAGTGCATATTCTTTACTTTGAATCTTGTTATGTCTTTAAAGTCATATCATTATGTGTGTAGATCTTACCCGCAATAATTTATAATTGCCTCGTGATATATGCACTACTTTGGGGATGATTTGCAACCGCTCTAGATCCTTTCGCTAAGTTATTCCCCAGTCAATGGTTCCTTTTTGAGTCAGTCTTCAACTTTTGTTTCGAGTCTATCAATCGTCAACATGTGTAATGAACTTCACTTAAACTCTATCCATCGGAAACTCATGATCGCCACATATTATATTGGTGCGTTTTTCTGGCCACCGGCATTGTTATGATCTTATGAATGATGAGCTTGTTAGCCATTTTTTCGATTGAGCGTTATAGGTTAAGCGTGTTGTCGTGGCTTATTTTGGGCCATTAACTTCATTATGTTTGAGGTCAATTTTTGGCCCGTGTTAACAATTGTATAGTTTTTAATGATATTATGGGATGAAACACTAAGTACTAATTTTCTTAGTTTGTTTTCAGTGACTAAAATTCATTTGGAGGACCTAAGCCTTACAAAAACTTACAAATGTTCATTACATTCGTACATTATAATATATAGATTGATGATTGAATTTTTCTTTTTTTGATAGATTAAGGATGGCATTGGTAGATACGATTGATTAAGCAATTTCGACAATTTTTGTCTTTACCTGTGGTTGTTTGACAAATAAATAGCTTATCAATCAAGCGGCTGGACGAGTAGCAAGCATGGTTTGGTGGCGTGAGGGTAGGTACAAGAGGTAAGCTTCACTGTTACAATATATTTATAAGCTTTTCGCACGAAAAACTTACATTTTATTTTGCATCACGCTTGTAATATGAAAACTTTGTTAATATCACTATTTTTTCTTAGTCGAGTAATGTCTTCTTTGTTGGATTTTTATTGATATTAAGATTAAAAAGATAATATTCGTCCTTTTCATATTATCTGTTTGGTTATAATTTCATAGTATTGTCAAATCTTTGCCCTAAATTTGTTTTCGAGGGAATAAGATTGATCTGGAAAAATATGATTTACATATAGTTGAAATTGAGTTTAATTTTAAAAGACTATTAATAATGAAAACTCAAAATGAAAAAGCAAAACCAACAGCTACATCAATAGATTGACTACAAATTACAAAAAGAAAAGGTACTGTTACATTAGAAAAGTAAGAATATCTTTGATTGATTTGAAAGAAAAAGAAACGGAAGAAAAAAGAAAAAAAATACAACTTTTACAAAATTATGCGCTTTATATAAACTTATGGGGGAAAATAAACATAAAAAGAAAAGAAAATTTTGAAAAAATGGAAAAATTTTGAAAGAAATTAAAACTCCGTTCGTTTCGTGGAAAAATGTTACGTTTTTAAAAAATGTTTTTCAGGAAGCTATTTTTCAGGAAAATAATAATATTTTTGGGTATTCGCCTGAAACCTAAAAATGATTTTTCCCTCTAGCGATGCTCGAGCTCGCATGTGGCTGGTTGCTAGCCTTTGTCGTGGTAGGCAACTGGCCGGAGAAGAAAGTAAAAAAAAAAAGAAAAAGGAAAAAAAGAAAAGAAAAAAGATAATTAAAAAATCATTTCAAAAAATAAAAATTGATTAAAAAAGTAGTGTATGGAGGAAAATTTGATTTGATTTTCCATACCAAAAAGGCAGAAAATATTTTTCGGGTCTTTTTCAGGTTTCAATTGAACACTGAAAAATTGTGTCATTTTCCTGAAAAATGATTTTTTGGAAAACATTTTCCAAAAATTTTACATTTTCCGCGAAATAAACGACACTTGATATTTTATAGTGAAGAACCGTATAGCTTTAAAGAGCAAATGAATTGGTAATTCAAAATGAACGAAGACCCCATGTTATATGGGAGATAAAAATACAACCAGAAGATTATTGAGAATAACAACACATGTCCTACAAAAGAATTTTAGCTGGAAAAGGTACATAAACAAGGCATATCATCTTACCTCCGTTGCCACCACATGCGTCTGCAAATGTGATCGGTATTATCAGAAAGCTAAAGAGAAAAGATAACCAAGGGACAAGGGATCAAAGCTCAAGCATACTTCTCATTAGAAGCTGCCAGTTTTAGGCTTCATCCGGCTACTTCTCGAAGGATAACTTTACAAATAGTCATAACTCAAATTATATTCTATTCCATCAACATTTTAGTAATCAGAAGTCGTGTTCAAATAAAAGTCGAGATTCCTACACCAAAGAAGGAAGGGAAGAAAAGGAAACAAATGGGACAACTGAGGTTGAGGGATAGCTAAATCTAGACACTGTTGAGGTTTACCATTGGTTGTCAAATGCCGGTGGTGTGATGGCATGTCTATGCATTGGTTTCATCCAAAAATGAAAGACTTGCATTCCTTCAACGGTGATTATATTTAGATGACATTCCACTACCAGTGCTCCCTTGTCACTTTTTTTACATGGAAGATCCTGGATAGCCTGTCCCCCCTATCAAAAATTTTAAAAACTTCACTCATCTAGGGATGAGCATTTGTATCTAGGCTAAGGCAGTGCACAACCAACTCGAAAGCAATCTGGACATCTTCTTCTAAGAACTCTTTAAGCCTTGGAACCATCAATTTGTACAAATTTCTTTTCCTTCCTAGATGCAGCCAACAAAGTTATGTTGACCGGAAGGTCGATTTTCGTCTATGAATCTCATTATGATCAGAATTTCCAAAAGAATCATGTCAAAACCATAGACATCACTCTCGATTGTGGGGCGCCCTAAAACTATTATACACCCAGTAACTAGACAGGAATACATTAAATAAGTACCAGTTTGGTCCTACTTATATATAAATACAATCCATGAAGGGAAGGGAGAGAGAAAGGGTGAGGGTGAGCCAAGAGGGAGAGGGGAATAGCGGCGGAACGGCATAGCGCAGTGGACGGGCGGCCGGAGCGGTGGCGATCGACGGTGGCGCGACCAAGGGAAGGGAGAGAAAGCTCTCGGTGGGGGGGATTGCCGTGAGAGTGAGAGGGAGAGAATGAGGAGAGAGAGAGAATTGGCCTTAAAAAGCCAATAATTGGTGCTCTTGATGGTAAAATGACCATCTTGCCCTTCTCTCACATTTTCAATCGACGGCCGAGATTCGTTCTTATCCTAAGATCGACGATCACGATCTAATCTTTTCCAAAAATATCTAAGGGCAAAATTGTCCATTCCAAAAGTTAAGGCAAAATAACCAAAACGCCATTCCCCTTTAATACTTAGCCTTAGTAAACTTTCAGGGGTAAAACGGTCATTTTCCATCATTTGCCGAAATTCAATTTTTCTTAAGGATTCGGACAATTCCGAAGTTGAACATTTCAATAACAACGTCGTTCACATGTCCTGTAGTGACTTCCTAAATTTTCGATACCCAATTTGGTTTTTAATTAATAACTGAATTTTATATAACGTAACTCAAGCGTGTCTCAGACTAACGGACAGCTTTTGGGGAAATTCGCATATTCGACCCGTGACTGAAACTAAATCAAGTCACGTATAAGTTCATTCGGATCGTGACGACCTCGGTTATCAATATAATCGCGAGGATCGATTGCTAGTTCCAATGAGTGCGATCGTTCGGTGTAAGTTCTGGATCGTTCGTCAATTCGTTTTGTGGTCAAACGAAATCACTCGTGATCCACTCGTATGACAGTGACAAATCGGCTCATAACAATTCTAAGATCAGCCTACATTTGCTCAAAATGTCATATCGACAATTCTATGGTCGAAAGTCAGTTCACGGTCGAATTTCTCTAGTCGTACGAATTTAAATCCCTAATTAGCCTTTCCCTATTGGTTAGTATCCCATGAATGATTAGTTCTGGGCGAAAATTATCTACAAGTACGTTCATAAAATCATTCATTTCATAAATCCCAAATGGACAAATTTTCAAATGTCACATTCATCAAGCTTCATAAACAGAATGGCAGTAGCCTTGAGGAATATAGCTTTAGATGAGCAGTGGTGATTGTATAAGATTTGTCAACTTTGGGTTGAGAGTATGATAAGAATTGTCAATTATGCAAGAATACCTAAAATTTTTAAAACGTTATATGAGATATTCTATATGCCACCAATTGACTTACATAAGGTGCCAACTGACTTTGCAGATATCAACATCCACAGCTAGAGATTCTAATGTGAATAGGACCATTCAATCGGAGTTGATTAAGAACTCCAATCCTCCTACATAGGCACAGTTGAAGTACGCCTTAAGATGCACCCCGGTGGCCTCCGTCACCTCATTTATGCTGGGCATTGGTAAGTCCTTGCCACCCCACCCCCCCTCCTTGCCTCTCTCTCTCATGAGAAGACTTACCCTATGGTCACCCATGAAGCTTTGAAGTATATACCTGTGAATTAATTTTCCATATAGTGAATCGGTCTTTATAGAAAACAAAAAAAGTAAGTTATATGTTAGGCATTATTTTTTTTTGTCTAGCTTTATTATCGATACAACTAATAGATCAATCACCAAGAGTCATATTTTAATTAATAGGAAAAAAAAAAAGAAAAAAAATTACTTAATATTGGATAACATCATCCATGTTTTCTTTTTCCTTTTTGAGCCAATCAAGTTAATTTTGGATAAAGTCCGTCGCATTTATTAATTTTCATAATTCTTATTTTATAATCACATGTAGTAGGAAAATAAATTCAAATAAAATGGAGAAAAAAGGGAGCTTAATATTTTTCTTTCAATTTCTTGTATATGGTTATAACTTACGTGATAATGTTATGATGATAAATAAGATGTTCTTGTTTTTTTTTTTTATTTTGGCAAAAATAGGAGTGCAAAGCGAGACGTTAACTACCTTAAAGAAGGACTAGGAGCTAGCCGACAAGCATGTTGATCGACTGACTCTGATCCTCCACATATTTACACTTCTTGGGTCGGTGTTCACAGGGTGGATCGCCAATAGGATCGGTCGCCGGTTAACCATCTTCTTGGGGGGATTCATCTACTTCCTTGGGCCCTGATTCATGGGCTTCGCTACCAATAACTTCATCATCTTGTTGGGCCCCATCATCGTTCATGTCAGCATCGGCTACGCCCTTACAATCACCCCCACCTACGTGGCTAAGGTCTCCCCCGCCTCTTATCGTGGGTGCTTCACCTGCTACCTTGAGGTACTCACTCATTTTCCTTTTTTTTTCCTAATTTTGAGCATCTTTTCCACTTTTTTATATGTTATCATTTTTTTGTCTTTTTCATTATATGTTTCGGTGGTTTAGGTTTTCATTAACGCCGGCATCACTTTAGGCTGCGCTTGCAATTATATCTTCTCTTAGATCAATTTCAACGGTTGGCATCTCATGCTATGCGAGGGAGCAATCTCCTTGGTCCTGCTCACCATCATGGTCCTTGCCATGCTGGAATCCTCCCGATGGCTTATTATGCGAGGAAAGCTGCTCAAAGCGAAGCACATCCTCGCAAAGATCTCTGCCTCCAAGGAGGATGCTCAACTCCAATTTTAAAAATATCAAGGCGGCTGCTGGCATCCCTCTAGAGTGGAATGAAGACATTATCATTGTGCCGAGCATCAGGGAGGGCGTGTCGCGGGATCTCCTCTGCCACCTCAAGCCCATCTATCCGCTACACGCTCCTTTGCGCCATTATGATCCAATTATTCCAAAAGGCCTCTCAAATTGGCATTATCCTCCTTTACATTGCTCGTTTCTTAGAGAATGCTAGCTTCGTGTCCTCCAACGAGAAGATCTTATTGACCATCCTAGTCGAAGTTGCAAAGACGATATGCATCCTCATGGCCACTTTGCTCCTTGACAAGTTCAAGTGACGGCGATTGCCGTTGAGCAGCATAGATGGGATGATTGTGTCTCTTGTCATCCTCAGAACATGTCTTGTGAAGATCGACCAAATCGACACAAAGCATATTGACAACCCAAAAGACATGAAGCAAATGTAGGTGTTAAAAATGTGCATCACCTCATTATTCCTTTACGTGGCCTCCTTCTCCGTAGGGATGGGGCCTTTCACTTCGGTTTTCAACTCTGAGGTATTCCCACTTAAGCTGCGAGCATAGGGATGCGCAATTGCCTTTGCTGCGAACCAAGGGGCGAGTGCACAGATATCATCTATATTCTAAGTGCTGGACAAGCCGATGTCCCTCGGCGAGGCTGCCTTCTCATTCGCGGTGGTCTTCATCATAGCGTGGGTAGTCTTCTTCATCACAATGCCGAAGACCGAGGGCTGTTCTTTGGAGGAGACGGGCTGCTTTTTGGGTGAACAGATCCAACGGTGGTTTATGGTTAGCGAAATTGAAATGCAGGGGAACAACGGGAGGACGCGATCGAGGTAATGACAATTAAGGGAATAATTATAAGATAGAGGTGTCTAGCAAACATAAATGTGGTTGTTAGGGTATTTCTTTTTGAAAGATCAGACACACATCATGCATAGCTCTTCTTCGTGTCACCACCCATTTGACCGAATGTCGGAGTTAGTTTTAAATTCTCATTCTGATCCATTTGATCAAGTCCATGTCCATCTTTTAATGCCAACTCCCAGGGTACCGTTGATTCTCTACTTGACCATCCATGATGAATTATTGGGAGTCATGCTAGCCCAAAAGAGATCAAGAGATGGAAGGGAGTATGCGATATATTATCATAGGATGATATAAGCTCCCAACTTTTTTTATTTGCATTTGTATTTTCGACAAAAAACCGAAAAAAATAATAAATAAAATTATCCTTTTTGATAAATACTTAAATTATCCAAGCAATAATTTTCGTGGCACAAAATTTCTTTAAAACCGAATATAAGCTTTTATAGCATTCATAATTAAGTTCCTTTATATTTAGTAATATTTTAATAAAAAATAAGGATTAATGGTGTGTATATTTCACTTAAACCTTTCATTTTTTTTTACAACAAGAAGTTCTTCTTAAATCCAAGATGGCTATTTTTTTCAATTAAATATTCGAGACATGAGCTTTTATGAAGATGAAAAATAACATGAATAAAAATTGATAGATTGTGTATAAAATTTAGTTAATTACTAAGTATAAGCTATAGATGACATCATATAATGAATAAAAAATTCAATGATCATCTACTATTGAGTCAAATATATATTTTTTACATTGTAAACTAAGGACTACCTAGAAATAATTGAAAGAAATAAGGCTCATTTAATTTATTATGTGTTAAAATGAATGGAATGTGAATAGTCAATGGGTGATATGGGCCTCTTGGATGAATTTTCAATGGCGTTAACCTTTTTTCAATCTAGTACTTTATTCTTACTTTTTATGATACTTTTAGGAATCCACAAGTACCTATTTGAGATTGAAAATGAAATAGTTAAGGCAAAAGTGAGTGAAGGCAAGAGAGATAAGCTAAGTTTAAATAAATTATAAACCCATTTATATCCCATTTACGACCCATTTAATACCAATATTATATATATACCCATTTATGATTTATTTATAAATATATGAGTTAAGAAATGGGTTTATGATCTATTTTGATAGGTCTAATGATCGATGGTGGCAATGGAGAGAGATATGGTTTCCGTTGCTCATTGTGACGCAGCATCTCTCGCTCTCATTTCAAGCTGTGATTGAAACTCGATCGAACTTGGATTCTTCACTTCAAGCTTTTCATCAATCAATTACGGCAACCACATTGAAGCTAAGTTCTTTGTTGTTCTCTAGTTTTCATTTTTGGATTCAGTCTGAATCATTTAACCAACATTTATAGCGGCTTTCTTCATCAATTTCAGGCAACCATAGCCATCATCAACCATCACCACTTGCCATTCTCAAGCTGTGTGGAAACTCCTCTCTTTAACTCTATTTCCATATCTAAGTGCTTGAAGAATTGGATTGCTGATACATCCACCTTCACCGGATCTTCATCACTGACACGTCTAACACCTTTGCTCTCTGACACTCGCTCGTTGAAGCTAAAAAGTCAGTTTCGTTAAGCTAAGAACATAGTTTTCTATTTCGGTCCTTTTGCATGCTGAACAGAGACCAAGAAATCTTTAGCTGCCGATTCATTGAAGATTATCTACCATTGAGTTCCTGTTAGTGATTTGAATATGATTCACTACGTTTGTGATGATTAAAATATGAATTATGGATTTACATCTTCATCTGAGTTCTTTGTCCCATATGTCCCCCACCTGTTTAATGAAATTCATGAAGCAGGTCAGTAGATATGTAAGTTGTGATAAAAGAAACTTCACAGCCATTTTTCATTATGCTTCCTCTCGTGTTGAAGTACTTTTGAGTTTGGCTATAATCGAGAAGACTTGAGGCATGTTTGCATGATTGTTGTTGAAAAATTTCTTATTGGTTGAGACCTATCTATGCATATTGTTCAACTTGATCCTTGCCTATCTGTATGTACACTTGATGGCTTTGATTCATGTCTGTTCTCATTACTCTCCGCCACATGTAGATTCACATCGGTAAAAGTTTCATTGGTGAACAAAGCATTTCAACCTCTGCCATTTAGTTTTATCACGTGATTCACTTGACTGAATTTCTTTTTCACCGGCCATGGCTTTTTCTTTTTTGATTGATGATGCTTGGATTGATATCAAATTACTTCCGAACCTGGCTATGGACTTAGAAGTTAATGAACCCTTGCATGAACTTGTTTGCTCAGGATTGGAATAATTCTCATTCAAAAAATTGTGATAGGTGATTGGAATTAATGAGTTAATGAGATGTTTGATGGTGTTAATTTTTTGAAGCTAAAACAACAACAAACAAAACTAAGTGAATGATGAACATAGCAAAGAGTTGATCATGTCTATGTAGGAGTAATTGCAGAATGTTGGAAAAAATGAATAAATGAAAGAGGCAAAGGGAAACTTAGCAAAGCAGGAATCCGTGTTTTGGATATGATGGACTAGGAAAGGGACTGTAAAAGAAATAGAGGAAATAAAAGAAATAAAAATATAAAAACGAAAGCTATAAAAAATAAATTTAAAAATAGAAAGATGATAAGGAACTTCAACTCTTAGTTAGGTAGTAGAATCTTAGAAATAATTTTAATTGAATTCCAATTAGTTTAGGTTCACACTGTTTGGGAAATTCTATTTCTTGATTTTTAGGACAATTTGATTTTTAGATAGCTTTTCCTTGGGGAAAAACAAATATTGAAATATAGAAAAAGTCAAAAAAAGGAAACTAAAAAAAGTAATATGTTATTAATGGTTGTGATTAGGAGGTTGATCGGCTTTATCGATTATATGCATCAATCTTTTCAAAGGATCTCCTCGATTTGTCTAAGTTCCTTGTTGGTCATTTCTTTTATGTGAACATTCTAATAATTTTCATTGATTGTGATGCGTGAATGAATGACATGAGATGATGGAAGAACCGAACCATGGAAGGATTGAAGAAGGTTCGAGATCTTGATGAGTTCCTATAGGGATTAGGGTAAATTTATGATTTGGACTAGATGAAGCCTGACATAATTTAAACTCTCACTTTCTCCCTTGCAAAATTTATATTTAATGCCAAACAAATCTAATGTGTTATGTTTTTATGTATATCACACTATGGTTTTGATAGTTCCACCACCAGAGCAATGCACAAGTAGTAAGCTAATATATATGTATAGTGTCTACAAATAATTTTTTTTTAACATGCATATTTATTCATAAATCTAACAACCCCAAAATTAAAGCTCAAGTTAGATGGCATCACATTATGTCAGTTCATATTTGCAGACGGGCGCATATGGCTTCTCCAGGACGTGAGGATGCAAGCCACTTGTTGAGAGAGATTCGATTGGTATTTTGTTTATGATTTCTGCTAGTTCCTCATTAATGTTTTATATGACGGTAGACCGATTTGTTTTAATCAAATTGCATTATGTGAGCGAATTGAATGTTGCATTCATGATTAGGATAATGGAACAATTATTTTTGGGATTACATAATTGGAGACGATCCAAATTATGTTTGATTAAGTATCTAGGGTTTATGTTAGATTATATATGACTTTCTTGACTGAATTGATATGCTGTTTGAAATTAGACGGATCAATGAAGATACCAAGATATGCATTATGCATGCATGACAAGTTCACATTCAAATTAAAGAAATAACGTTTTTGGAAAACATTTTTCTACTTTTAAGATATGTACATCCAGCTTTATAAATAGAATGTTGTAGCCTTGAGGAATATAGCTTCGGATGAGCAATGGTGATTGTATAAGATTTGTCAACTCTAGGTTGAGAGTATGAAAAGAATTATCAATTATGCAAGAATACCTAAATTTTTTAAAACGTTATATGAGATATTCTATATGCCACCAATTGACTTACAAAAGGTGCCAACTGACTTTGCAGGTATCAACACCCACAACTAGAGATTCTAATGTGAACAGGACCATTCAATTGGAGTTGAATGAGAACTCCAATCCTCCTACATAGGCACAGCTGAAGTACGCCTTAAGATGCACCCCGGTGGCCTCCGTCACCTCATTTATGCTAGGCTTTGGTAAGTCCTTGCCACCCTGCCCCCCTTCCCTCCCTCTCTCTCTCATGAGAAGACTTACCCTATGTTTGTCCATGAAGCTTTGAAGTATAAACCTGTGAATTAATTTTCCATACAGTGAGTCGGTCTATGTAGAAAACAAAAATAAGTAAGTTATATCTTAGTCATTATTTTTTTTTTGTCTAGCTTTATTATCGATACAACTGATAGATCTATCACCAAAAGTCATATTTTAATCAATAGGAAATAAAAAAAGAAAAAAATATTACTTACTATTTTTTTATTTTTTCAATTTTTTGTATATGGTTATAATTTACGTGATAATGTTATGACAATAAATAATATTTTCTTGTGTTTTTTTTTTATTTTGGCAAAAATAGGAGTGCAGAGCGAGACATTAACTACCATAAAGGAGCAGGAGCTAGTCGACAAGCTTATTAACCGATTGACTCTGAACCTCCACATATTTACACTTCTTGGGTCGGTGTTTGCAAGGTGGACCGCCTATAGGATCAGTCGCCAATTAACCATATTCTTGGTGGGATTCATCTTCTTCATTGGGCCGTTATTCATGGGCTTTGCTTCCAATAACTTCATCATCTTGTTAGGCTGTATCATCGCTCACGTCAGAGTCGGCTACGCCCTTACAATCACCCCCATCTACATGGCTGAGGTCTCCCCCGTCTCTTACTGTGGGTGCTTCACCTCTTTCCTCGAGGTACTCACTCATTTTCCTCTTTGTTTTTTCTAATTTTGAGCATCTTTTTCACTTTTTTATATGTTATAATTTTTTGTCTTTTTTCATTATATGTTTCTATGGTTTAGGTGTTCATTAATGTAGGCATCACTCTCGGCTACGCCTGCAATTATATGTTCTCCATGATCAATTTCAACGGTTGGTGTCTCATGCTATGCGAGGGAGTAATCTCCTTGGTCCTGCTCGCCATATCATGGTCCTCGCCATGGCGGAATCCCCCGATGGCTCATCATGCAAGGAAAGCTGCCCAAAGCGAAGCGCATCCTCGCCAAGATCTCTGCCTCCAAGGAGGAAACTAAACTCCAATTTTAAAAATATCAAGGCGGCTGCTGACATCTGTCCAGAGTGGAATGATGACGTTGTCATTGTGCTAAGCATTGGGGAAGGCGTGTAGCAGGATCTCCTCTGCCACCCGAGCCCATCTCTCCACTACATGCTCCTCTGCGCCATTATGATCCAATTATTCCAAAAGGCCTCTTGAATTGACATAATCCTCCTTTACATTTCTTAGAGAAGGCGGGCTTCATGTCCTCTGACAAGAAGATCTTATTGACCATCCTAGTCGAAGTTGCAAAGACGATATGCATCCTCGTGGCCACTTTGCTCCTTGACAAGCTCGAGCGACGGCTATTGCCGTTGAGCAGCATAGGTCAGATGTTTGTGTCTCTTGTCATCCTTAGAACATGTCTTGTGAAGATCGACCAAATCGACACAAAGCATATTGACGACCCAAATGACATGAAGCAAATTTGGGTGGTAAAAATGTGCATCACCTCATTATTCCTTTACGTGGCCTCCTTCTCCGTAGGGATGGGGCCTTTCACTTCGGTTTTCAACTCTGAGGTATTCCCACTTAAGCTGCGAGCATAGGGATGCACAATTGCCTTTGCTACGAACCACGGGGCAAGTGCACTGCTATCATCTATATTCTAAGTGCTGGACAAGCCGATGTCCCTCGGCGGGCTGCCTTCTCATTCGCAGTGGTCTCCATCATAGCATGGGTAGTCTTCTTCATCACAATGCCAGAGACCGAGGGCTGTTCTCTGGAGGAGACAGGCTGCTTTTTTGGTGAACAGATCCAGCGGAGGTTTACGGTTAGCGAAATTGAAATGCAGGGGAACAACGGGAGGACACAATCGAGGTAACGACAATTAAGGGAATAATTATAAGATAGAGGTGTCTAGCAAACATAAAATGTGGTTGTTAGGGTATTTCTTTTTGAAAGATCAGAAAAACAGTATGCATAGCTCTTCTTTGTATCATCACCCATTTGACCGAATGCTGGAGTTAGTTTTAAATTCTCATCCTGCTCCATTTGACCAAGTCCATGTCCATCTTTTATTGCCAACTCCCTGAGTATCGTTGATTCTCTACTTGACCATCCATGATGAATCATTGGGAGCCATGCTAGCCCAAAAGAGATCAAGAGATGGAAGAGAGTGTGCGATATGTTATCATTTGACCGATGTATGAGTATTACATCGGTTACGTCAATATACACTTCATTATCAAGTCTTGTTAGTTACTGAGAATGACTCAATCAAGTACCTCTTCGAGAAGCTTGCTTTTGTTGGAAAATTAACCAAGTGGCAAATTCTCATATCCGAGTTTGATGTGTAAACTACGGCACAAAAATCTGTCAAAGGTCAAGCCATAGTTGATATGCTAGCCGATAGGTCAAAGTAATTAGAAGGCCCTAATGGAATGGATCTTGTAGATGAACGCATTCTCTTGATTTCACATGACAAATGGATTATGTATTGTGATGGTGCCATTAACTTATCCGGTTCGGGCACTAGGGCAGTCCTTATCTCCCCAATGGGTCAACATTATTCCGTGGCCGCAAAGCTAGTTTTTCCATGTACCAACATCTCGAAATATGAAACTTGTATCCTCGAGTTACAACTTGCCATTGATATGAAGGTTAAGAGATTACAAGTCTAAGGTGATTCCACACTGATCATTTTTCAAACTAAAGGTGAATGGCAAACACGCACTTCAAAATTGATACCTTATCACAAATTTCTTAGAGAATTAATTGAAGAATTTGAAGAGATATCTTTCAAGTAGCTACCAAGGTTTGAAAATCAATTTGCCGATACTTTGGCAACCTTGTCATCAATGTTACAAGTTATGGATGGATTAGACATTGATCCCCTCAAAATTGAAATCCTTGAACGCCCGGATTATCGCATGACAATTGAAGAAACATCCGATGGCGAGCTATAGTATTACGATATCATGACCTATCTCCATGAAGGCACACTTCCCGAAGGGAGTCAAACAGCTGATAGAAAGCATTTGATGAAATTAGCATCAAAATTCTTTGAGTGGAGATGCTCTTTATAAAAGATCCTTCGATTCGGTTTTGCTAAGTTGTGTGGATGCCAAAGGAGCCAATCAGTTGATGAAAAAAATACATGAGGGAGAGTGTGGCCTACACATGAATGGTCACTCTTTGCAAAGAAAATCATGAGATATTATTGGTTGACAATGGAGACGAATTGCATTCAACACGTTCGATAATGTCATCAATGCCAAGTTTATGGGATAAGATCAATGCTCCTCCAACAGAGTTACATCAAATGTCCGAAGCATGGCCCCTTTCTATGTGGAGGATTCATTTTATTGGACCCATCAATCCTAAAGCTTCAAATGGGCATCGCTTAATTTTGGTGGCCATTGACTATTTCTCCAAATGGATCGAAGCAAATTCATACGCCAATGTCACCACAAAGAATGTGGCAAAATTCTTCCGTCATGATATAATTGCTCGATATGGAGTTCCGAAAGAAATCATCACCGACGATGGATCCAATTTAAACAAGATAGTGGACGAATTGCTTAATGAATTTCACGTTCGTCACTTGAATTCCTCACCATGCCACCCACAAATGAATGGAGCTGTGGAATCGGCAAACAAAAACATAAAGAAAATTATATCGAAGACTACTAAGAATTATCGTGATTGGCACAAACGATTGCCATATGCACTAATGACAGATCGAACTTCAATTCGTACTTCAATTGGGGCAACTCCATTCTCACTTGTATATGGAATGGAGGTTGTTCTACTCGTGGAAGTGGAGATTCCTTCACTAAGAGTGTTCTTACATTTGAAGCTTTCTGAAACTGAATGGGTTCAACAAAGATATGAACAATTTAACATGATTGACGAAAAGAGGTTAAAATCTTTATGTCATGGGCAAAGTTATTAAAAGCGAGTGGCGAAGTCCTTCTATAGCAAAGTTCGACCGAGGCACTTTGAGGTTAATGATCTTGTGCTAAAGAAGGTTATGTCCAACACATTGGATCATCGCTGAAAGTTCACCCCGAATTATGAGGACCCATATGCTGTAAAGAAGGTATTATCCTGTGGAGCCTTACTTCTTACCAAAATGGATGATCAAAAATTGCCAAATATTATAAATGCAGATGTTGTCAAGAAATATTTTCCATGAATGAAAGGTCGTGAAGCTATTTTTCGAGCAAGACTAAGTCACTTTTAGGTCACTTGCATCATGCATATCATGCATACATTGCATAAATACTTTCATTTTGTAGGTATCAAAACATTCACAAGGAAATTGGAGGTGTTTTCTTATATGGAATCAAGTAGAAGAGCAAATTGTATAATTCCAATTTATTTCTTTCCAATATAATTCTCTGACATCGTTTCCTTCCTTTTGTTAGGAAACAACACTCTTGCCGAGACCAAACTCAAAGGCGACGCTGTGTCAAGAATTATACATTGACATAATCTCCTTGCTGTCAACTACCCATTGCTTAGTAAGTGAACAAAACCTTGGAAAAAATGTTCTTTGTCAACGTTTTTCAAAAATACCTTCCAAAGTTTTTCAAAAGTTGGAA
Source organism: Syzygium aromaticum (assembly GCA_024500025.1). NCBI lineage: Eukaryota > Viridiplantae > Streptophyta > Magnoliopsida > Myrtales > Myrtaceae > Syzygium > Syzygium aromaticum. The sequence goes on along the minus strand of CM044888.1, from coordinate 15,596,301 downwards.
AAACAATTCCAAGTTTAAAACAAGTTTGAAAATATGATTTTGAAGAATTTGAATGGCATTCTTCAAATTATTTATTCATACATTGGAAAACACATCATGCATAAAAAATCGTCAAGGAGGATAATTTAAACACATGATTTTTTGGCAAAGCAAAAGTGAATGCTAGTCAAGTCAAAGCACTTAAGATGACAAAAGGCAAGCTTAATCCAAACACATCCCTATTCATTTTTGAGAGTTTAGCGATAAAACTAAACCTTCGTCCTAGGACATAGGATTTATTCGCATTGAATACATAAATTGAAGTGATAAAAGGTATTTCATTTTTTTATTCTAAACACTTAGGATACAGTACCCTTTTCAAGAATCACTCCACATTGGGACAAATTAGGAGGTTATGGTTGATCATTTTTTAGAGTAAAAAGATTAAAAAAGATTTTATTGCTTTTACTAGTGTCAACCTTCTTATGATAACTACAAGTGGATTTTTATGGAAGCTCGAAGCATTCCAAAGTAAAGAAAAGCATTATTTCCTCTACCTAAGCACTTATATCCTTTGCTTAACCAAGTGGATCTTTAAGTATGTTCATTTTAAAGCCAAAGTGGTGATTATTTCTCCATATTGGGGCAATGCATATGATTTACCAAGAAAATTTGAAAAAATTGGTGAATATGTGAAGAGTGTCTCAAGAGTCCTAAGAACTCAAAAAATAAATATTATGAGACATGAAAAAGCAGTGTGTTTAGTAAAAACAAAGCAGATGTCCATGAAAAAGAAAATGCATCAAAAGCAACATGTTTATGATGAAAACAAAATTTCAATTGCAAAAGATGCTTAGAAAAGAGCAAAGCTCTTGTGTTGCAAGAAAAAATGGACTTTAGAGACAAGTTTCAAGAGTCAAATCGCATCAAGATTCGATGATTTGGTAATAATGCCAAAATAATCACCATCTTTTTAAAATCCTTTCTACAAAATTTTAAGCCTTTTGAGCCTCATCTGAACCGACATTACAACCCTCTCAAAATCTCCCCCGATTGGAATGGTTCAAGTGAACATGAAGATTTCACAAAGAAGCTACCGCTTGAAGGAGTGGAAGCAATCTTGTCTTATCTTATCTTCAAGGTTCTTGACTTGTTAACCCAATGAAGATATTGATAACACTTCTTTCTTGGCCTGAAAATGATAATCCTTCGTGTAAACCCATAACCAAACCTACATTACAGTCCTTCAAAAGACCTTTTTGATTGATCATTTTGTATTTACCCAAATATTTCCGAAAGCCTTTCGCATAAGTTATATGAGGTATCCCTAGTGATCGAAGTTGGAATCCCACATTAATGGATGGGAATAAAAGCCTTCGTGAGAGCCATGATACGAAGACCTTTTCGATTAAGCTACTTCAACTTGGCATTTTTTACCAACCCTCTTTGAAGATAACAAAATCATTTTGTTCAAAGTTTTCCTTTAAAGGAATTTTGACAAATTGATGGCATTTACCAAGAGATTGATTGACAATTATTTGAATGATGTTCAAAGTTTTCATTTGAATAAATTTCTTAGTTGATTGGTTATGCAATCTAGAATGATTCCTTTTCAACAGTTTTTCCAAGTGGATGCAGGTTAGTAGCTTCAGATCTTTAGGTACCGCATGATAACCATTCTGGTTCTGTCAAGAACTGGTTTTTTGTTCCCGAAGTTTTGGACTAAAAACCCGTTTGTTAACGCAATTTAATTTTTTTATTTCTGGGACAAATTTTTGTTCTAGAACTGATTCTGAACAAGAAATGAGAACCAAAAACAAGTTGGTTTTTCGTTTCTTGCACAAAAGTCAGAATCATTTCTGAAGAACTCATTCTCTTTTGTCTCTCATCTCCTCTCATCTCTCTGATCTGCCCGTCTCTCTCTCTACTCTCTCTGTCGCCGTTAAAGTTAGGCCGCTCGTTCGCTCGCTCCAACCGAGAGGAAGTCAGGGCCGCTCGCTCCTGCTTCACGTAAGCTCCGATCGTGCGCTGGATCTCCTCTCATCTCTCTCTTTTTTGGATTTGGAAGTCACCATAATCGGGGTGGTCAGCTTCGGCCTCACCATGGCCGGCGAGCTCCACCACCAGCCATGGTGAGGCCACTCGAGGAGACCGAGCGACCTCGCCCAGGTCCAACAGTCGAGCTCGACCATCGGCATTTCACCATTTCCATGGAAGTTTTTTCCCCTTTTTTTTATTTGTTAAATTTCAATTTCCTTAATTTTTATGGAATGGGTGCGTGCAAACGAGGTTGACGACTAGAAAAGTCGCCAGCTTTTTTACCCGGTGGGTTTTTGCTCGAGCGCAGGGCCTTCATATCTCCTGCAGGAAGAAAGATCGTGAAAGAGGTACAAGGTTGTCGAGCCTCACCCCTCCTCCCAGGAGTCTCGACATTCGTTGCTTTCCCTCGGTCAGTTTGGGAAAAATTTGGTTGTTTTTAGTGTTTGATTCGGGAGCTGATGCTGTCGTGATTGCTTTGTATGCGTCTCCTGTTTTTTCAGTTAATTGAATTGCTATGGTGGGATTTTAGAGTGTAACATGATCTGTTTGGCATTCGCATAGGGCCTAATTGCGATTATTTAGTTGTAATTCTCTGAACTATCTTGCCCCATGGATGGATTAGATGACAGTTGCAAATCCTAACTACTGGTTTTCCTTTGAAATTTGGTGTGATTTTCAATAATCAGTTTTGTTTTTTATCCCCTTTGTTGCAGTTGTTGCACTAGTAGCAACTTGTTGTCTATGCTTCGTCGTTTATAAGGACATCCAAGTCTTTTACCGGTGGATTCCGTTTTACTTATCTTATAGAAAATATAAACAAGCAGAAAAAGTTGATTTTATGTGCAGAAGTTATTACTAGCTGCCATTGCAGAACTCTATTTGCCGCTGTAACTTTCATATGGTGTTGTTCTTATGGCATGTGAACCTTATTGAATTTCAAGAATGCTGAAATATGATTGATGACTAGTACTATGCCATTTTCTCTCTTATACTTTTCTGCCATAGTGCAACTGTAGCTTCATACTATAATTAAGCACAACAGGGGAGAGGAAAAAAGCAAACTTCATTTCTTGATCATATACAAAAATTTCCAATGATTATTGTTATTAATGAGCTATATACTTATCCCTTTTCATATACTATCCGGTTTCTTTGTGCAAATATTTTTATTTCTTCCCCCCTTTTGGACATTATTAACAATCATTATGATGCTAATCATGTTGCTCTTGTGGAAAACCACTGGCAGTGGTCACTGTTTGGTTTTCTAGTTTCCTATCCTTCTGTTTCGGTCTTGTACTTTCAATTTTGAGTTTGTCGAGATTAGTTGCCTGTTTAAAACTCTAACTAAATATTTTTTTCAGGTACACGTTGCTGCACCTGTAAGTAAAGGAGAACTCGAGGGAGCCACCTGGACTTCTCTCCACACTCTAGCTGCTCAGGTGTTCTTAGCAAATAAAGCTGGCTTTTTACTTTCCTTTTCGTTTTCCATTTACAAAGTTTTGCCTTAATATATTAGTATACTCCTACATCATTTGCACTTCTGCTGAGTTCTTCTAAATTTCTTAAACAATGAAGTTAGCGCTAATTATCTATCAGAACACTCAACATTAAAGCACATGTACATCGAACGATTCAAATTGTAGATGATATGGCTCTTTACATCAAATCTTCTGCATTTGAATTAGTATACCATATGATGTGCTTCATTTGATGTTCAACTAGTTAAGGGTAAATGGCATCTCAAAAAGAAGCATTTGTGGCAAAGTGGACTGAGCCTTTAATCAATTTACTTGTAAACTTAATGGTTGAAGAGGTAAAAAAGGGAAATCGCACCACTACTACCTACAACAAAGTAGGGTGGAATAATATAGTTACTGAGTTCAATAACAAACTATACTCCAGTTTACTGTAGTTCAGTTGAAGAATAGGACCAACAAATTGAGGAGACAGTATGTGAGTTATAAGAAACTTCTTTCACAATCTGGATTTGGATGGGATCATGTTAACAAAACGGGTATTGTAGAGGATCCAAGTGTATGGGATGATCACATCAAGGTATCAGTTTACTTGGGTCATTTTCTTCTTATTGTGGATGTATATTTCGATTATGTTGCTCGCGTATGTCACTATTTTTGAAATTGCAGGATAACATCGAATAGGCTAAATTCCGAAAGAATGGGTTTCCTCAATATCCCGATCTATGTATCGTGTTTGGTGATACATATGCTACTGGGGATTACACAGTAGGAAATGCAGAATACTTGGTGGTGTCGGAGGGGAAAGACAATGGTAGTGGTGGTGACAATGGTGGTGGTGCTTTGGTAGGTGATCCATACGAACTTAATGATGGAGTCTTCACACCTGACGTGAGTGTCACGCAAATTCGTGAGAATTATAAGTTGGATAAGACTCCAAATTCCAAGAAGAGGAGAAAGAGTAGCACATATGATATTGCTAGCACCTACAAAGCCATTCAATATATAATCAAGTCCAAGGCGAGTCAATCAACAAGTGGCTCCATCACCTCACATGTCCCCCCACCCGAGAACCCCTACTCCATAGGAGCCATGATTGCCATCTTAAATAACATGCTTGACTTAGAGCAGAATCTTTACAACAAAGCTATGAACCAAGCATGCCTTAGTGCCAACTGGAGAGAGGGTTTCGTCCTATCTTTACCTAAAAGGAGACGCGGTCTTCTTGAATCTCTTTGAATAGATGTTGAGAACTATGATGACTTTTTCATGTTTGCTTTATTTTCACTTAATGACTTGTGTCCTTGAGATACTTTGGTTTGTTTTTATTTATGGAGCTATGATGTCTTTGGTTTGTCTTTAATTATGCAACTATGATGACGTGGCTATTGTTAATTATGGAACTATGATGACGTTGTGGTTACTGTTGATTCCTAACTTATTTGTTATGTTTGTGTTCTTTGTGCGAGGGCATAGGTAATATGGAGGGGGGTGAAAGTAGCAGCAATAATGGTCCAATAGCATCAGTTGAACCAATTGAACAGGTCTTCGATGATTTTGAACTTAATATACTGAAAGCATGGATGTGTACTGTTTTGATGAACATGTCTATGCACACGAGAGAACCTATTAGGGATAGCAAATTGTCAGGACCTGAATGGATAAGAGAGATTCTTTATGAACATTTAGATATATGAAGCTTTTCGAATGGAGAGGCATGTGTTTCTCAACCTTTGTGATTTAATGAAGGCAAGGGATTGGTTGACAAATAGTCGATATATTAGGGTAGACGAACAAGTCGGGATATTTTTATCTATGATTTGTCACAAGAACTCAAATAGAGATTTATGTGAGAGATTCCAGCATTCGGGACAAACTATCAGCAAGTACTTTGCTAAAGTGTTGCAAGCAATTCTGAATTTGGCAAGAGAAATTATCGTACCACCTTCATTTGATGTTGTCCCAGAAGAAATTCTTATCAATCCTAAATATAATCCTTACTTCAAGGTAGGATTTGCATACATTCCTTTACATCGTTAGTTACATTTTGTTGATAATCTTGCATAATGCTAGTCTTTGCTGAAATGATAGGAGCTGCATAGGCGCTATTGATGGCACTCACATTCATGCTTCTGTACCAGTGTCGAAACAGATCCCATTTAGAGGCAGGAAAAGAATTACCACTTAGAATGTGATGCGTGTTTGTTCATTTAATATGAAATTTACATTTGTGTATGCTGGTTGGGAAGGCTTTTGCCAATGATTGTCGGGTGCTCTCAACAGCACTCGAGACACATCGCTTACAATTTCCTCGACCTCCACCAGGTATTTGCTTGTTTTTCAAGGGATAATTTTCTTTATAATTGTATTGCATTTGCCAATCATAATCAATATATGAATACCTTTTGCTAAGCAAATACTACGTGGTAGATTCTGGTTATGCTACAACTCTAGGATTTTTGACTCCTTTCAAAGGGGAGCGGTATCATATTAATGATTTCAGGGGTAGAGTGAGGCAGGCAACAACAGCAAGAGAATTATTCAACCATAGGCATTCTTCACTAAGTAATGTTATTGAGAGATCATTTGCAGTGTTAAAGAATCGCTTTTTCATTTTGAGACACATGCCTTCATTTTCAATTCAAAAGTAGTCATGTATTGTAATTGCATATTGTGATATTCATAATTACATCGTGATCAAGACAATATGGATAAGAACTTTTCCCAATATGGTGATTCAGAGTACTCGTTTAGAAGTGCACAAGATGAGGTTATTGACGATACATCGACTAAGGAGGATATCGAGATCAACATGCTTAGGAAAAGAATTGCCAATCAATTGGCAATTGATAATAATATGGCAAAGATTACATGAAAATGTGTTTTCAACTTTTCTAATGTATTTCCATTATTTTGTATTTGAGGAATTTTTATGTTGACTCTTGTAATGTGACGTGGTATTTTGGGATCTCATATATTGGCTCTTGTAATGTGATGTGCTTGGTTTACTTTTCTCCATAAGCATTTGCCATATTATGAGGAACGATGCATACTCACAAATATTGAGAGCAAATATCGAGAGCGATGGTGGTTGAATACTAAAAACCCGTTCCAATGCTTGGCCATTTGCATTAATTTGACTATAATTTGCGTGCGGGCGTACGTAACGTTATGAATCCAACGTAAAATTTAATTTCAAAACTACACAACCTGTGGTCACCCGCTTTGAGTGAAATTTAATTTTTTTTAGGTGTCGAAAAAAATCAAAAAATTAAAAATTTCAAAACTTTACAGAATAGCTTAGAATACTTATGGCCACCCATTTCAAGAGAAATTTAATTTTTTTGAGATTCCCCAAAAAAATTTTAAAAATCAGAAATTTCAAAACTCATAGAATAGCTTAGAATATCTGTAGCCACCCACTTTGATCGAAATTTAAATTTTTTAGCTACCGAAAAAAAATTAAAAAAAATGAGATTTCAAAACTTCTCAGAGTAGGTGGCCACAGGTATTCTAAGCCATTCTGTGAAGTTTTGAAATTTTTAATTTTTTTAAATTTTTTTGGGCATCTCAAAAAATTTAAAATTTACTCAAAAAAGTGGGTGACCACAGATATTCTAAGCCATTTTGTGAAATTTTGAAAATTTTTTTATTTTTTATTTTTTATTTTTTATTTTTTTGGGAACCTGTAAAAATTTAAATTTTATACAAAGTGGGTGGCTACAGGTATTCTAAGCAATTCTGTGAAATTTTGAAAATTTTCATTTCTTGATTTTTTTTTTGAAAAAATTCAACAAATTTCCTATTTTCCCGAAATCTGAATTTTTTTATTTTCTCTACATTTTGATGATTTTTCCTAGAATTTTTCAATTTTTTGGGATTTTCTGAATTTTTTTAAAGATTTTTATGAATTTTTTAGATTTTTTTTATTATTTTTATTCCGTTTCTAAAAAATGGATTTCTTTTCCTGGAAATAGAATTTTCTGTTATTTATCAAATGGGCTTTTATTTCAGGAAATAGAAATTTTGTGCTATTATCAAACGGGTTTCTGTTCTAGAAATATAAATTTTTTGTCGTTGTCAAACGGATTTTTTTCTCAGAAACTTATCTAGGAACCAGAAATAGAAAAATCTATTTCTGATTCAAGAACTCATTCCAGAACAGAATGATTATTATTCGCTACCTTAATATCCAAGTAATTGTAGCTTGCAATCATTCTCAAATCAAAATTCCCCAAGTAGAGCGGATCTTCATTATCCTCTTCCTTTCTCAAGTCAACATGGTGAGTTTTCGCACCAATGACCTTTTCAAATTGGCATGATGTGCTCTCACAATCATGACCAACCCCTTTTCAAATTAGGCATGATGAGCTTTCGTACCCGTGACATTTTCAAATTAGCACGATGTGCTCTTGCACTTATTACCATCCCCTTTTCAAAATTAGGCATAGTGAGCTTTCGCACATGTGACTTCTTCAAATCAGCATGATATGGTCTCGCACTAATGACCATTCCCTTTTCGAATCGACATGATGAATGTTAGTAACTGTGATCAATTCATTCCCTTTTAGTCGAAATCTATTGTTACATGGTAAGAACACTCCTTTTAGTCGAACCCATTTCATACAATGGTAAGACTATTCCTTCTAGTCGAAACCCCTTTCTTATAATGGAAAGACTACTCCTTTCTTTTCCTTCGTTTCATCTCCATCCTTGCTTTCCTTACCATTTACACTCCATGGCCAAGAGAAAGAGAGATGAGAACATCAATGGCGAGATCAACACCAAGGCTCGAGGTAAGTTTCAAAAGTACGTCTTCTAATCAAATGTCATTCATTTTATTATTTTCCTTTTATCTCCAGTGGAGTCAAGTAAATATCGTAGGTACCATTTGATCTTGGAGATGAATCTCTTTGAACTCCTTCTCAAAGAGGGATAGCTGTTGATACCAAATTTTTAGCTGACGCATCTTAAAAGGTAAAAGCTTGAGATTAAAGTTTCCGATCACAACAGAACCCAATCCTCAACCAAAAAGAATCATTTAGCATCTGAATTAACATTAACCATTCACTTTCTAGCTTTTTGCATTTCAATTTTAAAAAGTTAAAGAATTGACTTTTGAGTTGAATTTTTTGTCAAACTTTGATCAAAAGTCAACCCAAAGTCAAATTTTAGTTTTTTGCATGAAAAACTCCAAAATAGTGTCAATTTCACTTTTGCACAATCAATTTTCAAAACATTCAAAGTTTAACCCATTAATTGGCATATTAGTATATAAGTACTAAAATGTTGACTTTTGATCAACACTTTGTCCAAAAAAAAATGAAAAAAATTCCAAACGACCTAAATCAATTTCTTTTTAGCTTTTCACTTTGGCATCATCAATTTTACAAAAATCAGTTTAGAATCAACTTTTTCCCAATTTGCTGAATTTGATTCAAATCGATCAAAAATGAAATTAATTCATTTCTATTCATTTTTTAGAATAGTTTCCTTCACAACATTTTATTTAGAGGTCATATTGCATTCAATTTTCAAATCAATTTTAAACTTCCAAACCTAGGTTGAAAACCCCCAATTTTAGCCCTAATTAGAGATTCCGATCGGTTCTTCATGATTTGCGTAATTAAGACGGATAAACCTAATTTCTTATACGAAACTCAAATTTGAAATCAATTTTGGAAGATTTAGATTAATTTGAGCCAATTTGATCAATTTAGTGATCCAATGACTGAGAAATCCAAGACTAATAAATACAATTCAACTTGACCCACTCTAGACTAACATGCAATTTGATGAATTAAAGTTCAATTTGGCTAATTAGACTTCAATCAAATTCATTAGTCTAGTTTGGCAATGCAATTTAACTCAAATTGAAGAGCAATTGAGCCAAACAAGTTAAGATTAGTGAATTTGTACTTGTATTTAAAATTGGTTCAATCCAATTTAATCAAATTTAATTCAATTGAGTCAATCAATCATAATAAAGATGAAATTGCTTAAAATTGGAACCAAATTGAGCCAAGAACCGAATTGGTTCTGCCCAGTCGAACCCCAGTCAAACTGGTTCAACCCGATTTGATCGGAATTGAACCGGTCAATCAGGCCGACTGATTCTCGGCCACAATTCCGACGGGCAAAGGCCACCCCCCCCCCCCCTCGGCCGTCTCTCTCTCTCTCTCTCTTATGCTGGAAATTACAAAAATGCCCTCAAGTGAAATTACCAAATTACCATTACTTAAAGGTTAAGCAAAATTACTTAAGGATTAAGCAAATACGTCATGGCCATTCATTTAAAATTGCATCAAGGCCATCAATAGTATCATGTCACTTATCCTTAGCCTCTAAGGAATATTCTTAATCACTAAGGGAAGATTTTAGGCCATTGGATCAATCAAATGACTAGAATTCAAACTTGAGGGAGGTACATAAGGATTTTCCCACCAAAAATTAAAGGGGGCTCATTTTGCAAATTATTTTCTCTCATTCACAGATGTGCGCTTAACATTCTGAGCAATGACGCCTATGGGATGAGCTGCAGCAACCCTCGTATCCCAATTCTTACTACGAAGGTATTGAGCAACCTAATCAAATAATTAAACTCACGTAAGCGAATGAGAATCATGAGGTGCAAAAAACATTAGCACTTCTTGAAAAACTAATATCACAGCTGTAAGAAATGAAAATATTATTTCTATTTTATGGGACATATCATGCTTTAAGGATCTTATTTAACTACTCGCCAAACCTTCACCTAGCCCAGCACTTCCTGAAATCGTTATCATTATAGCACACGTAAATAGCATCTGTGAAGCACCATTTACGGCCAAAACCCTAGCACAGGGCAGCCTCAGACACTGCAGCATCAAAAGCTAACAATACCAAACAAACATTGGGTTTCTGCACCAAAAGGAGAGCCCCTATCTGGACATCTTCCTTCTCTCTTGTTTTCAATGAAATTCATGTCGCAGAAGTCCCATCATTTTACTTTCAAAATACAGCGATATTCATGCACATCCCTACTCTGCACATTAGCTTCGGCACTACCTCAAAGAGCAATATCGAACACCACGATGTAAAAGAGCTATTCCCAAAACTTGTCATCATGCCCATATGAAATTTCTAATGCAGAACGCCAAGCCAACAGCAGCGACACATATCTTCCTCCACGATTAGATCAGAGGAGTTGTCCCAATGGCATTGCAGAGAAAATAAAAATACCTTCTTTAAGAGAGAGGCCAAGTCCCGGGGATGCGACTTGGCGATATCTGCAATCTGGCGAGCCGCGGCGAACCTCATGGACTGAGTCGAACCAGCTAGGAACACAATTTCGTTAAGGGAAAAAAAGGGCAAAATTCACCCAATCGACAGCCACCAACCGAGCAAACACCAGGTCCAAACAAGCAAGAGACGAAAAGGATACTGTCGAGAAGAGTGAGCAGCCGGTTGAGTCGCGACGATTGCTGAGCCATAGCCGCCGCACCACACACCACCAAAGCAACAATGCCTTCCTTAGAGGTAATCCGAAACCCACGGCTGCATCCTCAATCATTCAATCACCCCCACCCCCCGCCCCCCCAATTCGCGGGATCCCCAACAACCGCGGCGCTCGGTATCAAAACGGCGGCGGCTCCGCGCCAACCGCCCGGGCACTTCGCATCAGCGGCCGCGGCGCCGGCGAAAGCGCGAACGGGTCCCTCTGAAACGGAGGGGCCAAAATTCGGATCGGGGAGGAATTCGGGGAGAGGAGGGGGAAGCGCGACGGAGCGGCTGGGAAGCGGAGGGATCTTCTTCAACGGAGCAGGGAAGCGGCGGAAGGAGGGATTCGGGAAGAACCTCTGAAAATGGCGACGGTTAGGGCAAAAGGGGGGATGGACGCTCCCTTCTTCTGTTCTCCTCTGTCTCTCTTCTTCTTCTTCGTCGTCGTCGAAGCGCCCTCTCTCTATCTCTCCCGCGCTCGCATCTGACAATATAAGCTCCCGAATCTTCTTGTGCATGTGTATTTTCAACTTCAAAAAAGGGGAAAAAGAAAAAATAATGAATGAAATTATTATTGTTCTTCTTTTTTTTTTTAATTCGTGAAATTATCCGAGCAAATATTTTCGTGGCACGAAATTTCTTTGCATCCGAATATAATCTTTTTATGGGATTCGTACTTAGGTTCCTTTATAATTAGTAATATTTTCAATAAATGATGAGGATTAATGGTATGTATTTCATTTGGACTTTTTGTTTTTTTTTTATTGCGACAACAAATTCTTTTTAAATCCGAGACAATTATTTTTTTTCAATTAAATATTCGAGGCATGGGTTATATATGAAGACGAAATATAATATCATATAAAGAATAAAAATTGACGAATTGTGTATAAGATATAGTTAATAATAGATTATTTGCTATAAATAACATCATATAAGGAATAAATAATGACAGATTATGTACAAGATATAATTAATAACTGACCATCTGCTGTAGAGTCAATTATTATTTTGCATTATAAACTGAGGTTTATCAAGAAAATTTTGAAAGAAATTGAACGAATTTAGGGATAATAACACAAGTGGTCATGAATTTTGGCCAAATATGCAATGTATTCCATAAACTTTTAATTTATTCGGTGTAATTCTTGAATTTTACTCTAATATGCAATATAGTCCCTAAACTTTTAAATTATTGAATATGATATCTAAACTTTTAATATATGTTCAATTTAATATCTGAACTATATGAAAATATTAAATATTGTCCTTCTATTAATTAAGCTTAGGGCCAAAATTGATCATTTTTATATAATTCAAAGACCACATTAAATAATTTAAAAGTTCATGGACTATATTACATATCGGGCTAAAGTTAAGGACCACATTAAATATATTAAAAATTTAGGGACTATATTGTACGATAAGTCAAATATAAAAAACCATTTGTTTCATTTTCCCTTAAAATTTATTATATGTTAAGATGAATGGATTGTGAACGGTCAATGGACTATCTAAGCCTCTTAAATGAATTTCCAATCGTGTTAATCTTTTTCAATCTACTACTTTATCCTTACATTTTGCCTTACCTTTAGGAATTCACAAGCAACTGCTGAGACTACGACGGTTAAGGCAAATAATGAAGCTCCTTCTCTCCTCTTTCTCTTCGTAGAAGTCGAAGCACTCTCTCCCTCTCTCGCGCAAGATGATGTAAGCTGCCAAATTTTTTTTATATGCATTTGTATATTCAACCAAAAACGGAAAAAATAATAAATAAAATTATCCAAGCAGTAATTTTCGTGGCAAAAAATTTCTTTACATCCGAATATCAGATTTTATAGGATCCATAATTAAGTCCCTTTATATTTAGTAATATTTTAATTAAAAAAATAAGGATTAATGGTGTGTATATTTCACCTAGACCTTTTGTTTTTTATTACAGCAACAAATTCTTCTCAAATCCATGACGGCCATTTTTTTAATTAAATATTTGAGACACGAGTTTTTATGAAGACAAAAAATATTTTTTTCAATTGACAAATTGTGCATAAAATTTTTTTAATAACCGACTATATGGTTAATGACATCATATAATGAATAAAAAATTCACCGATTGTCTACTGTAGACTCATATTTTTTTACATTGTAAATTAAGGATTATCTAAAAATTTTTGAATGAAATCAAGCTCGTTTTAATTTATTATGTGCTAAAACGAATGGATTGTGAATAATCAACAAGTGATCTAGGCCTCTTGGATGTATATTCAATGGTGTTAACCTTTTTTCAATCTAGTACTTTATTCTTACTTTTTACCTTACTTTTAGGGATTCACAAGTACCTACTTGAGATTGAGAATAGAAAAGTGGGGCAAAAGATGAAGCTCCTTCTCTCCTCTATCTCTTCACCTCCCATGCCCTTCCTGCGCGGTTGTCAATGGGCCGGTTCGGGTCGGGTTTTCATGATACCCTACCCAACTCGAAACACATGACATGCCTACTTGACCCGACCCGAAACAAGATCCGAACATAATATTACTAAGTGATCGAGATGGGTCGGGTCAAGTTCCATGTTTCAAACAATGAATTAGCAGTAGGGGTTTGTCCCCAAATCTTTGCCACATCGTCGCCACGCTCTCGTGCTCCCAGTGCTCCCTCTAGCTTTATATCGATTGAAGAAATTGAATCTAAGATCATGAAGGTAGGAGGCGCCGCATCACTTCCGACGACAAGGAGAGGCGGTCGAGCTCTCCATCATGACGGTGAGGTCGTCGTTGATGCAGTGGGAGATGAGGGCGTCGAGGTCGAAGTCGAGGAGCTGGTACCTGAGGGCGAAGGGGAGCGCGATGGCGAGGGTGGGGGAGAAGGGGGAGGCGGCTGCAGAGGCACAGTCAACGGTGACGATGCGGGTCTCGCCGCCTTGGTAGAAGAGGGACTTGGAGTGGGGGCGTAGGGCCACGCCTACGCTGTAGCTGCACATGAGGCGGAGCTTCGAGGAGGCGGAGGGTCGCGGTGGTGGCGGCTCCATCGCGGTGGAGAGAGACGTGAAAGAGAGATTGCACAAGAGATCGCAGAACAGGTAAGAAAGGGAGAGAGATGTTGCAGAGGGATGTAAGGGTTTCTTATTTGGGTTGGGCTTGGATACCCAAGCCCAATAATTCAAAATAATACCCAAATATTTCTATTACTATTCAAACAAGTTAAGGCACAACCCGACCTAATATGAAAATTTCCTGTCTGGGTCCGGTTGAGTTGTGTTTGGGCCGGTTCTTTTGACACCCCTACACGCGGCGACATAGGGGCAAAAAAGGGAAATAAGGGATGAGATTTCTCTCACTTTTGACATAGCCAGTCTTGGTGGGAGGCCCGCGCAATAAGCTATCAACTCAGTGGTAAGGCGCACCCTTGATAATTGCATTGTTGTGCCTGGGTTGTGAGTCGACCACATGGATAGTTCAATGTGCTCATCAATGCCTAACCAAGGCGCTCTCTCGCTTTCATTCGATAATATAAGCTTTGAATTTTCTTATACATGTATATTTTCAACCAAAAGAGAAAACAAATAATACATAAAAGGCTTAATACTACGAAAAACCTCAAATTAATACACTTGTAATAATTTTATCAAAAATTAATTTTTTGACAATAAAAAATCTTAAACTGGTATACCTATGACAACTTTACCCGTTGTTAGTTTTCCTTAAATTTTACGATCAAATTGATTTATTAAATTACATGAAGCAATTGACGAATGTACCAATTTTGGATTTTACTCTCTGTTTGTCAGTTTGTATTTTTTTTTGTATTAATCCAATTTAACGGAAATTAATGAAGGGTAAATTTGTCATAAATGTACTAGTTTTGAGGTTTTTTGTGATTGTCACAGGTGTATCAGTTTGGAATTTTTTTGTATTAAAAAAATTAGTTTATGGTAAATTTATTACAAATGTATCAGATTGAGGCTTTTTGTGGTATTGATTCGAAATAAAATTGTCCTTGTTTTAACCCCGAAATTATCCAAGGAAATATTTTCATGGCACAAAATTTATTTGCATTTGAATAAAATCTTTTATAAGAGTACTTAGATTCCTTTCTAGTTAGTAATATTTTAATAAAAAACAAGGATTAAATGGTCTCTATATTTTATTTGGACTTTTTGTTTATTATTACGACAAAAAATTCTTTTTAAATTCAAGACATATATTTTTTTCAATTAAATATTCGAGACATGGCTTATTTGTAAAGACGAAGATTAAAATAATATAACGAATAAAAAATTGACAGATTATGTATAAGATATAGTTAATAACCGACTATCTACTATAGACAACATTATATAAGACATAAAAGATTGACCGACTATCTGCTATAGAGTCAAATATTTTTTTTTATTTAGTAAACTAAGGATTATCTATAAATTTTTGGAAGAAATCAAGCTCGTTTAGTTTATTTTGTGTTCAAATGAATGAAAATTGCGAATAGTGAATGGGTGATTTGGCCTCTTAAATGAATTTTCAATGGTGTTAACCTTCTCTCAATATAGTAATTTATTCTTACTTTTTACCTTACCTTTTGGGATTCGCAAGACTGAAAATGGCGATGGTTAGGGCAAAGGACGAAGCTCCTTCTCTCCTCCGTCTCTTCGTCGCCATCAAGGCTCTCTCTCCGTCTCTCACGTCTGATAATATAAGCTCACAATTTTCTTATGCATATGTATTTTCAACCCAAAAAGGAAAAAAATAATAAATAAAATTATCCTTTTTTAACCCCTAAAATTATCCAAGCAAATATGTTCGTGGTACAAAATTTCTTTGAATCCGAATATAATATTTTATGTTCCTTTATTTTCAGTAATTATTTATAATAAACCACCGGGATTAATGGTGTGTCTATTTCACATGGACTTTTTGTTTTTTATTATGACAACAAATCTTTCTTAAATCAAAGACGGCTATTTTTCAATTAAATATTCGAGACACGAGCTATTTATGAAGACGAAAAATAACATCATATAAGGAATAAAATATTGACAGATTGTGTAAAAGATTCGGTTAATAGCCAACTATTTGCCATGGATAACATCATATAACGCATAAAAAATTGACCGATCATCTGCTATAGGGTCGGATATTCTTTTTACATTGTAAACTAAGGATTATCTATAAAATTTTAAAAGAAATCGGGCTCATTTAGTTTATTAAAATGTATGGATTGTGAATAGTTTTATGGGTGATCTCGGCCTCTTGGATGAATTTTCAATTGTGTTAACCCTTTTTTAATATCTTAGTGCGTTATTCTTACTTTTTTACCTTCTGGGATTTGCAAGCACCTCCCCAAGACTGAAATGATCAAGGCAAATGATAAAGCTCCTTCTCTCCCCTATCTCCTCGTCGAAGCTCTCTCCCCCTCTATCGCGCCCAATATTATAAGCTTCCAATTTTCTCATGCATGTATATTTTCAACCAAAAAAAAAAAGAGGAAAAAATAATAAAATAAAATTATCCTTTGTTTTAACCCCTGAAATTATCCAATCGAATATTTTCATGGCGCAAAATTTCTTTGCATTGGAATATAATATTTTATAGGATTCTTATTTAGATTCCGCTATATTTAGTAATATTTTAATAAACAACAAGGATTAATGGTTTGTATATTTCACCTGGACTTTTTGTTTTTTTTTTATTATGACCACAAATTCTTCTTAAATCCAAGACGGCTATTTTTTTCAATTTAAGACACGGGTTATTTTTGCAGACGAAAAATAACATCATATAAGGAATAAAAAATCGATAGATTGTGTATAAGATATAGTTGATAACCCACTATCTGATATAGATAACATTATATAAGGAATAAAAAATTGACCTACTACTTGCCATAGAGTGGAATAATTTTTTACATTGTAAACTAAGGATTATCTAGAAAATTTTTAAAGAAATCGCTCTTTTAATTTATTATGTGTTAAAATGAATGGATTGTGAATAGTGAATGGGTGATATAGGCCTCTTGGATGAATTTTCAATGGCGTTAATCTTTTTCCCATCAAGACATTATTTTTACTTTTACCTTACCTTCAAGGATTCGTGATCATCTACCCGAAACTGAAAATGACAACGGTTACGGGAAAAGATGAAGCTCCTTTTCTCCTGTGTTTCTTCGTCGTCATCGAAGCTCTATCTCCTTCTCTATCTCCTTCTCTCACATATGATAATATATAAGCTTCCAATTTTCTTATGTTAGTGTATTTTCAACCCCAAAAAAAATATAATATAAAATTATCCTTTTTTTAACCCTTGAAATTATCCAAGCAAATATTTTCATGGCACAAAATTTCTTTGCATCCGAATATAATCTTTTAATAGGATTTGTACTTAGATTCCTTTATATTCAGTAATGTCTTAATAGACAAGAAGGATTAATGGTGCGCATATTTCACCTTGCCTTTTTTGTTTTTTGTTACGACAATAAATTCTTCTTAAATCCAGGATGGCTATTTTTTAATTAAATATTCAAGATGCAGGGTTATTTAAGAAGACGAAAATTAAAATCGTATAAGGGACAGAAAAATCGACAGATCGTGTATAAGGAATGAAAAATTGACTGGTTATGTATAAAATATAACTAATAACCGATTATCTCCTATAGAGTCGAATATTTTTTTACACTATAAACTAATGATTATCTAGAAATTTTTATAAGGAAATTAGACTCGTTTTAATTTATTATGTGTTAAAATAAATGGACTGCGAATAGTCAATGGGTGATATAGGCCTCTTGGATGAATTTTCAATGATGTTAGCCTTTTTTCAATCTAGTATTTTATTCACTTTTTACCTTACATATAGGGATTTGCAAGTTGCCTACCCGAGAGAGCGAAAATGACGAAAGTTAGGGCAAAAGATGAAGCTCTCTCTATCCTCTCTCATTTCGTCTGTTGTCGAAACCCTCTCCCCCTCTCTCACATCTCGTAATATAATCTCCATATTTTCTTATGCACGTGTATTTGCAACCAAAAGAGGAAAAAATAACAATTTGTGCTAGTTTGGGGATTTTTGGCGGTCAAAAAATTAATTTCGTTAAATTTGTCATGTACCAATTTGGGATATTTAATTTGAGGTAAATTTGTCACAGGTGTATTAATTTAGGGTATTTCGTGGTCTTAACCCACGTTTCAATTTTATCTGAATTATAGAATTCGTACTTAAAGATTATGGATTACATTAACTAAATTAAAAGTTCATAAATCATATTGTGTATCGGATTAAGCTTAGGATTATTTATCCCATTAACCCAAATGGAGAAATGATCAGGATGCAGCTTTTGATCAAATAAGTTATTAGAGGGAGGGAGGGAGAGAGCGAGAGCCGGGTACAGACAGACCGGTTGCCCCGAACCAGAGAACAAGATCGGGTATCTTTCCATTACACAGTCTGCTGGCACTCCTCTCCTCTTCTCCTTCCTTCAACGCTCTCCAACCGCCACGACCGCCGCCGCCGCCGCCGCCGCAGATGACGGAGTTCCTGGACTTGGAGGCCCAGGACGGCGTCCGCATGCCGTGGAACGTCGTGCCCGGCACGAGGCAGGAGGCCACCGGCTGCGTCGTCCCCGTCTCCGCCGTCTACACCCCGCTCAAGCCCTTCCCCTCCATGCCCTCCCTCCCCTACTCCCCCCTCCGCTGCCGCAACTGCCGGTCCGTCCTCAACCCCTTCTCCGTCGTCGACTTCGCCGCCAAGATCTGGATCTGCCCCTTCTGCTTCCAGCGCAACCACTTCCCTCCCCACTACGCCTCCATCTCCGACGACAACCTCCCCGCCGAGCTCTTCCCCCAGTACACCACGATCGAGTACGCCTCCCCCGACGACCGGCCCTCCTCGGTGCCCCCCGTGTTCATGTTCGTCGTCGACACGTGCCTCATCGAGGAGGAGCTGGGGTTCTTGAAGTCCGCCCTGCTGCGGGCTATCGAGCTCTTGCCAGAGAACTCGCTTGTTGGGCTGATCACCTTTGGGACTCTCGTCCACGTCCACGAATTGGGGTTCGGCCAGATCCCGAAGACCTACGTGTTTAAGGGGTCGAAGGAGGTGAACAAGGAGCAGCTGCTCGAGCAGATGAGCTTCTTCTCGAAGAAGCCGAGGCCGGCCACAGGCGTGATCGCAGGCGTTAGGGATGGCCTGGACGCTGAGAGCATTGCCAGGTTCTTGGTGCCTGCGTCTGAGTGCGATTTTGCGCTCAATTCGGTAATGAAAGCTGCGAATTGGCATACTTGACATTGGTGTGGTTCTGGTGTTTAGTTGATGATCATGGTGTTGAATTGCTATGATTTCGTTTTTTTTGGATCGATGGTAGGTGTTAGACGAGTTACAGAAAGATCCTTGGCCGGTAGCTTCGGATCAACGGGCCACAAGGTGCACTAGCACAGCTTTGAGTGTGGCTGCAGGTCTGTTGGGAGCTTGTGTACCTGGTTCTGGGGCCAGAATCATGGCATTCATTGGTGGACCATCAACTGAAGGACATGGTGCTGTAAGTGCTTTGGCTAGTAGCTCTTTTTTTCAACCAGGATTGGCTTTTTGTTTCAATGTTGTGTTGACTCTTGATTACCATCGAGAAAGCGTGTTATAGTTAGTTTGGTGAATCGAGACTATTCCTGCCAAAAAGGTGACCTACCTTCTTTTAATCATTGTGATGTCAGGGAAGCTCTACATAAAACATTATTGTTAGCTGATGAAAATCATATGTTATCACATCCAATGAAGAAAAATGGCCTAGGCTTTGCATGTCAGTTTACCTCTATTCATCCTATAACAATAGGTGCTTCAATGCATTTATTAAGATGTTTAGCTGTAAAAGGAACCAAGAGAAAAAAAGCCAGCTTCTGTTGATTATAGTTGCTTCAAATGATTAATTTGAAACTGTAATTTCAACGTGCTTGTATGTTATGAGCATAACCTTGGATCGTGTGTGAAAATGGTGGCGGCTAACTTTTAAGATATCAAGTTACTGAGCTGAGAGTATCTTGTGTAATTTACATCACATTGTAGTGGCTTGATATGCTCTCTCATCCTGATGGAAGGATTCTGATGAGATACTTTATCTTATTCTTCCTGATGTATCCTACTGTTAAAGAACAAGCAAGGAATAGGCATGTTTTGGAAGAAGGATACAAGATATATTAGGGAGAAAATAACTGAAGGGCAAGGATTATAAAAGTACGCACAATGTCAGACGTAGCTTTTTGGAGCAGTGTACACAAAGAACAAAATGAGTAGGCTATGGACAATGGTAAATAGGGGATTTGGAGGGATTGTGGGAGATGCGTAAGTATTTGTTCTCTCTCTTCCATGTATGCCCTCTAATATGTCTGTAAAATAAAATAATTGTCATGTGAGCATCTATTCCTTTTTAACGACTAAAAACACTTTTTCTTGTTGATTTTCATTTTTCTCAATGTATTTCTTCTTTTAACTTGCCATGTCGTAATCCTATATTATTTTTCATGGACAATGCGTTCCCACATTTGTCCAAATTTTGCAAGCAATTTCTAGATAAGTCACGATACACTTCTCCTTTTCATTTGTTTTATTTTAAGAATTTTTTTATTAATTTTTGGGTCGTTAACATGACATGCTTTTTTAAACTTGTTTTCAATGTATGCTTTTTTTTGAGAAGATCACGTGAAAGTAATCAGTACTTTGATCATTCAAAGTGCATGGTTTTTGTTGGTCCTCCACTTCAACATTACCAGCGTTAACGCTGCACTTCATCATACAAATCAAAATTTTTCTCTAATACAAGTTTTAGATAAAAATATATGTGACAAATTTACTCCAAACTAATTTTTTGATTACCAAAAACTCAAAACCGGTACACCTGTGACAAATTTACCCCAAACTAATTTTTTGACCCCCGAAAACCCCAAACTGGTACACTTGTGACAAATTTACCCTCCGTTCATTTTTGTTAAATTTTACCACCAAATTACTGAGTTAAATGACACGTGGCAGTTGACGGGTGTATTAATTTGGGATTTTATCCTCCATTTGTCATGGATGTACTAGTTTGTGATTTTTCGTGATGTTAATCCGATTTAACGGAAATTAACGGAGGGCAAATTTGTCACAAATGTACAAGTTTGGGATTTTTGGTGGTAAAAAAATTAGTTAGGGGTTAATTTTTCACAGATGTACCAATTTAGAGTTTTTCGTGGTATTGACCCTTGTATTTAATACCGTGGAGAATTCTTGTTAGAATTTTCTTTATATTTAAGGTGATAAAATTTGAAAATATTGGATATGGATATGGTCATAGTAGTTTATGTTGTTTAGTTTGTTTTGTGTTGTTAATATGAATGTGTGTAGTGATTTGTCTTTTTTCAGTTGAATAAAGTGAACTTTTAATGCTACTGTATCTTTTTTTATGAGTAACTATAACATTAGTAAATTTAGTAAAGTTATTTCGTTTTACCTATGAAGAAGTTCAAGGACATATAGTCATAAAGATGTAATTAGATACCTTTCCACTCTTTTTTCTTCTTCAGCCAAACATGAAATGAGTAAATTCTCTTTGTTTCCCTTCTCTTTTCATAAACATATAAACAACAGTGAAATCAGATCTTATTCTTTCCTTTCTCTCCTGAGGTCATTAGCCGATCCTTGCTATTCGCTCCCAATCACTCCATCCAAATTGAGTGGGAACTAAGACAGTGGTGGTCATTTGTTGCTTTATGTTGATGGACAAGCAAGCGCTGGAGTGAGATATTATTTAATTCTGGATCTAAGCTGGATAGTAGTGAAGATAGAGTAATTCAAATAAAAAGGCATGCAGATTATAAGATTGGAAGAAGCTTGTTTGTGTAATTGCTTTGGCTTCGTTTGGTTAATTTGGATAGAGAGAAACAGACACTCTGGAAGATTGGAAGTGACAGAGGAGTCATCATTTACTCTTTGTTTCTACTATTAATGCTCTTGGTTAATTCTTCTTCTTCTTCTTCTTCTTGTCTTTGCATAATTCTTGTGAAAGTTAGCTCTGTAAATGCACTTGCCTCTGTTGTGGAAGATATAAAGAAGAAGATAGTGTAAACATGCAGTTGATTTGGTGTATTAGTTATATGCAATAGTTGCTTTGCTCACTTCTTCGTTTTGTTTGCTCTACAGATCGTTTCGAAAAGTTTGTCAGAGCCAATTCGATCTCACAAAGATCTGGATAAGGATTCTGTTCCCCATTATCATAAAGCTGTGAAATTCTATGAAGGACTTTCGAAGCAGCTAGTAAACCAGGGGCATGTTCTTGATCTGTTTGCTTGTGCTCTTGATCAGGTGCTAATTGATTTTGTTGTCTTTTGTCCTCATTCTGCATCACCTCCCACCTTTTTAATCTTACAGTTATATTCAATGGCCTTGCACTACAAGATATTTGAGATGTTCACTTTCAAGTTAATAGTCTAAATGTGACGAGACTAATTAATCATCACAGGTTTTGACATTTCCTTCTGAATTTTTTCCAGCACCCATAAATTTATAGTTGGGAAACGTGTCTCTGATCTGTTCGTTATGCAAATGATGATTGGGCGACATGTCTTTTGTCCAAACCAGAGTTTGACTATGCAGTCTGCCTTTCCCTCTTCCAGTCATAACTTGAATTTGTTGATCTAGCTGCTGGCTTTTTCTTTTAGTTTCTTTCCAGCGAGTCATCATTTGAAATGCTATTTTTGTTCTGATATCTTTTCTCCAGGTTGGAGTTGCAGAGCTTAAAGTAGCGGTAGAAAGAACTGGGGGGCTTGTTGTTCTTGCAGAAAGTTTTGGTCATTCAGTATTTAAGGACTCCCTTAAACGTGTTTTCCAGTCGGGTGAATATGATCTTGGCCTATCGTCAAAGTATTGCTATCGATCTCATCTGTGTCACTTTTTGGCTTATCTTTGATGATAATCTGCCATTGATTGTTCACTTGCAAAGTAAAATTTGTGCTAATTTCTTCACACTTAGCAATTTTGTCTCTCATTGAAGTTTGATATGAGTGTCTATTGTGCTGGTATCAAATTATCATATGAGTTTGCTTTGGCTAGGATGGTGTGGTAATTTCTTTAAGAAGATTAAAATTATCATGTTTCCTTTCTATGGTGGATGAACTTGGGAACATTGTTCATTTTTGCATAACTTTTCTTTAATTGTGTTCATTTGCTTGATGAGACCAATGTAGAAGTGAATGTAAAACTGTTGAATAGGGGGATCTTCACATAAGTAGGTTGTAAAAGGTGTTAAAGACTAGGAGGTGTAAATTTTAGCCTCGGAAGAATTGTTAATGAAGCATCTACACTAATCTGGGATGCATGAAAAAATCTAAGCATTCAATATGACGTTTTACTGTGATTGGGGATTATGCACCTAAGACGCGTGGCATGGAGGAATTGCAGTAGCAGAGATATAAGAAATTATTGACTATGTAGATTTTACCAACCTATATCATTGGTCAATGTAAAGCCACGTTTCTTTCTTTTTTTTGTTTTTTTAGCTTCCTGAATCTAATCTGGGTCAAAATTTTATTTTGCATCTGTGAATTGGATGTAAATTAAAACAATCCTTTACCAAAGTCCTGTATGAACAGTTATTACTATGTTATGTGTTGCATGGAATTGTTGATTGCTGCTTGTTGGAAGCACAGTGGTATGGGACATTTTTTTTATGTCTAACTTCTATGCGACTAGGTTTCTTAATCTTGTACCTTTTCTCTTAATAACCAAGGGAAAAATTATAAACAACGAAATGGGAGCATTTCGCAGGGAATGTGCTAATTCCTGCCTTAGGGGAGAAAGTTGACAATTCCTGGATAAAGTTGACTGTGTTCCCTGGACTGCAGGTGTAGCTACCTAATTATGTGTGATCTTCACGTTCTCTATGGTTTTTGTATCCCTCATAGTGGCCTACATTAGTTTAAGTGATTTTTGGACCTGGATTCTGGACTTTTGGCAAAACTGGACCCAAAAATATTTTGAATGGTTCTTACCAAAAAAAAAAAAAAAATTTTTGAATGGTTTTTGTTTCCCTTAAACTCGCTTAAATTAGTAGAGGTGGTAATTACAGCTGATGAACCTCATACCTCTTTCATGTATATAGGTAGGCAGCTTTTTCGGTCCTCTGTTCTTTTGAGCATATGCTGTTTGACCTAAGATTGCCCTACCAAAGTAAAATCCACTGCTAAGAGAGAGTTGCAAATTGGTGCTTGAAACTATCTGGAGCTTCTTGCTCCAGAGTAAGGGGGAAGTGGGTGACACAAGTCAAGATATCTTTCAAATTGATCCCACCTTTCAGCTGGAGCTGATGGTCACCTGTTATAATGAAGAAAAGTCCCTCAAGCAATTTCCCGCGAATAAAGCAAATTCACATGGTCTGGTCTTTAAGACAATATTCTTTGAACCATTCTTTCACCACAGACGCTCTATCTTCCATGGATGCACCATCATCACTTTATGTACATATGCAGTGTCTCCAATTATAGATGTAGATCAGGAGCTTGTCATGGAGGATTTTTTCACGTTTTTCGGTTAATTCCTTTCGATAATAGGATTCAATCTCCTTTCAAGTAATTCATTCTTGCTTTTTGTCATCTTTTATTGTGAGTATTTCACTCTTGTTTTTTAACAGGGCAAATATTGAGATATGGTTTCTGCTCACTTGGTGTTTCTTTCCACTGCCTGGCAGAATAGGATGAACTGACTTAAGTTTCTTCTCTGTTGGATTACTATAGCTTGTTTAAGAATCTTTTTGAGGAACAAGAAAATATAATCTTGAAAGACTTGGTTGTTTCTTGGATGGAATGATCTTTTTATTTCTGTCATCCTCTTTGGTTGGTATCTGTGGTTTCTTTTCTTTTTCAAGCAAGGATAGATCCCTAGTTGAATGCAAGGGTTACTTTGGGGTTGGTTGCTTTTCTCCTTCTTTAGTTGTGAGACTAAAGGAAGGGAATATCTTTCAGGGCCCTTGTGATTTGAATTGCTGTTTGCTATTTTCTCCCTTTTAATATGGTTGTCCCAAATCATCACTTATTATTCCTACTATGCATTCATCCAGTTAAAAAATCGATGCTGAGTCTGTTTGCCTGTGGCTGATTATCTGCAGTGGTATTTTCGAAATAAATTGCTCTAAGGATATTAAAGTTCAAGGCATTATTGGTCCTTGTGCTTCTCTTGAGAAGGTATGACAGATATTCCAGCTTTCTAATTTCTTTTGTAATAGTGGAACACTTACTCTTTCTAACTTTTGTGCAGAAAGGTCCTCTGTGCTCGGACACTGTTATTGGGCAGGGAAATACTACTGCGTGGAAGTTGTGTGGCCTCGATAAAGCTACATCATTGTGCTTGATATTTGATATTGTAAAGAAAGAAAGCCCAGATGCTACCATGCAAGCAACGAGCAATCAATTTTACTTCCAGTTTTTAACTTAGTATGAACTCTGATCTTTTGCTCTGCATGAACTAATTACTTATTCTTATTTCACAAGTGTAAATACTTGACTGCAGCTATCAACATAATAATGGTCAAATGAGACTTCGAGTCACGACACTGTCTAGAAGATGGGTTGCTGGACCAGGCAGCGTTCAGGCAAGTTCTGTTTTATTCTTCTATTGGTTTTCTCCCCTATTATGTAGAAAATGTGTCTATTCTCTTATTTGGTCTTCTTCTATGTCAGTGGTTTTATTGAATAATGAATGTTTGTATTTAGTTATGTAAATATCGGTAAAAACACCCAATAAACTATATTATAGTTTCATACCGTGCTTTGTCATTTGTTTAGTTTGTCCATTGTAGCTTCATTTGTCAATTATTACCTCAAGCTAAATTCTGTAATGTAGATGGTTTGATTATTTAATTTAGCTGTGTGAGATATACGCTTTTGTTAAAAAATAGTGAAAGTGTCAAGAAGTAAGTGTACACTTTCTTGTATCTTAACAATTACAAAGTCCATTTTTTTTTTCAAACTATTCTCCTGCATCACACAAGCTCCAAAAATTAGACCCCTCAGTAGAATAAACTACTCTTCTGCTGAAATGGTTTGTAGTTGGGAGGATCATTCATATGTATGCTATTTAAGTTTTCGTTTGGTTTTTGTTTCTTTTCCTCATTGAGTATGGCATTTTCATATGAAATTTTGTAGGATTTGATTGCTGGGTTTGACCAAGAAGCAGCAGCTGTAGTTATGGCACGCCAAGTTTCCTTCAAAATGGAAAGTGAGGTATTCACACACGAAATTTCCACAATTTGGATATTCATAGTTTGCTATGCTCTTGTGTTATTGTATATCCACAGCTACCTATCTCTGTCCGTGTGGCATAAAGAAATATCATTATCTAAGAAGATCATTACTTTCACCACTTCTAGTGCATTTGCCTTGTTGAGAGAGGGGTTGTGTGATTTGATTTTCACTTGATTTGTCATATGTCTTCTGTTTTATATACTCTGCTGAGAAGTCTTTTAGCTTTCTTGATACAGTTTGTTCCATCTCGAACTTAACGAGTTTTATTATAAGAAAAACCTAACACTTCCCAAATTTATGCCATTGTTGTGAAGGCTGATTTTGATCCTATAAGGTGGTTGGATAGAGCACTGATACAACTGTGTTCACGCCTTGGAGATTACCAGAAGGATAGCCCTTCTACCTTCAGCCTCTCTCCACGACTTTCTATCTTCCCTCAATTTATTTTTCATTTGCGTCGTTCCCAATTTGTACAGGTCCGATTTAGCATTTGCAGTTGGTCTACATTTAGCTGGGTTTCATTATTTGCTGGCGAAATATACTTGATTGAAGTGTTAATAATGCTTTCAGGTCTTCAATAATAGTCCTGATGAAACTGCATACTTTAGAATGATCTTGAACCGGGAAAATGTTGTCAACTCGGTTGTAATGATACAACCTTCCCTTATTTCGTACTCATTCCACTCTGGCCCGGAACCAGCTCTTCTTGATGTGGCTGCCATAGCAGCTGACAGGATACTTCTTCTGGACTCATATTTCACTGTCGTTATTTTTCATGGTGCCACAATCGCTCAATGGCGAAAAGCTGGTTACCACAACCAGCCTGAGCATCAAGTAAGTTCATTCAGGATGTAATTTCAATTCTCAAGTAGACTAATGCGCTTCTGTTTTTCTTTGATCAAGTTGGACATTGACTTAGCTCTTCACCTATTCAAAGTTGGATCTTTTTGACATTCAAGATTCCACCAACCCTTTTATAGGGGTTTTTTTTTGGTTAATTTCATGATATTGTAGACCTCATATGAACTTGCTGATCCAACAATTTGGTGATGTTCTTGTGTGTTCTGAAAGATATCTTCAATGCTTGGACCTCACGTGACCATGAAGTGTGGAAAAGTTCATGGTTTCGAATGGTCCACTTCAAAATGAATTACAGTGGTAGAAGGTAGATGTAAAAGAAAAGTTAAGACTAAGAAAAATTATCTTCAAGCCTTGTATTTGGGTTGAAATGTGAAAAACTGAGATTTAAGCAATGAAGCAATTGAATGTGCTATTGCGAAACTAGCATTTTCACAATGTGTATTATCATAAGGATTTAAGTAATTATGTCTCCCAGAGTTTTAACAACGTTGTGATTCTCCATGCCTCTTAGTCTTGGCTGGCGAGTTCATGTCGTGGTCCAGCTTCTTCATGTGTTGAACTTAAATACAGTGTTTTCTGAGTACATTCTTCTGTTTTCTTCTTTCAATGATGTTCTGGTTTGGCCAGTCAAGTCTACATGAAATATTTTAATTTGATGTAATTGCAAGAAGTGTGTAACTCAATTGCGTGTTAAAATGGAAGAATCTGACTAATTTGTCACTATCTGATCACTGGAAGTGCCCGTTACCATTGTAGGCATTTGCTCAATTGCTACAAGCACCTCGTGATGATGCAGACACAATAATCAAGGAAAGGTTTCCGGTACCTCGTCTGGTTGTCTGCGATCAGCATGGCTCTCAGGTCTTTAGAATTCTATACTGCTTTTAAATAACGGGTCTGCCATTATTTGATTTAGCTTAACCTTTTCACACCTGATTCTGCCTTGTTTCCCCATAGAAGATCATGCTTGGAGGCTATTTTTTAGCCCTAGATGTTCCATTACGGTTGTGTACACTATCACACCATTGTTCACTGTTCACCAGGGAAGTGGCTCAGAGTGGTAGGAAAGTAAGCATGGCTGCCTGATCAATGGGGGGATGGAAGGCGGCATCTGTGGTGTTTAAGGATGGTGGATCAGTGGTTGATTTGTCACGGGGTAGGGAGCGGTTGGTCTAGGTCGATGATGATGCCTGCTGGCGCTAGTAGTCTGCAGATAGTGATAAATTGACGATTGCTGATCTGCAGATAGTGTGGATCCTCAAATGTTTGCAATTAGTGAGGGTGGCTAAGTGACTGCCGTGCATGGTTTGGTTTCCTGAATTGATTTTTAAGATTGACGAACGGGAAATTGTCTTTCTACATTGAATCATATTTTCTATTCTAGGAAGGAATTGGTGATATATCTCTTACTGCTCTAAACGAAGGAAAATACACTACGTTAATGAACCTGACCAAGCGGGTTTATGGAGCCCTTTAATATGATGTTTGCAATGCATGTAGTGCTTTTTCCACCTTCGGGGCCATTTTTCTCTTCACCTATCTGTTTGAGCTCATATAGGTCATTATCTGGCCAGGGCTGTTGATTGTTCTGAGTAATATATTATGCAAACTTTGTCTTCATTTTATTTCCATGCAGGCTCGTTTTCTTCTGGCCAAATTGAATCCTTCTGCAACTTACAATTCTGACGCTCCTGTGCCGGGAGGAGATGTTATATTTACGGACGATGTTAGCTTTGAAGTCTTCTTGGATCATCTACAGAGACTAGCGGTTCAATGATGTGCGTAAAATATGCAAGTTTTGTCGGGTTGGAAATTTTTTTTTATTGTAAATCTTGTGCAGCTAGGCCTCTAACAGGCTGGGTCCCCTAGGAAACAACATGCCTGTCCTTGTTAAAGATGTCTGAATCACTTCCTTAAAACTTGGACGCATGAAGAATCAATTGAATGAAATTCCCAGGTATAGTATAGCATCATTGATGCTCATGTTGACCGTCGGCCCTAGCAGTTGTTTTGCAAACACAAGTACATGAATCTCGTGGGCGCACATTCAACTTTAGGGCGATTGAAGTGTTCGAGCATTCGAAATTAGAGTCGGTCCCTTTTCCATCGAACATTTGGATAATGCGATGGCCAATGTTCGTGTAACACGACCCTTGGAGGGAAGCAAGTGGACAGGGGAAATTGAAAACAGACCACCAGGTCAGCTGGTCATCTTCATTGTACCTTCTGGATAATGAATATCTCAGGTTTTCCACTGCTGCTTTACTTGACTTAATTTCCTCAAAAAACACATACTTTGACTTGGTTCTTATTTCTGGTTCAAACATTCTTGTCTCATGCTCTCAATTCTAACACAAGCCTTTTTTGTCTTGTAAAAACTCACTATTGTTCAGTTAGTACTCATATTTGGCTCTTGTCAAGTTTCTATCCAGTATTGTCATTAAAAATTCAACGTGTCATTCCACATGTATTCGGTGACCATGTCTATGGTCATCGAGGCTGCAGTCGAAATTTGAATAGTTTCGAAACAAGTAGGACTTAAGAGGCGGAAAACTTGAGGATTTCAATTTTGGAATTTGGCGACAAAAATTGAAATGGATTGAAAAAATGATTTATCCAGGACAATCAAGGCAGGAACAAGCGATTCGTTGTATCCAAGCAATGTACGAAAACTGAGAAAAAGAAATCTTCAATTTGTTTGGTAGCACCTGAAGACGGAAGTCTTCAAATTGTGTGCGATCCTTCCACGTTGGTATCTTTGATGTGACATTTTGAAATTTGACTAACTTGGAATTTATGAAATGAATAGTTTTATGAACGTGTTTGTATTTAGATTTTACCCGGAATTGATCATTTCTAGGATACTAACTGTTAAGGAAAGACTAATTAAGGATTTAAATTCTCGCAACTAAAGAAACTCAATCGTGAATCAACTTTCGATCATAAAAATTGTCGAGGTGACATTTTGAATCAATGTAGGCCGATCCAAGGATAGTTAAGGATCGATTTGCTGCTATTATACGAGTGGATTACGGGTGATTCCGTTTGACCACGAGATGAATTGGCGGATGACCCTAAACATATACTAAACGATCGTGCCCGTCGGAACTAGCGATCGATTTTCGCAATTACATGCCAACCGAGATTGTCACGATCTGAGTGAACTTACACGTGACTTGATTTAGTATCAGTCACGGGTTGAACATGCAAAGTTCTCAAAAGCCACCAATTAGTTTGAGACACGCTCAAGTTGTGTTATTTAAAGTTTAGTCATTTATTAGAGACCAAGTTGGGCATTGGAAATTTATAAAATCACGACAGGATATTTGGACGACCTTGATATTAGCATGACCAGCTTTAGAATTTCCCGAATCCTTCAGAAAAATCGAATTTCGGCGAGAAATGAAAAATGACCGTTTTACCCTTAAGATTTTGTTAAGGCCAAGTGTAAATGGAGAAAGACATTTTGGTCATTTCACCCTAATTTTAGAAATGACAATTTTTGGACAATTTTGTCTTTGGATTTTTGTGAAATCCTCATTTTACCCTTGGATATTTTTGGAAAAGATTTGATCTTGGCCGTTGATCTCAGGATAAGAACAAATCTTGGCCATCGATTGAAAAGTAAAGAGAGGGGCAAGATGGTCATTTCACTCAAAGGGAGTTTAATTATTGGTTTATAAACTAAATCCTCTCTCTCTCCTCTCATTCTCTCCCTCTCTCTCTCTCAGCAATTCTCTCCCTCCCCTCCCTCATCGAACGCTCACCCTCTCCCCCTTGGCTGTGCCACCGCCGTCCGACCACCGTTCGTCCAACCGCCGCCTCGCCTCGCCTCCACCGCCCTCACACCACCACCATCTCTCCCCTCACCCTCTTGGCGATCTCTCCCCTCCCCTTGGCCGTGAGTGACCGACCAAGCCAAGCCGCTGCTGCCGTCGCCGATCACCGCTGTAGCTGCCGCATTCCAGCTGCCTAATCAACTTTGGATAGGTTGATCTTGCTTGGGAATTTCCAAGTAAGTTATAATCTAAACTCTATTTAGGATATTAGGTATTAAAGAACCTGTTTAGACGCAGTTTAGTGTGATTTTAGGGGCTATTTTGGATTAGGGGCCTTAGGGACGGAATAGAGATGTTTTGGTGAAAAATTATAGGCCAATTAAAGGCTGGAATTTGTTGGTTTATATGCTGGAAAATTTTGTTTGGCGTGGCGAGTGGATAATTTGATTCGGTACTTAGTTGCATGAAATTGTCATGAGGTGCCGTGATTGTTGTACTATGATTTTTGTGGTGAAAAATGGCTTGCTATATGATGGTTGCATGTATGTATGTGGGCTGAATTGAGATGGTGAGATTGGGCGTGTTTGAGTGCGTTTGATTAATGCCCGAATGTGTGCACGTGTGAGATTTAAGGTGTGCGATGTGCATGTGATCACTAAAAAGCCCCGAGGCGTGTTTACGCAGGATACAAATAAAATACGGTGTGTTGGCATATTCGCGTGATCACTAAAATCTCTGAGGCGTGTTTACACGGGGAATTGAACCGGTCTGAGACATGTTTACGCGGGTCGTGATATAATTGTGAAATCGGGCCTGAGGCGTGTTTACGCGGATCGCGATATGTAAGCCTGAGGCATGTTTACGCGGGCTGAGGAAAGAAAGTGAAAATGTGATCGGGCCTGAGGCATATTTACGCGGGCTGAGGAAAGTGAATAAGAACGTGATATGTGATATGACAAGTGAAAGTGAGATTGAACCTCAGGCGTGTTTATGCGGGTCTTTGGCAAGTTAAAGAAAATGGTGTGATGGTGCATGAATGAGTGTGAAATGTGGAGTTCGGAAATGTCATGTGTTCGACATGTGCTTATGGGCATGATAATGGTTTGGAATGTGTATATGTTTTGAAATTCGTGAGTGTAAGACTAAAGTGTAGGTTGTGTATACCAAGAGCCTAGGTAAGTACATTGTATGTACGTTATGTGTGTACTGCTTGATTTTGTGTCTGGACTTGTCTGGAGATACGTGGTAGCCTAGGTGGGGTTTAGACTGTCAACTTATTGAGATTCATCTCATGATTGTATAACCAAACCATTTCAGAACCCTCGCCTGAGCCATGAATCTACTGCTGCCACCGCCGCCCCACCATTTTAGTATTCCGATGCACACCGAGCATTCTATAGTAGAGTATCCGGTAGAGGAGAATATGGCTTGGATCAAACATACAACCGTAGTCTGGGTAGATATAGGGCAACCCCTCTGGCTGGCCACACCTATATCGCTTGGTGTTTTCAGGACGGATTTGATGAGTTTGGTCGTATCCGAGGTTTCGATGTTCCGTTTGACGGAGTTGGAGACTGGGATTCATCGTCCATATCCCCTCCCGATGACGAGATGACTAACTTGGAGACTAGTCTCGCATAGTCAGGGCATTAGCATGCATCTGCAGCGCCTGAGCCTACAGTAGCGGAGCCGGATCCAGAGCCAGAGAAGTCGCAGGCCAGGTTTGACCCAATGGATGTAGATTTAAGTGTAGAGCCAGAGGAGGAGCATGTAGAAAAGCAGCCCGAATAAGAGGAATATGAGGAGGCTCCGGAGGAAGAGCCAGAAGAGGAGGCAGAGGAGGAACCACCAGAGGAACCAGAGGAGAGTGCAGAGGAGGAATCTAAGTCAGAGGAGCAAATTGAGGTGCCAGTAAAGTCGAGGGATGAGGGCAACCCGATCGAGATCGAGGCCGACTCAAAGTCTTCAGGGAAGCAAGTGCCTCAGGAGGATTTAGATTTGGATTCTAGGGAGTTCGAGTCAGAGTGGATGCCATATGTAGGGCGTAGGGGCTAGACTAGGGGTAGCCCAACCTTTTGAAGTGTCCAATTTTTGGACTTAGGGTATACCTAGACTACTAACCCTTTTTGAAGTTGATGATAAAATTTGTGAAAGATAGCTCGAGTGTGTATTATAGGTTGATGTAAATTTAGTGAGTGCTTGATGTGAATAGTTGTGGTGTAATGGATGAGAATGAATATTGTTTATACCGAGGTGAAATTCTATGTTTGGTGTCTTGGTGATTTATTTTTCTCTAGTACCCTATGATTTTACTGTTAGGGATTTATGTTCTTGCTTCCGCCATGTTGAAACTCTGACATGAACGTTTGGGTCGGCGATATTTCTTGAGACGTCGCACTAATTTGACTGAGCAAGGGGTGTCGCTCGCTCAATGGGGTTCGGGGCGTGACACTTGAGTTGCTGAGTACATGTGGAAAACATGTCAAATCTGTAACGACATCATTGGATGAAAACTTGATGGGGTCAAATTTGGATATTAGTTGAAAGTTGTTGGTTTTTATGAGAAAAAAAGAAATTTAGGACGAAATTGAGATTTGAGCTAAAGTTTATATTTTTTAAGGGAATTAGGCGTAGTTTTCTCCATTAGATTCATTCTGCATCTAAGTAGGGGAAGAGGGTGAAGAAATTTTATGTTCGGATGGGATGAACCGGAGAGAAATAGGGGAAAGAAATGAAAAGGAAAAACAAAAGAAGGATCTATTTGTAAAGTGTACTTGTTTAGCGATGAAAAGGGAGAACAATGGAAAGAAATTGCTATGGAGAGATTTAAATTGAATCCGAAAAGGTAAGTGACCGTTAGACCAATGGGTCAAATAACTTGCCTTCAATTTTTACCGTTTCTGCCAAGCATAATGAAAGTATCTCGGTCAAAAGGTTTTCAACTCACAATAATAGACCGAGGATGATCCAACAAGAGTGTTATTGTAATTGACACGGGTAGTTGGTAAATGGAAAGATATAGTCTTCACCTTTAGATTAAAAGGACATCTACGATTGTAATAAGATGAATACTTACATATATGGGTCTATTCTCCTCAGTTGTCTCATTTTACAAGTAATAGAGATCTAAAGTTTCCTCTGCAAGTTTCTCTCTAATATCTTTGTGAATATGGTGAGTAAGGCTACCGAGGAAGAAATTCTTAAAGTTGCACGGGTAAGGGAATGCTAGGAAAACAGGCCCGCGATAAAATGATAGCTAAAGTAGTTCACTTGTTTGACCATACGTGCACAAGTTGAATTTTGTTCATTAATAGTTGGCGCTGGCTAACGGAAATGGGCAAATAAATGCATCTCGACATACAAAATGTCATTAGAGTCAATCATGAACCCTAGATGCAGGGTGGTCGAAAACACAAGATGCTCCGAGGCGATGCCTCACCAACTACATTGGCATCACCAACGAATTGAATCGGCTTAGGTTTGCCATTGCGAAAACAGGCAGAAAGGCAAGAGCAACAGACACAAGCTGTCGTTCTTTTTCTAAGAAAAAAGTTGTAAGACCGATTTCAATGTGGAATTCAATGGCCAATACACGCGAACCCTAGAAACAATACAAAACAAAGAAAAAAAGTAAAAATAAAATAAAATAAAATATATAAAATAATAAAAAGAAGAACAAATCGTCACACCAAATTTGTGCAGATAATGGAGGTTAAAGTGATAAATAGGGTCGCATGGAATGATATCGTCGGAGCAAGC
This sequence comes from Syzygium aromaticum, assembly GCA_024500025.1. Lineage (NCBI taxonomy): Eukaryota > Viridiplantae > Streptophyta > Magnoliopsida > Myrtales > Myrtaceae > Syzygium > Syzygium aromaticum. The sequence goes on along the minus strand of CM044888.1, from coordinate 15,561,691 downwards.
TTTTCGCCGGAGCCAATCCCAGTGCCTGCAGCTGAACACAACACATGGCTTTTTCTATCATCATCGAGACTAGTGGAAAACAAAATTAAAAGATGCAAGCCAAATGCAGGTTGAAGCAATCAACTTAGAAGCCGAATTCAAATTTTGAATAGCTCAATCATGGTAGTGTTGCAACTTCAAATGCTGTATCATAATTCATGCTGGTTAGAATAATGTTATGTCATCCTATGTCCCTCCTCGATTGGCGGGTAACGGATGGCCCGAGATGGGTTTGGATCGAATCAATCCATTTAATTCATATTGATTGGTTTTAGGCCCATACAATTTAAATGAGTCCAAAAAATATGAGATCAACTGAGACAGACGATCGAGACATTCATTGTAGGGCTAATATCATAAAAAATTTTAAACTAGTAACTTCGTGCCATGTTTATCCCAAACTTTGTATCACAAAAACCTCCCGAACTAGTACGCATGTGTCACATTTGTCACTTTTACCCAAATTAATTTTTATTTCATAAAAAATTCCAAACCGGTATATCTGTGTCACATTTATCCAAAATTGATATGCTTATGTGACATTTATAAATATCTAATTTTTTGGGAAAATGTGACATGGATGCTTTAGTTTGGGCAAATTGTGACACAAGTATACCCATTTAGGATTTTTTGTGATACAAAAATTAATTTTGGGTAAATGTGGCATGGACATACCACTTTGGGAGATTTTTGTGACACAAAAATTAGTTTGGGCAAATGTTGCGTGGGCGTACCAGTTTAAAATTTTTGTGGTATTATCTTTTAATTAGATTGGCTAATTATTTATTATCTTTGACAATCTATAAGTGAAAATTGGCATCTGTGTATTGATATCAAGCTCATGTTGCTTTAAATCTATATTCAGTTAATGAGTAAAAAATCTTTACAGTTTTTAATAAGCTGATTATTCTCATGTTAAACATGATCACTACTTTAAAATCGAATATTTCAAATTTAGTATCCCTAAGAGTAGGACATGACCCTTCAAAAAATCTTTTATGTTCTCTCGTTGGCCTATGCAAACTTCTATTTAAACCCACAATGAACACGAAAATAAATTAAATTTATTAAAGGGCGATTTTTTTTGGTCAAAATTAAAAGTACGATTATAGTCATATATATAATAAAAGACATTTAGGAAAAAGCCAATATCTTTCCTTATGCCACTTACCACACTCCACAGTAGCGTTGTGGGTAGGGGAGCAGAGGCAGAGCATCGCCTCCGACTCGGTGTCGAACCCGCACGCGCCGCCCGACCGCTTGCACCGGTCGCACGCGGTGCTCTCCGGCACGGCGTACGTCAGCTCGATCCCGTACGTCCAGTCCAGCGGCCCGGCCTTCTCCAGGCCCCCCGAGCCGATCACCGTGGTGTAGTGCGTGCAGTCCAGCATGTTCATGCTCATGAACCTCACCGTCGCGTACCTCGTGAAGCAGCACGGCGGCGACGTCGACGGCGACGGCGGCGACAGCGAGAGGGACGACTGGTTGCCCCCCTGCGGGGCCGCCGGCCGGAAGATCCGGAACGAGGCACACGCGCCGTACATCTCGTCGCAGGAGTGGCCGCCGACGTCGGGGGAGCAGAGGTACTTGAAGTGGTTGGCGACGGGGGAGTCGATGGAGCAGTTGAGGACGGCGAAGATGGTGTCGTCGGAGGGGGGGATGAGGGCGGCCTGCACGTCCGTCAGGGCGAAGTCGTGGTGGGGCTGGAGGATGGAGCAGGTGGACATGGCGGGGTCGAAGATGACCACCTTGCGCTTGGCGTAGTCGATGGACTGGACCTTGTAGCCGCCGGAGGGGGTGACGAAGAAGAGGTCGGAGGCGTTGCAGGAGAGCATGCGGCGGAAGCTCGGGGAGCCGCAGCCGTCGTCGACGGCGAACGGGTAGGAGACGGGGATGGGGCCGCAGGAGGTGCGGCAGAGGGAGAGGGGGAGGGAAGGGAGGGGGAGGAGGGAGAGGGTTAGGGTTAGCAGGTTGAAGACGGTGGTGGTGGGAACGCTGGTAAGCACTGAAGACTGCATTTGGGGAGAGAGAGGGAGAGAGACTGTGTGTTTCTTGTCTGTCCGCAAAGGGTGAATGAATGGGGGAGGGAAACCCGGAAAAGTGAATGGCAGTAGAGTCACTTTTATCCACGAATGATGGTTGCCACTTTGTTGACCATTGGGCACCGCGGCCACAGTAGAATCCTTTTCATGTCAGGGGGAGAAAACCGAGAAATCGCTCTGTTCTAAACTTTGCTTCCAGTTGTCTTCCATTAAAACCTTGAAAAACATACATTACGCACCAACATTCCCAACCTGCCGCCTTCTCTCTCTCTCTCTATTCGCTGCCATCGGTCCCCCAGCCCCCTGCGCAGCAGCTGCTGCCCAATCGGCACCGCCGATGCCGCCATGACCTTCGCGCTGCCATGTCAGCTGCGGCCATCGCACCGCCGTCCCCATCGCCGCCGGACCACAGCCTCATTGTCTTCTTGTCCGTATCAGACTCTAGAGTGGCCACGGCCTCATCCTTGCTAACAGCTTGCTATAGTTTCGTTTTCATGTCAAAATTGCCACCGCCTTGTCTCCTCCGTGTTGGGGCGTAATCGCATCGAGCTGAGCTGATACAGTGCCAAGTTATGATGGGCAGGGTCTGGCTCTTGGGGCCGAGCGCACCGTATGAGAACTCGGAATAAAAGTTAAAAGAGGAAAGAAAAAGAGGATTGAACGATTTGATAGTGAAGAGAGAAAACGGGATGGAAAAATTTCAAATGAGAGCACAAAGTGTCTTCATTTTTTTAAATAAGAGCCTGAAATAAATCTTATCTCAAATAAAGACTTGAAGTGCTATCATTTTTTCAAATAAAAGTTTGAAGTGAATCTTATTTCAAATAAGAGCCTGAAGTGGTCATATTAGTTTTAAATAAATATCTTACCTCACTGGCCAAAGGGTATTTTTGTTTTTTACTTTTTTGAATTTTTTCTTTTTTTGCTTTTTCTGTTTTTTCTTTTCATTTTCTTTTTTTTTTCCTCTCTTCCCTCTGTCGACCATCACGAGGGTCGATGGAGGTCGCTAGCCTCAGGTGGAGGCCGCCCTCGCCTGGGCAGGGGAGGTCGCCCTTGCTGGTGTCGAGCGAGGGCCCTTGCTCTCGCAGGATTTGGCAAGGGTCGCCCTTGCCCACCCGGTCCAAGCAAGGGTTGCTCTCACCCGACGTCGAGAAGGGTGACCCTCGCCCGATGTGGGTTGGGCGGCCCTCATTCGACGTTGGCGAGGGCGGCCGTTGCTTGAGGCCAACGACCTCCACCGGCTAACGGCTGGGAAGGGAAGAAGATAAAAGGAAAAAAGAAAAAAGAAAAAGGAAAATAAAAGGAAAGTAAAAAAATCAAAGAAATATACTCACACTTTTTTTTACTAAAATATCCCTTCTCCGACGACAGAATAATTATCGGCCGGCCAAAGGTTTTATTTAAGATGATTTGGTCACTTCATGCCCTTATTTCAGATAAGGTCCACTTCAGACCTTTATTTGATAAAATGATTCCATTTTGGGCACCTTTTTGGAATTTTTCCCAAAAAGGAGTGTACGCATAAAAAGATAAAGAAAAGAGAGAGAGAGATGGTGGTTTAGAGGAGAAGAGGCGGTTCAAATTTGATGGTGAAATCGGCTGAAAATTTAATATGTTGTTCATGAGATCAAGATCTACAAGTTGAGCAATTCTAATAGATGAAATCCTTATTTGATTTGTCTCTCAATTTCTCAGACAATGGTCAGTGTTTTCTTGGTCCTTTGTTAATTCACCTTTGTGGTGATAAAATATTGTTATATTATTAATGTTGAGCTTCTAGCCGTGTGACTAGAGATGAATTATTGCGTGTCCTACTTTTCTTGATTATTAGTGGCAGTTTTGAACTCCGTAGTTTTTATTGCGTTAGGTTTTTCACATAAAGTTTGTGGGTGTTGTTTTTTTGCTTCGTCTTTAGTTTTCAGCACTATTTATTGTTTTGGTGGTTGATATTGCTAGAACAACGTCGGTGGTTGTTACTGAGGCTATTTTAAATTTTAGTTGGTTGAGTTTTGCAAAAGATATTGATCTTGAATAGATTTAAGTTTTTAGTGAATTGTTTCCTTTCTCCCTAACAAAGTGGTATCAAAGCCAGGTTGATGAAGGAACCGGCAACACCATGTTTAAGTTAAGTGCCTCAAATTATTCTATGCGGAGACCTTCGATGGAAAACATATTATACTGTAAAGATTTTAATGATTCCATCAAGATAGATGAGTCTAAAGGAGACAAGGAAGATAAAGAATGTGATAGGATTAATCAGAAAACGGTTGGTTTTATTGGACAATGGATTGATGATAATGTTTTTCATCATGTTGCCAAGAAACAAATGTTAGAAACATTGTGAAAGAAATTACAAGTCTTCTATGAGTGGAAAATCCCACAGATAAAGCAATTTAGTTAAGAGACTTGTAAATCCGAGATACAATGAAGGGAGCAGCATGTCTTAATATTTGAGTGAATTTCAAGTTGTTGTAAATCAATTAACAAATCTGGAAATTAATTCGGTGATGAGTTGCGGGCATATTTATTGCTTAGTACTCTCCTTGACAGTGGGGATACAATGGTCATGGCATCAAATAACTCTGCTCCAAAAAACCTTAAATTATACTCACCACGACATAAATACTTTAAACATTTTTTGTATCACAAAAAATCCTAAACTTGCCCATCATGACAGAAACACCCCCAACTTTTTTTTTTTTTGTCACGAAAACACTCAAACTTATACATGTGTGACACATAGACTATCTATTTCAGTTCCGTTCAGGGTATATTTGTCATGCTAGTATAAGTTATGGCACAAAAAAGTTTGGGGTATTTGTGTCACAATTGACAAGTTTAGGGTTTTTGGTGACACAAATACCACAAAAAAAAGTTCTAAATATTTGTGTCACAATGGGAATAGTTTACGGTTTTTTGTGATATTAATCCATGAAGAAACAAGGAGAAAAGACATGAATAAATGCTTCTTACTCGAAGGGCCTTGTTATGGAAAATGGGAGAAATCAATCAAGAAAATTCCAAAAGTGTGATAAAAGAAGCAAGTTAAGAGGATGGTCAAAATCAAGGCCAATGAGGAATGTGAAGTACTACAATTGTGGCAAGACAGGACATTATGTCAAAAAATGTAGGTTTGCAAAAAATGATAAATTCCAAGATAGAATTGGAGATAGACAAATAGAAGAGAAGTAAGATACAACGGCACTTGCATCATATGGCAATGTTGTATTCATCAGTGATGATACTCATGTGAATTTTACATGCAAAGACTTTAGTTGGATTGTTGATTTTGTAGCTTCATTTCATGTCACTTTGCTGCATAACTCCTTCACATCCTATCACAGTGGTGATTTTGAATGTGTCCAGATAGGCAACGGTGGCATTTGTAAGATTCTCGGCATGGAAGATGTTCATTTGGAAACCGATATTGAGGTAATTTGCTTCTGAAAAAAGAGAGATATAATCCAAACATTATTTTTCATTTGATCTCCACAGGCATCTTAGACGACGAAGGTTATTGCAATTCCTTTCGTGATGGAAAGCTAATAGTTTAGTCGTGGCGGCTTAGAGCAAAATGACCCACACTCTCTACACCATATAAGCTAAGTTTATTAGGGAAGAGGTAAATGTAATGGATGGCTCCTTAGTTAACATATGGCATGTGAGACTTGGTCATATCAATAAGAAGGGGCTTGAAATTCTTGCTAGACTGAATCTTCTACCATTGAAAGAGAGAACCAAATAAATGTACTCATTATCCAACAGGTAAGTAACATAGATTTCCATTTCATAGTTCCTCTCCATACACGAAATAAGATATACTTGATTTAATTCACATTAATGTTTGTTTCATAGAAGCTAGAAAACTTGGCGATCCATTATATTCTGTGACATTTATTAATGACTGCTCTAGAAAAGTGTGCTTTGTTTCTTAATCTAGTGATTAGGTGCTTGAAGCTTTCAAATATTTTTATGTCAATGATGAACGAGAAACCGGAAAGAAGTTGAAATATGTTTGAGTTGACAACGACGGTGAATATAGAGGTCCGTTCAAACGTTATTGCAAATATCAGGATATCAAACTTGAGAAGACTATTTTGAAAACACCACAACAGAATGGAGTAGTCAAGAGGATGAGCCGGATAATTAATGATCAGATTTGGCATATGCTCTTTTGTGCAAGGTTGCCTAAATCATTCTAGGGTGAAGTGATGAGAATAGTAATAGACTTGATAAACCTTCCTCCTATAGTTTCTCTTAAAGGGTATTCGTGCATGTTCCAAGAGATAAAATGTCCAAACTTGATGATAAGTTTAAGTAATGTATCTTCTTAGGTTATCGACATGAAGAGTTTGACTATAGGTTATGGACTCAAGTTGCAAAGAAAATTATTAGAAGTCAAAATGTGGTTTCTTTTAGCATCAAACCATTGAAGATATCGACATGCCAGGGAGGTGTAAAATGGTAGCTCAGAACTCAATTAGTTGCAGCCTAAATCCTCCTGCCATTTTGGGTGAAAATCACGGGCGAGAAGTGCAAGGAATCATGGCAATAACAAAGTCGTCGAGTCTACACAAAATGTTAGATTCTTCGAGTGAGACAAATGAAAATAGTTAAGCCAGAACAGCCCGTTGAGCAAGCAATGAAAATGATTAATTATAGAGATGTTTTGCTGATCTATCCCAAGCCTTCAATAAATGAAAATGATTAATTATAGGTCTGTGGGAAGATGCATTGGTAGTGTGAGTCCACTTGGTTAGACTAATGAGAAGAATAAGGTTATCTAGGCAATTTTATACTAACCTCAGCAAGTTTAGATGGCCGATTTAGAAGATCTTTCCTCTATGCATCCGCTCTCTATATTTAAGTAGTCACAGATAGATTTTGTATTGAATGCTAAAGTTTTTATTATGTGGGCCTTTTATGGTTAATATTATTATAGATGACAATTTCTGACATGACACAGTAACACGACTCTAACACGACAAAAAAAGTTTGTAGGCTTAATTTGATTTGGGGTTGACCGGTTTACCAGTAAGCTTTTAAGATCTGTATTGCTACTTGAATTTGACACTCAATTTTGACCATCCGGAACCGGCCTCCAGTTTTTCACATTGTGAACAAGTTTGCGATTTCGTGTTTTATTTTGCAAATACCGAAACGAGGAATCGCAAGCATCCCAACGCAATAAAAGTCGGATCCAACTAATGTCAAAATAACGGAGTAATCGCAGGTCAAATTTTGTTAAGCCTTCTCATACCCGAAGAAAGGTCCCAAAGCCCAAAGAAAATTGCTGGACCTGGAAGTCATGGTACAGTGATGATTTTTTAAAATAACAAGCCACTAAAATAACACGCGATTCATAGAACTGATCTTAGGCCCCGATATGGGTCGAAATATCAAGTCCGTGATTATGCGATTTCACCTAGCATTGTTGGGCTTGTTGGGAAGCTCTCGACACAAGCACTTCAACAACGTAAAAGTCGCGCGAATTAGACGTTGGATGAAGGAGACACGAACTTCAAAAAATCAAGCTTCGAGATGAGGGGCGTGCGACTCAATATGAGGCGGCCCAAAATGTCTATATAAACCCGACATTTTTGCTCATTTTAGTTAGAAGGGGAAAGGGGATCGGAAACATTGAAGCCCCTGTCTTTGCAACACTCTCTAAATAATCTCTCATTTTCGAGGTTCTTGCGCTTCAGAGATAAAGTCCCGACCCTTTCGATTTCAATTTCGACATGCATGTTGAAACATCGTAATATTCATTCAGAACCGTAAAAAAAAAAATTACGTCATTATGCTGCATGTTTGAAAATAGCTGTAAATCACATGTTCTTAGGCTGCCATAATCTCTAGTCTTGAAATACGTCATTCATTATGCTGTCGAAGTACTTCTAGTAATTATTTTCTAGGCTGTCGTAATGATTGTCTCGAATCTTAGATCTGAGTTAAGCTATATTAGGACGCCAACTCTGTTGAAATTGACTGAAATTGCATGAAAAGCATCTTTAATAGAAATTCAATTTAAATTGTAACTCCACCAACAATTTTTTTTTCAAAAAAAGTATTTGCAAATTCGATTTCGACTTTTAATTCGTCTAATCATGGCACATTCAATGTCTCTTTCCATGTCACACACCATGAATAGCATGTTTTCAAAATACACATTTACACTCAATTGGGTTACCTGACATGCAAAGCAATGCGATCTTTTCGCTTGACTGTATATCGGCCAAAAATCGATTTTCAAACTCTTTTAAGGAAAATGCACGCTAAATGTGAATTAGAAGGTGTTGCACGATGCTAATTCGTCCGTTACGCAACCCAATCTCTGGATCTCAGTCTCTAGTTAGAGCAGTTAGACTAGTTACCTTGCACATGCCGATTAGCTAGTTTATTTTCCTTTAAACTGCTTAGGAAACATATTGATCTATGGCAACTCCTCTCTGTTTTTCAGTTCACATATTTGGCGTGGTAGCCAAGTCGAACCTAGGACCCAAGAATCGAGCGTGCTTTATATTGGCGAACCCCGGTTTGCAAGATTCAAAACGCTTTAGTGTTAACCAGCGAGCCATGATTAATAATCATGTTTTGTTCGTGTTCAATCGGCCAAACACGGCATTGACCCATATAACCCATTATAATTGATGGGTTAGTGTTGTCACCATTTGCGTGGGACCCGTTTAGACGGGATTAGCTAAAAGATTATTATCTTCATTTTATTCTCTATTGCGATCTTAAATTAATAATATTTCATTAATTATGAACCTATTGCTTAATTTGAATTAATGATATTTTTGTTAATGGATTATTCCAATTTACAAATAGATTTTATGACAAATTGAGGGAATTTCGAGTCATGTTCGTGTTTGCTGGTTGGTTTTATGTCCGGTGAGTTGATTTTGTGTTATGCAGGGTCATGCTACTATGTCGACTCGTGGACCCTTCATTTAATCGTACTACATGAATCGCGTTGTGTTAACTAGTTAACTTTTAGTTAACTTTTAGGTCGTGTTCATCTCAAATAAGTGCATACAATTAATTTATCATGTCGTGTTCAAGTTCACCTATCTTGTAGTACACATTTATGTTGTCATGACACTAACATGAATAGCGGGCATAAATTGTACTCCCAATCATTATCTTTCTCTATTATTTGCATATTAGTATAAATAAGATTCCATTTGTCCATAAGCCTCGGTCATTGATTAAATGCCTTTTTAAACTTTTCACCACTTGAGATTGCTAACTTCTCTCATCATTGTAATTGTTAATAGTTTTTAAAAATTTTATAATTTGGTGTGCAATGGAAAATAGTTCTCACTTATGAACTATAGGGAAAATTGTCCAAAAAGTCATAAATCACTTTGATTCTAAACATTTCAATTATGCCAAATGAATCTTAAACTTTTTCACGTTTTATCAATTGAATCTATCCTGCTAATTTTGACTGAAAATCATTGACATAGACGCTGGTCATTTATGTGGCATGGTCGGCACTCCTGTAGATAATTTTTAATAATTTATTTTATTTTTCTTTTGTTTTTCCTTTTTCCTTTTTCTTTTTAGGAAGATAAAAAAAGAAAGAGAAAGAAAAGAAAAATAATAAAAAAATATTTAAAAAATATTAAAATATTTTTAAAAATTGTTCACGATAACGTTAGCCATATAACGTAAGACAGTTGGCATTCATGTCAACGATTTCCGAGCAAAATTGATCGGATGAACTCAATCGACAAAACGTGAAAATGTTTAGGACTCAATTGACACGATCGAAAGGTCTAAGATTGAATTGGTAAAAGTGTAATAGGTTTATAACTTTTTAGACATTTTCCCATGAACCATAACTTGCAAATTTCTATTTATTGGCCGTAAGTGTCAGATGAAATTTAGCAAAACCAATGTAAAAAAATGGGTAATTTACATTTGGGGTGAGACGGCCGAGCGACTCTCAACCCGTGTAAAACAACGTAGTTTATGATCCGAACCCGAATGATCTAGGTCAGAACACAACCCAAACCGACAGCATGATGAAAACTTTTCTACTTATTCTGTTATGTTTTTCTTGAATCAACAGTACAGAGGAAAACATCCTGCAAACAAGTACATAACGCCCTGCACAGTACAACGAACTCATTGTAACCTTTAAGCATATTATTGGGTCCAGGATCTCAATACAAAACAATACATCACACAACAACAAAATCCATCCACAGATGAACCTCTCCAAATGACTGCAATTCCAAACAAAACTAGTTACAGGAAATTCAAATTTGGTTTGAGTTACCGCCCGTTCGTGTCCATCATCGATAATTTGTAACAGCTCATTACTTGTGCGATGAACTCTAGAAGAAGAGAATGGCGAAGAAATACAAATGCCTCGTGAGTCGTCATGAATCAGAATTGCTATGATGTAGTATGAGGATCATCAAGATAAATGAAGGGCAAAAGAAATATGAAACTGTGGTTTTTTTTTGGGTCAATGGTAGGATGTCTTTTAGTGTACAACTTGCGGTTGACTATGAGCTTAACTAAATCATGCGTAAAGAACGTGAAATTACTGTTCAAATTACCTTCAATCCCCGCAGTTTCCTGGCTATTTCTTCTCGTCGGGTCGTTGAACCTCGTTCCGTTTTCGTCGTCCGGATCACTGGCGAAACGCCTCCGTGTGTCGCTCTTGTATCGTTCCTCATCACTCCTCTGCGAGCCCCCCAAGAAAAGAAATTAGAGATTGCGGCCCTAATGAGGCGATCTACATTTCGGCGAGTTGAAATTCTATGCATGTCGAAGGAGGTTTGTTTCCGTACATTGTAGTTTTGGTACAAGCGTGTGACTTGATTTTGCAGCGACTCGCTCAAAAGCTTCTTCAGCTCTTCGAACAGATTCTGCACATCATAACCAATGCGTAATCAGTACATTGAACTTCATTGTTTAATTAGATAAAGCCCAGAGTTTACTACCTCAAAGATAAAGTCGGTCGACACATCATGCTCAATAAGGGTTTGAAGTTTCCCGCGGATCATGAAAAGCCTGTGAGTGAATTACAAAAGGAGAATACAATTTCAAAGGTGACTAGCGAATCTGATGCGTCTAATTATAATAATTTGGATACGAGGTTCGATTTGGTTAATAATTAGTTGCCAACATTATCGTGAAGTTCTTTCAAGGATGAAGCGCGCAGTCAAGAATTTTTGCAACAATCCATTGCTAATGAGAGGGTGCATAGCATTAACCAATTCTAACTCTTGTCAAAGCACTAAAATGTCATTACAACTGTATGTGGCAAAATTTGACAGAAGAAAAATCGTTAGAAATTAGTTTTAGTTGATTTTCCAATCCTAACTAGTTGAATTTCGGTCCAACAAAATCCATAGAAGAAACTTACTGTCTGGGGCTCTGCTCTTCTGTTATTTTCTTCGCGATCATTGCGATGACATCTTCCCATCCAGTCATTATCGGTTGATCGTCCATCAACGGATACCTGCAAGTTGCTTTGGTTAACATAAAGGGCGAAGAAAAGACACTCCATCGGACACATATCGTAAAGATGGTCTACTACGTCCTAAGAGATTTTGCAAATGTTTTCGCGCTTTTGTTTTTACCTCTTTTGATAGGTTGCCTCGAATGACCGGATAGCTTGACGGAGATTGTTCTTGGAGCTGTCCGTGAATCTCTCTGCCAGTCGGGGCGGCAGGTTTATGCCCTCCTGTTTAGCTATGAACTCCAACACTTCAACAACCTAAAACAAATGGAGAAAAACATGAGTCCTACTAGGATTGCCGTACTAATAACCGCAAAATTCGATGCTTAAAGGCTTCCTGCTCACCTCGTCCTTTGAGGGAGGAGACAACTGGACAACGGTGCTGAGCATTCTTATCGGTTGGAGCTTTGAGGCGTCGGAGCAGCAAAAGAAGATCTTGGTGTGCTTGTACCTTTCCAGGAGCCACCTTAAATACAGCAGTGCATCTGTCGATAGCCGGTCTGCTTCGTGCAAGATCATTGCTGTGGAACAACGGTCGACCGAACATGTCAATGGGAAAATCTTCTCGCTTCTTACGAGATATTCGACGGTGAAAAGGGGTTGAAATACAGGAAAAAACCAATGTACTATACCTCGACAGATATCATTATTTTGGGGAGCTTTCTTGGAGAATCTGTTATGGTTTTCCTTAATAAGTTCCACGATGACATGTTTCTCATACCCTTTGAGTTCGGAGACACTTACTTCTACGTGCTGAGATGATTCCCAAAAAATCACTTCAATAGAGCCTTGGGATTCTCCCTGTAACGCAGCGCAAGGATGTCACTGAGCCTTGTATGCATTTTTTGAATAACAGGAATATGTACAAATAAGCAGGGTAAAAAAAATGACATAATGAAAAAGTATTTTGATCGCCAACTAAAATGTTTGAGTATAAATTGGCGTTGGTAACGAAAACATTTTATATGAACTAATTTTTCTAACAATGCAAATAACGATTGTTAGGAAGAACTTTTCAAATATCGATTCACGAATGGATGGCCATAAAACTATTATGCGAACAATTTAAGAGGGTTTTGATTTTTTACCATGTTGCTATTTGTTCTTAAAAGATTATGAAAGAGTGTTCTCATTTGGGAACACATTATTTACGAAGTATTGCCCTTAGTTGGAAAATTTGTGAAATTTTACTCCAATTTCTCTCTATTGCATTAAAAAAATTAGCCTTTTTTCCCCTCACACTTTATGACATTTCTCTTTTGAAATCTTCATATTTTGCAAATTCTTTTTTTTTTCTTTTTGCATTTTGTGAGAATTTCTTATTTGGACGAAATTATAATAATATATCGTGTAGTAAAAAATAGGGTTAATACCACAAAAAATTCTAAACTAGTATAGGTGTGATAAATTTACCCTGTACTTTTTTTTTACCACACAAAACCCTAAACTGGTACACGTGTGATAATTTTACCCCAAACTTTTTTTTGATTACCAAAAACCCCAAACTGGTACACATATAATAATTTTACCTCAAACATACCCTAAAAAATCCCAAACTGGTACACTTGTGATAATTTTACTTTGAACATATCACAAAAAATCCTAAACTGATACACCTGTGACAATTTTACCCCAAATTAATAATTGTTAATATTATTTTTGATTTTTTCGAATTTTTTTATTATTTCTTTTCTTTTTTTTTTTCTTCATCTTCAACTTCTGGCTGGTTGTCAGACTGGCGACCGGCCAGAGGTAGAAGTCGGTGAGGTTGGCCCTGCCGACGTGGGCGAGGGCCGCCCTCGCCTGACTCAGGCGAGGGCCGCCCTTACTCGACTCAGGCGAGGGTAAAGAAAAAAAAAGAAAAAAATTCGAAAAAATAAAAATAAAAATTAAAAAAATATTAATTCGGGGTAAAATTATTGCAGGTGTACCAGTTTGGGGTTTTTTGTGATATGTTCAGGGTAAAATTATCACAAGTGTACCAGTTTGGGGTTTTTTAGGGTATGTTTGGGGTAAAATTATTACATGTATACCAGTTTGAGGTTTTTTGTGGTAAAAAAAAAAGTATGCGCTAAAATTGTCACACATGTACCAGTTTGAGGTTTTTGGTGGTATTAACCCTAAAAATTATTATCCATGTCAATCAGATTACATGAGATTATTTTGATTACTATTTTAATAAGCTTCTCTCTTTTTCATCTTTTAACTTTATTCTTTCCTCATAATTCCTTATTGGTCTTCAAAATAATTTCAGTCAAGCTCCTTAACAAAACGAATCGACCTCAACTTGTCTGTAAATTTATTAAAATATAGAGGACGATGGTATCGCACTTTTTCTTGTACTAGCAAGAAAAACATGCTTGTGAATATTAAAAAAATAATTTTAGATATGTAAAGAAAACACACTATGATGTAAGATATAGTATTTTTAACTTAAATATAGAACGATGAATAATTAACGCTATGGGATTACAACTAAATTACTCTTGTACCCATTATAATACGATCGGCGATTGACTTTAATCCTAAAATAGGCATGGCAAATCATATTGTATATTCGAGAAAAGTCTGAGTTTGAAAAAAGAACTTTTAAGTTCTGTTTTTATATATAGTGGAGTAAATGGTTTACACTCTATTTTATTTTGCTGAGCTGAGTTAGTTTTGAAATCAGATTCATGGTTTATTTGACTTTAGTTTCGTCATCTATAAAAGAAAAATTAAATATTTCATTTTTGTACTGTATTTTACGTCAAATTACATTAAATCAGAGCACAATTTTTCTTTACTTTAAAACTCTCATCATGGCGAAGCCCGAGTTGCTTATTGGTTTTATGCACTTATTTACACAAATAAAATGGCAAATGGTGTGGGTTTTATTTGATTATGCTAAGTTTGCAATTTTCTGAAATTGCATAACATTGAAAGGAAAGGATAGCAGAGAAAATAAAAAGAACTGCTTCATCTGGTGTTAGTATTATGCACATTTGATTTTTCCTTTTGGAAAATATTTAACTTAATTTAATAATTAATAAGTATCTTTATCTTTCTGATCTTGTCTTCAAATTCAATGTATGAAAATAGCAAGTTAAGAATATTTTGAGGAAAACTTGGACTGGATACTCAAGACTTCATCGACGGGCGGGCTCAAGATGATTTATGCTTGCTCAGGCATGATTAGAGTATGCTTTGATCAACAGACTTGGATGGACCGCCAAGCCTATGATCAGGTCGAGGTAGCGCTCATGTGTAATTATGCATGTGGCATGACCAACTTTTATTACTATTTTAGTTCAAGTAATGTTTTACTTATAAAATTAGTTATATATATATGCAAGTCATTATAGAATTACCTTTTCTTCGGAACAAGTTATTCCACGTCTTGTTATAATAGCAAATATACCGAATTTCTTAAGAAATCATAATATAGAGATATTCGAAAAGACAGTGAGGCATAAAAGGTAAATTTTTGCCAAAAAAGGAAAAGTGCCAAAAAAGTCTTAAACCTTTTGCATGGGTGCCAATTTAGTCTTAAATCTTTTTTTTGTATCAATTCAGTCCTAAACCTTTTGCATTTGTACCAAGTTAGTCCTAAACTTTTTTTTGGTGCTAATTAAGTCTTAAACCTTTTAAATTGGTGCCAATTTAGTCCTAAACCTTTTGTTTTTGTGCCAATTTAGTCCTTCCAGCCAATTTTAATCGGAATTTGCTAACGTGAACGCCTGTCGGTCGGCGACCGGTCATTGGCGCTGATGTGGTGCTGACGTGGACAACAACTTAAATAATATTTTAATATTTTAATATTTTTATTTTTATTTTCCTTTTTTTTTACTTTTTTTTTTTGGGTTTACTTTGGCCGGTCGTTGGTTCGATGACCGACTAGAGGCTAGAGGCCGGCGAGCTCGAGCTCGCCAGCCACTAGCGAGGGCAAGCCTCGCCGCAGCTCGTCGGATCAGGCGAGGTCGAGCCTCGCCCAGTCGCCGGCGAGGCCCGACCTCGCCTGATCCGGCGAGGTCGAGCCTCGCCCAACCATGGCGAGGTCGCCCTCACCAGTGGCTGGTGACTGGCCAGAGTAAACAAAAAAAAAAGGTCAAAAAAAAGGAAAAAAAATAAAAATTCAAAAATATTAAAATATTATTTAAGTTATCCACGTCAACGTCACATTGGCACCGATGACCGATCGCTGACCGACAGACGTCCACGTCAGCAAATTCCGGTCAAAATTGGCCGGAAGGACTAAATTGACACAAAAACAAAATGTTTAGGACTAAATTAGCATCAATTTAAAAGGTTTGAGACTTAATTGGTACCAAAAAAAGGTTTAGGACTAAATTGGCACAAATGCAAAAGGTTTAGGACTGAATTGGCATCAAAAAAGGGTTTAGAACTAAATTGGTACTAATGCAAAAGGTTTATGACTTTTTTGGCACTTTTTCCTCGATTTTGCAACCATTTAAATTCATATTTCTCAAAATGAATCGAACTTTCTTGAGTTGTTTTATCTCTTGCTCATTTTAAAACCCTTTTTCTCTTATTTTTCTTCTGATGTAACGACGTGTGCTCTTTTTTTAATATCGTAGAATCGATGAGAAAGAACAACAAGAGACGGCATCGAAAGAGTACCGACATAATTCTAACTCGCTCACCTTCAAGTCAAAAACCTTGACCACCTCCCTAGCCTGCAAATGAAGAGACATAAAGCAAGCTTTGATAAGTGCATCGACATGTCTCATGAACTACATATATCGATTTATTGATTCCACTTAATCTCAAATAGAAAATTCAATTTATCAAACTTGTCACGTTCGTTCACTTCTCGATATGGATCGAAAGGCTAATTGACAACAGAAGTAAATAAAAAAAAAAAGACGAAGTACAAAAATTACGAGATTGCAAATATTGATAAATATAATGTAGATTAGTCAAGTTTAGTATTCTGTAATTAAAATTAAATAACGCACCTGTACTTTCTCAGCACCATAGACTTCTCGAAGCAATGCCCAAATCATGGTTCTCTTCCCCACTCCGGGTGGGCCTTCAAATATGAAATGGCCACAATCTCCATCTTTTTTCTGCCAAAAAAAAATCAAATTTTTTTAATATTTATTTTCTCCTCCTACTATTTTCTCGCTTGAAAAATTTAATTACTCATCAAAGAGAAAATCATGTCCAAAAAATGTAAGAAAAATTTGAGTTAGAGACGATATTTCTATTTGATGGTATTTTTCCATTGGTTAGTTAACACATTTGGACTCGGTGCATTGTGATGTCTCTCCATGGCTTTGAGAAATATCACTATATTGCACACCATCAATTGATTCAATTAGACTTGGAATAATATAAAATACGAAGCATTTTTTGTTATAATCACATTATTAGAATATAATTGACTTGTTATATCACGCTCACCGTGCGAATCTCACCTAACATATTCCCTTATGAGTCGCCCTGCTATAAGTTTAATGGATGATAGTTGATTTCCTAAATCCAAATTCACTTATGGCTATCTTCAATTTTTTATTGAAGCTGCTATCTTTCCAAAAAAAATGAATTAACGTAAGATAAATCCGATCGATTAATAAAAATTAATTTGCCAACCTGCACAACACCATGTAGGAGTATATCGAGTTTGTTTTTAAATCAATTTTGTATATTAGTTTTGATATATCTCGCGTAATTTTGATTATATAGATGACATCTTACCGGTCCCTGAAGAGACAGCGCCTTGTCCCTATTGCAGATGAAGTCTTTCAAGGCCTTTGGCCTGTACTTGGTCGCCCACACAAACTCTTTCTCCATCGCCATGTTATCAGCGCTTGCCTCTTTGTCCTTATTGCTCCTAGCCCCATTGATGTCTCGCAAGTTGGGACTTCGATCAGCTGCTTCCAACACCTTGTCATCACCCTCCACCATCCCTTCATAGGGTTTTCTCATCGCCAGAACACGGTCGCCAGCTTGAGCTTTTGGCTTGGACTTGACATTCGACAACCTCGGCAATGTCTGTCTGGACTCCGGTTCTGATACTCTCTCCCTCAATGGCTTCTCGTTGTTATTAACCACCGTGACGGCTCCTCGACTACCGCCGAGGCCCTTCAAGTCAAGGCTGCTCACGCTCTTCACGCACTTCTCCTTCAGCAGCGTTGTCGTCTTTTTGGTCCTCCCTGCGACCGGGCGGTGATAAGAGGCGGGCTGCTCCTCCTTCTTCATCCTCTTGTTGTTCTTATTGAAGAGGGAGCGCCACTCCTTCATCTTCACCGTGAAGGACGAGAGCGAGGTCGAGGAGGTGCGCATGGTCGTTGCGCTGCTCTCCCGTCCTGGGCTCGAGATCCAGAGCCTCCGCCGCCCTATCGCAAGGGATTGGTCGGTTAAGCCCTTGTAGTAAGGACTGCATTTGGAGTTCCGGGCGTTGATGATGGCCTGCCTCTGGTTGTGCTCATGAAGGTTCTCCTCCGTCAGGTCGGAGTGCGTCGAGAGCTCACTCCGGCGGCGGCCAAAGGAGGGGAGGTTGCCCATGAGCTTCTTGGTCCATGAGATAGGACGTGGGAATGGTGATGAGGACGAGGATAAGGACGACCGCGGCATTGCATTTGCCAAGAGAGACAAGTGTTCGATGGGAAAAAACTTGGAAGTGTGGTGGGTGGGGGAGCTTAGGAATGCTGTTATAGCCTAGGCAAGATAAGACAGACAGGGCGATCGCCACTAGGGTTCTTGCTTTGTTTGAGCGACCCCAACTATGTCAAAACATCAATGACTGTACAACGATGACACAGTTGAATGTCGTGGGCTCCCACCCAATTGATAATAATCAAGCTGCAACTTTTGGTCCTACTCGCATCCCTGGGATTAGTTTGATCATTGCCAGCTAAGGAAGAAGCATTCGGCGATTTTCCGACAAGGAGCGAGGGAAAATTCGAGACATTATCATAAGATTTTTTTTCATTATTATATGCATTTTGCATGTACACAGGATGGTCGCTTGCATGGATGTCATGTGTTTTGTTGATATTATAAGATATGTGTAAATGGGGAACTTCGCACGTACTGTATTTTCTATGAAAATCCCTTTTTATGACTTGAGTAGCTTTATCAGTTTACGCAATAAATACTTGCACGTTTGAGATTTTCTTCAATTGGACAGTATGAAACTAGCATGAGCCTAAAGAGGGGCACGTTGTGACTAATACCATCAAATTCTTGAAATTCTTAATACAATAATCTACATCTATATGTGAATAATGAAAGTTTTTGCAAATGGAGTAATCTTAGGGTTTTGGTGCTATTTTTTGCAATTTCGGTTAATTGGCAACTATTCTCTTCTCTCCCACCAGAACACTACCTATTTATTACTCATCTCCCTCTGTAATCTATCTTCATTATTTCTCAATTTATGTTGCAACACCTCTATGTTTCACAAGTATCTCTATCTTTACTGTAAAATATCATAAATAATGTCATTTTTTTGTTAATTTATTTGTTTGATCGCTCCAAATTCTTAATATTAAGTTTATATTGTAATTCTTATAATCCACTAATATGCTGTCTTTATACTTAAACGTGTAGCACATCATCAAATTTTTCAAATAGCCCACGCAAAGTGCCAGCTGAAGTCTATTTAGAGTAAATTCTTGGCTCGCACTTTTTCCCCCCCATTTTATATTGCAGACGCCCACTACCACGTTAAAATGACCACATTGTCCCACGCGGGTTTCACTCTTGCTTTAAGATTATTTCTTAATTTTTTATTATTTTTGTTTGGCTTCAATTGTACTCAAAGATAAAACTACCATTGCCCTCTCAAACAACTTCTTTTCACCTTAGCCGCTTCATCTACACTCATTATATTTTAGTGTTTCCTTAATGTTTGTCTTCTTTTGAACTTATTCTTCCTGGCATGAGAGTTTAACCATTTGTAATAATTTGAGAAAGCACTAATCATACAAGATAAGTGTAGTTTTGCCTTTTGGTAAAATTGAAATCAAATAAAAAAAATTAAAAACAAGGTAAGAAATAATCGTAAAGTCAGAATTGTGACTCGCGAGGGATAATGTGGTCATTTTAAGGTGGTAAGGGAAGTACACAGTTAATTGTACGGCGAAAAAGCTCGAGCTAAATTCTTTTGTAAAAACTAATATCAAATACTCTCCCCCTATTGATGTAATGATCGATAGATCAAAGCTAACCTTCTATTGCATTAACCTATAGTTGAGATTAGGCATCCAATGGGAGTAAAAGTGGGGTAGAGGATCTAAACCCATCCATGTTTTCTCTTAACATGTGCAATGCAAGTGATTTCAACGATCAAATTGTATTTCATTTTTATTTTTGGATAGGAAAAATTATACAACATCATCCGAAATTTCGAAAGTAGCAAATGTTTTTTGCTCCCTGAATTTTCAAATTGCACAGCCTCCTGCCTCCTAAGTTGTGCATAAAAGTGTGTTCTTTTATACCAACTAATTTTGTGTGAAAAATAAATTAAAAAAGAGTGGATGATAGAGAGATTTCATTGCAATCTCTTTCATAGGAATCGGCAGCAAATTGGGTTATATTGGATTCCCAATCTATCAAAACCCTAGAAGATAGTAATGGATTTTCAAGTTGCTGATTGTGAGACAGATGTGGGGCTTTCATTTACAAAGCCAACTTCGATTTGGGATGGACTGTGAGTTTCTTTAAAAAAACAAATCGACCGGAGTTTGGGCTGTGTTTGAATTGCAGACTAATTACATTACCCAGAAATCAACTTCATTATGCAATATGCTATATTGTTCAGGCCAATAACATAAATCAGTTCTCAGAAATTGAGTTACAAAACGATATTCATTTCTTTTCACGACATAAAAGTATGCAACGCCATTAACTAGAGAAGCCTAAATTCTACAACATTATCATTGGGGAAAATTATCCAATTTTTATTAAAATTACTGCACTTTTTATAATTTAGTCATAGACCTTTCAGTTTTGCCAATTAAGTTATAAACATTTTCACATTTTTCCAATTGAGTTAATCTAGCTAATTTTAACTAGAAATTGCTGATGTGGACACCGGTAATGCCACGTAGGATGGCATGTGCCGAAGTGGATAATTTTTTATAAATTCTTTTAAAAAAATTGAATTTTTTTATCAAATTTTTATTTTTCTTTCTTTCTTTTCTTTTTTTATCAAGTTCGACGAGGGCTGTAGACAAAAAAGAAAAAAAGAGAAGAAAATATAATTAAAAATTTTAAAAATATTAAAATATTATTAAAATTGTCTATGTTTGTTGTGTCATGGAAGACGGCTGGCGTCCATGATAGCAATATGCGATTAAGATTGATCGAATGGACTCAATTGATAAAATGTAAAAATATTTAAGACTCAATTGGCAAAATTAAAAGGTTTAAGACTGAATTGACAAAAGCTTAATAAATTTAGAATTTTTTGGATAATTTTTTCTCATCATTATGAAGTCAGCTGTGGACCCCCCTTGTAAATTTCGAGGTCAAGTAAATGGTTATTCAATTACAATTCAAACTGGCTCATTGATAAAAGTTCGACAGGTTCAAGAAGTCAAAGGTCTTGGTCGAGTAGCCAATTCCAAAGTCAAGGTCTTCAGCGTATCATTTTCTTGTACATGAGTTGTCTTCGCACTCAAGAGAAGTCGGGGTCTTTTGTTATTTCTACGATGTCCGATCTTCCGATGTGAAGGAAACGTCAATTGTGCAATTTTCCGTCTTCACCTAAAGAGAATCTATCCTGCAAACACGCAGTGAAGGGAAAATTGTCAAATCAGTCCTAAACCTATTGTACGGCGGCCAATTCAGTCCTAAACCTTTTAAATTTGCCAATTCAATTCTAAACCTTTTGAATTCTTGCCAATTCAGTCCTTCCGGCCAATTTTGGCCGATCGGCGCTGACGTGGCCGCCGACCGGCGCCGGCCGTCCGGTCAACGCTGACATGGTAATTTTTAATTATTTTTTTCAATTTTTTAAATATTTTTTCTTTTTCGTTTTTTTTCTTCTTTTTTTTTCTTTTTCTCCCCTCTGGCCGGTCCAGCGACCGGCGGCCGGCCAGAGGGGAGGGCCGGCGAGGCCTCTGGCCAAGCTCGCCCCGCCGGCCACCGGCGAGGGCGAGCATCGCCGGCCCCTGGCTGGGCGAGGCGAGGTCGGCCTTGCCTCGCCGTCACTTGGGTCGCGACGGCGAGGCTCGACCTCGCCTCGCCTCGCCTTGCCGTCGCGACCCAGGCGACGGCGAGGCGAGGTCAAGCCTCGCCGTCGCGACTCAGGCGACGGCGAGGCGAGGCGAGGCGAGGTCGAGCCTCGCCGTCGCGACCCAAGTGACGGCGAGGCGAGGCCGACCTCGCCTCGCCCAGCCAGGGGCCGGCGATGCTCGCCCTCGCCGGTGCGGCAAGGCGAGGCGAGGCGAGGTCGAGCCTCGCCGTCGCGACCCAGGCGACGGGGAGGCGAGGCCGACCTCGCCTCCCCAGCAAGGGGCCGGCGAGGCTCGCCCAGCCAGGGGCCGGCGAGGCTCGCCCTCGCCGGCGGCCGGCGGGGCGAGCTTTGCCAGAGGCCTCGCTGGCCCTCCCCTCTGGCCAGCCGCCGGTCGCTGGACCGGCCAGAGGGAAGAAAAAGAAAAAAAAAAGAAGAAAAAGAAAAAAATATTTAAAAAATTGAAAAAAGTAATTAAAAATTGCCACGTTAGCGTTGACCGGACGGCCGGTGCCGGTCGGCGGCCACGTCAGCGCCGACCGGCCAAAATTGGCCGGAAGGACTGAATTGGCAGGAATTCAAAAGGTTTAGGACTGAATTGGTAAACTTAAAAGGTTTAGGACTGAATTGGCCGCCGTACAATAGGTTTAGGACTGATTTGACAATTTTCTCCATAGTGAATGTCCTTGCAATTCACAGTGACAACAACAATAATCAGCCACCGCACATTCTAATCTTACTGAAAAGACTAAGACCGTGTTTGGTCATCCGGATTTTTAGTCAGGATAGGACTGGATAGGATAAGAAATCCAATAATTTTATCTTATCCTATCTACTGTTTGGTGGACTGCGGATTAAAAGTCAGATAAGAAGAATTTGCAATAGAGTATGACTATCTCATAATAGCTGTTGGAGCCTGTGCTAATACATTCAACGCACCTGGTGTCGAGGAGAATACTCATTTCTTGAAGGTATTATATATCACCAAGATAAGATGTTGATTTGATCCACATTGTTATCAGATCGATGTGTTTCTCAATTGGATAGTGGGCTGGGCTGAGCAAAAACATAAAATTGCTTCTCTTCCATCAATTCCACTCCATATCGTTCTTGGTATCCGGCAAAGCCGATACAATTTTCTTTTATGCAGGAAGTAGAAGATGCTCAGAAGATCCATCGGACATTGATCGATTACCTTGAGAGAGCAAGCTTACCAAGCCTTAGCGAAGAAGAGAGGAAGAGTGTTCTGCATTTTGTTGTCGTTGGTGGTGGTCCAATAGGTGTGGAATTTGCGGCCGAGCTTCATGACTTTGCGATTGAAGATCTTGCCCAGCTACATGAGTTAATACCTTGTGAAGATGGCACTTGTTGAAGCATGAGATCATATTTTGAACATGTGAGGAGAATTATGTGATTTAAAATTCATATGTTTATGTGTGTGGAATTTGTTTTTGTCTTTTAGGTTAGCAGCAAAATTTTTTGAGGCTTGTGCTACAGTCTCTGCTGGTTTTTCTTTGATCAAGTGGAAAATATACTCCTAGTTTTGCTCATCTTCCGTGGTTGCCAGTGCTAGAGAGGTCGCCTGCCGCTGGAGAGACGTTGGGCATGGTGGAGAGGTGGCCTACCGCCAGAGAGGCGTTGGGCACAGTAGAGAGGCGGCAAGGCACAAAGGAGAGGCAGTGATTGTGGGAAAAACAGGTCCTCTCATGTGTTGCTCTCTTGAGAAATCCTATCCGGATGTATCTCATATTTTCCCTAGGATTATTTTATCCCCACTACATCCCCTTTGTATCCCTCTTTATCCTATCCTACATAACTAGCAAATACAGGATATGATAAAATATATCATATTCCGACTTTTATCTGGATGAACAAATGCAACCTAAAGAGAAATGACTGTCCTATGACTACTTCGCGCTCCTTAATAATTGCAATAAGCTGTACCTCAGACCACGTTCACCAATTTGCAGCATCATTTGATGAATCGACTCTTCACTTGTTGGAATTTATTTGCCAGTATTGGGACAAGCACTACTTCATGGTCCTTGCTCATTTTGGAGGCTAGACGAAGTTTCTGTTGATCCACCTTCCCAGCATGCTCCTTGATTGTTTTCCTGGAGCTGCGCGAGTGAATTTGAATGGAAGGGCCTGGCCCACGCTAGTTTTGGAGCACATAAAGCTCCCGAAACTTGTTTCATTATGGGTCGTGACTTTGGATAACTATTTAAGCAAGCAAGCAAGCGCTGGAGAAGCTACCACAACAACCCCTTTGGGATAGAATTCTCTCTTGGGATTGGCAAGCACAGGTCTAATATTTGATGTAGCATAATATCTTCTCCAAAGAGTCTTGACAGCATTAAGAGGATCTCGCTTGGATGCTCACTCATTATGTTTCCATAGCTACCACTGCAAAGTTGTATATGTTGTAGATCGGATTGATGACCGGAGTGTAAGTGAGCTCTTTAAAAAAAGAACAAAAAGATCATCTATTAGATGAGGCTCGAAGCTGAGTTCTTAGCTAGTGCATTAAGAAATAATAAATTTGTAAGCATGATGAAGTGTCGATGGTGTTGTTTACTACATAAGGGTAAAGTATATTGATTTAGCTGTACAAGTAATATCCAAACTCTTATCAAACAAAAGATAGGATATGACAACTCTCATATTTCTTTTCTTATCCTAAACCCTATCCTTGTTTTGGCGACCAAACGAGGTCTTAGTCGTTAAAAGATGAGTTTTTAATTTTGAAAATATGTCTACAATATTGCAATACCACATTATTCAAAGCCTTGAAGATCAGCGGTTAATTCAGGGTTCAATGGCTTGATTCCTATGCTATGTATTTAAGATTTTTTTGGCTAAAAATATTTTCGAGAAAAAATTTTCCTCATTTTCTGGCATATGGTTTGCTTAGAAAAATGATTTAATGGAAAATATTTTCCTAGTCAATAGAAAACTTATACTTAAATTCAGGAAAATGATTTCCTCTTTTAAAAATTCGGAAAATATTTTTCCAAAATATGATTAAGTATCGGTGTTTGAACCTGAAACTCTATGCCTGGGCATGAAAATCCTAATGTTGGTTCTCGGTTTGGGGCATTCAAGACCAAGTCTCTAGTAGTTGGTCCTAAGTCCATCGAAGCTGAGCCCAGGCCCGCAGCGCCCATGCTTAGGTCCATTAAGGTCGGGCCTAAACCCTTGGTGCCTGTGCTCGATTCCTCGACACCCAAGTCCAAGCCCATAAAAGTCGTGCTCGGATCCCCAACACTTAGGGGTGAGCGCAGTTCCAAGGTAGAACCGGGAGCCGGAGAATCGAACTCGGTGGAACCGGTTCGGTTCTAGGTTCCATGAACAGAGGGTCCGGTTCCCAGTTCCCCATTTTTAGGAACCGGTTGTTCTGGTTCCGGTTCCCGGTTCCAATAGGAACCGGAACCGAAACTGGAACCGAAATCGGGAATCGGAAGAAACCCTACTTCATTAATTCTGTTCCGCCATAGGCCACACACGCGCACCCCCCAAACCCATCCACAAACTCACTCACTCTCACGCACACGCCACTCTCTCTCTTTAAGCTCTCTCTCTACACTCTCACAATCGACCGAATCTCTGGCGAGAAGCGACGATTTCCTCGCCGTTCACCGGCCCTCCATCTCGCGCAGACGCGTCGTTTACACGTATTTTTGACGCGTTCTCATCAATGGCCTTTATAGAAAAGAATAAACTCTATATATGGCCCAGCCGTTATCTGTTCATCATTCTTACCATCCCGATTTCGGAGAGCGATTTCAGCTGCAAATTCCAACAGGTACAAAGGAAAAAAAATCTCTCCCTTTTCTCTGTTCACGGCGATCCTCAGCTTCTTTGGGTCATCCGCCCCTAATTGTAACATTGTTTTTGGCGAAATTTTTGCGTCTAGTTGTGTGATTCCGCGGTTGATCACCGCATCGACGGTGGGCTAGAGAGGGGTGGTTCGGATTTGAGAGATTCTGCATGTTTATTGCTCGAGTGGGTCACCCTGTGTTTAGCGATGAGATTTATCGAACCGAACGGATGCATCTTTTGGGCTCGCTTTGCGGGTCTCGAAGACTGTTAGGTTCGTGGGTTATAGAGGGAGAGGATCAGATCCGATTCGATCCGCCCTGTGTGAGGGCCATTCCTTGAGTTAATGTATGTGTATGACAAGAAGGATGTTTTGGGTTTTAACGCTGAGTCGGGGGAGTAGCACAGAGCTTCCTCCTATGATCCAACATTCTGAATTTTGGGTTCTAAATTTCTAGTGGTTCTCACTGGTCGGCATATTATTTGGTTGGTTTACTTCATGTGATCTTCTAGCTTTCCCTTAATTCTTCGATGAAGTTGTGGCTGGCTGATCACATGATAAAACGCGCTGACCATATTGTGGATGTTGTTGCGGGTTATTGATCATTGTTAGAAGTAGCATTACATCAGTACTCATCTTTTACGGAGGGCCAAGTTATGTAATTGTTTCATATTATCTCTTGTCTGCTTTATCTTTCAATCTATATTAATGCCATGATATTCCATTCGGGGATTTCGATTGTTAAACTGCGAATAATTCGCCAACGTTCTGCAAATTTGTGTGTACCATTCATCACGAAGTTGACTGGGATAAAAAATTGCGAAGTAAGTTTTGATTAATTTTTCATGCCTATGCTGTCATTGTAATGACTCCCATAACAATTAGGCTTTAGAGAAAGCTTGTCAAAATGCGTCTACCAAGGATTAGAATTTTGCAAAAACTCTTGTCAGCCTTATACTCGACTTACATCTTTCTCTTTCATGAGCACAAATGAAGCACAAAAACTTTTGTCAGTAAACAAGATACTTTCCACTAGCTACAAGAGAGTTGTTTTTGCAATTTAGAGAGCTCAAAAGCCAATTGAGTTTGGGACTTCGCGTAAACCTTACTACCTCTCTATCACTCACAGTTTGCTGAAGTGGGTGCTGAAGCAGTATCATTCGACGATGAAATCGCCACATTCCGGCTATCCATTCCAATTGCACCTCCAAAAGGAATTACCTGATTAGGTTCACCAACATTTGGCGCAGGACTTGCATTGTTTGTAGCATGGAAAAGCAGTGAGATTGAAGAGATTGTAGCAGCTCTTGTCACATAGGCAACTGCATGAGAAACTTGAAGTCTTATTACAGGAGCCAGCTCCACAATCAGCCCAATGATAGGCTTGAAATGGAGAAGCCGACCAAATTCAGCATAAACCCATCTACGACAAACCAGCACAAAGCTACTTGAGACAACAAGCAGATCAAAGGTAGTATAGTAGTTATTATTGTTCAAAATTAATTCATTAGCTTGTCTTGTTTTCTCCTCAGCTAAAGCAGAAGATTTCGTGCAAGAGTAACTGAGGGTGCCTGCAAAAAATGGGGAAGCAAGAAAATGAATGTCTATTAGAGCAGTAACGCAATGATATAAAGTTGATTAACAAAAGAAAGAACTATAA
This sequence comes from Syzygium aromaticum, assembly GCA_024500025.1. NCBI lineage: Eukaryota > Viridiplantae > Streptophyta > Magnoliopsida > Myrtales > Myrtaceae > Syzygium > Syzygium aromaticum. The sequence continues at coordinate 15,534,460 of CM044888.1, read as the reverse complement.
GAATAAAATCTTTAAGGTTAATATTAGATATTTCTTTCTAGTACAAGATGCATATTGTCACATGAAAGAAATTATTGCCTCAAGCATGGAAGATCCCAGTCAACTGCAGTTTCACTCGTAGATGATACTAAATAGGACATCTTGCCATTTGAAACAACTTGACACGTAGAAAAGTGATGTGATCTTGACGCTACCTATCTTTATGACATTGAATGGATTTTTCTCTGTCTCGTAGAAAAGTCATGTGATCTCGACGCTGCCTATCTTTATAATATTGAATGGATTTTTCTCTCTCAATTAGAAAACTTTTTTATTAGCTGACCACATTCATTATCTTCAAGCCAGTATGCTTCAAACTTAATTTCTCTCTTTCTTTTTGCAGGTTCCGCTGAGAGAGTTAGCAAGATAGGATTGTGGTTGGAGTCTATAGCAAGTAATGCGTATGCTTCCACTTCTAGGATGTCACTCACTAGTCTACGTTGCATGGAGCTCTATCTAGTCTTTTTTTCACATAGGCATCCCGATTCCTATTATTTGCCCGTGTAAATGCGCATCCTTTGCATTCAAGATCCATTATGGCTACAACTTTGGAATATGGCTGCTTGAGATTCAAATTGCATTTTCTTTTCTGCTGCCTTGTTCTGTTCTCGTGTTGTTTGATTGATTGTTCAAGTGCTCTCGGCTAATATATTCTCGTGTTGTTTGCTTGGCTAGTGTTGTTTGATTGACATATCAACTATCAAGAATTCAAGATAACATGTCAACGGAGGTTGAGGGATGTGAGGAGATGACTCCGATCACAGAATTTGAATTGTCGGGCGATGAAAATGAAGAAGAGCCATTGCCTACCACGAGTGCGACAAACAAGGTGCTTGATTCTCGTCGTCCTCCTTTTAATAACAAATGTACGTCTGATTGCTGGAATCATTTTGCAAGAATCAAAGATAGGGATGGAAAAACATATAAGGTGAAGTGCATTCATTGTGGGTCCGAGTTAAAGTACAATGTTGCTCACGCTACTCCCGCAATGAGAAAGCACTTGAAAACATGTAAGAAGTTTCCTTGCAATGTTGATAAGAGGCAGAAATTTTTTGCACCGCGTAATGTAGACTTAGCTGGCAAGGCAGGAGGAGGTTCTAGTACTGGTAGTGTCTTATCGGCATGGTCATTTGATCAAGAACGTTGCAGGCAAATGCTCGCTCGGTTCATCATAGTTGATGAACTACCTTTTTCCTTGGTTGAACGTGTTGGATTTCGCGAGTTTGTCACCGAGTTACAACCTCTCTTTAAACATTTGTCACGTTTTACAGTGGCTAAAGATTGTATGAAGCTGTATTTTTGTGAAAGAACTTGTTTGAAGACTTACTTAGGTAAAATAAATTCTAGGATCGCACTCACGACCGATACATGGAGTTCCAATCAAAATCTGAATTATTTGTGTCTCACTGCACATTTTATTGATGAAAATTGAAAGTTGCATAGAAGAATCATTAATTTTGTAGTGATGCCTAGTCACAATGGTAGGGAAATTGGGAGAATGGTAGAGAAATGCATCAACGAGTGGGGAATAGAAAAGAAGGTATCCACAATCACCATGGATAATGCTAGTTCGAATGACGTTGCAATTGGTTATTTGAAGGAAAAACTTTCAAGAGAAAAGTTGTTGATCTTAAATGGTAGTGTTTTACATATGAGGTGCACTGCTCATATATTAAACTTGATTGTTAGAGATGGCTTGACTACGATACGAGAATCTATTGCACGTATATGAAACGTGGTTAGGTATGTGACAAATTCTCCCATGAGAGCCAACACATTTAAATCTTGCATTGAGGGTGAAAATATTACTTATAAGGATTCAGTTATTCTTGATGTCGCCACTAGATGGAACTCCACTTGCCTCATGTTAGACACCGCCATAAAATTTAGAAAAGCTTTTGAAAGGATGGAAGAAGAAGATTCAGCTTTTGTCGGTGAGCTTAACCATGATCTTCCTAAAGATAATGATTGGGAAAATGCCATTATTCTTTCAGAATTTCTAAAAATATTCTATGATGCCACCAATCGAATGTCGGGGAGTTCATATGTTACCTCAAATGATTATTTTGAAGGAAAAGCTCTTTTGTTTAAATATTTGAAAGGTGCCGCGGATGCTTCGGATCCTAAGCTTCAAGCTATGGGTATGAAAATTAAAGAGAAATTTGACAAATACTATAAGAGTTTGGATAAAGTGAATATGTTGGTGTTGATTGCGGTTATGTTGGATCCTAGAGCCAAGTTGAGTTATGTGAATTTCTTGTATGGACAAATTTATGATGATGAATTAAAAGTTAATGAGATGCATTACAAGGTGAATGATGCATTGGAGTGTTTATATGAATTTTATGAACAATCTTCTCTTGCTTCAAGTGATAGAAATTTGGGTACCCAAAGTTTGAGTGCTAGTAGTAGTGGTTCCAATGCCGATGCCGGTGGTAGTGAAGGTAACAGGATCAAGAAGTATGATGCCCAAGCTTGGCGAAGAACCTTTATGCACTCGAACCAACAAGTGTGCAATGACAACAAATCTGAGCTTGATCAATATCTTGAAGAAAAAAATGAAAACATTATTGATCTTGACCTTTTGATGTGGTGGAAGACTAGCGGCTCAAAATATAAAATCCTATCTTTGATGGCTCAGGATGTTTGGTCTATTCCCGTAACTACTGTTGCTTCGGAATCGACTTTTAGTATATCGGGTCGTGTTCTTGATGGCTTTCGAAGTTCTTTGACTCCCAAAGTAGTGGAAGCTTTGATTTGCACTCAAGATTGGTTGAGAGCCGTTTGTGTGCCGATTGATGTTGAAGAATGCATCGAAAATGCAGAAAAATTTGAGATGGGTAAATGATGTTTATATCTTTATATATTATAATTCCTTTTATATATCTAATAAGTGAATATTTTATTAATCTCTTATTTTTTTTTTAGATATGGATTGTCTTAATGGGGAGATTATCGTCGGTAAATAAAGTTTACGAGTTGAAGCGGAATGGATCAATGAATACATGTGGTGAGGCTTTCTAATACTTATTTTCTAGAGAGTTGTTCTTGTTAAATTTTGTTTATTTTGTGAAGGGCGGGAAAAATGATTCAGCAATCTGGAGAATTTGCCCATCTTTCATGCGAGAAAAAAAGATTGCGAAATGGAGGATTCTAATTTGTGATGTTGCATTGTTGCTACGATGCACCCTTTTGATATCTGGATGATTCTATCACTGATTTGTTTCTTGTTTGGAGGCTAGTATATGTTGTGAAGAGCTACAGTTTATATATATTCAGAAGTTGAACATTCTAGGTTCTTTCATTCAAATATGATAATATCTTATTGCATAAGGACCACTAGTAAAAGTTCAAGTGCTCTTGGCTAATATGTTCTCATGTTGTTTGCTTGGCAGGAAAAGAGCAACTCCAATGGGTACCGTGCATTTGCTCCTCGAGGAACAACAATTATGTCTAATGATTGAAACTTAGCTCTTTTAGTATGAATGTCTTCGTTTCAAATGTTTAAATTGATAGAAGTAGGATTTAGAGGAGTTGGTGATGTCCTCTTGCACGGCGGCAGCATCCATTTCATTTTGTGATGTCCTCTAACAAGTCTAGTGACTGAAACTTGGTGACAAGTCTAGTGACTTTTGTTATGTTTCCTCTCTTTTATCTAATGAACTTCCTTGCCAAATAGCAGCCAATTCTGTTTCCTCTATTGATAATTTTGTTTGTTTTGTATTCTCTCTTATTCGGTATTATTGCATTCATTTTTCGTTTTGTTTAACTAAAAATGAAATAAAAAAAAAAAGGAACCTGTTGGACTCTGGAACCAATCCTGAAACCTGTGACAGGGTAAGTTCTAGGTTCCACGTTCTGATGGGTAGGTTCCATGTTCCTCATTTTGAGAAACCTATAGTCGAGGGTAAGTTCTAGGTTCCGGGCGGAACCTACCCGGAACCTGGAACCGCTCACCCCTACCAACACTCGAGCTCTAGTCCATAAAGGCAGTGTGTAGATTCTCGGCGCTTGGGCTGGATCTTTTAATAAAATATTTAAAAAGAAATTTGTATTTATGATTATTTTTTAAATTAGAAATTTTAATCATTTTTTCTTTTCTCTTTCCTTTTTCTCTTTTTCCTTCTCCCACCGCCTCGATAAAGAAGGAAAAAGAAAAAAAAAAATTAAAACTTCAAATGTTTTGGTAATTTTTAGATTTTCTCTACCAATTTGTCCCTAGCTGCAGCATGCATTCTAGGGGAGATTTCTTAATTGTTAGCATTTTGTGAAGGTTACGATGATGGGCTCGTCAAACTAAGACCTTTGAGTCACAAGTGGTGCAGAGTAAGCTAATAATTGCAAGCAATTATCAAATCACTTTGTAAGCTAAGTGAACATTCAAATTTTAATATTTCTAGCATTGCTCAAATAATTTATGAGTTCGGTCGTGTCGAGAGGGTTTCACCCAACTCAACTTGACATGTGAACGATCACTTCTTTTTTGCTTGAATTTCAGTTGGATTTCGAAATAATCAAAATTAAAAAAAATAGTCAACTTTGTTAGTCAAGATATGTGTAACATCTTTAAAAAATATATAACTGACAAATATTCCTGAACGTGTCATTTTTTGTTATAAGTAAAGTTTGATGATGTCGTATTAACCAGGGCTTTGATTTCATGATTTTTTTCATCCTTCTGATGATATTCTTTTTAACGAGATCTACTTTATTATGGTTCTAGGATATTCTTTTCTTTGATATTGGCAATCTACTAAATTATAGGAATTGTGAAAATTTTCAAGTTCTTTTTTTCTGTTATTATAATGTGTCAAGCAAGCAAATTCTGTGGTTATTTAGAAGCTATCATAGATTAGTGCTGACTACGTAAATTTTCTTTTTTTCGAGTTAGGTACGTTTGTTTTGCGTGAAATATTGAGATCCTAAAACTATAACTCATTAAAAGAACCGAGTCAAATAGTGTCAACCCGTTTCCAATAGTTTCGAGAAAGGATTGATCAATTTCGGTTTATGATTTGGACCTGCATTGATCTGAATTCGAACCCTAACCCGCCCAAGATCCACTCTTTTCCAAAGTTTAATTTGGAATAATTCAATTTTAGAGAAAAGGATGAAGCATGCAATATGAAAATAAGAATGGGTCGTGTGAGAAGCAATCCTTAGTGAAGATTATGTTATTTATGTAAATTTTTAATTTGCGAGGGATTGACGGTTTTCTTGCAAGGAGTGCTTTTCTTCCTCTATCTATTCATTTTGCTTCCCACGGGGTTTTGTGCTTGCCTCATTCGTTGCCTGACTTTTTATTACCATAAAAAAACAGCTTTAATGTCGCAAATTAGCAATTATTGAAAACATTATTATTATTTTTAACTTTGGCTATTAAGTATTTCCATATTAATATTTTTTTATATTCTCTCGATATTGCAATAATGCTGTTGATTATATATTATCTTGTATCATACAACGAAGGAAATCATGATTTCTCTTACTAAGAATTTCACATTTTTTTTCAAAAAGAAGAAAATTCATTTGAAATGCGGTACAATTTGAGGAGGAAAATTATACAAAAATTTCTAAACTTATTACATTTTTGTTAATTCAATTCTAAATCTTTCAGTTTTGCCAAAAGAATTATCAACCTTTCGATAATTTACCAATTGAATTTATTCGATCAATTTTAGCAAAAAATTACTGATGTGGACGTTAATTATCCTACGTGACATGAACAACGTTGATGTAGACATTTTAAAAATGTTTTTATGAATTTTTTATGAATTTCTTTTTTTTCCTTTGCTTTACCTTTTTTTTTTTTTGGTTTTTGGAGTGATGGTGGGACGTCCCAGAACGTGGGACGTCCCAGAACGTTAATTACTAATACATGTTCTTTTATTCTTTCCTTTTCATCATGCAAACGAAAGCCAATTCATAACCGTACACGCTCGATTTGCCAAGACAAGGTGCTGAGTATCGTAACATATCACTTTCATTTCATAATTATAAAAAGGTTCATTACATTCTTTCTATTCACATATTTCATCCATATACCGAAAGAGTATTAACAAGCGCCTAGGGGAGGTCAAAAAGTGCTTATACAACTCTACCTAGTTACCTCGTCTCACCAAAAGAAGATTTGGCTGTACAAAAAAAAAACTCCATAGCCCACGGTGACCTGCCTATCTACTCGTGGTCGTCGCTATCATCCTCAAACTAAAGGGGTTTGAGTAGTTCGCCGTTACAGTTAATGTACCATGCCACAAACCGAATGGGAATCCACTCCGAATGCTCTATATCTACCCAAATCCTAGCTTTGTTACGCATGAATGTCATCGTAGACTCAAGGACGATCATGTCCTCGAAGTAAAATGGGCGCTCCGTAACGTGCAATCGGTGGAACATCCATGCTTATTATCTGAAAAACAAAGAAATGAGCAGAAGCCCAGTAAGCGAAATAACTAAGTTCTACACTACAAGATTTGCCCACCACACGGTCACGAAGTTTGTCCAAGACAACGCACATATGGTACTCAATACTGATACTATTTAGACAAATATAAGAACAACTGAGGACTCACAATAAACGAAACTCAGCACATGTGGACCGAATTGGACAATACAAGACCATCAATGCAAGAACCAAAAAACGCATCACGAACACAAAACCACGCAAGTGCACATGAACTTACACATCTTGTTTCTTAAACTTTCATGTGATCTTTTCCTCGCTCGACTCGTGGATTTACAATGGTTCGGTCCGCATGGGTTACTTCTGGTTTGCTGTCCAGACCTCCATGGTTCACTGTCCATGGGCATCTAACTCCGAGGCATCTTGATTCGCTGTCCGAGGGAATCCCAACTCCCTTGGGACATCATCAAATTGTTGTTCGATGGTTATCTCTTAACATTATTTCTTTTCACACAATTCATGCATTTTATCTTGCATTACATCACACGGACAGCCCCAATTCAGCATGTAATCACCAACCTGTAAGCTAGAAAATTAGTGTCACCGCACGATATCACATATGTCAGCTTGCAATTACGAGTTTCAACACGCCTTTCACATCATACTAAATGGACACCACATGGTTCACTCCAATTCAGCACACAAACGTGGACACGGGGGCTAGAAATCTAGCATCGTCTTACGGCAACAACATTTATAGACTCAACCAACAAGCCGAGCACTACGAGTTCACAAACACAACACAGTTTCCACAATTTCTTGGACAATTCGAGAGCCATAAGACCATCCCTCGCCTATAGCTAGCTCCAATGAGTCAAGAGACAACAAAATTGACTTAATTACACATGCAAGGACAATTTTTAACACAAAATCAACAAACTGAGAAACTAGGAGGCTACCATGCATAGACTACACTCACTCACCGAGAAGCAAGAAGATCATTATAGCATTGAACTTAGCAATTTCCATGCAAAATTGCATTCAAATTTTTGAAATTAGAAAAATTGAAATACCAAACATGGTTCTAAAATTTTCGGGTGTTTAGTTCCACAAATTACATTGAACATTTCATTAATGTTGAATAGCTAGAATTAACTTGTACAATGTATCTCTCGATTTACTAAAGTCATGAAATCATTGGCGACAATTCCGAATGACAAGTTTAATTCTTATGACCACTAGACGGAAGATTGAAAGATTGTCCAACATCAATATGTGACCTAGCGTTACCATTTAGTAACTAGTGTCACCCATTTCCAACCATGTTTGTTCCAATATTAATTCACAAGCTCATTTCGCGTTGCTTGTACCCCAAGCATAAACGATTCCATTCGAATTCCATACTCAATAATATTGAGCTTTATAGCCTAATTATTATTATCGGATAAGCAAAACTCAAGATGTCACATATGATCAGTGACCCATTGCCAGCTCTAGGGGAGGGCTATAATGCCCTCGTTGGCCACTAGGTGAAGGCAAAGGCTTGCGGCCCTCACCTAGCAGCCCTTATTGGGCCCGAGCAAGGGCATTGCCACCCTCGCTTGGTTTGGCCGAGGGCTTGCGTGCCCTCGCTTTGGCCAACTTGCTGACCAGCACCCTACAAACAAAAGAAAGTAAAGAAAAGAAAAAAACAAATAAATAAATCATTAAAGTAATAAAATATTATCAAATGTAGCGCCAGCCGTACCATGTAGGACAACCGGCATTCACGTCGGCAATTTCTGGCCAAAATTGATGTGATGGACTCAATTGATAAATTGCTAAAAGGTTTTTGATTCAATTGATAAAATTGAAAGGTTAATTATTGAATTGGCAAAAGTGTAACAAGTGTAAGACTTTTTGAACAATTCACCTCGATTCAAATAATGCACAAGGGGCTATGTTCAAAACAAGAACTTAACAAATGCATGTATTCAATTCTCTTGCGGTGCCTCTCATAGCTCTTACCATCGACTTTTAGCATCCAGCTAAACCCTCATTCCTTTGAATGGATATCCATGTAATATGAAAATATGCCACTATTACGTAGTTAAGAAGATATTCAAAGAAGGGATAATGACATAAATAGTTTTTGAACTTTGGTTTATTATATGATATGGTCATTAAATTTTTAATTTGGTGGTTCATGAACTTTTAGCTCAATATACAATATGAGCCATGAAATTTCAATTTATTTAATGTAGTCCGTCAACTTTTTGATAGAGGAATGACATAAATAGTCCATGAACTTTCACTTATTGTGTAATGTGATTCATGAACTTTTGATTTGTGCAATATAATCCCTAAATTTTAGTCTAATATATAATGTGTTCTATGAACTTTTAATTAAATATGTATTCAAAGTTTAGAAATGACATTAAATAAATTAAAAATTTATGGACCACATTGCACATTGGACTAAATTTTAGAGACTACATTGAATATTTTTATATAGTTCATGGACTACATTTCACAATGGACGAAAATTTTAAAATTATTGATATCATTATTTTTTGATATATATTCAATTTAGTCATTGAACTTTTTGAATATGTTCAATATTACTATTCCATTAATTCAAGTTCCATATTTTAATATAGTCTATAGAGTAAATTAAGTTACAGTGCATAAATTATATTGAATGAATTAAAAATTCAGGTATTACATTGAACGTTGGGTCAGAGGACAACGTCATTGTGTCATTTTCCCTTGGAAGAAGTTATTGGTCTGTCATACAGAGATACGTGACAGCCCGTCGCAACTTATCCCCATCCCATCGGCCTTCGTCTCCGTCCTTCCCTCCCTCCCTCCGCCGCGCCGCCCTGCAAACCCTAAACCTCAGTCCCTGCAGCAGCAGCAGCAGCAGCACCACACCTCACCACTCCTCTCGCCATTTCCCCCGCTTCGCGCGAGCCTCATCCATGGCGGCGCCGCCGTGAACTCCACGCGGCACTCGCTCCATTCCGCTCCCCGATCCCGAAAACCCTAAACCTCTCCCCCCCCGGAGCTCCGAAACCAGTCCCTACTCCCCCGGACAAAGATGACGCTCCACTCCATCGTCATCCAGAAGCTCCTGAGCACGAACGCCCACCTCGGCCGCCGCGTCGCCACCCACCACTTCAAGCCCTTCGCCTACGGCAGCCGCAACGGCATGGCCATCATCGACTCCGACAAGACCCTCGTCTGCCTCCGCAGCGCCTGCGGCTTCCTCGCCTCCCTCGCCCGCCGCCGGGGCCGCTTCATGTTCGTCAACACTAACCCGCTCTTCGACGAGATCGTCGAGCAGATGACGCGTCGGATCGGGTGCTACTCCCCCAGCGGCAACGCCCTGTGGCGGACCGGCGGGTTCCTCACCAACAGCTGCAGCCCCAAGAAGTTCCGGTCCCGGAACAAGAAGATCTGCTTCGGGCCGTCGCAGCCGCCCGACTGCCTCGTGGTCATGGACACCGAGCGGAAGTCGTCGGTGATCCAGGAGGCCGCGAAGCTGCAGATCCCCGTGGTGGCGCTGGTGGACTCGAGCATGCCGTGGGAGTGTTACAAGAAGATCACGTACCCGATCCCGGCGAACGACTCAGTGCAGTTTGTGTACCTCTTCTGCAATATGATCACTAAGACCTTCCTGCTTGAGCAGAAGAAGCTTGCTGCCGCGAAGGACTGGCTCGGTATTGCCTCTGCCCCAAAGACTGAAGCTCGGTATGCAATTTTACTGCTTGATGAACCTCATGATTCGTTCTTGTTTGGTTTGAATTTCTCGAAATGATCAGTGCATTTGGTAAGTATTTCTGGGACTGCATTTATGAGGATTGCTGCTAGCTGCGCATATGGGAAATCATTCTTTCTTTCTCTTGAATGTTGGAAAGTAAAATCGTTTCAAACTCCTAGCATTTTCTTGTATTCATGCAGTTCCCGGTGTGCTAAATGGCTGTGTCATAAGCATTTCGCGGCTTCATTTTTAGTTTATGGATGTTCAGAAGTTCCTGAAGTTCGCAATTGACTGAGTTTTTTTTTCTTTTACATGATTGAGTTCTGGATTGAAGGGAGGAGGTGCAACGCATTGAGGAGAGCAAGAGTGAGAGTGATAGTGCGACCAAGTTAGCAAAGATTCAAGTGCCTATAATTCCCTATGAAAGATTAGCTCCTCTTCCTGAAGGTATTCTCCGATCCTGTGCCGCAGCTTCCGTGTATACATTTATGGCGATTCAGTTAACTCTGATTTCATAGTTACAATCTAGAAACTGATATGATGGGTTTTATTTCTTTATACTGGTTGAAGACATCATGTACTGCTCTTTGCACCTGTACAAATGGACATAATGGTCTATATTTCCTTGTACTGTTGATGATATTAGTCCAAAGTTCCATTTTTCCTTTTTCTGATTTTCTGTAGTTTAGTTTGCTATGATTTTTTTTGTTCCTTTATTATTTCTGTACACCTCCTGTAACTGCAGATGATATTCCCGTCTAATCTGATAAAAATTTCCCATTTTCATCCCAAAAGAGAAGGGAAACAAAACACGACCATTTTCATAAGAAGGTTTTTGTTTCTTGGATTCATACAGATGTTGCTGAAACTAAGAAGCTTCTGGACAAACTTGTTGTCCTGAAGTTAAATGGAGCTTTGGGAACAAAAATGGGATTTGATGGTCCCAAGTAAGCATCATTATTTACCTGGAAATTTCTCAAAACTCAGTTTTATTTTTGAATCTCTGCCTGAATTATGTATTGTAGCATTTATTATTGCAATTGTATCTTACTTAAGGTAGATGATTTATGTTTGCAACAGTTTGTTTTTTTGTGGTAATTTTTTTTATGAAAGTTGGCTTTTGTTTATTGGAGGGTACTCTTTGTTTTAGAAATTTTTTGGTATGCTGTAAAATAGGAATTCTCAGCCTCCCCAAGGTTCTATGTTAGAGTAGTCACATATACTGCATGAATTTAATTGGAAATTGGCGCAAAATGGATATTTCCTCCCAGTTTGTGAAGGGAAGGGTATCAGGTTGAGAGCCTTTACCTTCTTTTTTTGCGGTTGGGGGTGTGAAGATTGGGGGAACAGTTGGTGATTCGAGGGAGATGGGAATGCAAATCTATGCAGCGAATATTGCATATGTGATATTTCCTATGCTCTGGAAAGTTGCTTGAGGTATTGCTGATCAGGCAAAATCTTTAACCTCGGTCAAGATTGCTTATCCTTTTAACAAAAAGCTATGTTGCATAATCTGTAGATCGTGATGGTCTGTAGGTTTAAGGAAAATAAAACATGATGAGAATGATTCACGTACATTGTCATTGTTTGATGTATGATGTTATCAAGTTCCATCCTTACTAGTGCAGATCTACCATCGAAATCAGCAATGGAGTGACAATTTTGGGCTTGACAGCTACTCAGATTGAGGTATATTGCTGTTTTGTCGGTGGTATGTAGTTGAAATTGAAACTGACCACACTTGGCTTTGAAAGGTTTGATTCTTCTGTTTTTGCATGTTGTAGCATCTCAACTCAAAGTACGGATGCAATGTGCCCCTGCTTCTAATGAATTCATCAAAAACACATGATGCTACCCTTGAGGTGACAACTTTTTCATCTGCTGATATTAGTTCTTGATATTGGGGACTCATGAAACTTTCCATGGTCTTGCTTCCTGATCCAGGTTTGGGCTAAATATTCCCGGTCAAACATTGATTTTCATGCTTTTGAGCTGGTTCGTGTTCTCTAGTCATTGTTATGCCTTAGTACACAAAGAATAATTTCTGATATACTAGCTTTTGTGGAGGATTTTGTTAATCCTTTTCTTTTTGACACAGAGCCAAAACTCCCAACTGAAATCATCTGGAGAGCAGAGCAGCAACAATGAATTGTACATTGTTCTTTATTTTGAATGAACTTGCTTGTATTTTGTTGCACAGGTTAAATTTTGATTGTCATTGCCAGAAGTGCTGTTTTACAATTAATTAATAGGTTTGACTGGTGCAAAGAAACATCAATTCTGTGCCTATGTGCTTGCAACCTCATGCTTTCTTTGGCAATAAAAATAACTGGAACTGCGACTAAATTGTCAAATTAGTGAGTCAAATTGTAAACGAATTGTGACCACATTGCATAAGTTGTGTTCACTCTCAGTTTGCACCTTCAAGTTGAATCATTTTGTGTACTGATTGAAATAGTTTGGATTCTGAATCCTACAGTTCTACAGCAGACTATTAGGTTACACTACACCTTTTGCTTCTCCAAGCTGTAAGAATTGGCAATTGATTATGTCTGTCAAGTGACATCAATCCTTTGAGTACTTGGACCACTTTGGACCAAATTCATTTGTGTATCCTTTTTTGGTATGAAAACACATCCAGGTGTCGAATTTGTCTGTTTTAGTAAATCTTACTGAATTGCTGTATCCATTGCCCATTGATTCATCTATGTTACTATTAACATACCCGTCCGGATGTGAAACTTGGTCATGAAGTAATCAATTCGGGTAATTTCACAAAAGTTTGCCAATGTTCACATTAAATTGTTGTTAGACCAACCAATTTTTCGTGTTCATCGAGCTACTCTTCATTTTCTTTGTTACTTGGTCATTTTGGTTTATCCTGCTGATGTGTTTCAACTTTTTGTCTCCTGGGAGAAGCCAACTGATATCTTTTGGTGATAGGGCATATGGTAACCAGGGTGCAGATATCGTATCTTTGATGAGAAGTGGAACCCTTGATGTGTTACTGTCACAGGTTGTCCTTTTTTTTTTTTTTATATGGTTGCTATTTCTTTTTTGGTTTATACTGTCAATGATATTAGAATCATAAGTGAGCTATTAGAGGTTTTAAAATAAGTTGTTTTTCAGGGTAAGGAGTATATTCTTGTGGTGAACTCAGATAACGTTGGGACAATCATTGACCCAAGTATCCTCGTACTTATGGTGATTATGGACATGTACTTTGACTTTGATCCTTGTGGTTCTTTTTTTTTTTTTTTTTTTTTTTTTTTTTTTTTTTTTTTGGGGGGGGGGGGGGGGGGGGGGTGCTGGTTCAGTTATTGACTGCTCGTGGACGTTGTGCTATCACTTGTTTTCCTTAATGTGTGTTTACAGAGATACTAAACCACCTAATTCAGAACAAAGTTGAATGTTGTATGGAGGTAGGTAGCCAAGGTTTGCTTTCTGTGTTCTTTATTTTTCTTCAGCAATGACTCTGGAATTTGTTGTTTAGGTAAGGCCCACTGCATCCATCGATGTTAATGGGGACTTTGTAAATTTCAAAGAGAGGAAGTTCCAGGTGGGTAGTATGTGACAGCTTAACTGCTCCTGTGGTTCATTTTTTAAAAACTATGTTGAATAATAATCTTAAGTGAAAGCCTTGTTTAACTTTTTGGAAAAGCTTTGTTTTACTAATGAAGTTGAAAATAATTTTACCAGTGCATTGTCCTTCAGGTGATGTGATTGAGTAGAATGGTAGTAGCTGGAGTGTGAATCTCTTGTCTTTCCTATGGATAAATGATTTGGCAACACAAACATTAGTGGTGCCAGGAGGAAAAACATTAGGAGTTTTTATGAGGCCGAAAGACTAGAAATTTCTTTATCCAAAAAAATGTAAAAGTATTTTGAGGAAAATCAATAGAAATGAATTTTAAGAATTGATTTCTGTATGGATAATTGTAAGAGGACGGAGTGATCAGAAATGAATTAGAGGTGCCCAAATTAGAAAAACTTGAAAAGTTCAGAGACACTATTCGGAAAAAAAAAAGAAGTTCGTTGGGATCAGACAGTTAAAGAAAGTTGGTTAATTATTTCTTAGTCAGGTCTGAGGGGGTGCATATACCAAGGACTAACAGCTTCGTGCTTTAAAATCTCTTTGCGACTGGCTGTACTTTCTTTATTTATGTGTGTCATTGGTAGGATTTGCTTCATTGCAAGTGCTGTTATGTTAGCTTAATGAATAGTGTTACGGTTGATTAATAATGAATAGGAAATTGTTTCTTCCCATTTGGATTACGAGTAAACATAAATAGTCAAAAATACTAGTTTGTGGCTGGGATGAGAAAGAAAAGAAATTGAAATTCAAGTGTCTGTTAATGAGTTTGCATCAGGATTCATATGATAATATCCAAGCTTTAGATTCCATCCTCTCTCTCCGTCTCTCTCTCTCTCTCTCAGAGTGCACGCACACAAAACAGAGAACAAAAAGAACAAAAGTCCTAAACCTTGCCTTTCAGTGGTCATTAATGTTTGCATGACTCATGAATCACTTTATGATTTTGTTCGAAAACTTAGCATGCTGTGCCATGAATTTAGCAATCTTTCGTGGTTTTAAAAATATTCCCACACACTTACTGCTGATAGTAAATATTGGGTTCTGCTTCAAATAAGATGCTATGAACATGTGGACATTTTTATTATAGCTAGTTTTAGTTCTTGTTTGAACAATGTGTGAGGATGATGGTATACTTTGCTTGCATCGTGGCGGGGAGTTCTTCAAAAGCTGACATGTAGCTCTTGTCCTTCACCAACATGAACACTAATGAGTTTGTCCTTTTTGTTGTGCACTCAGCTTGGAGAAATTGCTCAGAAGCCTTCTGAAAGAGTAAGCATCCCAAACTGTGATTAAGGGAGGTTGCTTGTTATAAAATTGCCTTCATATTTACAGTGTTTCATTGTATTACTTGTCTAACTTTGAGCTTTTTCTTCCATCTTTTCTAAGTTGTCAGAGAAGTTCAAATTGCTTGATACAAAAAACATGTGAGTGAAATTTTACTTCATTTTCCTGTGGCTTACTAATGCTTGGAAAGAAGCCTGAAAGCTCAGTTCTCTACTTCTTTTTATAGGTGGATCAATCTGAATGCCGTCAAAAGACTTGTGGACACTGATGCACTGAAATGGGTAAGTTTAGTTGATATTATGACAATTTTCTTTTGACGTTCTTTGAATTTAAGATTTCTATACATACTTGTGAAAAGAAAAGGGTTAACTTTTTGCTCTTGATACTGCAGGAAGTAGATGCTGGTTCATCTCTAATGCGAGAAACAGCTACTAGTTCAATAATACGAGTAAAAGCCTTTCTTCATATGAGTTTCTTGTGCAACATTTGTTACATTTGATTGGTGCATTTTTCATATGGAAAATTATTTTTTTTCCTTTGATCCAGTTTTTTGAGCATGCAATTGGTATTTTCGTCCCTTCATCCCGTTATTTTCCACTGAATGCAACTTCAGATCTATTTCTTCTCCAGGTATTACAAACTACAGAACACTCTCGAATCTGCATTTTGTACTTGATATGAAGGCTATGTTACTCTAATGTTCATATGCAGTCGGATCTATATACCACATCCAATGGAGTTCTAATTAGAAATGCTGCCAGAACTAATCCCAAAGATCCTTCTGTTGAGTTGGGACCTGAATTTGATAAGGTGAACGTTACTTTTGTGTATTCTTATTCCGCCTGTTACGGATATTAATGTCATGTTTCATTATATCTGCCTTTTTCAGTTGGGCAGTTTTGTGAGCCGCTTCGAGTCTATTCCCAGTGTAGTTGAGTTGGATAGCTTGAAAGTCACTGGTGATGTGTGGTTTGGAAATGGCATTGTGCTCAAGGTACAGACATTGCGCTTGGCATTTGTTTTTATATACTTTGTCCGATTATTGAGGATCTACTACAAATTTATGGGACCTACAGTAAAACCCATCAGACCAGCGGTTAAATTGTGAAGATTCGCTTACTATGTTGAGTCCATCTATAGAGTATGAGTTGCAAGTAAATCCATGTTTAGTTAAAGATGCGGTGTTAATTTTGATCTAGGCTTGCAGACTCTGCGCTCCTTAGAATTTATGCTGTCTCATGTATTAAAGTACTTTTAGATGTAATTTGTAGTCAATCAGTACGGTGAATATACTGTGAACTTAGACATGTCAGGATGGACATATCTTGTCTAAAATGTTATGTGAAGTAATCATTTACTATAGATGACGATTGTCATAACCATTTCGTGTTGTTGATCTCATTTAAGTAGAAATGGATTTTCACTTACGTACTTCGAAGGGTTCACAATAATTTTGCAACATAAGAATGACATTTGGGGGTTCTCTCTTGGAATTATTACTTGTTCTGACATTTTTATTTTATGCCAAAAGGGGAATGTCAGCATTGTTGCAAGACCTGGGACGAGGATTGAAATTCCTGATGGAGTAGTACTTGAGGACAAGGTATGGCTATGGGATTCTTCGATTTGTCATGGATTTGGTCCTTTCACTCAGCTCAGTTCCTGCTCTCTAATTCTTTTGCATCATTATTCAGCTATTAAACGGCCCTGTGGATATATGAGAAGATTTCAAGGAATGTAAGAGCATAATGTTTTCATTTTAAGTGTTTTATTCTTAGATAGCTTTGTTCCCATTTCTGTTTTCACTTTAAATTTATATCTATATACTGTGCAATAAGGAAATAAAAACCCAAGCAACAAGCTGAAGAGGGCTATTTACATGCCAGCAAGCCTGTTTTTGATCTCATAAAGGATGCTTCGTGAGGTGTTTCTTTTCAACTGATTAGGTGACTTTTTCATTCAAGGCGAGGCAATTTTGATGTCAATTATATAAAGACGAAAGTGAATATCTTGTGTGGCAAGAATAGAGATCTGAATTGTTCTGGGGATAACATCGGGCGGCAGCTAACCCAGTAGAAGGCTAGAAGGCGATTGCGACGAACCCTGACTGGATCCTTTGAAAATCCTGCCTCCTGGCTTGTGCTTTATCATTTTGGCCGTTGCATGATTGGCAATCAACACCTTTTGTCTTTCCATAAAATAGTTCTGTGAAATTTTGTGGAGAACTGTCCATGAGAGATTCAACAAGTATAAGCTTGCCATTGATGTTAGAGGGCGGTCTCAAAAGTGGTAAGATGGTGATACGAGTCATCATACCATATGCTTGATGATATCTCTTATTCCTTTTCTAGTTGCCTTGTTTTTTCAGCTAAAATGCTTGATGTAGTTTCCATCATCTATTCTATTGCAATGTATTGTAAGGGGGAGTTCCTCATCTTGCACCATGGGGAGAGTGGAGTCTCAAGAGTGCATGTGGATTTCTTTTCACCCAACCCACCTTTATTTCCTCCTCATTGTGTACTCATTTTCTTTGTGCTGGTATTACTTTTCAAATGAAGTTCTTTAGTCTTGAATTGTTTCCTATGGTTGTTTGAAAACTCTTATTATTTTTCTTTCTGAAATTTCTAATTTCTATGAGGTGGAAATTTGCGACTTGGTAAGACGTAGATATATAATAAGAATAAGAAAAGAAATACTGCCAATAAGGTGTGCTTAGACGGTAAGAGAGTTTAGTTTTATCCCAGTGATTTTGGGCTCAAATTGAGGGGAGCGCTTCATGAGTAAAATCATGAATGAACCAGGTCAATGTGATTATGTGAGGGAGTGCACATTTAAGATTGCCAGTAACGCCTGAGCGTAAACCAAAAATCTACCATGTGATCTTGATTAGGGGTGAGCATTGATCTCCGTTCAACCGGGCTAAACCCTCAAATTGGCTCGAACCAGCTGGTGCAAAGTCGATTCTAGGGTGGGTCTGTTCATTGTCATCCTCAACCCTTCAAAGATGGTACCAATGCCCCAGTTGGTCTGACACATGTGACCTGCTATAAAGAAAAGAATTGCAATAGCTAAATGATGATGAGCAATATCAGTCAGCCATAGACCCCCAGTTACTGGATCTAATCCTCCAAGAAAAGTAAGAAATTCCGCATATTTTGACCAATTCAAGGTAAAAAATGGGGTTGCTCCTGGCCCCAATCATTTGCTCGAATATTACACGAATACTGCACTTGCACAAATATTGCACGAGTACTACATGTAATTATATAGGTTCCCGTTTAGCATAAATGGGTTGGTATCATAAACAGGATTACACGAAAAAAATCGTATCTTACGAGGTTGATATGATTAAATCTAAATGAAAATCTAATGTTTACAAGTGATAATGATTATTTATAAGTATTATTCCTAATAAATTTGCCTGATATTGTGTACAGCGCCATGTCTATAGTTTTAATTGCACTTACCGCATGCTAAAGATATTCCGAGTCAATTGCAATAGACCGATAAAATTTGAAACCTGATAAACATGAATCTTCGATTAAATAATAGCATACACCATCGACTTTCGCCTCTTGTTTTCAACCCAATTGTATTCCGATAAGATTAAATGGTTAGTATTACCATCCATGCAAAATACACCATGAGAAAAAGATCTCAAAAATCAAAAGAAATAGTAAAGATGAGAGAGAAAGGGCAGCGAGGAAAACAAAAAGTAAATGTTATTACTCCCAAAGAAAAAAAAACATAAAAGAAAAAGTAAAGTACCCGTTCATGTTTCATCATGTGCCCTAGCTAGCAAAGCAAGCGAGAGCACTTAATTAATTACAAAGATCTAAGATACAAATATGTAAATGTTATTACTTGTCATTAATACCATCAAGGAAACACTATATATAACACTCAAGTTATCATAGACCAGTAGAGGCCCCGGATGGCCATGTTGCAGGCCCGGCAATTAGCCCGCCACCCTAGTTATTGCCATGGTCTTGACGTCCTTGCGGACAGTACCGACACCCATCATGAGCGACGCTGTTGAGAGCAGCTTGTCATTTGCGCCCAGTACAGCGGCGCGGAGCCACTGAGCTCACTTCGAGAAGTCTACGACCTCAATCTCTTGCTCGAGGGCTTGTTTGGTTTGTCCCTCGAGGTCGACTTTGAGGGGAGGAGGAGGCAATTGTTGGGGATCTTGTGGTTGAGTTGATGGTGTTGCCATGGTAGGATGGAGACAGTAATAGTTATGTATGAGCAAGCTATAGAGATGAAAGGAATATTAGAGAGGAAGATGAGATGGCGTGTGGAGGGCACACTCCCCGAGAGAAGCTATTATAGAGAAACATATGCATACATATCACAAAACACATGGTTGGGTGTTACCTTTCCCAGGGTTGCAAGGGAAGGCATGGTCATATTGGGTGTAAGGCTCGACTGTGCTTTCGTTGACGAGGCTTAACTGAATAATCATTGTTATGTGCTAGCGTATGTAGGTAAATAGCTGCAATAGGATCTGTCTATGTTGTACCTGTGACACTGCTTTTTTATACATGTATGACACTACTTTTTGTGTACTTCTAGTGAATTGTGAAATTCATGTGCATGCGTGATTCAAATCAATCACCGATCATCATCGTTCATATTGAAGCTAGTATCATTGCATGTAGACCGAAATTGTAAGATGTAAAGGTATTAAAGATAGAAATCTACGGTGCATTTGAGTTCCGTCTTGAAAAAAAGTTGTAAAAGTCAACTGATCTCATGCATGATATACTTACGCATCAGCAACACCGAAGATTTGTTACACACCGGGAATTATATAAACCAAATTGCAGAGAGAGTGAGAGGAGCAAGGCAACTACATTATTGCAATCAATAAGTTCTTAAAGCGAAGTTGTAAGTCAACAAACTTAGCCAGTTGATTCATTAAATTATATGGTGAATCATCAAAATTATTCAGGCAATGCACATCTGCGACGGTCTATGTTCCCCAGGGATCACATGGTTATCTTCTGTTGAGGATTATCATCGATTAATTAAGCGAAGTTGTTGAGCTCCCATAAGAAGATACTACTTTTTCGTGTGGATGCCATGCGCCTATGCTATCTTGCTCAGCTAACTACTTTGTTTAATCTAATGGTTCTGGCAAAAAGAAAAGATGGAAAGCTGTGTGAAGTCGCAAAGATGCTGCCACGGAAGGCGGGCAAAGAGAGTCAACTACTTTCTACTTCCAATCAATGTGCAAAGATTGGAGATAGAAACGGCACCGCCAACTGAACGAACATAAATACTTAAAATCTTGAGTTATGGCAACATTCTGATTTCTCATGACAGGCGAGTGAGAGTAGCACCAGTTGCATTTTGCAGAGACGGAGAGACCCCCGCTACTACTCGCGGGAAGGACCATTTAAGCCCGCTTGGCAAGCTGTCAAACCCTCTCAGGAATTCTGTCTAGGGAGGGTTGCAACAACATCGCACTCAACATTGTTTTCTAATTGCACTATATCATCATTAGTGCATTGTTAAGTAGTAACCCGGTTCATATTTGGTGTAGCGGGAAACGAACAACCAAAATCCATAGTCCAATCCTTAGTGGTTGATTAGACATAACCTACGCTACTTAAGTTACTATTAGCTATTGCAATAATATAATTAGGAAACTCAACTCTAATCCCCATCAGCTTTCTCGCTTAAGGCATTCCCTTTTGAGATGTCCCCCCTTGCCACAATTTTAACATACAACATTGCCAGTCCTAGATTGACGTAGTATGTTCAGATTCACACTACTCGTACTAATACGATTACTAGTTCTTCTTCTACTCACTAGTGAGAACAAGTTCAAAATATTCTTTTCTTACAGTTGTTTTCATTCATAATCAAATAACTATTGGCTAATGTTGATAATAGAATCAAAACACGTTCCTCATCATCAAAATCAATCTAAATTGAACTCAATTAACAAATGATCATATTTAATTTAGTGATATGCTCAGTTGCCGACGCAACTTCACCCATCTTTAAGTGAAATAAATGTCACATTAAGTAGACTTTGTTGATCGTAGAAGGCTTCTCGCACATGTTCGACAAGGCATTCATTGGGCCCGTAGTGGTATTCTCTTTTACGATGTTAAATGTGGATCTACGAGCCAACATCAGTCAAATAAAACTGAATGCCCATCTATTAACGAATCCCATTTAGCTTGGTTCATAGACTCTAGCTTCTTCCCATATAAGGATAAGTACTGATTCCTTTGGTACAGATAATTCTCAATCCGCATCATCAAGAAACCAAAATCCCTCTCATCAAGTCCGTCAGTTTTCACTTTTCCTTCTCCTATAGCCATCGATTTGCTTCAAGTCAATTAAGCTTGGCTCTTCTATCAACTTGTTCTAGAAAACAAGCAATCGAACACGACAAAAATAGAACAAGGAAAAATATTACGTGATTTTGTTAGTGCGACTTACTCTATGGGGAGAGTAGCATAGGATTCTACTATAGATTAAATGATATAATAGAGATATAAACTATATTCGATCAGTCAAGCAATCTTAGTTTTTCCCAGCCCCTAGTTATAATGAATAATTCATAGTATTTAGCTCTCATAAATCATCACGAAGCAATCTCTTAATCTTACAAAAAAATTACATAAGTTCTTAACATAAGAATTTTACGGCTTCAAACACTAGGGATGTAATTCATGAGCATATCATATGACTGATTGTCGAGGACAAAAGCTCTACTGTTAGATTGTGTTAAAACCAATATGCACCTCTTACATAATATTTAAATCCACATTAGGAAAGCCTAGATGACTCAACTAAGAAGCCTACTCTAACTAGGAATGTAATTTCAATCTGGAAAGTATTTCAATAATTTCTTACTTGTTTGAACCTCAAATCACAAATTCTTTTTGTATTTGGAATTTCTACTTGAATCGTGTTTTTTCTCTAGCTCAATCTCGAGACATATTTGCAATAAGCGATTACTCATGAATCGGCAAGACAACTTTATAAACGAACCAACGGACCCCGTTAGAAGCGACGTTTACCATAATCTGGCCGATTTTCAAAGTGTCAAAGGGGATGCCCTACACGTCACACAGTCATTGCCCCTCGACCTTCATTAGAGGCGTTGAAGATTTCTAAAAGATCAAATTGAATCTTGCATTATTTCACATGAATTTGTAACATCTTGAATTTCGAATCACTTTTGGGATCAATGAAATAGATATTATTTTTAATTTCATTTTAATAAGTTTCGTCTGGAACTGATCACTCTCGGGATACTAACCGATGAGAAATGGTTAACAAGGGAAAACGGTACGTGGACCAAGGACTCGATCGCGAATCGGGCACCGATTCCTAGAAACGATGAGGAAATATTTTGGGCCAATGTGGGCCGATCCGAGAAAAGTGACGGATTTGGTTTGGCCAACGACGTATGATCGGATCGCGGGTGATTCCACATGACTGAGACTACGAGTGGTGAACAAATCCCGAACTTGAACCGAACAATCATGACCTCTGGAACTAGCGATAAATTCTCGCGTTCTCTTGGTAAGCGAGACCGACGCAACTTGAGTAACCCTAGATCGATATGCGTAACCTCTAAACAGTCACCTGTTAGTGAGAAATCTTAAAATTGAAATTGAGCGATTTTGACCGCGAAATTAGATTCGGAGTTGGATGTCGAATTTCGTGGACGTACGTGACTATTATGCGGGGACGACGTCATTTTAGTGTGGCCAACTATATTAGGGATCGGTGGAGCCGAAAAATGGAAATTCGGCCTAGAATTGAAAAATTACGATTTTGCCCTTAGGCCTAAGCTTGTATTCCAAATTTTGGGAATTGTTGGAGGGTAAAATGGACATTTTCAGCTCCTCCCTTGTGGCCGAAAATAATGGACAAGAGTGCCCTTAAATAGTTGAGCAAGTTCCATCTTAGCCTTTGATTAGGAGGGCATGATGGTCATTTCTATCAAGTTGGTCAACTACTCCCATTTCCTCCAATAATTTAACTCTCCATTCACTCTCTCTCTTCCTCATTTTCTCACCTCCATCTCCACCGGCCACTCCTTTCTCTCACTCTCTCAATCTTGCCGTCTTTCTCCCTCCCTCTCGGCCTTGATTGCTGCCGCCGCCCACCGGTTCCGCACACCACCATGCCCCGCCTAACACCCACACTATCCAGCCAACCTTCCTTCTCCCACTCCCTCCTCCCTTGCTTGGCCACACTAGAACAGTCGCGTCGGAACTGCCGCCACCATGGCCATGCCACATGCTGTCCGCCCATCTCGCCGCCATGCCACCACCCTCACCTCTCGCTTTCCTTATGACCGCCACCACCAGCCTCACCTCCCCTCTTCGCCGCTATTCGGTCCAGCCAAGGATCACCGACCGTCGCTGCCGCCGAGTGCCGCCGCGAGGACTGCCGGAACGCCATTGCTGGTTTTGTTGCAAGCCGGCGATCAGCCACTCGTTCCCTGTCGAATTGGCCTTGTTTGGAGCTTAAAATTAAGTGAGTATTATATCCTAAATCATAATTAGGCCAATGTGTATTTCTAGATGGGTTTAGAGTGTTTTAGGGGTTAATTAGTGTGATTTTAGGGGAAGTTTTATGGGCTGTTTGATAGTGGCCTGTTATGTGATGATTTGGGTTGTCTAATGAAATGATCTAATGGTGATTTAGTGGCCCAAGGTAACTTGGTTAGTGGTTGGATTTAAGGGACTTGATTGGATTATTGTGTGGGCAATTAACGGTTTAATTGTGATCTACTAGTGGTGTCGAGATTTGCCTAAGTAGTGGCCGAATTGTGCTTGACTTGTGATTGATTTTGTGATACCATGTTGCATGCCCAGTGTGGCCGAGAACGAGGAACCATGGCGGGTTGAGCGTATGTGCGATGGTGTTGATTTTAATAGCATGATTTATGAGCATCAATTAGATGCCATGCCGGGTGAACTCAATTGAGCTTTGGGACATGTTGAGGTGACTTATTAAGTGCGCTAGATTGTGAAATGAGCACGTCGTGGCATTATTTGGGCATGATTGAGTATTGATTGAAGTTGTGGCATTAAGTGCTCATTATGCATTGTGTGATTGCCCGAGTGCCGGATTGTATGGCCACGCATTTCGCATGTTGAGCATTGGCTTGAGACGGAAATTGTGCGAGTATACGTGCCTGACATGAGCATATGATCACCTAATTGCCCTAATGCATTTTACGCGGAGTTCAGATAAAAATTGGTGTGTGTGCACGTGTGATCATATAAAGCCTTGATGCATTTATGCGGGGCATTGAACCCATCCTGATGCGTTTTACGTGGGATGATGCCCGATTCTAACGTAAGACGGTTAGCACGATGCGTTTTATGTGGGTTTTGGTTCGTATGAGGAGATTGGTGTTGTGCCTGATGCGTTTTACGCGGGTTAGAGACATTGGGCCTGATGCATTTTACGCGGGCCATGAAGTGTTGGTGTTGATTGATAGACTTGATGCGTTTTATGCGGGTCAGACCTGATGCGTTTTACGCGAGTCGAATCTAAAAGAGAATTGAGCAGTGTGCCAGTGTGCATTATTGAGCCGGATCATGAGTATGGACATAAACATGTTGACGGCGTATGTATGCAAGAGTGCATTGGCCAGTGTGCAGGCATGTGTGTAACGGTGAATAGCGTGTGACCCAGACATAACGAGCATGAGCATGAGCATGTGCATGGCGTACGTGTGGCTATGCGTGTTCGCGTATGTGCCATTGTCGTGATATTATATGCCTAACTTGCAGGGTCATTTATATGTTCGATTTGGGCTCGAGGGCCTAGGTTAATTAATTACTGTTTTGGTTGCGTGATTGTTTGCCTGTCAGGAGGTGCATGTTAGCCTAGTTTAAGTTTATGGGGTTTTACTCACTGAGATTCGTTTTACGGTTGTTAAAACTCAACTTTTCAGACCCCCGGCCCTGAAGATGTCCGAAGTACCGATTAATTTTGGGATTCCATCTTGGATAGACCGGGATGTGACCGAGTACCTCACAGGGAACGAGGATACTTATATTAAGTATTTTACCACAATGTGAGTAGATATGGGCGAGCAGCACTTCCAGGCCCACGAGTATTTAGGCTAGTGCTTCAGGGATTACTTAAGGACTTACGGTGTCACGCCCTGAACCCCATGGCACGCAAACATCCCGCCACCATGGTCGATTCAGTATGCAACGTCCCAAGACGCGTTATCGACCCAACGCCCAAACAAAGAGCATTGCATATGCGGAAACAACCAATAAATAATACCCGTACAAAAATAATATGAGACAAAGGATAGCAGAATATCAGCCAGCACATTCGAAAATATATACAATTTGTATTACTATAGAAAACCTTTGTACAATATCCAATATACAATAAAAGATACAAACGACACAAACAGGTCAAAAGAGGGTTAGGGCCACTACAACAAAAAGGTATAAGTGGCTTGGGAGGTCAAACTAAACCTAGGGGGAGAGCTATAGCCAAAAAGTGTCGACTCTTGCTACAGGGACTGAGGTCTAAGCTAAGGCTCCCAATCCGGATCCGATCCGGACGACTCAGAAGAACCATCGGACGGTTCTGACTCCTTCGAATCCATGTCCTCGACCTCTGACTCTATTTGATCAATCTCACCATCCCGCTCAGGATCCAGCTCCATAGCCTTCGGCTCATCCTTGGGGTCCATCGGCTCTGGGTCCGTGAATAACACCTCCGGTTCCTCTGACTCCGCGTTCATAGCAATGGGTCCATCTATAGTCTCGTCAGAAATACTCCAATCGGGTGTGGTTGGGGGATTTAAAATCTCACCATCCGCGATCTGGGGTATCATCACATCATCCCTATCAAGCGGAATATTGAAAGTCCTGAGGGGTGGTCCTGTCTCCCCATGGGTATCCTTAAAACACTAGGCTATGCACTCTTGGGTCTGATAGAATGACTCACCCACATCTACAAATACTACAGAATGATATCTCACATATGCCTCCCCATTTCCTAAGGGGTGCACACTCGAAGTTCGCTGAATCTTATGCGGAATCCCAAAAAGTGGTGGCGATCTTGGCATCTTCAAGGCTGGGGTTTGAAAAGTTTGGGTTTATACAACTGTGAGATGAATCTCAGCGAATAAAACCCCTTAAACCTAAACTAGGCTAACATGCACCCTCTGACAGGCAAATCAAATATGAATACAGTTCACACCGCAAATAACCATTGACCTAGGCTATCGGGCCCAGATCACTCACCTAGCTGACCATGCAGATTAGGCATTTTATTATAATAACCACGGCATATACGCGAACACACTAGCCATACGTACGTCATACGCATGTTCATACTCGTCAGTGTTCAAACCACATACCATTCACCGAGTTTTGCATACTCGCACAATAGTCCATGCATTCTTATGCATGCAAATGCTGTCATCATGCTATGTTCGCAATCTGGCTCGCACTGCACATTAGCTCAATGCTCATTTAACAGTTAGAGCTCGACCTGTGTAAAACACATCAGGTTTGACTCGTGCCAACTGCAACAGGTCCAATTCAATAACAACACTTCATGGCCCGCGTAAAACGCATCAGGCCCAGTGTCTCTAGCCAGCGTAAAATGCATCAGGCGCAACATCGATATCCACGAACGAAAACCCGCGTAAAACATATTAGGTTGGTCGTCTTCCGGATGTATTGAGCAACATTTAGCATAACACGCATCAGAATGGGTTTAATCTCGCGCAAAACGCATCAAGGTGCTTTGTGATCACACAGTTATACAGCCAGTTTTATCTGAACCCTGCATAAAACGCATCGGGGTATATTTAGGTGATCACATGCTCATGTCAGGCACGCATACTCGTACAATCTCATCTCATGTCTCATTCTCGGTATATAAAATGCGTAGCCATGCAAATCCCGCACTCGGGCAATGATGCAATGTGACATGAGCATCAACACAATTCAGGCACTCAGTTAATCAATGCCACAATACCGGTTCACTTGGCCAATTAATACCGTACGGCCTAATACACAATTCACCATTTGGCAATAACAAATCATGCCACACTTTGGCCAATCACACACCACACTTAGTCGGCCACACGAACACGCGGCATGGCATATCACAATTGACACCAACAAACACAGTTCAGTCAATAATCAATCAACTCGGGTATACCCGGTAATTCAGCCACTAAAACCCCAGATAGTCACTATTAGTCAAACAATTTACCAATGTGGACAGCCATGATTCGGCCCTTCCTCGGCCTCAAATCCTACTCCAAATCTGCCTGTTGATCCACCAAAATCACTACATAATAATCTCCACAAATTAACCCACCAATCACCCTTAATTGTACTCGTTACCAACCCGAACACCTTAACCCGTCTACAAATGCAACATAAGCCTAATCCGGGTTTAGGAAGTTGTACTCACTTAATCCTAAGCCAAGACGGCGAGAAACGGCGGTTGATCGTTTGTGAACGGCAAAACTAGCGGCGGTGTTCCGATGGCAGCGAGTGGTGGCAGCTCATGGCGGTCTCGGGCGGTGATCGGCCCTTGGTGGTCTGGACGGCGGCCGAGGCGATGTTGATGATGGTGGTGGTGATCGTAAGTGAGTGGTGGTGATGAGGTTGGATGGAGCGGCGGTGGCGATGGCGGGGACGGTTCTGGCGGAACGGCGGCCGAGTGGTCAGCCGAGAGAGGAGTTCAGCGGGAGAAAGAGAAAATGAGGGAGAGAGGGTCGTCAGTCTGGGATGAGGATGGTGGTGGCGTGATGGTGGTGATGGCATGCGGCGGTGGCGTCTCTGGTGAACGGCTCCGGCGTCCACGGTGAGGAAGATGATTGGCGATGGAGAGGAAGAGAACGTGGAGGGGGAGAGGGAAATGAGGAGAGAGAGAGGGTCAAACATGGTCAAATAGGGGTGCTTAGTGGATGACACATGTCAACAATCCAAGGGTTTGGATTAAAATGCCCCTAATTCAATGGCCTTGATTTGATCTAATCCAATAATTGAAGGGTAAAGTGATCATTTCCATGGGCTGAATTATTGGGCTGAAATACTTAATAAAATCCATAATTTAATCCCAAAAATTAGCTTAAAATTCGGAATTACCAAAAATAGGCTAGGGGCAAAACGGTAATTTTTTCGTTCCGGGTTGAAATTCCATTTTTCGACCGTACTAACCCCAAATATGATTGACCAACATAATATGATGTCGTCCTCACAAAAATAGTCGTGCACGCCCTCGAAAATCGACATCAAAGTCCGGGTCCAATTTCGTGATTAAAACTCACTCAATTTCAAATTTTAGGGTCTCTCACTAACGGCGGCTGTTTAGGGGTTACGGGTATCGACTTAGGGTTAACTGAGTTATGACGGTCTCGATCATTGGCTAGGGCAGTCAGAGATACCAAACTAGGAGGGGCTCCAGTCAAAAAGGTACTGGCTCGACCTAAGTGAAGCTAGGGCTAAACCTATGGGACCCAGTCCGAGTCGGATCCTGAGAACTTGAAAGAACTGTCAGATAGCTCGATCTCGGAGTCTAGGGAATCCAACTCGGACTCGGCTTCTGCCAACTCCTCCTCCGAATCCATTTCCTCAAGCTCGTCCTCCTGCTCTGATCCTGCTCCATAGGTTCCGGCTCATCGTCTGAATCCATCAGCTTCGAGTTTGACTCCTAATCTGCCGGCTCCTCGTCTATCGGATCCGGCTCGTCCATCTCTCAGACAACAGGTCCATGACCCAAGTTAACACTAGGACTCCCCTAAGGCGTATTCTTAAGGCTTGCCATATCACCATCGGGGCACTGGGAATCCACGTCTCCTAGCCTATTGAACGAGACATCAAAAGTCCTGAGGGGCCCGTATGTAACATTTTGAATTTCGACTCAATTTCGGAATCAATAAAGTTAACATCATTTCTCATTTCATTTTAGTAAGTCTCGCCCGGAGCTACCCCTTTTTGCTGTTTGTGGCCGTGGACCCGTTTTTGTGCAGTGGGTGTTTTATGTAAATAGATATTGTATATGTTTCCTGTTGTTAATGCAAATGTATATTTGTTTTTACTGTTGTTTTTGTTTGTGCTACTCTTGGTCTCGTGATTCATTTGTACGGGTGTTTATTTATTTTGCTTCCACATGTGCATTGATCTCTATGTTGGGTGTTAGAACGGCGATGTGTCCTGGGACGTCACACGTTTACGACCTCGGTTGGGATGCTCGCGCACCGAGGGGTTTGGGGTGTGACGGGATCGATGACTCGCATCTTTAATGACTCCAATATCTCTGCCTCTACGATTGCTCCAACAAAGGGAGGATACATTTTCGGATCAGCTTCAATCTCCACAGGATCTCTTTGGTGTCCTGTGATGCATGCACACATCTCTCAACTTTCTCCATCATTCGTTGATGACTTGATCTAGCTACTCCTCTCTTATTCATTTCTCCCTTCCCTTGAGGAATCGAGACTTGGCTCATCTTCTGAACCTCTTTCAAGATATTTTGAAGATGTCGATTGATGGAATAATGACATTAGAAGTACCAAAAATTTTGTACGACGCTCAATTTAGTACAAAATTAGTTTTTCAGATTACTTAAGTGTCACTTAAGAAAAAGGAAAAAACCACCAAAAATCTCAAACTATGTTACTTGTGACACATTTACCCTGAACTTTTTTTTGTGACACCAAAAACTCCAAACTATGCTATTTGTGACACATTTACCCTATTGTACTTTAGTCTATGGGCATTTTCGTTTTTTTGCTTTTTCTTTTTTTTTTTTCCTTTCCGGTGAGGGCGGCCCTTGCCGGCGTCAGGCAAGGGCCACCCTCGCTCGCCCAGGCGAGGCGACCCTCGCTTGACTCAAGCGAGGGCAACCCTTGCCGGCGTCGGGTGAGGGCGACCTCGCCCGATGCCAGCGAGGGCCGCCCTCGCCCGACGCTGGCGGGGGCCGCTGTCATATCCTGAAAATTTGACCAAATTTGGTGATTTATGAAATTGTGATTTCATCGGCGCTCTATTAGTTAATTCTTGCTTTGGCCTGATCACTTAAGGAACACTAGCCAAAGAGGAAAGGCTATCGAAGAATTTATTTCGAGTAGCCGCTCGTTAGTTCGAGATAAACTATAGTTGCGATTGATCGATTTTAGCCACGAATTATGATTCGATTTTACATGTCGAATGCTCAAGAATATTACACCCGAACTATAGGACGTCGCCTCATAATTTTTACGAATTGGCCATAAAAAATTATTTGCTAACTTGCCCTTCTAGAAACCTCTTTGTTAGATTAAATCTTGACTGTTGGGTGGAACTTGGAGAACAAGGCTTGATTTTGGCCGTTGGATGGAACTTAGAGAATAAGGCTTGATCTTGGCCGTTGGATGGAACTTGGAGAGCAAGGCTTGATCTTAGCCCTTGATCTTTGCTTGGGCATCAAGAATATATCTCAACCATTGATCTTGATTTAAATTTAAACCCTTATTCTCTCTCTTCTCACTTTCTCTCTTATTCTCTCTCTCTCCCTCTCTCCCGGTCGAATCACCCCACCACCGCCGTTCACCCACCAACATCCTCATGCCACCATCCTTGAGCCCCGTAGATCGTCATGTGCTGTTCACCGTCGTTTGCTGCTTGCTGTGTCAAGCCGAGGCCGCCATGAACAACTCGTGTCGTTGCCGTCGTCCTTGCGTTGACATCGTTTTTAGACGAGTAAGTTAACATCTAATCCCTTGTTTAAGATGTTTAACTTGCGTAGGGTAGTTTAGCTAGTTATTATTTTAGTGTGTTTGAATTTCTAGAATGAGCGTTGGCGAGTCTTGATTGCTAGACTAAGTTGAAATAAATGTTGGATGTTGATTTGAACTCTTGGTGTGGTATTTTCATGGCTGAAAAGTGGTGGATCTCAAAGTTGAAGGTGTTTCTTGGAGTTTTTATCTTGATTTCAAAACTGATTTTACCGTACATCCCTGGTTTTCCATTTTTATAGAGCATTTTGTGGTTAGAATCTTGAAAAGTGTTCTTCATAAAAGTTGTTTACAAGATCTTGATTTATATCATACTTAAATTTCGGATTTTTCTGACCTCAAATAAGTTATACCAAGGTCCAATTTCTTACTAAATCAGAACTGTTTTATACTGTGGATTCCGTGACCCTCGTGCCTTCTCAGATTTTTATAAAAATTTCCAGTTTGATTTCGACCATACTTCCTTCACAAGATTTGTAAAAAAAACCCATGTCTACAACGTGTAAAAATTTCAAGTGTTTTGAAAGGATTTGGTTTGTAAAACAAGTATTTATTGTGGTTCAGTTCCCCTGTTCCGGCGGACCAGTTCTGGGTTGTTTTAGAGCCATCAAAAGTGATCTTTGTACAAGGATTTTAGAACTGTGTTCTTCATGGAAACTATTTGTGAAGGTCTTGTTCATAACATATTCGAATTTTACAATTTTTAGAAACCATTTGCTATGCTTTTGAAGTTGATTTCCCAAATCATGCAAATTCATCTAGTTTTACTAGAATTCCATAATCTGCCAGTCTTAAATCTTTGGCTTTCGATTTCCGGCCTAATAGAGATAGTAACCACAATTACCTAGCTTTTCAATAATGTTTATTTGGCTATAATATGATGTTGAACGCTTTTGTAAATTCTTGTTTCAAAAGGAGGTTCACAAAGTCGATTGACCGTTTGCATGTGTGACCACTTGTTATTGTTGTGTGGCATTGATGCGAGGACGATTCATGGATGCATGGGCTAAATAAAAAGATAAGAATTGGCCTGAATGCTTCTGTGCTCATGTGGTCACACGATTAGAGCCATCTTACTGTAGATCACTTGACGATGCCTGATTTATCGGGGTCTTGCTATAGATCGCTTGATAATACTCGATTTATCGGATGCTTGGAGATTATCTGGATTACCGATACTCTGGATGTCTTGTCGTGGCTCGAGGCCAGACTTGATGCTCCTTACGGAATACCATCTTACTGTAAATCGTTTGATGTTGCCGTATTGGAATGCTGTTTTACTGTAGATCGTTTGACGTAGCCGTGCCCGATGGGGCGGGACGGAGCCTGATTTTTTTTACCGGAAGACTACCATCTTGCGGCAGATCGCTTGATGAGTAGTGGCCCCGAGGGGACGTAATAAATGGAATACGTGTGATGCATAATACTTGATTATGGGATAAAAACTGCTAGACATGGTATGAGACGTGCCCAAATTGATTTTGTCTTATAATCGAGACACGCACGACTGTAATGCATTGATGCATGGGAAATCTCATTATATGTTCTGGGTATGTGATATGTTTGATGCATCGTTGTGACATATGACTATCTATGTTATGCATAATATGTGTGCCAAGGTAAGGTAAGGATGTTTGTGGTTGGTTAATGATTTGTGTCTAGCGCAGGTCGCGTGTTTAGGGACCCCTGAGGTGAGTTAGCCTTCTAAACGGGGCTTAGGCGCTAACTTATTGAGATTTTTTTCTCATTTGTGATTGTTAAACATTTTTCAGGCCCTTAGCATGTTAATGCACCCAGTATGATTTGGGGTGCTTGGAAACTGACTTTTGGTGAGGTAGATTGACCTAAGCCTGAGATCTTTTTGTAGACTTTATGGAAATGTCGAAGTGGGCTTGTAAAAATGTTCTCAGGGGTTAATCAAGAAAATGTTAAAATGGCGTTTTGATTTCAATGTTGTAAACCGTTTTTCTATCTATCCTTGTTTATTGTTATTGTCTGGGTGAATCTTTATTTAGTTTCCACATGCGTAATCAAAAGAGAAAATGTTGGGTTGGCGACGTGTCTTGGGACGTCGCATCATAATGACCATTGCAGGATGTTACGTGTTCGCGGGGTTCGCGGCGTGACAGCCACCCTCGTCGGAAAGGACAAAAAAAGAAAAAAAGCAAAAAAAGACGAAAATGCCATGGACTAAAGTACAATGGGGTAAATGTGTCGCATATAGCATAGTTTGGGGTTTTTGGTGTCACAAAAAAAAGTTTGAGATAAATGTGTCACAGGTGGCATAATTTGGGGTTTTTCGTGGTTTTTTCCTCTTAAAAAAATGATTACTTAAGTGTCAACTTCAACTTGGATGATTGGAAATTCGTCATGGCCTTTTTTATTAATTCCTTTGTATGACGTGGCTCACCGGTGTGCCTAGTTAGCATATATCCCAAAACAACGTCATCTATATGTTTTGTCCCAAAATATAAACCTTAAATCATAACTTACAAGAAAATTCCATAATTGAAAACCCTAAATCGACCACAACACCAAATTGAAATCCTATTCAATTTTCCTCCTATGTAGATGCACAACTCAATGGACCAATGTAAATTTCCAACTCCGAAGTTTTTTTGTCGTCTTATCCCATACCTTCGGCATCATTTGATTTCCTTCATCTACAAATCATGTCTTACATTCCGGTTTCTAGCCTTCATTCTGCTTCACATAATGAATTAATAGCTCAATTTTACAAATGGAGAGCGAGAGCATGATAGGTGGCTCAAATTCATTTCAGCAAAGCAAAGAAGAAGCTAAATACTTCCCTTCGACCCGAGCCCTAATTTTTCTAGCCAATTGAGCGAGTGAGAGAGGATGACAAACCCGATTGAGTGAGAGTGATAGAGATGGCACGTGAGCGAGTGATGACAGAGCGATTGGTGGCGACGGCGAGCGAGCGATGATAGTGAGAGGGAGTCGACATACGACTTAAGTGAATGACTTGAGCGAACAACAAAAGAACTTTGGAGCTAATGATGTTGTTTTAAACAACCTAGCCATGTTGAATTGTGCAACATCGTTTTATCTGTCTATGTGGACTGGTTTTTTGTCTGGAATTTCTCATGAAAGGCATTTAAGTGATCATTTTTTCTCTGATTTGGCACTTAAGTAAGCCTACGAAAACTTTGGCATTAAAGTAAGTGCCATACGAAAGTTCTGGCACTTCTAGTGTCATGCCTCAACTCAAACCTAATGCTTTCCACACCTCACTTCCTTGAGTCAAACGGTGTGACATCCTAGGAATACGTCGCCGACTCAACTGTCTCGCATAAGAGTCAATTGTAGTGGAAACAATTAATTAAACCCGAACAAATAAGTTGGAGAATACCAGAATTAAACTTGCACGTCCAACCGCCAACACTTACAAACCTTACATTATCAATTATATTAACAACATCCACATACAAGTACACTTATACCCGTCCGCCATTCTTTGAGTCCATAAAATTTATACATACACCCACTACGGTTACCTTAAAAACCATATACCAACAAGAGGCAAATACCCTATCTACCAAAAGCGATACTCCACGAACACTAGCCATCGCCTCCTCACTAGCTCTTGCGTCCTCGGTACGGCGTCTATTCAGAGTGTACTCCGCGAAATTATCCTTGGTGTGCATAACTGTACCAAAATGTTTTGGTGGCGGCGGTGGCGACTGATTCCTTGTACAGGCAGTGGCGACTGATTCCTTATCCATGCGATTTATCTGAAATGGTTTGGTTTATATAATCATGAGACACTTCTCAATAAGTTACAACCTAAACTCTACCTAAACTATCACGTATTTCCAGACAATCACACAAACACACGCGCAATCGTGCACATCAAGTCATCACATCGCAGGCACATCAAATAATATTGTCAGGCTCAATCATGCGCACACCCGCACTCAATCACAATCACATTAGATGCAAACACGCGCATGTACCATTCTCATCCTACTGTTCCTTCCATTCTCATTTCCTTTTTCACATTCCTCTCCAGTGACCCGCGTTGAAGTACACGCCTCAGGCACACTATGACTATTCATTTTCCACAACACTCGCCAGTGACCCGTGTTGAAGTACACGCCTCAGGAACACTGCGACCATTCATTTTTCATAATACTTGCCAGTGACCCGCGTTGAAGTATACGCCTTAGGCATACTGCGACCATTCATCACATCACTTTCGACCCGTGTTGAAGTACACATCTCAGGCCATGTTTCTTGCTCGCGTTGAAGTACACGCCTCAGGCTCGACACCTACCACACATTGCGCAACCCGTGTTGAAGTACAGGCCTTAGGTTAACAGTCTTCTGGTAATATCGGATATCGTCATGCGTTAAAGTACACGCCTTAAGACAGCACAATTTCAACAATCTCACATGCCATGCCACACACAATCACTTGTTCACTCGCATGATCAACAATCACATGTCATTCAATTTGCCAGTTACACGTGACCTGTGCACGCAACAACTCACTAGCATTTTTTGTGCTCACACAACGTTCGATATGGCCAATTTAATACTAAATCAGTTCGGACCATGCGTGCACATAATCAAACACATTTCACACCATCAAGTCACGGTTTAATAAACACACAAGGCCACTCATGGGCCCACAAATACAGCCACGTTCATAGGCAAAATTTCGACATTTCCAAGCATATTAAATACCACAATCCAGCCATACTACCACACACCAAACCGACACCATTTGTCCTTAAATCGAGCCCTAAGCTCGCCAATTCCATTCCACAACATCCGACACTCTATCTAGTCTCACTCCAGCCTCGAAACATTCTCATTTCATCCTCAAATCACCTCATATAACACACATTCAAGCCTAAATCTTGTCATGAGGCAGCAACTATTCAACCCCGACACCCCCACCATTCCGCTCATAAAAACAAACATCCAAAGAATCAGGGTAAAATTTGGGCAGTCTACATAGTGAGCGAAATCCCATTCATATAAATAGTAAACGAACTCCAAAATTCTGAAATTTGGATATGTTGTGTAAAACATCTTGCTAAACATTTTCCGTGAAGAACTCGAAACCCAGTTCCAACTAGAAACACCTCCTTTGGTCACTCAAAGTTGGACAAAATCCGATTCGCTCGAACAGCCCCTCAGACCATCAAAATACAACTCATTCAGTACCCAAATCATCTTGGAAAGTCTTGAAATTTTTATACGTTATATCCACAAATGTCCCCAACAATTTTCGCGAAGGAAGTATTTTGAAATTAGGCCTGGAAAAATTTATAAAAATTCGAACAGTCCAAAAGGTCGAGTGAACAGTAAATCGGACAATTTTATTTTGGTCCAAAGATGGACTTCCGAATGGCCTCAAATGATTTCTAAAAATTCCCAAATTAAAGTATGTTATACCTCAAGATGTTGGGGACAACTTCCATGAAGAAAACTTTCTCAAATTCGGCTCACAAAATTCTCTACAAAAATAGAAAATCAGACGGGTACAGTAACTGCGAATTCGAGAATCACGACAAACCTTGCGGATTCAAACCCGAACCGATTTCTACCAAAATTCAACCGTCAAAACTCATTTCCCGACGTCTAATCCAACCCGTAACAATCACTAACAGTCATGATCAGCCACTAACAACTATGATCAGCCACTAATAACTATGATCAACACCTTAATCAACCTCTAAATCCCCTAAGCTGCACCCAAACGAGTCCGAAAATACCCGACGTCCTAGGCAAGTGTTAGATTACAACTTACCAAGTTCTAAACTATCACGGTTAGAGCGAAAGCGGTGGCGGTGACAAATGGCAACGATTGGCTCAACGGTGAACGGCGGTGACTTGCGGCGTTGGCGATCCGGTTGGGCGGTGACCGATGTGCGGTAGCGCAGCGAGGGGAGGAAGCTGGTTCGGTGAGGGGGAGGGGGTTGCCATGGAGGGAGAGTGAGAGGAATGAGGAGAGAGAAAAATTTTGGTCTTAAATGGGGGTTTGACGAACTTTTCCAATTTCTCATTTTGCCCCTTCTCACTTGGTTCATATTATCCCAAGTCAAAATATTTAAGGGCGTTTTAGTCTTTTCATCATTGCATTGTTGGGCTGATCTTATCCTCTATTTAATCCCCAAATATTTTCTCAAAAATAGCCCAAAATTCGGAACCCCAAAAATAAGCTATAAGGGCAAAATGGTAATTTTTCAGTCCATTTTTCGACCGTATCGACCCCAAATATGTGTGGCCACTCAAAATTAATGTTGGCCTCGCAAAAAAGTCGCAAACACCCATAGAATTTCGACATCAAAGTTCGGGTCCAATTTGACGACCAAAATTGCTCAATTCAAAATTTTAGAGCCTCTTGCTGGCTGTTTAGGGGTTACGCGTATCAATCTAGGGTCACTCGAGTTATGACGGATTCGATTACTAGGAGAACACAAGGAATTATTGGTTATTCCATAGGTCATGATCGTTCGGTTTAAGTTCGGGATTCGTTCGCCACTCATACTCTTAGTTGAGCGGAATCACCTGCAATCTGATCATACATCGTTGGCCAAACGAAATCCGTCACTTTCCTAAGATCGGCCCACACTGGCCCAAAATACTTCCTAGTTGTTTCTCGGAATCAGTGCCCGATTCGCAATCAGGTGTTCGGTCCACGTACCGTTTTCCTAGTTAGCCTTTCCCATTGGTCAGTATCCCGCAAGGGGCCAGCTCTGGGCGAGACGTATTAAAATCAGATGAGAAATAATATTCACGTCGTTGGATTCCGAAAATGGGTCGAAATTCAGGATGTTACATCTAGTGTTGTTATGCTGTTGTAAAAGGAATGTGAATTAAGTCCATTTAATTAATAAAATATAAAGTTGCAAAAAATAAAACATTTTATTAATAAATGAAGTTTTAGAATTTGGAGGGTTGATTATAACCTTATATACATTTAAATCTATAAATGGAAAGAACTGAAATATATTAAAAGTAAATTTGTATAAATCTATTTTATTGCTAATTAAACTTGAATTTAGAAATGGTTAATACCACTAAAAATATTAAACTATGTCTGTTGTGACACATTTACCCTAAACTTTTTTTGTGATACTAAAAATCCCAAACTATATATATTGTGACACATTTATCTCAAATATTTTTTGTGGCACCAAAAAACCAAAATTATATATTTTGCGATACATTTATCTTAAACTTTTTTTCTCGTCCAAAATCACTGTTCATTATCTTCTCCAAGAAAAAATTGCACTGTTCATCATCTTCGAAGTTATTGTTCATCGTCTTCTTGCTTGGTTGGAGCTCGTCCGTCGAACGCGTTGGCCAGGTTCATCGCCGGTCCAGTGTAGCTCGACCTGACTGCCACCAGCCCCACCGTCGCCATCGCAAGCAGCCATACCTTCACCAGTAGGTTCCTCGGCCCCTTCACGAAGATCACCAGTATGGCACCCTGGCTTTACGTTTCTTCATCGAAGTGCAGCAATGGCCGCCTCCCTCGTCTCTCTCTTGCCCTACACTTCCGCTTCTGGGATCTGGCCGGACTTCGAACAGCCACAAACGCCGAACCCCGTCGATCTCCGTCCCAAGACGCTGCCTCTCTGGCCATTGAAGAGTCCCAGGCTGCGGCCCCTCCACGCCTACGTTGTCCCGAACGCCGACAACCCCATAATCTACCACTGCCGCGGCCGCTTAGGAGATGGCGCAGGCCCTCGCTCCACCACCAAGGACAGGACTGAAAACCCACCTCGCAAACAGGGCCGCGAAGCTCCTTCGAAGGATGCTCGTAATTTGGCAGAGAATCGTGCGGGTGGCGAGCCGAGGGAGAAGAGTTTGGGGTCGGTAGGAGGGGGCTTGGAGGGAGCTAATCTGATGGGTTTGTTGGAGGAGGGTAAGGTGGCAGAAGCTGTTGGGTTTTTCCATATTTAATTAGAACTTAACACATAGACACTGACTTAGAATAAACGAAAATACAAATATAAGTTTTTCTCTCCCTCTTCCCCCTATCCCTTCTGTACTGTAGCTCAGATCTAACCTGACCTCCACTCCTCCCTCGCCGTCGCCACCGGCGCCTTGATTAGGCTGACCCCCATCGGCGGAGTCGCCGGCCATAGACTGCGCTCAAGCTCCCGTTCGTCTGGGGGCCACCATGGTGGCTGCACAGATAGAAGTCAAATTCAAAGGGATGCACAACTATTGTGTCCATTGTCCTTAGTGGCACATTCTCTATAGGACCCCCATCGACGTCTATCTTTGGGAAAAGATGAGTTTGGTGGCGCTTCCGCACCATGACGATCGTTAATGCCATTTTATTTTTCAAGTGACTGACGTGCCTTCTAGACATGACACCAAAGAAGGAATTGAGGATGCCATCTCCTGACTCTGGAAGCACGGTTATTGATATCCTCTAGTAGCTTAGTCAATCTAGCCACATTTGAGAACATGCTCATCATGGCATCTTGATAAAAGGGAGTTATTCTAGTTTCCCTAGGAAATGGGGATTAGATTTGCCACGTCACGCCTTGATAAAGGTGGCTTGTTGGCTGCTCGGCATGTCAAGCTTCTTGTCAACAACTTTCCTGTCACTTTCAATCCCCAAACTATCATAAGGCAATACAATGTCGACAGAAAGGCCAAGGAGCCCGCAAGGCACGACCATCCCATGAGGCATCAAAAGCCACTCTATCTCAGATCTAGGGTAAGTTATTCTCTGACAATCTTATGCAATTTCCATTATCCATGACCGCTTACGATGGTGAGAAGAACATCTTTAGTACAATTCCGTTGCCTTGCTAGACGTAGGAAATGAAAATATATTCCTAGGAAGATAGTGAGGACTCTTCATTCCAATGCACCATCACCCATGTGAACGAGCTCAAGTTCCATAAGTTAAAGGACTACTTGATTAGGACCTTGTCATTGATCCCGCGCAACATATTGTAGGACATGGATTTGGTGAAGAAAGAGAGCCCAGCGAGGCGCATGAT
Organism: Syzygium aromaticum; assembly: GCA_024500025.1. Classification (NCBI taxonomy): domain Eukaryota; kingdom Viridiplantae; phylum Streptophyta; class Magnoliopsida; order Myrtales; family Myrtaceae; genus Syzygium; species Syzygium aromaticum. The sequence continues at coordinate 15,494,635 of CM044888.1, read as the reverse complement.
CTCGGTTGGCCGGCACTTCTATCCTTTGGAGTATCACAACGAAGATGATCTCAAGAGCGGTGTTGCGGCATTTAGGGGATTCCAACATAACTTGAAGCTGACCTCGCAGGGCTTCGTGCTGTCTCTTGATTACTCGGTAATGGCCTTCCGAAAGTGGATGTCGGTCGTTAACTTCATCAAGGAGCACATACGTGCATTCAGCATCGGCCAGCTAGTTTGCAAGGTACATGAGGGAAGTCGAGCAGGCGTTGAAGGGGGTGAAGGTCACCGTGACCCACTACAAGACCAAACAAAAGCATATGGTCGTTGGGCCGACCAATGAGACCACATGCTCAATATTATTCAGCTGCGGGAGATTCGAGGTAAGAGGAAGAAGATAAACCTAGTAAACTGCTTATGGGAGAAGTACAAAATCGAAATCAAGTACAAGGACATTCCTTGCCTAGATTTCAGCAAGAACAACAAGAAAAATTATGTGCCAATGGAAATCTACGCGTTGGTCGAGGGGCAGAGGTGCTCGAAGGAGAACTTGGACAGTGACACCGCCTTCGTGCATAAAAAGCTCTCCTTGCCTTGTAATGTGTCACGCGGGATCGATGACAAGTTCCTAGCCAAGTAGTCTTTTAACTCGTAGTGCTTGAGCTTGTTCACAAGGGTGACCATGCATCGGAATGAAGAGCTCTCGCTGTCTTCCCAGAAAATATTTTCACTTCCTATGGCCCACAAGGCAATGTGATTGCATTAAAGATGTTCTTCTCGCTATTGTAAGCGGTCATGGATAAAGGAAATTGCGTACGGTTGTTGGAGAATAACTTCTTCTTGATTTGAGATGGAGTGGCATTTGATAACCTCATGGGATGGCCGTGACTCACAGGCGTCTCGGGCTTGATGTCGACATCGTAGTGCCTTATGATGGTTTCAAAATTGAAAGTGATAGAAAAGTTGTTGACAAGAAGCCTGACGTGCCCAGCAGCCAACGAGCCACCTTTATCAAGGCATGACGGGGCAAATCTTATCTCCACTTCTTAGGGAAATTAGATTAAACTCTCTTTTATCAATATGCCACGATGAGTATGTTCTCAAGCGTGGCTAGATTGACTAAGCCGCTAGAGGATGTCAATAGCTGTACTTGCAAAGTCGGGAGATGGCATGGTCACCTTGGAGCCAGTGGTGGCAACTCCGCTGGTGGTGATGGTGGAGGGAGAAGGGGAGGTCGGCTCAAGGTGGCCGGAGATGGAGGAGGAAAAGAGCGGTAAATTGAGATTTTTCATTTTGTTCAATCAAGCTCACATTAGTATACACGTGCCACATTGTAATTGATTCAATGCCAAAAAAAAATACATGCTACGTCGTCAATTAACATGGCGATAGCAAATCGCTAAATATTTTCTCGTCATCCAACAATCCTTGTTCCTAAAGGAAATGAGCCCACGCCAAGGATCAAATTGGAATTTCACCCACCGAGAGCGCCCCGGGTAGCGTCTCCATCCTTCTTCCCTTGCTCCTCCACCGCGAAACGGATGAAAAGCGAAGGAAGAAGAAGCTAAACCCAGCTCCTGCAACTCTCTCTCTGCGCGCGAAGAAGATGGGCATGCCCTCTACGCTCTCCATCGGCCATTGCCACCCCCACCCCTCCCTCTCCCTCCCCAGGCTCTCCTCCTCCTTCCTCCCCCGAGCCGCCCCAAGGGTCTCCCCCCGTATCCCCAATGCCCCCCGGAAGCGGCCCGGCCGCCGCGGCCCCGCCGTCGCCATGAGCATGGAGGCCGGCATCGGCGTCATGGGCACGAAGCTGGGCATGATGAGCTTCTTCGAGCCCGACGGCACGGTGGTCCCGGTCACCGTGGTCGGGTTCCGGGAGGGCAACATCGTGACCCAGGTGAAGACCCAGGCCACCGACGGGTACGACGCCGTCCAGGTCGGGTACCGCCGGGTCAGGGACCGGAAGCTCACGAAGCCCGAGATGGGTCACCTCCAGAAGGCCGGGGCGATCCCGCTGAGGCACCTGCAGGAGTTCCGGCTTCAGTCCGTGGAGGGTTTCGAGCCGAACCAGCGGCTCGTGGTGGACGAGGTCTTCAAGGAGGGTGACCTCGTGGACGTCTCCGGGACCACCATTGGCAAGGGGTTTCAAGGTTTGTTCCTCTCTCTCTCTCTCTCTCCCCAAGATTTTTGAAGTGTTGTCTATTTGAATTGAATGTGATATGACAATGCGTCTTTTAGATATATGAAAGCAGCTTCTTGAAATGGTGTCAGTGTGATTCTGGATGACTGAAGCCGTTGGTTTTTCATGAGTGCTTTTTTTTTTTCTGGGTATTTTTTCTTCGGTTTGTAATGAGTGCTTATCTTGTTCAAGAATCAGCCATACAGCTGATTTGTATTCAATAAGGTGGCATGGACTTGGAATTACTTTAGGAGATGTAATTATGAAGAGGAATTCAGGTGCATTTCGCTTGCAAATATTACGCTGTGGAACAATGTTCTGTTGTTCGTTGAGGTCTTGATTATGCTCCTGCCGGGTTAAGCACTGGGAGTCATCATCTTTCTAAAAAGTTACAGAAAAGGTTCCCAAAATTGTAATCTCAGTTAAATTGATTTTGATGAGACTAGCACGGATTTGACAATTCCTTGGTATCCGTGGATGCAACCTCCCACCCATCCTACCCAACACGTCAAACCATGTTTCTTGTTTGTTAACCGCTTGGTAATGTGCCTGCTTAGTTAAACACTAATGGAGTCTTCAGCTTCACCTTTAAGTGTTAGCTTAGTGGTGAATTGAGCCAGACATTTTATTTATCTATTTGATTTTGAAAGTTATACTGAGGCACGAAGATGCCAGGGCTTGTTTGATGCTTGTGAGGAACATGGCAGGGTGCTTTTTTAGTCATTTCAAGTTTTAATCACCTCAAATGTGAGCCTTTGATCTGATTATGAAGAAAAGAGATGTTCAAGCATATGTCTGGTCCATTTCTTGTAAGTTTTTTGCTCAAGCTTCCCTGCTTTTGCTTCTGTTGGTGACACAAGGGAGGGACTTTTGGGCATCTGCCCTGCGGTTGTCTGACTTGAGTGTGAATAATCATCTGGTGAGGTTTCAAAGCAGTACTAGGTTGTTACTGCTTTGTCTGCTCCTCTTTGTCCAGTTATTAGGGATTGGATAATCTTCCAGTAGCATCATGTACTTGTTCTTGCAATACTGTAGAAGATGCCCGTAAGACTGCATAATGCTGAATCTTTTGAAAGATTGCTGTGTAATCTGGAGTTTGAGAGTTGCTCATCTTTTCTTGCAGCGGTAGACGCAATAATTAGGTAGGAAGGGGGGATTGGGGGGGGGGGGGGGGGGGGGGGGTGGTGGTGTTGGGGGTGGGAAGATAAGTTTATGGGAGGCTAGATGAAATTAATATGCATAAAATTTACTTGAAAAGAATTTACAAGGTAAACTTAGAGGACATCTAGTTGTTGAATGGGGGCAGCGACCATCACCAGCCCCTTTGGAGCCATCATTATTTTCTTGAAATGAGCTTTGACAAAGAAACTCTTTGGAAGTATATAGTTTATGCGGTGTTCTAGTTCCCTTAATTTGATGTCTGTTGGTTGTTTTGTGAATGAGGACTTATTTCAATCTACCAAATTTCCATGAAGCCTTTTCTGGTGGGTATTCTGATGACATTGCATTGGATCTATCTGTACTTGGAACTGGAAAGGTTAAGATAACAGCACTATACCTTTTTCGGCTGCCAACTGAGACAGCATGGAATTTTGTTATAGTGTGTCCCAACAAATCTGAACTCTATAGTAGAAGTGGTGACTGATTCTAGTAAAAGAAAAGACTACTGTTTCGCATTGATTTGGCATCAGTCTTTCATCTTGAGGAAGAGGTGCAAGAGGGAATCATAACTTAATAGAAGCTAAAATGTGTGTAATAAATATGATTTGATTTTGTAAAGTAATTTTCATAGGTTCATGCTCAGTAATGTGATAGTATACTTGAAAGAGCATATCTAAGCTTACATTGTTTGTTGGATGAACACCAGAGCCAAATTGCAGTAGTCATGTCTCGACCTATAGAAGTACAATGAGGTAATATTGGTACATCGGTTCTTTGATTGAAATGTTTGCTTTCATATTTAGTTTCATTTATAATTGAAATAAAAGAGAGTAAAATCTCTCTGTCTATCTCTGTCTCTGTCCCTCTCTCCATTGTGGGTGGATAGAAGCACCTGCTGCACACTTAAGTGATGTGCTGTATACATTCACTTGACCTGCATTCATGAACCGAAATGTATTTGCTGGTTGAGCCAATCCAGAATGTATATGAACCAAAGTTTCTCCCTTTTCACCTAATAAAGCGTATTTTTCTTACTCATGTTAGACTCACTGGTTGAGACAAGTCAATCTCTAGAAGAAATTTTTTTTATTGATGGTGGGTTTAGTTCTAATAATTTCTGATTGATAGGATTTATGGCAGTGGATATGCAACTCATTAAAATTGCATAAGGCCCTAAGTTCATTTTGATTGTATTTTCTGTGTAGTAGTCCCTCTGTTTTGTTGTCAGCTTATGTGATTGTACATGTGGAAATGAATTGGATGCTCCATGTATTTCACCGATGTGGATCTAGTCTTTTGTGCAAAAGCATGCGGGCTGTTTGCTGAAGTGTGGAAGCCTGGGGTTTGTTTGTACCAGTGCAAGTTTGTTGAGGTGCAATGGAAGTAGTTTACAATGGTTCATATCTGTACTCCACAGGTCTGTTGATGATTGTATGCCTTACAAGCAGATTAAGCAATTTTAAGCGGCTCTCTTAGGCATAGGTGTTCTTGTCCAGCTATCGAAAGGAAGATAGATCCTCCTTTCTGTATTGACATATCAGACTCATGATGAATAGAATACCTTGAGCTAGGGTGCGAGCTCTTTGCATGTGGGGAGAGCACCTAAATAAGGTGATGTAGACTTCTGAAATGGTATCATCTGTCCTGACTTTTTTCTAGGCTTCAGATCATGATAACTTTTGTGCGTGATGTCTTTAGCTGTAGAATTAGTATGTTGCCTTACTTTGGTTCTTAATTTTTCAATTCTTGCTAATATGGAGTTGATCAAAAGCGGGGATGATTCTTTTTCCTTATTCTTGTGGTAAAGTCACGGGCTTCTTTTTTATTCAGCTCAAGGAAACACAGAAATGCTTCATCTTTTCATTTTTTTATTAAATATCTCAGATGGGCTGATCTTGAGTATTTATGTTTTTCTTGACAGGTGGGATCAAGCGGCATAACTTCAAAAGAGGTCTAATGACACACGGGTCCAAGAGCCACAGGCAATTGGGTTCGATTGGTGCGGGAACAACACCTGGTCGTGTATATAAGGGGAAGAAGATGCCTGGTAGGATGGGAGGATCAAAGAGAAAGATTAGGAAGCTTAAGATTGTTAAAATCGATAAAGATCTGAATGTGGTCATGGTCAAAGGCTCCGTTCCTGGAAAGCCAGGAAATCTTTTGCGGATAGCACCTGCCAAGATTGTGGGGAAGAACATACCTAAGAGTTAGGATTTGTTGTGCTACTTACTTTCTATGTTCGTTTAAATTTTTTCTGCATTGGGTAATAAACTACTTATCGATTGCAAGCTCATTGTTTTGGTTGACGGGATGCCATTAGATCCATTTACCATCCATATCCCCAATGAAATGGGGTGGTGAGTAAGACCGACACAGGTTTCTTGATAACGGTGAAGAAAAGAAAGATGAAAATGTGATGCATCTAGAGAAGTTCATCATAATTATTTGATTTCAGTTGGCGGAGGCCACAAAATACTTGAGAATTCTTCAGCTCTTGAAGGTGGTGGCACATGGATATCCGTCTATGTGGTTATCTGATATATCCTCGTAAATTTTCTTCTGTAGTGAGTTTAATTTGTGAAATCATTGGAGTCTAAGTCATGTCCAATGTTTGTCGAGTGATACAGTGCCTCTTTTGAAGTCTACCTTCGCAAGCAAGTCATGAAAAAAAAAAATCCTGAGGAAGTCGATGACATTGGGAATTCAAACTCAGCAATTTTGTCTGGATTGTGATATTTGAATCGCGTCCAGATCGTGATATTAGAATCTTATACAGCCGATTGACCGGTCCATCTTTTGATTAACATGATAAGCTGATTCTAATATGGCAAGAAGTAGTGTCTTTTTGTCGATGGCGAATTTAATCCGGAGAATCGTTTTGTTCTGAGAATTTCAAGGTTAGACATGTTAAGTCATCCTTGTCTTCATAGTAAATTTCATGATTCAGTTCCTCGTTCACAGGACAAAGGTCCTTGCAAGCATCGTAAAGATGTCTCGTTCCTAATGTACATAGCGAGAGACATGGATACCTAAATGAAAAGAAAACAATGCTTCAAATATTTCATTCTGCATATCAGATAGCTTTTACATAGAATTTGCAAACAGCTTATTCCATCACTGTCTTGCCGGTAGATCAGTAAGAAATCAATTCATATTTGTAGGAATTGGAGTTTAATGCAGAAAAGAAAGGATTAGATTAGTTCTCTTTTTATGTTCGAAGATTGATAGCATCGTTTCACGAAAGTTCATTGTCTATTTAGAACCATAGAACACGCGAGAAGAGTAAATTGACGTTATATGACTATAAATCTTATCACCCATGAAAAATATTCACAAGGAGCTAAGAGCATGCACGTAAAGAATCACATTTGATTGCATGTTACTCCTTTCTTAAAGAATCTGACTCAATTATTCTCTTAAGAAGAGGAAAACATAATTGCTGCCTGAATGAGATCCTAAGTGAACATTTGCAAGTGCTTCACAGTGCGAAACCTAAAGCTCTTAAGTCGATCACAGATCCGAAATAGATAAACTGTGCTGACTAAGTGGTCAATGAATGAAAACCTCCAAAGAATAAGACTTCCCTTCTTTTTGTTAGGACAAAAATTTTGAATGCATTGGTGGGTACTAACAAGAAAAAGAAAGGAAATAGCTTTTGCTACATTGGTGAACTAACCACATACTTCCAATGGAAAGAATGTGACCAAATTGCCAATTGCCTAGAAGTTGTCTCCATTTGCGTCTAACCTTCTTTTTGGTCACATCTTTCCACACATCCTCATCATTGTTTTTCCCTACAGTGGCACAATATAAAGATACTTACACCACACCGGAGAGAGAGAGAGAGAGAGAGAGAGAGAGAGAGAGAGAGAGAGAGAGAGAGAGAGAGAGAGAGAGATGGGCAGAGAAGTGGGAGGAGGAGGGCCATCCCCTTTGCCCATTGGTGCCATCACTGATGGTCGGGGCATTAGGAGTGGTCATCCTCTGGCCAACTTTGATGTGGTTTGTGGAGCTTGTGCTGCCAATGTTTCAATCCAATGTGGATGATGAAGGTGGTGCAATGTCTTTTGTGATGGTTCTCCTTTGCCTATCCTTGCTGTTCCTCATCCACTTCCTCACCACCTTCTTTCCCTCTCTCCACTTCCCAACATACGTTGGCAGCTCTAAACTGTATCACAGCAATATGATTTAGCTATGATGGTGGGAATTATGGGTTTGGTCTAGGGTCTCTGCTGTTTGTGGCACTTTTCTTTGTTTTGTACAATTTCTTGTGATTGAACCCATAATAAGGAGGAAAGTTTGTGTTTCGAATTGAAGCCAGATCGTCTAGGTTTCTGTACTTGCCACTATGAAGAAGGTAGCAAAGTATAATCTTTCTTCTTTTTTTCAATGGAGAGACCACAATTTGTAAAATCAAAGCGACAAGTATTGGCTATTGTTCGCACTTAAATTTTGTTCGTAGGTTTTCCTTGCTCTCTTAAAAAATAGAAGAGACTTAAAGCCAATTTGATAACCTAATGGTTGGAAATTAAAGGGACAATGCCATAATTTGTTCATGTACTTTTCTTCTATGTTCAATTTGGTCCTTATGTTCTTTCAATGGGACCAAATTATTCCTTCAGTTTGATTTGGTGAGATCGGCATGTGACATGGCAATCCAACTTTGTCATGGGACTTGTGTTTGTTAATGTGGTTTTACACGTCATTGCCAACTCAACAAAAATTGTAAAAAATAAAGACAGAAACAAAACAGGAAAATAAATTAGAGAAAAAGAACACATATGAACTAAAGAAAACAGCACAAGCTCGAAAAAGAGAGGAGGTTCCGTTTGAGCGATGCAGCTGTGTTCTTATCTTGGTCACATATCTCCTTTGATGGGCAGGCGTTAAGTACTAAGTCAAATGCTCTATATTCTAAGGGTGTGTTTGTTTGAGTGAAATAAGTTTCCGCGAATTGATTTTCTGAACTTTTTCACGTGTCTGGTTTGTTGAAAATGATTGGTCCACGGAAAAGTATTTACGATAAAAAAAATATGCATGCTAAAAGTTAGGAGATTGAATCCCTAACATGAAAAGGTTGTGAGCATGTCCTCGAAACAAAAAACACGATGAATTTTTAAGGTAGTGAGCATGTCCTCGTTAATTCTACGTCTCTTTCAATGTCATAAACAAGTGGCAATTGGATTCTAATTACGTCCACTTGAGCATGAGCACGATGCGAATTTCACACATGAATGAGGTTAATAACGTATTTTATGAGTGGTTTTACCTAAAATCGACCACACTGGCAAACACAATTTAGTAAATCCCAACTGTCCTCAGGATCAGGGCTAAAGAAGATTTTCTAAATATGAACCAAAGAATGTGACCATAGTGTTTGCTTCTCACCTATGGTTGACACAGGTATTTTTTGTTTTTGGTTTTCCTTCTTCCTTCTCACGTCTGACAGAAATAAAGTAAGAATCGTAAATAGTGATAAAATGACACATCGACAACAGCTCATGTAGTGTTTGATCGTCAAGGAACGAAGTCGGATGCAATAGAATAGGGTTGGAAAAAAAGTTCCCCCATATTTTTTATATCCAGGCTCTAGGATAAGATATTAAATTTATTGTTCAAATGTTAATTCAAGTTTAAACCGTTCAATTTAACTAATTTAGTTATAAGCCTTTTGATGATTTGTTAATGTAGTCACTAACATTGTTATTAATTATCTTACATGCTATGGCTAACGCTAATGAGGACAAATTTTTCATTTATTTAAAAAAAATTCCAAAACTTTTTATTATTTTATTATTTTCTTTTCTTCATTTTCCCTTTTTCCCGTTGTGAGCCGGTGACATTTTCTTTCTTTCTCTTTTCTTTCTTACTTTTCCACTTTTTTCCTACTGAAGTCCGGTGAGGGTCCTTGACCCTCGCATGCTCGCAGAGGAAAAAAGAAAGAAAAAAATGAAAAAAAAATCGAAAAAATCATAGAGGGTTAAACAGATTATCTCTCGTAGCGTGCTCAAAAAAATTTGGTTTGAATATTCTTCCAATCAAACCCCACAACGTCTAGCGTGCCCAAAACAACTTGGTTCATATGTTTTTTTAGTTCGAGCCTCACAACTGTCGAACCTCTAACTTAGACATACCATAAATTGCACATCTCGCGGAAGAAAGGACTTGCGGGTAATCACCACTATAATTATGTTGATAATATCGTGGCGATAATTCTTCACACTTTCACATTTTAGTCATAATGCCGGAAGAGAGAACACGTGTTTTTACTCTCGCGCACAAATTTTTGCACAATCACACACTCGTATTCTGTTGCTGATCACTCTAGTAAGTGCGATAAGCAACAGTTGCTGATCGCTTGAGATGCACGATGAGCAACAGTAACTGATCGTGCATTCTCATCGTGCGTGGGTACACGCTGCGCACGAACAGTACACAAACGGCAGGCGAAGCACACGGTCGACAATTGCTGACCATGTGCATGCACTTTACCTTCTTTTTTTTTTTAAATTTCTCTTTTAATATATATAGATATATATATTAAATAATTAAAAATAAGAGTGTATAATTAGAATGTGTGCATTTCGTGTGCATTATATGCACGCGTGCCCATGACCAAAAATAAAATAAAATAAAATACCCATTTAATTTAATTTCAGCCTGACTAATTGATTACTATAATTGCAAACATATTTGCAATATCGTATCTCCTGTTTAACGTCATTCTAAATTGGTTATGGTGTATGACATCTCTAGATTTATTACTGAGCTAATAGTAAAATTTGCACTAACACATTAGTACTCCCAAAAAATTGATTGTCCCGATCAACCTTTAGGTCTTACAAGTTATGATTGACATCTAGCAATATGTCATGACTACCCAGACAGTGTGAATGTTATAAGAACATAATGAACCTGTAAGCTTTGGCTATAGTGTAATTCAATCATTCTACCTTGCCATGTTTTGATCAAGCAAAGACCATGGAATATTTGTCAAGCCACCAATTCAATCAAATCCACAAACCTAATTGACATGCATTTTATACGAGACATGAATAGTTCATTCTTGGTTACAACCCCGACCGATGATTTCAATGCAATGTCAAGATTAGATCACATAGGACATCATTATTGTACATTGCCCGTAACATGGAGACGGACTCTATTTTGCGCACACAAGTAACTTTGTATGTGAATGAACTATGACCATCAAGTACAGAGACGGATCAACGAATCAACAATAAATGCACATGTGAACCAGTCATCCACAGGTCTAAGGATTATTTACCCAAGACCAGAGCATGAATGATTAGACTTTGACCACACTAAAAGCTTCTATGTTGCTAATTATTCTATGCGTGTCACGTTAGTGAACTTGTTACGTACAAGCACATGTGTTCTAACTTGGGCATCATAATATCTAATGATTCGTGACTCGTCATTCCTTTAAGTATCCAATACTTAACGATAAAGCTAAAAGCACACTAGTCGTAACAAGATCATTAATATTCACTCAATGATCTATCAACTGAAAACAATTTAAAGATTCAGTCTAATTGTGAATTTGTCGCATATATTCTTAACGTCTCAAGAATAGGTTTAGTCAGTACTGATTTGATGGAATCATTCATATATTTAAATAACTGGACAAATGAATGAATACATCCATGCCATTAAATAAATATTGAAATTGATAGTGCAACTTAATTCCCTAACACACAACTATTACATGGTAACTTTAGGGCATACATCTAACAGTGATTTCGATAAAGAGTTCTTTTTCTATAATCTCGTATTCTTGTACTTTCACTTTTTTGATCCAACCAATGCGAAAGATGTGTGGACTATCTCATTTATTTCTTTATGGACTGAATTTGAGTAGCATCGCTGACTAGTTATGTTGCGCCCCGATCCCCACGGGCGCGCGTCATCCCACCATAGTCGTTAAGAATGCGACATCCCAGGACTTGTTGCTGATTCAAACAAACGAACTAAAGAGCAACACACGTGGAAGCAAATCAAACTCTCCATACAACATCAATTAAATAGGATAGTAAAAAGATAATGGAGTCACATCTACAAAAACACTTTTATAGACAAAGTGTTACTTATAAATTCACATCATACAAGCCTTACTAGAGGCCGCTATCTAGGCACCACACACAACAAAAAGGATCAGTGGTTGGTTAATCCAGTTTCTCTACCAAAAGGGGTACTCCAAAAGATGGGATCGCTAAACCTACTAATCATCCCCATGGTACCTTGGCAGCATCTTCAGATCTTCCATATCATCATAAGGCTCGTGGTTCTGAAATGTTTGTAATTCAACAATGAGAATAAATCTCAATAAGCTACTACCTAAGCCTCGCTTAGGCTAACGCGTATCGCAGTACAATTCGGAGTATGCAAGATTATCACTCAATGTGCCACAACAATCACAAGCGACCTTACCTCGCCTTGGCATACGCACAATTCCTCCACGTTAGTATACGGCCACAACATGACAACCATTCATCGCACATAATAACCTAAATCGGGGCAAGCACATGCACAGCACACTTAATAATCCGGATATGCCCAATAATAATCTTACATAGCATACCACAAACATAAGGTCCAGATTATTAGCGGCCCCTCAGGCTCCTCGAACCCCATAAAATGCATCAGGCCATTGGGCTCCCCAAATCCGCGTAAAATGCATCAAGTTATCAGGCTTCTAGTGTAACTGAGCATCGTCCCACTATATCGACGACAGCATCGTCCTGTGTCACACGCATCAAGATAGCATTCCATTAGGAGCATCAATTTGGCCTCCACTACGATTGGCATCCAGTTACCCGCTGGGCATTCGATAAATCAGGCATTGTCTCACGTAAAACGCATCAAGATGGGTCACAACCCCGCGTAAAATGCCTCAGGGTACTATGTGAGCATACAGGCATTCAATCACTCAACCAATTCTCATCTTAACCCTGTGTAACCGCCTCAGGGTTTTATGTGATCATATGGGTATTCAATACTCAAATCAATTTCTCATCTTTCGATTAGCCAATTGCCATCCAATTCATGCTCAGCTCACAACTAGCCACGCCCTCACGTGCAACAACAACATCGAAAAGTTCTCGAGAGAGAGAGAAACCAAATTTGCACAGAATTGGGCTTAAAACTGGCAATTGTGTAGTAACCGAAACTCTTTTGAAATAAATAGTGATTCAACTTCAAAAATTTTGAATTTTGGATGTCATTGGAAACATCTTGATAACCATTTTTCATGGGGACACGAAATCCAATTCCAACTATAAATAGCTCTTTTTGTCACCCAAATTCAGATCGAAAATTTGCACACCGGGGTAGACTGTTTGGCCTTCAAAATCCATTTTAATCAGTACCCAAATCTCCTTGGAAAACCTTGAAATTTTTATATGTCATAAAAACAAGTGTTCTTGACAACTTTTATGAAGGAAGTTTGCTGAAAAGAGATCTGAAAATTTTTATAAGAATTCAGAAAGACACGCCGGTTGGGTGAACAGTAAATCCGACAGAGATGTGACGGTCCGAAAATGAACTTTCGAATATCCCAAAAAGGCCTCCAAAAATTTCAAATTTAATATATGATATATTTCAAGATGTTAGAGTTAACTTTCATGAAGAACACTTCTTCAAATTCGGTCCACATTGATCTCCACAAAAAGAACAATAGCACAGAGCATAGCGGCAACCAAATTCAAGAAATATCTCAACAACCACAAATCATCAATTAAGCACAACTAGCCATCAAACCAACTCTAAACCACTCCTAATCAGCCCCTAAACATGCTATTGATAACTCATTATCCTAACAAAAGCTTAGAAAATACTTACTAGGAGCCTAAGCTTAAAAACTAGCAAGATCAGCCCAGCAAACAATTGCTATTCCGGCGGCCAGACAGGAAGAACGACAACGGCTTCAATCACGGCGGTCCACGAATGAGGCGAGCACAAGCTGGTGGTCATAGTGAGGGGTGGTGTTGGCTTTGGGGGTGGCTGGTGAGGTCAGAAAACAACAAGGTAAGAGAGGGAAAGAGAGAGGAAGAAGAGGTGGTGGCAGTGTGCAACAGGACCGGCGACCGGTGGCTATTCCGGCGGCTTCATGGCAACATCACAGTGGTTGGTGGTGGCTGAGAAGGCTGAGCAGAACTGCAAGGTGGAGGGGTAAGGAGCTTTGGCCGAAGGTGAGGGCAAGGGGAGGAGAGAACGTGAGCAAGAGAGAATAAGGGAGAGAGAGAGAGAGAGAGAGAGAGAGAGAGAGAGAAGACTTGATCTGATTTTTTTCTACTAACCCCACTAACAAAATCCCATCACCCATCCCACTCACACATCCAATGGCTCACATTCCACCCTCTTCCCCAAGCCAATATCCAAGGGCTCCTAATTTCCCTCTCCATAATTTCCTAAAATTCCTAAATGATTATCAAAATAAAAAGGCAAGATGGAGAGGGGTAGATTGGTCCAAGATTTTCGGCTAAAGAGGGAAAGCCCAGATGTCCAAATTGCCCTTCAACCTTTCAAATAAATTAAAATAATACTAGAGGCAAAATGGTAATTTTCCACTTCCAATCCAAATTTCACTTTTCCGATTAGTTCGAGTGGCCCCAAGGTTGGCCACGCCAAATGTGACATCGTCCAATGAATTAGTCATGGTTTTCGAGAAATTTGATTCCCAAGTCCGGATTCCAAGTAATGGTTAAATTCTATTAAATGCAACTTTAGTATATTTCAAACTAATGGGCAGCTTTTAAGAGTTACGCGTATCACTCGAGCCATGACGACCTCAGTTCTCATGTAATTACAAGGGTCAATCACCAGTTCAAATCGACGTGATCGTTTGGATTAGGTTTGGGATCATTCGAAATTCATATAATGGTCAAGCGGAATCACTCGAGATCCAATTGTATATCATTTGCGAATCATTCTGTAGACATCCTTGGATCGGTTTATAATGGCCCAAAATATCTCCTCGTCAATCCCTATGGTGAAGTGTCAATCTACGGCCAAGTTCTTTGGTCCACATTGTTGAGGAAAACTCTTAATAGATTTTGAAGCTGACAAAACTCTCTATGTTTAACTCGTGAATCTGACATACAATTCTTACCGGGTTAATTTATTCTGAAAGTTCAAATGGATTTATCAGACTTTACAAGTTCTCAAAACCAGAAGTTCAGACTCAGAACCAAAAGTTCAGACTCAGGACTAATAGTTTAGATTCAGACTTATGATTTTCAGAATTTACCATGAAAATCATTCAGACACTGAAATATTAAGATTCTTCCGAAGACCTACACTTATCTAAGTTATGCAGACGTAGACGCAAACATGAAGCAAACGCAGACGCAGATACTGAAATTTTTCAGACGCAGAAGCAAAATTTATTCAGAACGAAACGTAACAGCTAGTGATCTGGTATGAATTTTACAGAAGGAAAGTTTTGATTGTTTGACAATCAAATATTATGACAAGTGTGCATTACAACGGATAAAATTCTATTTATAGAAACCGAGATTTTGATTGTATGGGCGATCAGAATCAGCGAGATTCAGAATCTATTATCCAACGGCTACTCAATCCTTTCTATACAAATTTGTCCAAAGTGAAGATTGGAAGATGATCCTTTGAAAGCTGTCCAACAGTTAGTTTGGAAGTGGATGAGTAAAGAGATCAACGAGTAGCAGAACAAGAAGATAGAATCAAGAATCAGCAAGTCCAAAGTCTGAGCATACCCCAATCCTTTCTCTTGTCTTTCTTGTGCTGAACATTTAGATCTTGATGAACAATTTGTAAGAGTGAGTGTGTGAGATAGAGAGTCCTATCAAACACAAGAGTGTTGTTACTCAGAAGTTGTAATTCTTCTTGATTACATAGTGAAATCTAGCCGGTAGGTTGTCAGCGTGGGAGAGTGGATGTAGACTTGTTATAAGTCGAACCACTATAAACTTGTGTGCAATTTTTATAACCCTTATCTCTTACTTTATATACTGCACTTCAAGAGCATAGTCTATATAAACTACTTTGAATCTGAATTTTATTCAGATTTAACTGTGATATTTCATTTCCGCTTCAGTTTGATAAAAATTGTTTAAGATCATCTATTCACCCCCCTCTAGGTGATCCCTGCTAGCCATGACAATTGATATCAGAGCAGGTTGCTCGTGCATTGAAGTGTTTTACTTTTGAGCTAACGATCTATATGGCTAGCTTTAGTGCTCCAGGTCTCATTGAAGGTCAAAGCAATAACAAGCCACCATATTTTGATGACAAGGAATACAACATCTGGAAGAATAAGATGATGGCATTCATAAAGTCAATAGATCACATGCAATGGGATGTCATCATCAGAGGAGTTAGACAAAAAATTTCTAACTCAAAAGAAAAGACAGAAGGAAGCTTACCAGCATATCTTCCATTATCTCAAACTGAGATTTCAAAAAAGAGAAACCTTAGATTCCAAAGTAATTTGTTCTCTTTATTGTGCTTTAGCACATGTTGAATATTAAAAAATTATTTCCTGTGAATCAGCTAAGGAGATCTGGGATACTCTCTACATCACCTATGAAGGAACAGATCGAGTCAAAGAAACACAAATCAATCTACTACTTGGCCAATATGAGTCATTCAGAATGAAACTTGAAGAATCAGTTGCTGATATATATGACAAATTCACTGATATAGTAAATAGTCTTGCATATCAAGGACAACCTGTTCCAGATGCAATGAAAGTTAACAAACTTCTTAGAGGACTGACACAACCGTGGGATAATATCAAAGCATCTATTCGAGAGACTCAAAGAATTATGCCTCTATCGATGAATGAGCTAAACGGAACTCTTCAGTCATATGAGACTGAAAAACTAAATGAGGCAAATGAATCCAAACGTAAGAAGTCAATTGTATTAAAATCTAACATTGATTCTGATGATGTAGATTCTGAAGATGAAAATGTTGACGATAAAGAACTGGCTCTCTTCATAAAAAAGTACAATAAGATGAAAATCAGAGGAAGAAATCTCAAAGGAAAGAAGCCTTTTGAGAAGAAGAAGCCTTTTGATAAAACAGAAAAGTCAAATGAAGTAATCTGTTTTCACTGTAGGAAACGTGGACATATCAAGCAAAATTGTCCACTTTTGAAAAAGAAGACCAAATTTGAGAAAGCAAAGAAAGCTTTGAAAGTAGAAACCTGGAGTGATACAGAATGTAAATGCAGTGATGAAGATATTTCAAACTTCTATCTGATGGCTAAGTCAGACTCAGATTTAGATTCAAACGACAAAGTCGAGATTGAGGTAAAGCATCCTGAAATACCTATTGAAGTGGCAAATTACATTGATGAATTATGTTTAGACTTTAAGGTTACTCTTAAAAGAATCTCTTCCTTGACAAAGGAAAATTCATCACTGAGACAACATGATGTTTCACAAAAAGAAAAAATCGATTTCCTTCAAAAAGAATTTCATCAAGTCAAGGAAAGTCGAGATTTTCTTTCCAAAGAAAATACTGTTTTGAAAAAGGAAGTTTTAGAAATTACTTCCAAGTTTTTAAAAGGTTCAGAAACCTTAAAGCATATTCTCTCTGTACAAATTCCTTATTACAACAAATCTGGTCTCGGATTTGAAATGGAAAGTGACAGTTTAATTGATTTTCTGAAAGTCAAGGCGAGATTGAAGCAAAGACCTCATCGACAAGTTTATAAAAACCATTTTAAAATGAATTTTGTCAAACCTATTGATCGAAGTGCTCTCAAATGCTCAAAATGTGGAGATCCACAGCATTTTGAGAATGAATGTCCTAAGATTTGGAGACCTGTACTAAGAGATTTTGTTAATACAACCTATACTAACTCTCAAGGACCCAAACAAATATGGGTACCAAAGAAAGTTTAAGAAGTTGTGATTTATGCAGGTTACCACAAAGAGAAAAAGGAAGTAGTACCTGGACAGTGGATGTTCCAGACACATGACAAGAGATTCAAGCATATTCGTTGAACTACAAGGTCTCAATGGTGGAAAAGTTTCCTTTGGAGGAAATAACAAAGGAAAAATAGTTGGAAAAGGAATTGTTGAAATTGGAGGACTTAAGATCAATGACATGTCATTGATAAAATGACTCAACTACAACTTGATAAGCATAAGCCAATCATGTGATTCAGGTTTCAGAATCAACTTTCAAGAAGATATATGCTCAGGAACAAGCAAGGATCTTTCTCAATCATTCACTAGAAGAAGACATGGGAATATTTATCTTCTAGATATGAATCCAGACTCTACTCATTACTTAATTTCAATAAAAAAAGGATGAAGATCTATGGCACAGAAGATTGGGGCATATCAGTATGAAACAAATCTAAAAAATCTCTAACAAGAAATTGGTTAGAGGTTTGCCAGATTTGAAATACAAGAAAACAAAATTATGCAATGCTTGCAGCTTAGGAAAACAAGTAAGAAGCTCTTTTAAATCTATACATCATGTTTCTACTAACCGTGCTTTGCAGCTTCTTCACATGGATTTATTTGGATCAACTAGAACACAAAGTATTGGTGGTAAGACATTTTGTTTAGTCATAGTTGATGACTTCACAAGATTTACATGAGTGTTCTTTCTTGCTCACAAAAATGAAGCATTTTCATATTTTTCAAAATTTGCAAGAAGAGTTCAGAATGAAAAAGGGCTATACCATTTCTTGCATTAAAACTGATCATGGGAGATAATTTGATAATCAAAGTTTTTCAGATTTCTGTGAGGAAAATGGCTTTCAACACAAATTTTCCACTCCCTATACACCATAACAAAATGGTGTTGTGGAAAGGAAAAATCATTCTCTGCAAGAAATGACAAGAACTCTGTTGATTGAAAGCAAGATTCCCTCTCAGTTTTGGATAGATGTAGTTTTTACAGCTTGTTATATTATTAACAGAGCTTTTCTCAAACCTATTCTTGAGAAAACCCCCTATGAGCTTTACAAAGGTAGAAAGCCCCATATTTCATACTTTCGTGTATTTGGTTGTAAATGCTTTATTCTTAAAAATCCCAATGACCGCTCTGGTAAGTTTGATGAGAAAGCAGATGAATGATTTCTTCTTGGATATTCTACTACAAGCAAGGCATACAAAGTCTTCAACAAGAATTCTCGGACAGTGGAAGAAACATTGAATGTAAGGTTTGATGAAAATATTCAGACTCACAAAGATGAATCTGATTTTTTTGAAGTTCAACAAGAATATCCAAAGATCGTTGAACCTGTAGAAGAAGGGAAAGAAGAAATAATCCAGACTCAATCAGAATCTTCAAAGCCTGATGATATTCAGAAGGAAAGATTTGAAAGAAACTGGAAATATAAATCTAATCATCCCAAGAACCTCATCATTGGAGAAATAGAAGATGGTATCGAAACTAAATCTAAACATAAAGAGAACATCAGCAGCTTGGCATTGATATCAGAATTAGAACCAAAAGAAGTTGATGAAGTATTATAAGATGAAAGCTGGATCGAAGCTATGTATGAGAAACTTCAGCAGTTCATAATTAATAAAGTATGAGAACTTGTACCAAGACCCAAAAATCATCCAGTAGTTGGAACAAAATGGGTATTCAGAAACAAACTGAATGACAAAGGGAAAATCATAAGAAACAAAGCAAGATTAGTTGCAAAAGGCTATTCTCAAGAATAAGGCATTGACTATGATGAAACCTATGCACCAGTTGCCAGGTTAGAAGCCATTAGGCTACTATTAGCTTATGCTTGTTTCCATAACTTTAAACTGTTTTAGGTGGATGTGAAAAGTGCTTTCCTGAATAGATATATCAAAGAAGAAATATATATGGAACAACCATCTAGTTTTGAAGAACCAAGGAAGGCTGATTATGTTTATAGACTCAAAAAGGCCATTTATGGTCTCAAACAAGCACCTCGTGCTTGGTATGAGAGGTTGAGCAATTCCTTATGCAAAATGACTTCACTAAAGGTAAGGTTGACACAACCTTGTTTATTAAGAGACAAGGTAAGGATTTTTTACTTGTTCAAATTTATGCTGATGATATCATTTTTGGATCTTCTAACGAAGTTCTTTGCAAAGAATTCTCAAAGAATATGTAGAACGAGTTCGAGATAAGGATGGTGGGCGAATTAACATTCTTTCTTGGCCTGTAAGTGAAACAAACCAAAGATGATACTTTCATTTGCCAAGAGAAGTACGCAAAGGAGATTGTCAAGAAGTTTGGATTGCAGAATTGCAAGAAGATAGACATTCCAATGTCTCACACATCCAAACTGGACAAAGATGAAAATGGTAAAAAGGTTGATAAGAAGGTATATAGAAGCATGATAGAATCATTGTTATATCTTACTGCATTTAGACTTGATATATTGCTTAGTGTCTGTATGTGTGCAAGATTTCAATCTGACCCAAAAAAATCACATCTTGCTGTAGTCAAGAGAATAATCAAATACATTTGAACTTATCAAATGTTAGGTCTTTGGTATTCTAAAGATTCAGATTTTACTGTTACTAGTTATTCCGATGATGATTTAGCTGGATGTAAAGTGGACAGGAAAAGTACTACAGGTACATGTCAACTACTTGGAAATATGTTGGTGTCATGGTACTCAAAGAAGCAAAACACAGTTGTACTTTCTACAGCAGAAGCAGAATATGTGGCTTTGGGAAGTTGTTGTGCACAGATTCTATGGATAAATCAACAATTACGAGACTTTGCTATTGAAGATTCAAGTATTGTAATCGAATGTGACAACACAAGTGCTATCAATTTGACCAAGAACCCAATTCTACATTTTCGTGCCAAGTACATTGAAATCAAGCATCATTTTATTAGAGATCATGTTCATAATGGTGATGTGAATATTCAATTCATTGATTCTAAGAATCAATTAGCTGATATATTCACAAAACCTCTTGATAAATCTTCATTTGAGCATATTAGAAATAAGCTATGCATTACTTATCATTTTCTTGAAGTATTTGTTAGACAGAAACTTTTCAGACTCAACGTTCTCCGTCTGAATATCTACTTCAGACTCACAAAGAAAGGTGTGCCATTAATTTCAATTTTTGGTATTTCTGGCAGGATATTTTCGTATTTGCCAATTTTTGGAAAGCAAATCAGATAAATATTCCAATCCTTCTAATTGATCGTCTATGCTTAACATATATATATATATTTTGCTTTAGTACGATTGCCTTTTTTATACCTTTTATTAGTAATTCAAAACCTTTTTTTTTAAAACCGTCCTTCTTCCTTCATAAAACCCTATCGGTACACAAACCCCTATCACTCTCGACCCACTTGATGTTCCAGAAGACACTTCCTCCTTTTTTCTTCAAGATCAAAACTTTTTGCTCCAGACACTATTAAAATGCCTTTCAAGAGACGATCATCAAGGATTCAAAACAGAGACATTAAGTCGACAGTAGAGCCAGAATTTATGGATATTTCTGATACAGATTCAGATCATGACAATGAATCTTCTGAGGAGACACAATAAGCACTGCGATCTTCGTCTACTCCAAAAGATTCGAGTAAATCTGATTTTCGCTTTCCAAACATCAAACAAGTATGGAAAGCTTACGAACTTTTGAAAATGGGTAATGCATCTGAATCAGCTCTTTGTGAATGTTTAAAAGACAAACAACTTTCGATCTGAAGAAGAGTTAGCTCGCTGTGACACTCGTTTGTTTCCTGATAATATCACTCAGTCTAAAAGTTCTCTCAGTAAAGACAAAGCAAAGATTGGAGAATCATCTACTCCATCTCAGAGAAAACCGGTTCAGACAAGTCCTAAATCGCCCTTTGATTCTAAGGCTACGGTTGATGAAGATGCCAGACTTTACTTTAATTTCAGCAAGAAGTTAGGCATTGCTCATGGTGAAAAGGGTAGCGGAGGTTTGTTTCTTTCTAAAATTCACCATGAATACTACAAACTGCTGTTGAATAGGAGAATTATGCAGCATCGCATCGCAGATTTTGTTTATCTCAATCGGGCTAGCATTCCTATGCAACATTTTTTTGAGAAGTTGGGTATAACAGAATTCTGCCTTCAATCTGCACATCCATATGCAGAACTAACTGCATACTTTTACTCCAATCTCTCAATATTATCACCAAATCGTCTTCAGTTTATTGTTGGAAGCAAGTCTTATGATCTTAAAGTAGAAATTCTGGCTCGGATTATTGGTGTGAAAAATTACAAATTCACTCCACTTGAAGTGAGTTTAGAGGAAGCTTCAAAGGTTGCATCAGAAAATCCAGCTTTTGCCAGAGGACCCAAACGTCTGATCTCCTATTCAGATTTGACCAGAAGAACAGTGATCTTACATACGATCATTATCAACTGTCTGAGACCTAAAGCTGCTTCTAAAATAGATTTATCTAAATCTGAGATCAAGCTTATATGGACAATTTTGAATGTGCAATAATTTTCTCTTCCTCGTCTTATCATATTTCACATGTACAAAACAGTTCTAAAAGATAAGGGACAACTTCCTTATGGTGCTCTCATTGGTAGGATATTTAATTTCTTGAATATCCCTATTCCTAATAGTTTGGGCAAGACTTTTGTTTCTGTAATGCATGTTAGAGAGAAAATGCTCACAAAGATGAATATGAAGCAATTTGATTATCGAAAGGAGAAAGTTGCTATTCACAGTGCAGACAAAGGAAAGTCCATTCACTAGTCAAAAGCAAGAACTATGAATAAGATTGAAGAAACTGAGAAAGCAGCAAAGAAGAAAGCAGGATCAGCATATTCAAGCAAGCAGAGTGCCTCTTCAAGTCCGTTGAAGGTGTATCGAAAGAAGAGAAAACTTCTTCTAAGAGATGAGGACGAAGAGTCTGAAAATCTTCGAGCAGAAAATGCTGTTGGTCTAGATCATGTCTCAGCACTAGATGCACATGTTTCAGAACCAGCATCTACTACACATTTTCAAGTTCAAACACTTGAAGACTCCAATCTGCTTCGGATGACTCTATATGTTTCTCCACCTAGGACATATGTAAGTCAATCTTCCTTTAACACTGAAGAACGTGCTTTTACAGAACATGACCTTTTCAGGAGGAGATTCCAACAGAAGCAGACACCGGGATCAATCAGACCAAACAAGCAAATGTCCAGGAACAACCCTCAGAAAATCAGACCATTCTCAACATTTTGCTAGAAATCAGAGCAAAACAAGCTGCACTTGAACAAGACATGAATATTCTCAAGAACATTTTTGAGGAAAACCATCAGACTCAACATCTTCAAGCAGCAATAGACAAAGCAAAACTTGAGGAAGCTATTGCTCAGTGCTCAACCAACATGGAGCAAGCTATTGGTCAATGTTCTTCAAAGATTGAGGAAACTGTTTCCATCCTGGAAAACTTTCAACTTGTTCGAACTCTATCCAAGAAATAGCCTGCTTTTTTATCCTCTTTTGAAAACTAGTCCTGTAATATTTCTTTTGAGATTGTTTGGATGATTTCTATCGATGCTTTATTATCACTATTCTTTTTGTTGTTGACAAAAAGGGGGAGAATTTATGCAGATATCTTCATACTAACATTTTGATATGCAGGTTATACTCAAAGTAAGAGAAAGAGAAATACACATATCTTACACATTTGCACATTTATATTTCTGTATTTCATGCGCTTAAAATGCTTATTCCTTTCATACTTAATTGATATTAATTGAATCTGCAAGGGAGTTTTGTCGCCATCAAAAAGGGGATGATTATTGAAGAAAACTCTTAATAGATTTTAAAGCCGACAAAACTCTCAATGTTTAACTCGTGAATCTGACATACAATTCTTACCAGGTTAATTTATTCTGAAAGTTCAGATGGATTTATCAGACTTTACAAGTTCTTAGAACCAGAAGTTCAGACTTAGAACCAAAAGTTCAGACTCATGACTAATAGTTCAGATTCAGACTTATGATTTTCAGAATTTACCATGAAAATCATTCAAACACTGAAATATTAAGATTCTTCCGAAGACCCACACTTATCTAAGTTATGTAGATGTAGACGCAAACATGAAGCAAACACAAACGCAGAAGTTATGCAAACATAGACGTTAAAATTTTTCAGACGCAGAAGCAAAACTTATTTAGAACGACATAATAGCTAGTGATATGGTATGGATTTCACAGGACGAAAGTTTTGATTGTTTGACAATCAAATATTATGCCAAGTATGCATTACAACGGATAAAACTCTACTTATGGAAACCAAGATTTTGATTCTATGGGTGATCAGAATCAGCGGGATTCAGAATCTGTCATCCAACGGCTACTCAATCCTTTCTATACAAATCTGTTCAAAGTGAAGATTGGAAGATGATCATCTGAAATCTGTCCAACGGCTAGTTTGGAAGTGGAGGAGTATTTAAAGAGATCAACAAGTAGCAGAACAAGAAGATAGAATCAAGAATCAACAAGTCCAAAATCTGAGCATACGCCAATCCTTTTTCTTGTCTTTCTTATGGTGAACATTTAGATCTTGAGGGACAATTTGTAAGAGTGAGTGTGTGAGATAGAGAGTCCTATCAAACACAAGAGTGTTGTCACTCAGAAGTTGTAATTCCTCTTGATTACATAGTGAAATCCAGTCGGTAGGCTGTCAGCGTGGGAGAATGGACGTAGGCTTGCTATAAGCTGAACCACCATAAACTTGTGTGCAGTTTTTATAACCCTTATCTCTTACTCTATATACTACACATCAAGAGCATAGTTTATGTAAACTGCTTTGAATTTGAATTTTATTCAGACTCAACTGTGATCTTTCATTTCCGCTTCAATTTGATAAAAATTGTTTAAGATAATCTATTCACCTCTCTCTAGGTAATCCCTGCTAGCCACAACACACGTATTTGATTCCTAGCTAGTCATTTCCTAATGCTTAGTCTTCTTGAGGTCGATCAATTTCGAGTGAGATTTAACTAAAGTGCATCGAAGATAGAATAATTTTATAAATTTTGAAAGTGGGTCGAATTTCAGAATGTCACAAGTTATAGCTACTAATATTGTGGAAGTGGGAGCAAGTCTATAATTATATAGTTTGTTGAATCGATTAAGTTAAACTTGTAAAATTACGTATTACTAATCTTTCTTATTGAAATTCGATATGCCAGACTTTTTACTCATATTATAGTATATGTAAGCTTATGAGTTATGATTGTGAAAGCATCTGCATGTTGTATCAATGCCAATATTTTAAAATTGCAAAAATAGACTAAAGGGACAACATGGAAAAAAGAAAATTGAGAAAGAACAAAAAAGAAAGATAGAAAAGAGAGAGTTGTTAAAAGAAGAAGAGAACTGAGTGGAGGGAAGAGTTATTGGAAAAATGACACCGTCCCTCCTAAGAGCCCTCGTCTCCAACAAAGGTATAGATAGATCGCTATAAATCACATCATCAGTACTAGTCTAGTTTTAGGAACTTTAAGATAGGACTGTTTAGCCAATGTGTATCAAATGTCAATTGTTACCAAGAACTTTCGTTCATGTATGGTACGGAATTGGTTGTAAATTATGTCATTAGTCTTTAGGAACTCTAGGTAAGACTATATAACTGATGTTGTATTAAATGTCGGTCGTTGTTACCAAAGAAATGTCACTTTATAGTTGGTAGGAGGATGAAGTTACCCTAAACATGATGTAGGAGCTGCTGGACTCCTTGATTTTAAAAAATCAATTAACCTTTTGAAGAGCTATTTTCATGTTCAATTTCAAAGGATGTGAATTTAGAATGGTATACATGTATCGTATGAGTCATGACCATCTAGTTAAGTAAGAAAAAGCTGTCATAACCATCGAAAGTGTTTACGTTTAGGAAAATTGATGTGACATTGAAGGGACTTCTTTCGCTGATAACAAGAGTAACTCTAGCCGTATAATATACGGTTTTACGGGTCATTTCAAAGTGAGTGCTCCTGGCATATTCATGTTAAATATAATTGATACGGCTATTAATTCAATATCTAAAAATAGTGATTATCCATAACGCGAGAAAAATTAGAGCATTAAAAAATTTTAAAGTTTTTCATTTATTTATTAACGATTTGCCCTTTTTCTTTTCCTTAATAATTTGAATTTCATATGCCAAAGATCATAGAGTAACGAAAGATATAATCGATCGAGCTTACTAGTCAAAACCAACAATTGATTGAAATATGGTTTTTGCAATGTAGATACAGGCCCAAGGATAGATCATTGGGGTATTTTTGAAATATTCAATACCCATTGGCTATATAAAAAGTAGGGTTCACAAAAAATTTCAAACTAATACCTCAAATGGTACTCTAACCCAAATCCATTCTTCGTTGACATTTTGTCCAATATCCTGATAAAATACATATGTTTATATCTGACGTGGAAAATTGACGTGTGTTGATAAGCATGCACTTTGATGAAGGGTAGATACGAGTCAAGGGCATTAATTTTGGATTTTTTGTGAGCAAAAATTTAGTTTGGATAATAAATATGTCATTAGATTCTGGTTTAATATATTTTGTGAAATGAAAATTGGTTAAGGTAAGTGTGTCATGGATGTATTGCTTTGGGATAGGATAGGATAAGATGGGATTAGAAATTCTTCAAATATCTTTGAGATTGTAAAAAATCATTTCCCATGTTTGGTGTAATCCAAGATAGGATTCAAAATCTTTAAAAATCTCAATTGCTCCTAAAGGTGATACTTTCCATGTCACCCCTCGAACCCCAACGGGCTCGTGACACCCCTTCGATGGCTGTATTGAACGCGACGTTCCAGGATGTGTCGCCGATCCAAACGAAACAAGTGAAGACAAACGCAAGTGGAAGCAGAAATAAAACAACTCAGACAAAAGATAATGATAGAGGGATAACACAAAATAATAATTTCATTTTTGCCATAACAACCAAGGCTACTAACGAATAAACCACGTTTAGCAAAAGGGGACGGTGGTTGGATAGTCTACTACACTATATAAAAAGGGGGCATACAAGCAGGGAAGCAACATCGATGTCCACTACCACTTCTGGTCTCTGAACCGCATATAACAACTGTTCACCACTTCAAACCTGAAAATGTTTAATAACATGAATGAGATAAATTTCAATAAGCAAATAACCTAAATCCCACCTAGGCCAATGCGTACCCAGAAAAGTCTCAACATACAATCTAACCATTGACATACTAGAAATCACATAAGCATACTTACCTCGCTTCTAATCATGCGCCAATTTTGCATATTAGTCAAACACTATAATGCAATAATAGCCCAAGCACATATCACAATCACTCGAGCGCCATATATACGTACATTCACCTGATTCAACTCAAACACATTTCACATGTGCATCCATCTAACTTTCTCACGACCTGGGTCAATGCCCCTCAGGTCCTTTCTCACTGCCCACGTCAACACGTCTCAAGCCTACTCTCACTATCCATGTAAACATGTCTCAGACCCATTTTCACTGCTCGCGTAAACACGCTTCGGGCCCTTTCTTACAACCTGCGTCAACACGTCTCAAGCCAAACTTTCTTTCCAATGACCTGTAGGTCCAACTTTCCTTCCACAGCCCGCATAAACACGTATCAGGCTTAACATCCTCCAATGACCTGCAAAAACACGCATCAAGTCTAACTTTTCATAGCCCGTTTAAACACGCCTTAGGCCATTTCAAATAATCACATACGCCACATTACACGTTCATTTCAAGCGGCGATTACAAGACAAGCTAACCAACCAACCAATTTCACATATTCAAATCACACTTAAACTTGCTCATTCGCCAATCACTCATTCAATCTGTTCAAACATCCATTCCACCACAATTTCCACAAATTAAAGTCACACTCGCACACTCACAAACGGTCATTCAAGATCAGCCATTACTCGTCATCAAATCATCATGTGAGCACACAACATCAAGCATTGAATCAGCCCATAATTCAAATAATCACCAGCCATATTTAGCTCGCCATTCCGATACAATAAGGCCCACATTTTACTCAAAAACTTATCTAATATTAGTCTACCGGACTAGCTAATGTCCCGGCTCGTGACAACCCCTAACTTGGCCTTAAAACCAGCCAACAACTCGCCCAATGATGGCCCAAATCAACCTCTAAATTAGTCACATATAAACAACACGAACCATCGCCAAATCGGACAATGAATCACACATGAATAATCAATAAACTTGACATAAATTTTTAGCATTATACGACCTCCAAAGCGGCCATAAAATCAGCAATAAACGACCTCGATTCAGCCCATACTCCGACCCATTCGTTCACCCCGAACTAGCCCACAATTCAACCACCAAATTTCGCTAAACGGCCACCAAATCTGCCCCAAACAGCCACTATATCCACTACACTCAGCCTACACCCAAACCTCTAAGCAAGCCTAGCAATACCCATCATCCTAAGTCGGGATTAGGAAGTCGCTTACCTCGACTTGAGCAAGAAATGGGCAAGGACAGTAGGGACTCACCGGAACAGCAGCGACAACGGCGATCAATGAGGCTCTTGGCCACAGCCAGGCAACAGGGGCGGCAAGGGTGCTTCGGTTGAGGCGACAGCAGGGGTGAGTAGGGACCTTACCAGAATGGCAGCAGTACCGGCGGCAGCTGGGCAACGACGGTGATGGAAATGGCGACAAGGGCAATAGGAGAGAGGAACAAGGGAAAGGAGCAGCAGCAAGGGGCCGGCATGGTGCAGTAAGGTCATTGAAATGGACCAGCAGTTGTGTCGGCACAACAGCGTCTCTGGCAGATGCGCGGCGATGAATTGGTGGCTGGAAGAAGGGCTGGAAGAAGAAGCTTGGTTGAACCAAGGAGGACGGGGAGAGAGAAGCAGCTTGGTTGGGGCGTGAACGGCAAGCCAGTGACGGCGAGCAGTCGGCAGCTGGGTGGACGGGCAGTGGTTCCTGCCGACTGAGCTGCTTCAGCTGGTCGCACAAACAGGAGAGGAGGAAGAAGTAGCTCGAGATGGTAGTGAGAATGCAAGAGGGACAGTGGCCAGCAGCAGTGGCGACGAGTGGTGGCACAAGGTGGACGGCGTGCGGTGGCTGGGCTGGTGAGCGAGCAGGGCACAACGGTGAGTCTGGCTGACGGCGGTGGCGAGCTAGGTGAGCACGGCTGGCAAACTGGCGAGTGCGTGGCGGCGAAGGACGACCAGACGGTGTCGCACGATGGTCAAGTGGATGGCCAGACGGCAACTTAGGTTGGGGCGAGCGGTGGTCGTGCAAGGTGCAAAAGCAGTCGCGGGGAAGGACAAAAAGAGAAGAAGAAAAAAGGAAGAAAAAGAAAAGAAAGAAAAAGGAAGAGAGAGAGGGAGGGGTTTGCGTGGGGAAGAGGTGGGAGTGGACGTGCGGCAGGGGGAGGGAACGTGGCAAAGAGAGAGAGAGAGAGAGAGAGAGAGAGAGAGAGAGAAGGGCAAAAGTCAACGCATTCGAGTGCAATCTGATGGCCCACATTCAAATCCAAAATCGATTTGATGGTCCATGAAAAACCCTAATTATAAATTAGGATCTGGCCCACAAACACTAAATAAAATACACTACGAGGGAGGTCTACTAGTTCAAATCCGTACCTGATCCAAATTTCATTTTTCACTTATTCCGAGAAATGTTGACGCTGGCCATAATTATATCAACGCCGTATGATTAAATTCATCATAAAATTCCGAGAAATTCAACACCCATGTTCGGGCTCTAAATAACGGCCAAATTCGATCAAGTGCGATTCTAACGAAATTTCTAATTTTTAAAAAAATAACCCAAGAGTGATCAGTTCCATGTGAGATTTTACTATAAGCACACTGACGAAGTACACACTTTATAAATCCCAAAAATGGGCCGAATTTCGGAATGTCACATTCCAAATTTAGGGCAGCATCCTTGATGTAATCTCGTACGATTGAGACTAGCACCATTTTGAGTGATTACCATTTTGCCAGAGCTCCTCCTCCTCCTTCTCCTTTGAAATCTTTCAATTGTTATCATAGAGTCTCAAATCTAAGTGGAGGATGGGATCGGACGTCGAAACATTAGGGAAAAATTATGACCACTGTTCAGGACCAATGTATGAACGCCCAAAACTTTGTGCGTTTTGGCTTTTTTCTTCTTCTTCTTTTTCAAAGCCGACTTTTTGGGTCGATTCATCAATTTATGGTCATTCATCAGCGACAACTGATTCGGTTTGAAAGTTGTCGGAGGACAATCGGCTGGATGGGGATAATGATTGCGTTGGTCGGAGACGATGACTATTGCACGGTGGTTGGGAGTGATAGGTCATTATGGTGGTGGTCCTTGCATAGTGACCTGCAAAGCCGGACTATATGACTCCATCATTAAAAGGAAATTGTTATTTTTTTTACTTTTTTATTCAATCTAGGTTTTATCCTACCCCTAGCCTGGATTTCTTATCTAGCATTTTATCAGAGTATATTCGGTCCAGATGATGTTGCCAAACACCAGATATGATAGTTTGTTATCCTATTGGGATTCAAATCTAAACTACAAAATGTAGCCTAAAGGGAAGAGATTAAGAAGTAACCTTTTAATCGATGATTTCTCTTAGATCTTTGGTGTTTGGTTAAGAGGTAAGCTCATCAAAAGAATGGAGCTTTCGCTCCTATGAGGACCTCCACGTCCTGTCCCCATCCTTTGGGATGGACTTCATGGATGTGTTCATTATTTTAATGTGCCGGTGCCTGTACGGCTCGCAACCCCTATTCGCCCTGTATCTTTGTCTTCCCTAAGAAAGAGAATATCCTATGGAAGTTTTACATCTCAATGATCCCGAGGTTCGGACAAAGATTGAGATGAAACCTTTTAGAGACTTGCTTAGATATGGCAAAAGAAAATTTAGAAAGAATAAAAGTGAAAAAGAAGGAAGGGAGAGTTGTTAATAGAAAAAGAAAACTTGAGTATAGGGAGAGTTCTTGGAAGGATGATACCGACCCTCATAAGAACTCTCCTTTCTTACGAAGGTTAGATAGATTTCTATAAATCATGTCAAATCAATTTACTAGTCTATTTTAGGAACTCCAAGTAGGACTTTTTAACCAACGTGTATTAAATGTTAGTCGTTGTTACCAAAAGAATGTCACTTCGTAGTTGGTAGGAGGATGAAGTCACCATACAGAAGACATAGGAGTGCTGGACTTCTTGATTTTAGAAGTGATTTTTCATGAAGAGTTCGTACATGGATGTTGGCAAAAGAGATAGGGTTGAACTCTATATAGGAGAAATCTTCACATTAAAAGAAAAAGCTCTTTACTCATATCCGCTGAAAGGATGTTCACTGATTTTGACATGATAATATACCAGGAAAAATTATTCAAAAAATCATAAATCTATTGCACTTTTATCAATTCAGTCATAAACCTTTCAATTTTGCCAATTGAGTCATAAACCTTTTCACGTTTTACCAATTGAATCTATTTGGCTAATTTTTAGTCGGAAATCACTGACGTGGATGCTAGTCGTCATATGTGTCATAGCCGGCTTTGACGTGAATAATTTATTTATAGTATTTTGATAGTTTTTTGAATTATTATTTTTATTATTTTTCTTTTGTTTTTTTTTTCTTTCCTTCTTTTTCTTTTTCTTCTTCCAAGTCCAACGAGGGTCACCGACTGACCTTTGTGTAAAAAAATAAAAAGAAAAAAATAATTAAAATTTTATTAAAAATTATCTACGTTAGAGTCAATCAGGTCGCATAGGACTTTTTGGACAATTTTTAATATAAAAAAAGAAGAAAAAAATGAAAAAAAGGTCCAAATAATGTCTATTGTCTTGCTTCTTACTATTTCAATGAAGTAAATTTTAAACTTCGGGTGCGTTGTATTACTCAAAACTTCATGATAAGGGAAAATTTTTTTCCGTGAAAATCATTTTCAAGGAAAATATTTAATTCAGCTTGTTTATTGGTTTAGAAAAAGCGATTTTCTTCTTAGTAGAAGTAGAAGTCATTTTCCCCCAACCTAAGTTTGTCGTTGTCAATTCATGGAAAACGTTTTTCCATAGATCGATCAGTTTTTTGCCATCCAAACATGGGAATATTGGAAGATCATTTCTCAAAAATAGTTTTAAATCGTATAGTCATATATGGTACAGGTAGAACTCTTTCCACTATATCGCAATAAGAAGAAGAAGTACCTAATCCCAAGCCCCTCGTAGTCGGGATAAAATTTATGTTAAGATAAATTTTATTCTTTTCCATGTTCGGTGTTTGCACAAGATAGGATAAAATCGGATATATGAGAGATTTAGCCTAGATAAAATTATCCCATGGGGGTAGGATAAATGTGGATAGGATTTCTAATATCCATAATATAAAATTTAATTTTCTCAAATAACAAACTTGTTAAATTGTTAAAATTAAAATAATATTTAAATTTTAATATAAAAAATCAAAATAACAAAAAAATAACAATAATTTCATGTTTATTTATTCTTATTTTTATTTATATATTCAAGATTTCTTTATATCTTGTGAAATAAATTTCATATATATAAATCAATACTAATGTATTTATATTTATTACATATTTTAGGTATATTAGTATAGTTTACTATTTAATAAAATTTTATTAGAGAATGATGGAAGGGTAAAAAAGAAATAAAAAAACGAAATAATTAAGAAAAGAGAGGGAAAACTAATAAACAAATAAAAATAAAGTAGGTAAGAGTGTCGTGAGAGATTTTATTATCTCCATTTTTGTAATTTTTAAGTTCATTTACATTGATATGACGTTTATAGCTAATAATAATATGGCAAGATGTGAAAATGTTTGGCTTTATTTCTGCAATTCACCAAGCAATAGATAGGATATAACAAATTCTTTAGATTTCATATCTATATTCTATCTTATCCAGTTCCATCATAATTAGAAATCCAAACGACTAAACGCAACCTTAACAAGTAGAGGAATGCCGTGACTCAAGCAATTGAACCCAAGACCTTGGCAGAGCCAATTGACCACCAACCGAGAAGTATAAGACGATAACAAATAAGTTTTGGCGAGTAATTTCGATAGAAAATAAAACTATAATTGCTAAATTTATATCGGTTGTTGTATGAAGGCGGGATGGATAGGATCGATAATGTTATGAGGATAATATCTTCTTTTCGTACGAAATATTCTCCCCAGTGCTATTTATTATTCATTAAAATGTGATTGGTTGCCCTGAAAAATTAAGTCCAAGTAACAATGTGGCTGCGAGCATGTTGTCTATAATTACCCATTAAGTGTTGATGTTCTGCAACGCAGCAAAAGCCTCTCCTTAGTCTTCGATTCGTGTCGTCGTCCGACATCCGCAAACGAAGCATGAAAATGGTGGGGAACATGTCGGTTCAAGTTTCGGCAATTCCATCTTCTTCTCCGAGTAAAGGAAGAAGCGGCAAGGTCGACCGCAGTTGGGCGGAATATCACGAGAGCATATGGGGCGATCACTTCCTCAAATATGCTTCTCCCTCGCACTCAACGGTTTGTAATTCTTCTCTTATCTTCTTCCATTGTTTTTGTGCAATTGCGTTTTGTAGAATTAATAAAAGTCCTTGTGTTCACTATAATCGATGGCATCAAAGAACTAATGGTCCGTTTGTTTGAAAGACAATTATTTTCGAGAAATTGTTTTCAATTTTCTGGTATTTGGATGATGAAAAACTAATCAATTTACGGAAACACGTTTTCCATGGACCGAAAACAATAAGCTTAAATTGGGCAAAAACAATTTCCCCTTCTAGTAAGAAGGAAATCATTTTCCCTAAACCACAAAATAAATGAAAACTAATTATTTTCCTTGAAAACGATTTACATGAAAAATATTTTCTTTTATCATAAAGTTTTCAGTAAAACAAATGCACCATAATTCTTAAATTGTCGAGCAGCATCGATCCCAATGTTGATTGATAAATTGGTTAATTATCAGAAAACTCTCATCTTCTATCACTATGTAAGTCACCCATTATACATGTTCCAGGTACAAAAATGTATAAGCAGAAAACTTTTGCGATCGCACTTGAGTGGAAAAGGGTATATTTACATGTTGTGAAGGTACCAATTACACTATATACGAACGTAGGGCAATAATGGTGAAAGTAGGGTTGCTTTGGACAGCTTCGAGCTCCTCTTCTGCTTGAAAGGTCTCAAACATTTGCGAACTCTTTGACTCTTCATGTTTGTGAAAAATAATGGTTTTTCTTCAAGTGTAAAGAAAGAACTGCTAGTAAGAAGTGGCAGAACAATGAAGGGATTGAGCGAGAAAAAAGTTTTCTTCCTCGTTTACTTTTTTCTCTTAGCCTTTCCATCAGGGAGAAAGAGAATGCGGATTCATGGTTCTAGTAGCGTTGATTTAGGACTAAGTCTTAGTAGCAGGACTATATGGTTGGCTTGATCATTTCCACGGTAATTCCACTATCCATTCAAGATAAGTATCGACAAACGAACTTGGTGGATTTTATCTTTTGAATCTATCTTTGCTTTTTCGGGCATTCAGCTTTTGTTTTGATCTCCATCCTCTTAATCAATTCGACTATCCCACCTGGTTCTGTAAACTTCTCTATCAAACAGGGTAATGTTTAACAAATTTAAACTATATTGTATGCAACCGACGTATGCAACAGTCCCTCCTCCTTGAAAAACATCAATTGTACTACTCCACCTTTATAAAATGATTTGGTCATCGATTATTCAATTTTAGAGAATAATGTTGTCGTCTCCTCGAAAGTTCTAATATGAAATGATTCGGTATTTATCAT
Organism: Syzygium aromaticum; assembly: GCA_024500025.1. Classification (NCBI taxonomy): domain Eukaryota; kingdom Viridiplantae; phylum Streptophyta; class Magnoliopsida; order Myrtales; family Myrtaceae; genus Syzygium; species Syzygium aromaticum. Next base: position 15,460,529 of record CM044888.1, on the reverse strand, counting down.
TAATTCACTTTTCTGAGAATATATGCTCGTCGTATTGAGTTTTCAGTATGCACAATTTGCCATATTTTCAAAATTTTTTTATGGGTTTGTAACCAAGAAAACATGATTATTATTTTTCACGGTAACTTCGCTTTCCTTTGAGTTTTTTTTTTTTTTTAAGAATAGCGTAATATATATTTGCAGAAGTTCAAATTCTTTGAAAGGGTGGAGGAACAAGTTGAGGAATTGATAGGAGAGGTGAGGAAGATGCTGACTGATGTCGTGGATAAGCCTTCACAAATGCTTCACTTGATTGATCAAATTCAACGCTTGGGAATTGACTACCATTTTGAACGAGAAAAAGAGGAGCAATTAGAACAAATCCACAAAAGTTACTCTCAACTCGATCATGGAGATTTTGTGGGAGATGGCCTTCACATGGTTGCTCTTATGTTTCGATTGTTGCGAGTTCAATATCTCATCGGGTCAGTCTTAAACTTAGTGACCCAATCCGATAAGATGCCCCTAACTTCCCTTCTTTGGAAAATTAATGCCGCCAAATTTACTAATGTTCATTCGAATTTTAGGAGAAATGAGTGAAAGAAAATCTAAAACATTAACTAGGTGTATCACCTTCCTAATTTCTAATCAGTTATGTCTTTTTCCCCATGTTGGTTGGTCGCACAGAGGTCTTTAACAAATTTAAGGACAGTAAAGGCAACTTCAGGGAATCGCTCATCACAAATGTGCGCGGATTGAGGAGCTTATATGAAGCTTGCCATTTAAGGTGCCATGGCGATCCTATTTTGGAAGAAGCACTTCTTTTTGCTATAACTCACCTTGAATCAATCGATGAAATGAAGGTAAGCACTAGTCTCGTGAAACAAGTGAGTAATGCCCTAATGCGGCCACTTCGCAAGGGGCTGCCGAGACTTGAGAGGCAGGGCGTTATATTTCACTCTATGAAGAAGAGCCTTCACATGACGAGGTCTTGCTTGCCTTGGCTAAACTAGATTTCAACTTATTGCAAGAGCAACACCAGAAGGAACTCGGTAATATTACAAGGTCAACTAACTTCATGCGATAGTATAATAAAAAATTAGCTTATAGATTGAGTTTTCCAAAGGTTTACTCGTCTGGTTTCAATTTACCTTGCTAAATAGTGCTTTTGAAAGTCCTTTACGAGTGAAAAAGTGAGTTTAAACTATGCGAATCCATCGGGCTAACGTACTTTCAACAACGCTCATCTTTGTTTTATCATAGCTGGTGGAAGGATATAGATGTTGTGACGAAGTTCCCATTCTGTAGGGACAGGATTGTGGAGTTGTTCTTCTGGATATCAGGAGCATATTTCGAGCCAGAGTTTGCCGGGGCCAGATGTATACTAACCAGAGTGATTGCCCTGATTTCCATTCTCGACGATATTAATGACATCTATGGCACATTGGAAGAACTCGTAATCTTCACTGAAGCAATTGAGAAGTACGTGATCCGCATTCTCTTTCTCAAACTTCTGAATTTGATCAAGTATTTGTAGAGTAAGTCTGTAATTTTCATCAACTCGAATTCAGGTGGAGTGTCGATGCTACTATGGATGGACTACTTGAGTATATGCAAGATTATTATAAGGTGCTTCTTGATCTCGATGATGATATTGGGAATGAACTGGCCACGAAAGGAAGATCATACTGCCTCGTCTATGCAAAAGAAGCCGTAAACATCATCAGTACTCTTCACATGCATCCAACACAATTTTTCTCAGGAGCCCAACATTCTAGTTTACGTTTAATTTCTCAGATGAAGAAGCAAGCAAGAGGGTACTTTCACGAAGCCAAATGGTTCCATACCGGCTACACACCAACGATGGAGGAATATGTGACATCCCAGATTTTGACTCGATTTTGGGATTTAATAAACGTGTAAATTCGTCAGTGCACTTATAATAGAATCTTGCCCGGGAACTGATCACTCTCGGGTTCTTGTTTTTAAAATAGGGATTTTGCTAGAATTGCACTTGATCGAATTTGACCGTTATTTAGACCCCGAACTTGGTAGTCAATTTTCGAGAGTTTTGGGACGAAATAAATTGGACGGTGTCGATATTATTGTGGTCAGCGTTGAGATTATCATGAATAGTGAGAAAATGAATTTTTGACCGAGTACGAATTTGGACTAGTAGACCTCCCTCGTTATAGTTTGATTTAATTAATTTGGCATTTGTCCCTTATTATATTCGAGGTTTATTTTGGGCCGTTGGATCATAATAATTATTTGATTGAATATTTTTTTTTCTTCTCTTTTCTCTCTCTCTCTCTTCTCTCCTCTGCGCCGCGTCACCTCCCCCACCTACGCACGTCTGCTCCTCCCCTTCCCCATGCACGTCTCTCTCTCTCTCTCCTCTCTCCTTCTTTTCTTTTCTTTTTCCTCTCTCTCTCTCTCTCCTTCTCCTTCCTTCTTCCTCCTTGGCCGACTGGTTCTACTCCGCCCCTGCCCAGCTCACCGACTGCCATTCAACCACCCTCACGCCTCCGCCCAACGCCGCTCGACCAGCTGCCGACGCCGCCATCCTCCTCGCGCAGTCGCCGCGCCGCCGCGTTGCGCTGCAGCTCCGCCCAACGCTGCCACCCTCCCCTCCCGAGCGGACGAGCTCGGCTCGTCGCCGCTTGCCGCTGCGTCCGGTGGGTCCTGGCCGTCTTGCCCCACTCCGTCGCCCAGCTCGCCGCTACTGCCACGGGCCACCGTCGCCCCAGCCTAGCCGAGTCGTCGTTGCCGTCACCTCGGCCAGCGAGCTCGCAATCGCGCTCGTAGCTCGCCAGTGCTGCTCAGCCGCTCGCCAGCCGGCCCCGCGTCGCCAGTCGCCACCGTTTCTCTCCCCCAAACAGCCGGCAAAACCCGCCTTCCACCCTTCTTACTCTCTCTCTCTCCCTCACGCCTAGCCGCTGCTCGCCGGAGGAGCTCCGCCGCCACCACCACCTCGCCCAGCCGCCCAGCCACCCAGCCATCTCACTTTTCTCTCTCTCTCTCTCTCTCTCTCTCTCTCTCTCTCTCTCTGTCCCGTCCGCCACGACCAGCAGCCCCTTGCCTAGACCGTTGCCACCGCTCATCCCGTTCACTGGAGCCGCCGCTCGCCGCCACTGTTCCGGCGCGGGACCGCCGCTGTCCAGCCGCCGTTGGCACTTGCTCAGCCCAATTTGGAGCTTAGGACATCGGGTGAGTTTGACCCTAAACCCTAATTAGGCTAAATTGCAATTTTTAGACGGGTTTTAAGGGTAATTAGGGTGTTTTAGGGGTTAAATTGTGGAGATTATTGGAGGCGGATATTGTGGCTGATTTCGAGGCTTAGTGTGAGGATTTAATTGAGATTTAGAGGCTCGTAGTGTGCTGTGAATCAGCTTGAGTTCGGGTTAATTCGGGTTCATTTGTGAATTATAGAGCGCACCTAGTTTGGTCCTCATGACGGCTGATTTGGATGATATTTTGGAGAGTCTAATGGAATATTTTTAGGATAATTAATGGCCTAAAATTAGTGGACTAGTGGTTGTCCATGGCCGGATCGTATTGGGCGAGGCGCGATTGATTTGAGGATTAGTGGTGTGATTGGCGTAATTGTCGGATAGACCGAGTTAGTGATTGAATCGTCTCTAATTGGGAGTGATTTGGCAATGCCGTGTCATGTTTAGTGTGGCTAAGAACGGAGTGGCTTGGTGGGCCTTGATTACGCAATATTATGTGGTTCGGCTTATGTGACTGATACGTGTGAATGGTGTACCGTGCACGAGTGCTTGAATTGATTTCCAGGATTGCACCAATTTGTGGTTGGGTATATTAGAAATGTGGATGGTACATATTGCGTGTCGAATTGAACAAATGGTGTAGCGATATCAAATGCTCAGTATGAAATGTGCGAATTCGCAAGTGTGATCGTTGTAGTTATGAATGTGTGTCATGAGCATTGGTACGACATGTGCATTTACAAGTGTGCTGGAGTGATATGTGCATTGTGATCACCTAAAATGCCCTGATGCGTTTTACGCGGGGTTCAGATAAAATTGATGCTTGTGAATGTGTGATCACAACAAACCCCGATGCGTTTTACGTGGGGTAGTGAACCTGTCCTGAGGCGTGTTACGCGGGACGATACCCGGTTTACCGGAAGATGACCAACCTGATGCGTTTTACGCGGGTTATGTGTCATGAGCCTGATGCGTTTAACGCGGGCCAGAGATCGATCTCGAAGTAATAGACCTGATGCGTTTAATGCGGGTCGGAGGAGAAATTGATAAATGGCAGAGTGCTAGCATGCAAGTGTGCATTAATGCATTGTTGAGGATGACATGAGTGCGAACATGAGCACGTGCATTACATATGTTGGGATTAAGTGTATGTGTATTTGTGCTACGATCTAATCGTTATGGTACGGTCGTGATTATATTTATAGAACTTCTAACCTGCAAGGTCTAGTAAAATCAGATTTAGGCTCGAGGGCCTGAGTCAATTTATAATTTGATTTGTGTGATATTTAGTACTCGTCAAGAGGTGCACTTGTTGACATGTAATTTTTAGTCGACATGTCATTAAAAATAGAAAATTCTGAATTAGGGTTTCCGATCGCGACGGAACCCGTTTCTTGAGCAAAAAGTGTCATTTTTAAATTCTGTCTGTTGGCTAAGCTTCTATAGATGATTTTCTATTCATTTCATGCAAAAACCCGAAAAGTTAAATGGTTGACTTTCGGGTTGACGTTTTGGTCAACCATTTGACCAAAAGTCAACCCCGGGTCAATTTGGGGCTTTTCGCATAAAAAGATTCCTTTCAAGTTTAATTTCACTTTGGAAGTGGAAATTTCAAAAAATTTCAAAGATTTGATCATAAAATCAAATTTCTAGTGAAAAGTCAACTAGGATTTGACTTTTAGTCAAACCTTTGACCAAAAAATTAGAAAATGCAAAAATTAAAAAATCATCTGATTTTACATTCAATTTACCTTTGGCATTTGAAATTTTGCAAAACTTGGTTTAGAATCAACTTTTTCCCAATTTGCGGAATTTGATTCAAAATCGGCCAAAAATGAAATTATTTCATTTCTAGTCATTTTTTAGGTTAGTTTTTTTCACGACATTTGATCTAGAGGTCATCTTATATTCAATTTTGGAGCCAATTTTGTAATTCCAAGTCAAACACAAAAATCCCCAATTTTGGCCATAATCAGTGATTTGAATCGATTCTTCATGATTTGCACAATTGACACATGATTGGGCCTAATTTCTTATATGAAATCCAAATTCAAAATCAATTTTGGAAGATTCACATGAATTTGAGTCAATTTGATCAATCTAGTGATCCAATGATCAAGTAGTCTAAGAGTAATTGGTCTAATTAGTGCAATTCAACTTGACCCACTCTAGACTAATATTCAATTTGATGAATTGTGACTTAATTCGGTTAATTGGACTTCAATTAAATTTGTTAGTCTTGCTTGGCCATGCAATTACTAAAATTCAAGAGCAATTGAGACAAACAAGCTAAATTGGATCAATTTGTGCATAAATTTCAAATCGGTTCAATCCAATTTGATTCGATATTAATGGGCTCAATTAATCATGATAAGAATCAAATCACACAAAATTGGAACAAATGAATCAAGGATTGAACTAGTTCAATCAGGCCAAATTCGGGATTAACCGGCTTAACTCGGCTTGATTCAAATTGAACCGGTCCGATTGGACTGGCCATTTTTCGGTTAAAAATTCGGAGATCGACGATCTATTCCGACTAGCCAAGGCCGGCCCCATCCCTTTGAGCTCAAAAATTACAAAAATGCCCCTAAGTGAAAATTACCAAAATACCATTCCTTAAGGATTAAGCAAATTAATTAGGGGATAAGCAAATCAATCATGGCCATTTATCTAGAATTGATCATGTCCATCCATAGTGCCATGTCACCAATCTTTAGCCCATAAGGAATATTCTTAATCATTAAGGATGCATTCTAAACCATTAGATCAATCTAAGGGCTAAGATTCAATGTTGGAGGGAGTATATAGTGTTTTTTCCCTCCAAAATTAAAAAACTCTCTCATTTTTCATATCTGGTTTCTCTCTCTTCTCTCTCTCTCTCTCATACTCTCACGTATCTCTCTCTCTCACTCTCTCACGTATCTCTCTCTCTCACTCTCTCTCTCGGCCGCCGGCCATTTTCCGGTGGATCACCGGCGATCCCGAACCTCCAGCAGCATTCTCGGCGTCTTCATGTTGCTGTGGTGGCCGGATTCTCATTGAACGGCCATCGGATCGCGTCTTTTGATTTGATTCTTCGTTACTAGCTTGATAGTGCAAAAACAGACCGATTCTCACTTAGTTTGTGCGATCTATTATCATAGGTTGGCCGAGCTTTCTGAGACTTCTCCGTGCTGTCTTTGATCTGAACACGGAGGCCGGATCGCTTGATTTTGCGCCGGAGCATTGTTGAACAAGGTAAGTGCACTTGAACATGATTCTGCAAATTCGTGTATACTGAACCTGTATACTTGTGATGCCGATTTCAGCTCGTTAATGTCGAAATCTTGTGAAGTGATGAACTAGAGAATAGTAGAGCACGTCTTAAGCTTCGATTTGATATATCATATGCCTTGATCGGACTTGATTTGCTATGTCAAAACCATTTCGGAAGTTAGGATCAGAATCTGGAACGTAATGTGCAGATCTGTTCTGATGATATCCTAATTGATGTTGTGCTGTTCTATGATTTTTCTGATTTTCTATGATCATTTTTTGAAAAAGCTTTTTTCATGAAAGTTTTAGACCACATTTTAATCTATTCATCATAAAATTTTCATAAAATTCCAAGCATGTTAGCATGGTACGATCTGCAATGTCATTTAGGTGTAGATCGGGTGACAAACTGAATCTGATTGACCTTCATGTGTTCTTCAATTTTCATAAATTCGTGTGTTCAAAATCTGAAACAATTTTCTTCATGAAAGTTCACACTGAGATCGAGATCTTTCCATTGATACTAATTTCATCAAAATCGAAGGTCATTTGGATTTTCAAAAGGAATTTTCACAATCTGATCAGTATCTGTGTCCAGATCTGATTTTCATTCCTTTAGAGTTCAGAAGATGTTTTTCCGAATTTGATAAAGTTAGAGTCCTTTTTTGCGAAACATCAAAACTACAAAGTTGTTCATTGGGGTCTCATTATGTTGTCTAGAGAATTTGAGGACCAAATAGCAATTTTTGGAGGGTCAATTTGCTCAAAATTTCATAAAATGTCTTCTCGGGCTAAAATGTGATTTGCAATTGAGTCCTTCGTAAAAACCGAATTCTATAAAAATTTGGAGAACATTTTAGCAAAAACTCAAAACATAAAACTTGTTTCATACGGAGAATCCTAACTACACAAAAATTCTCACGTGGTTTTGATATGGTTTGATATTTTTCCCGCCATTATTTTGAAATCATAGCAGAATCGGATCCAGTCTGTCACCGAGGGTAAATTTGTCATTTTCGGGAAAATCGGCTAGGATTTTTAAAAAATGGTCTTCTTGACTTTTGATCCTCATGTCGTGAGCATTCTAATGACACCTGAATCACTTCATTTGGACATCATTAATGTGGTTAATCACATCTGAACAGAAGCAATCCGAATTAAATAAAAACTAAATAAGTAGTCTTCTTATGAAGCCCACTTCTCATTGTTTGATTGGCTTCGAAATAAGGCCCATGAGCTTGAATGCATGCTTATTTCATTGCTATGCATGTATTTGTTAGATGAATGTTAGGCCCGGTGCATGTTCGGCGGGTAGTCCGTTGTGGTCATTTAGAACCCGATTTTAGGGGTTAATTGATATGAGTTACCGTTTTGTGAATGCAAATGGTAGCCCATTATCATTAACTGTTGATCAAATAATGTTAGATGATTAGGTGGGTGGTGAATCGAAATGCATGAAAAACAAAGGCCGATCCCGAGGCCCGTGTTTGATTAGTGAATTGGTTGCACCTTTGTTTTTCTTTGGTTGTTTCTTTGTGCATTGTTTGTCATGAATGAATGTAATGAATGTAAACACCGATACCCGAGAGGCGGTCCATGGGAGGATAATCCGAAATGGTAAAAAAAAAACCAAGGCGATCGACCGATGTCCAATCCGATCTCCATTTTTATTCATTTGATGAGGACGATAAACCAATGTCCGATCCGGTTTCAATTTGTACTCAATTCATTTATCCCCAATCATGTCTCGGGTTTTCAATTTGTGTTGTAATAAACACCCGACGAGTTGCGGGTTTTTACTTTCTCGCACTTAGAATTGGTTCATCTTTTCAATATTTTGAGTTTTTATTTTACGAAATGTCTTTAAATACAATTGATTGTTTCTTTCTTTTTCTAGACTAAGATAGGATTAGTTTAGAATCTTAAATGAAAATACAAAAACAAGATGCATGATTACCTAGTGGACTAAGACTTTAAACATGAAAATGGTAAAGAACAAATGTATGACAAATTAGATAACAACCATGTTAAGTTTAGCGGTACCGAAAGGGCGTTAATAGAAATATTAACGTAAGCTAGTCCCCAAACCTTTGATCTCTGGTTTTCGTAGAAACCGAAACGAAATTCCCGCGTTTTGGTTGGGTATTCTAGTTGACCCTCGACCTAGGCTAGTGGAGACTCCTAAAAAAGACAAAATCGATCCGCTGTCACGCGAGATATGGATTTAGGGAATATCCACGTTCATGATCAATGGACCATATGGATGATCAAAAAATTTATAAAATCATTTTTTATGATATGCCATATGAACCATTTCATGAACACTTATCTCTAAACCCGCCTTACCGAGTTCGGCCCTCGTGAGGTAGGTCGCGACAGCACTTTAGCCTATTTTAGGTTTAGGGAATTACTCACTGAGATTATTCTCACTGTTGTATAAACCACTTTTCAGACCCCCAGCCTTGACATGTCTACCATTCCGGTGTGTTTTGGGATCCGCATCACGTAGAGCAGATCAGGACGATACACCCCGTAGGGAACGGGGAAGTATATATTAGGTACTATACTAAAGTTTGGGTAGATGTGGGCGAATCATATTATTAGATCCACGAGTACGTGGCGTGGTGCCTCAGGGATGATCTCGGAGAGTATGGTCCTCTCCGGACTTTTAATGTCCCGTTTACCAAGTTGGGCACCCGATATCCTCATTGCCCTGATGGCAAAGTGATTGACCCTGATTCGTCAGCCGAGGAGAGTGCGAGTTTCGACGGTGTACCAGTGGAGTACGAGGTAGACAAGTTCGAACCAATGGACATAGAGCCCGACGACGAGGATGCTGTCCCGGAGCCGATGGAGCAGGACGATGAGGAGCCTGAGCTGATTGAGGAGGACCCCGTACTGGAGGCCGAGTCTAAGACGGACTCATCAGGGTCCGAGGAGGAGATGCCCGATAGCTCCTCATCCTCGGAGTCTTCTGATTCCGACCCAGACTGGGCACCATAGGAATTAGCATTCACCTTAGTTTGGGAGGGCCAGTACCTTTTTGACCAGTGCCCCGTCATTAACAGTAGACTGACCCCGATGCCACTTACCCCTTTTTGTCAATAGTGGCCTTGACCCTTTTTGGTTTTGCTGATCGGGCTGTATTGAATGTTGTTTATGGTTTCTGGTATTAGTGTAAGTGTTTAATTGTAATTGTTGTTGTGCATCCTCGTGGCTATCCCTGGTTATATGTATTTTAATGTACGGGTGATTTTAATTGCTTTCGCATGTGTTTTAAATATCTATGTTGGGTGTTGGGTCGGCGGCATGTCCTGGGACGTCGCTTTCAAATCGACCCTGGCGAGGGATGTGACGCGCCGAGGAGTACGGGGCGTGACATCCCCGTCCGATTTGGTATCAGAGCAAGGTCAGCTCGATTCAACTAGGTCGAAGCCTGGAGTAATAAGGAGCGATGACCTTGGGTAGCCAGTAGGGTGACTTCGTGTGCTAAGTGTACCTCCTGACTACTTGTGTTTGATTGAATGCTTGTTTTAATTGACCCGTAGAGTGCAGGTGTGGCAGGACTCGAGGTCAGTATACGTATCCTTGTGATTGAAGTCTCGTGCTATTTATGCTTAATCGCATGTTGAGTGATTGATTGCTATAGCGTTAAGTTCCCTGCCTAGGACCCTAGACCGGTTTTGCTTGGGTTAGGTCTCTAACCCCGATGTGGAATTATAGCAGGAGGATGGACATGCAAGTTGGGGAGACGAGTAACCAAGGAAGAGGTAGAGGTCGAGGCCGTAGAAGAGGTAGAGGTAGAGGTCGAGGTCATAAGTCGGAATGTGTAGAATCACAAGTGAGAGTTGCCGAGGACCCAAGAGTAGATGGAATTCTAAGGGCTCTTGAGGAAGCGGGAATTCTGGGAGGTAGACTAGCCGAGGAAAGAGATGCCACAATCGTCGTTGCTATTGAGGCCGCCATCGCTGCTACTAATGGGGCCAATGGGAATAATGGAAACAATGGAAATGGTAGGAATCAGGAAAATGTTGAGAATCCAATCCCGGGACCAGTAAATGTGGTTAGCCTGATGTCTAAATTGGTTGAGCAGTTCTTAAAATTAAAGCCGCCAAAGTTGAATGGCAAGGGTGATCCCGAGACCGCACCCCGTTGGGTCGAGGAACTGGAGAAGGCATTCGAAGTGCTAGGGTGCACTGAAGTCGAAAGGGTAAAGTTGGCCGTACATCAATTGCAAGACAATGCCAATGACTGGTGGAAGGCCACCAAAGGAAGGGTATTTCCTGAGGGGACTGCTCCGACTTGGGCCGTCTTTTCTGAGGTCTTTTTAGGAAAGTTCTTCTCTGAGAGTGCTAGAGAAAGGAAATTAGCAGAATTTATGAGGCTTCGCCAAGGATCGATGACAATTGGTCAATACAAAGCAGAATTCACAAGATTATCAAGATTCGCATCGAGGATGGTAGAACACCCTGAGGATAAGGCGCGGAGATTCCGGGATGGACTAAAACCGGATATGAGGAGTCAGATGATATCGCTGAACATCAAGGACTACGGTGAGATGTATGAGCGGGCACAGGCTATAGAGCGGGATTAGACTGATAGGGCAGCCGCCTCTGGATCGTGGTTCGCCCCGGCTAGGGACAACCGCCGTCTTGGGAAGAACCGATGGCAGGAAGCAGGCGATTTGTTCCACCGATTAAGAAGAACATCGGGAAGCCGAATCATCAGCAGAACAGGTTTGGGGTTTGCTTCAAGTGTGGAGGTTTAGACCATCAAATTAGGAACTGTCCCCAACAACGCCCCGCAGGACCCCTGATACAGCAACAACCTCGAGTTGGGAATCAGTCTAGAAATTCCCAGCCGGCTATTATGAACAGGCCGCCGACACAAGGACGGGTGTACGCCATGGCGCGAAGGGAGATTGAGAATGTGCCAGGGGTGGTCACAGGTATGGTTTCTCTGTGCCATCATATAGCATATGCGTTGTTCGATCCAAGAGCATCACATTCGTTTATATCTGCTCAGTTTGTTGAATTGACTGGATTAAAGCCTATCATGTTAGAGTACAATTGTGTGTGACTATGCCGTTGAAGGATAAAATATGCATATCGCTAGGGTGCCCGAATTGTAAGATAGTGATTGGTGGTGTAGAAAGCAGGATAGATCTAGCTGTGTTGCCGATGTATGACTTTGATTTGATTGTAGGCATGGACTGGTTAGTTAGACAGAATGCCATCATGGGTTGTAGTAGCAGGGTGATCCAGTTTAGTCCGGCTGGACACCCTAGTTTTGAGTTTGTAGGGAATCGGGGAGGAGCCTCGATCCCTTGGGTTTCTTCAGTAGAAGCAACTAAGTTGTTAAATGAGGGCTGTCAAGGTTATTTAGCAAATGTGGTTGATTCGATGACAGAAGAAGTGCGACTTGAGGATATAGCAGTAGTGCGCGATTTTCTCGATGTCTTTCATCAGGAATTGCTGGGATTGCCACCAGAAAGAGAAGTGGAATTCGTCATCGAGTTGGCACCTGGGACTGAGCCAATTTCGAAGCCGCCTTACAGGATGTCATTATCAGAGTTGAAGGAATTGAAGGTTCAGATGCAGGAATTATTGGACAAAGGTTTTATCCGACCGAGTGCATCTCCGTGGGGAGCACCGGTATTATTCGTCAGGAAGAAGGATGGGTCGCTAAGGTTGTGTATCGACTACCGTTAGCTGAACCAAGTGACGGTCAAGAATAAGTATCCCCTCCCAAGGATTGATAACCTGTTCGATCAACTACAAGGAGCCTCGGTGTTTTCTAAAATTGACCTAAGGACAGGGTATCACCAGTTGAGGATTCGAAAGGAGGATATCCAAAAGATAGCGTTCAGGACTAGATATGGGCACTATGAGTTCACAGTGATGCCATTTGGACTGACTAATGCCTCTGCTGCTTTCATGGATTTAATGAACCGGGTGTTTAAGGAATTCTTAGATCAGTTCGTCATTGTCTTCATCGATGATATTTTGGTGTATTCAAAAAGTCCTGAGGAACACGAAGTACATTTGGAAAAGGTTCTACGGACACTAAGGGAGCGCGCACTATATGCTAAGTTTAGCAAGTGTGAGTTTTGGCTGAACTGAGTAGCGTTTCTTGGGCATATAATTTTCGGAGAAGGAATCACCGTGGATCCGGCAAAGATTGAAGCAGTAATGGACTGGCCAAGACCGACAACAGTTACTGAGGTTTGAAGCTTTCTAGGACTGGCAGGTTATTATCGGAGGTTTGTGGAAGGATTCTCAGCAATAGCCACTCCATTGACGAGGATACTTAAGAAGGAGACTAAGTTTGAATGAACCGAAAAGTGTGAAGAGAGTTTTTAGGAGCTGAAGCAGAGGTTGACGACGGCGCCAGTGTTGACGATTCCTTCAGGATCGGGCGGGTATGAAATTTATAGTGACGCTTCGCTCAAAGGATTGGGTTGCGTGCTAATGCAACATGGTAGGGTGGTTGCTTATGTATCGCGACAGTTAAGACCTCACGAGATGAACTACCTGACCCACGACATGGAACTGGCCGCCATTATTTTCGCGCTTAAGATTTGGAGGCACTATTTGTGTGGAGAAAGGTTCCAGATCTACACGGACCATCAGAGTCTCAAGTACTTGTTTTCGCAGAAGGAATTGAACATGAGGCAGAGGCGCTGGATGGAATTGTTGAAGGACTATGATTGCAACATATTGTACCACCTCGGGAAGGCCAACCGGGTAGCGGATGCCTTGAGCAAGAAATCGAGCATCGCACATTTGTTGGTTAAAGAATGGATTTTACTGGAAGGAGCGCGGGATTCAGAATTTAAGTTCGAGGTTGGACACCTCTCCAGTCTGATGGCGACATTGAGGATTGAGCCGGAAGTGCAAGCCAAGGCTAAGGCGTTGAAGTCTACGGACCCTGAGATTCAGAAAATTTTGAGTATGAATAACGCTAAGAGGAAACCGGTTTTTAAAGTGTCCAAAGATGGAATTCTTAAATTTCGAGGACGATTATACGTGCCTGACGATTTGGAGCTTAAGGAAGAGATTTTGTTAGAGGCTCATAGGGGCCACTATCGTATTCACCCGGGCAGCACTAAGATGTACCAGAATCTTCGCCAGTACTATTGGTGGAATGGAATGAAAGTGGACGTGGCCAAGTATGTAGCCAAGTGTTTGACGTGCCAACAAGTGAAGGCACAACATTGTAAACCCGGTGGAATGTTACAGCCGTTGGAAATCCCAGAATGGAAATGGGAGCATATTACAATGGACTTTGTGACGAGACTGCCAAGAAGCCAGAGGGGGCACGACTCTATTTGGGTAATAGTGGATAGATTAATCAAGTCAGCGCACTTTCTGGCGGTGCGAAAGGACTTCGAGCTAGAAAGGTTGGCAGAATTATATGTACGTCAGATAGTTTGTCTTCATAGAGTACCGGTATCAATCACATCGGACCGTGATCCCCGGTTTATTGCGAATTTTTGGAAAAGTCTGCAATTGGCCATGGGGACTAAGTTGCAATTCAGTATGGCCTATCATGCTCAGACGGACGGCCAGTCTGAAAGGACGATTTAGACATTGGAAGACATGCTGCGAGCATGTGTTTTGGATTTTAAAGGTGGTTGGGAGGAACAGCTGCATTTGGTCGAATTCGCCTACAACAATAGCTACTAGCAGAGTATCAGAATGGCACCATTCGAAGCATTATATGGCAGGGTTTGCAGAGCACCGTTGTGTTGGGATGAGGTAGGAGAAAGAAGTATAACGGGTCCAGAGTTGGTTCAACAGTCGGTGGAAACGGTAAAGATTATTCGAGAAAGGTTGAGAACAGCTTAGAGCCGTCAGAAAAGTTACGCGGACCGAAGGCGTAGACCGTTGGAATTTCAAGTTGATGACCATGTATTTCTTAAAGTCTCACCGATGAGAGGACTATCTCGGTTTGGTAAGAAAGGAAAGCTGAGTCCAAGGTACATATGCCCATTTGAGATTTTGGAAAGGATCGGAACATTAGCATACCGCCTAGCCTTACCGCCGAATTTGTCACAAGTTCATAACGTCTTCCACGTGTCGATGTTGAGGAAGTACGAACCGGATCCGACCCACGTGCTGAATCATGAGGTAATAGACGTGGACAACTGGGTGTTGTACGTGGAGAAGCCAGTTCGGATCGAGGACAAGAAGGAACAGGTTTTGGGAACCAAGACAATCCCGTTGGTTAAGGTTATTTAGGAACATCACGGGACGGAAGGCGCCACATGGGAAAGTGAAGAGGTGATGCGACACCAATACCCCCATTTGTTTGAGTAGCTGGGTTGGATTGTAAATTTTGAGGACAAAATTTTTGTAAGGGGGGAAGAGTTGTGACATCCCAGACTTTGACTCGATTTTGGGATTTAATAAACGTGTAAATTCGTCGGAGCACTTATAATAGAATCTCACCCGGGAACAGATCACTCTCGGGTTCTTGTTTTTAAAATAGGGATTTTGCTAGAATTGCACTTGATCGAATTTGACTGTTATTTAGACCTCGAACTTGGTAGTCAATTTTCGAGAGTTTTGGGACGAAATAAATTGGACGGCGTCGATATTATTATGGTCAGCGTCGAGATTATCAGGAATAGTGAGAAAATGAATTTTCGAACGAATACGAATTTGGACTAGTAGGCCTCCCTCGTTGTAGTTTTATTTAATTAATTTGGCCTTTGTCCCTTATTATATTCGAAGTTTATTTTGGACCGATAGATCGTTTTCGATTTTGAATTTGGGCCGTCGGATCGCAATAATTATTTGATTGAATATTTTTTTTCTTCTCTTTTCTCTCTCTCTCTCTCTTCTCTCCTCTGCGCCGCGTCACCTCCCCCACCTACGCAAGTCTGCTCCTCCCCTTGCCCATGCACGTCTCTCTCTCTCTCCTCTCTCCTTCTTTTCTTTTCTTTTCTATTCTTTTTCCTCTCTCTCTCTCCTTCTCCTTCCTTCTTCCTCCTTGGCCGACTGGTTCTGCTTCGCCCCTGCCCAGCTCACCGACTGCCATTCGACCACCCTCACGTCTCCGCCCGACGCCGCCCGACCAGCCGACGACGCCGCCATCCTCCTCGCGCAGTTGCCGCGCTGCTGCATCACGCGGCAGCTCCGCCCGACGCTGCCTCCCTCGCCTCCCGAGCGGATGAGCTTGGCTTGTCGCCGCTCGCCGCTGCGTCCGGCGGGTCCCGGCCGTCTTGCCCCACTTCGTCGCCCAGTTCGCCGCCACTACCACGGGCCACCGTCGCCCCAGCCCAGCCGAGCCGTCGTTGCCGTCGCCCCGGCCAGCGAGCTCGCGACCACGCCCGCAGCTCGCCGGTGCTGCTCAGCCGCTCGCCGGTCGGCCCCGCGTCGCCAGTCGCCGCCGGTCGCCGCCGTTTCTCTCCCCTAAACAGCCGGCAAAACCCCCCTTCCACCCTCCTCACTCTCTCTCTCTCCCTCACGCCTAGCCGCCGCTCGCCGGAGGAGCTCCGCCGCCGCCAGGGCTAATTCGCCGCCACCACCACCTCACCCAGCCACCCAGCCGTCTCACTTTTCTCTCTCTCTCTCTCTCTCTCTCTCTCTCTCTCTCTCCCGTCCGCTGCGACCAGCAGCCCTTCGCCTAGATCGTCGCCGCCGTTTGCCCCGTTCGCCGGAGCCGCCGCTCGCCGCCACTGTTCCGGCGCGGGACCGCCGCTGTCCAGCTGCCGTTGGCACTTGTTCAGCCCAATTTAGAGCTTAGGACATCGGGTGAGTTTGACCCTAAACCCTAATTAGGCTAAATTGCAATTTTTAGACAGGTTTTCGGGGTAATTATGGTGTTTTAGGGGTTAAATTGTGGAGATTATTGGAGGCGGATATTGTGGTTGATTTCGAGGCTTAGTGTGAGGATTTAATTGAGATTTAGAGGCCCGTAGTGTGCTGTGAATCAGCTCGAGTTCGGGTTAATTCGGGTTCATTTGTGAATTATAGAGCGCACCTAGTTTGGTCCTCATGACGGCTGATTTGGATGATATTTTGGAGAGTCTAATGAAATATTTTGAGGATAATTAATGGCCTAGAATTAGTGGACTAGTGGTTGTCCATGGCCGGATCGTATTGGGCGAGGCGCGATTGATTTGAGGATTAGTGGTGTGATTGGCGCAATTGTCGGATAGACCGAGTTAGTGATTGAATTGTCTCTAATTGGGAGTGATTTGGCAATGCCGTGTCATGTTTAATGTGGCTAAGAATGGAGTGGCTTGGTGGGCCTTGATTATGCAGTATTATGTGGTTCGGCTTATGTGACTGATACGTGTGAATGGTGTACCGTGCACGAGTGCTTGAATTGATTTCCATGATTGCACCAATTTGTGGTTAGGTATATTAGAAATGTGGACGGTACATATTGCGTGTCGAATTGAACAAATGGTGTAGCGATATCAAATGCTCAGTATGAAATGTGCGAATGCGCAAGTGTGATCGTTGTAGTTATGGATGTGTGTCACGAGCATTGGCACGACATGTGCATTTTCAAGTGTGCTGGGGTGACATGTGCATTGTGATCACCTAAAATGCCTTGATGCGTTTTATGCGGGGTTCAGATAAAATTGATGTTTGTGAATGTGTGATCACAATAAACCCTGATGCGTTTTACGCGGGGTAGTGAACCTGTCCTGAGGCATGTTACGCGGGACGATGCCCGGTTTACCAGAAGATGACCAACCTGATGCGTTTTACGTGGATTATGTGTCATGAGCTTGATGAGTTTAACGCGGGCTAGAGATCGATCTCGAAGTGATAAATCTGATACGTTTAACGCGGGTCGGAGGAGAAATTGATAAATGGTAGAGTGCTAGCATGCAAATGTGCATTAATGCATTGTTGAGGCATGATATGAGTGCGAACATGAGCACGTGCATTACATACGTCGGGATTAAGTGTATGTGTATTTGTGCTACGATCTAATCGTTATGGTACGGTCGTGATTATATTTATAGAACTTCTAACCTGCAGGGTCTAGTAAAATCAAATTTAGACCCAAGGGCCTGAGTCAGTTTATAATTTGATTTGTGTGGTATTTAGTACTCGTCAGGAGGTGCACTTTAGCCTATTTTAGGTTTAGGGAATTACTCACTAAGATTATTCTCACTGTTGTATAAAACCACTTTTCAGACCCCCAGCCTTGACATGTCTACCATTCCGGTGCGTTTTGGGATTCCGCATCACGTAGAGCGGACCAGGACGATACACCCCTGTCGCGACCTGAAAAATTTTCATTTTTCGGGCTAATGGATTATTAAGACTAATCTTAACTCGGGCCCTCCCAAGCCCTACCAATTCGCAACTTAGGGTTTAAGTCTTTAACATGCAAATATTTTTATGCTTGGAGTCGCCACTAATCAATTTACGGTAGGTCGATTAGAAACCTAAATAAAACATAGGGAGATATGTTTTATTCCTACGAACCAGAGATTTTAAGCTTGGGGACTTGGTTACGCTAGATCTAGTCTAACGCCCTTTCGGTACCTTTTCTTTTCAAAAATATTTTGGCAGCCAGTTTGAATCCATTTTAACTTAATTACTAGCATGTGAGGTATTCATGCGGGTGCGCAAACCACCAATTTAACACCCAGGACAGCATTAAATAAATTGCAAGTTGGAAGAATTACTTACCTCGAACCAACGCAAGCATCTGCATTGTTAACTAGAAAATCACATTAATCAACCCTAATATGATTTCTAATTAACAAGCAATTCACTCAATATTTTTGGATTTTCTCTTATTTAAATGAAATCTAATCTATATGCAATGACGTGCAAAAATGACATGCAAGTAATGCAACCTAGCATGCAAACTATATGTCATGCGACGACGTAACCTAATTCTGATGACGGGTAAATGATTTATTTTTGATATTTTCTAATGAAATTCGGAATAAAAATATGCCTAAAATAACATGCAACCTATGATGACTTAACATATCCTAACATGACTTATTTTTTGGGATTTTTGTTAAAATTCGAAATAATAAATTACTTAAATTAAGAATGCAATCTATCCTAATCTACCATAAAGCAATTCATTCTTTTTTTGGGGTTTTCATGAAAATTCGGAATTAAAAAATAACCTAAATAATCTAATAAGATTAGAATATTGCTTAATTTAAACTAGGAAATAGATTATCTCAAGTCCTAATTTAAATTAAATAATTACTCTATCTTCTAGATACATTTAGGGTTCCCTAAACATGCAAAACTTAAATTCAAATCCTAACTGATATTTTTTGAATTTTCTGTTTAAAGGAAAGCAAATAATAAAAAAAAGACAAGGATAGCAACCACATTCAAATCGTCCATGCGATCCGCCAAATTTGTTTCAAACTCGGATTAGGCACAAAAATCGAACTATCGGTCATATCTATAGGGTTATAGATATTGACGGAAAATTGATCGTTTAAATTTGCAAAGCAGATAAAGATCATTATCGTATCCAAGTGATTATGGTTAGGATAATAATTTTCCATATCGCCGTGTATCGTACCTTAGGAATAAGGTCAGATAGTCGTCCAGATACGTTGCTAAATTAGGAATGATTCCTAATTTTGAATATTTTCAAATATTGCGGATATATCGAACATTATCCTAAGATATCTAAATATCCACATGATATTCATGAAATATTCAAAACATGCAAATTAGGAAATTAAATATTCTGAAAAATATAGGATAATGTTCAATCACCTAATTTGCAGATAATCTCCAACTTTATCAATTTCGGAGAAACATCTTCTGAAATCTAAAGGAATGAAAATCAGATCTGGACACAGATACTGATCAAATTGTGAAAATTCCTTTTGAAAATCCAAATGACCTTCGATTTTGATAAAATTAGTATCAATGGAAAGATATCGATCTCAGTATGAACTTTCATGAAGAAAACTTTTTTAGATTTCGAACACACAAATTTATGAAAATTGAAGAACACACGAAGGTCAATCTGGAACTGATCTGTCATCAGATTCATGCATATATGACGTTGCAGATCGTATCATGCTAACACGCTTGGAATTTTATGAAAATTTTATGGTGAACAGACAAAGACGTGATCTACAATTTTCGTGAAGAAAGTTTTTTCAAAAAAATGATCATAGAAAATCATAAAAATCACGGAACAGCATAACATCAGTCAGAACATTATCAAAACAGACTTCAACATCATATTCCAAATTCTGATCCTAACTTCCGAAATAGTTTTGACATAGCAAATCAGGTCCGATTGAGGCATATGAAATATCAAATCAAAGCTTAAGACGTGCTTTACGATTCTCTAGTTCATCACTTCACAAGATTTTGACATTAACGAGCTGAAATCGGCATCTCAAGCATACTGGTTTCTATGTACACGATTTTACATAACAAAGTCCAAGTGCACTTACCTTGTTTAACGATGCTCCGGCACGAAATCGAGCGATCCGGCCTCCGTATTCAGATCAAAAACAACACGGAGAAATCTCGGAAAGCTCGGCCAACCACAGTGATGTGAAGACGCCAAGGAGTGTTGCCGCAAGTTCTGGATCGCCGGAGGAAGTCGCCGATCAGCCGGTTTAGCTGCTTGAACCGGCTAATCACATCATCGGCAGCAGCGTTAGCGGAAGGCAGCGACGTCGGTGGGCGGTTGAGGTGCAACGACGGCGGTGCGGCGGCGTGCGGCGTGCCCCCGGTGGTGGTGCGCGACGTCACTTTCTCTCTCACACTTGCCTTTCTCTAAAAATCAGATCTGAATTATGTGTTGTCCCCTCAAAATTTTGACCTAAACATTCTTATATAATACTAACCTAGGTCAATTAGATGGGCTCTCTAGTCCTAATGGGCTTAGACTTGGGCTTAGGCCTTAATCTAATTTCTGATTTTATTTAATTCCTAAGCGGGCTGAATTAACTTGGGTTTTAATTTAATTGAACATAATGGGCTGAATTAAGCTCAAATTAAAACGACCAAACCTATTTGACTCGTGATTTTCGGCCCTTGCCTTTCCGAGTGAACCGAGTCCCATTCGATGAAATTTAAGCTCGTTCGCTATCACCGGTCCGATGCAAAATGCGATTAAATTAAAATGAACATAAACTATATGTTATGCAATTTAAATATTTTTGTTTATGGGTTAAAAATTAATCCCTAATTTTCTATGCAAATTACGACTAAATGATTAGTAAAATTTAGGTGTCAACAACCCCGTAGGGAACGAGGAAGTATATATTAGGTACTATATTAAAGTTTGGGTAGATGTGGGCGAATCACATTATTAGATCCACGAGTATGTGGCGTGGTGCCTCAGGAATGATCTCGGAGAGTATGGTCCTCTCCGGACTTTTGATGTCCTGTTTACCAGGTTGGGCACCCGGTATCCTCGCTGCCCTGATGGCGAAGTGATTGACCCTGATTCGTCAGCCAAGGAGAGTGCGAGTTCCGACGGTGTACCAGTGGAGTACGAGGTAGACGAGTTCGAGCCGATGGACATAGAGCCTGACGACGAGGACGCTGTCCCGGAGCTGATGGAGCAGGACGATGAGAAGCCTGAGCCGATTGAGGAGGACCCCGTACTGGAGGCCGAGTCTGAGACGGACTCATCAGGGTCCGAGGAGGAGATGCCCGATAGCTCCTCATCCTCGGAGTCTTCTGATTCCGACCCAGATTGGGCACCATAGGAATTAGCATTCACCTTAGTTTGGGAGGGCCAGTACCTTTTTGACCAGTGCCCCGCCATTAACAGTAGACTGACCCCAATGCCATTTACCCCTTTTTGTCAATAGTGGCCTTGACCCTTTTTGGTTTTGCTGATCGGGCTATATTGAATGTTGTTTATGGTTTATGGTATTAGTGTAAGTGTTTAATTGTAATTGCTGTTGTGCATCCTCGTGGCTATCCCTGGTTATACGTATTTTAATGTGCGGGTGATTTTAATTACTTTCGCATGTGTTTTAAATATCCGTGTTGGGTGTTGGGTCGGCGACGTGTCTTGGGACGTCGCTTTCAAATCGACCCTGGCGAGGGATGTGACGCGCCGAGGAGTGCGGGGCTTGACAGAATACATGCCCCTTGCATTATTTAACGACTGTAGGAATGGGCGATGAGGTCACAAGAGATGCTTTTGAATGGTTGCTCGGCGACTTGAAGATTTTGAGGGCTTCACCAATCATATGTAGGCTCATGGATGACATTTCTTCACACCAAGGAAAATAGAAATGTAATTATCCTCCAATAATCTGATAAAATTAGATCAATCATCTGTCAATCGGAAACGATGTTGACCTAATCACACCAATTTCGTTGATATACAGTTTGAGCAAAAGAGGGGGCATGTAGCATCTTCGGTGGAGTTGTTGACGAAAGAAAACGGCGTTTCGGAGTAGGAAGCTGAGGAGGAACTCCAGAAATGAG
Organism: Syzygium aromaticum; assembly: GCA_024500025.1. Taxonomy (NCBI): domain Eukaryota; kingdom Viridiplantae; phylum Streptophyta; class Magnoliopsida; order Myrtales; family Myrtaceae; genus Syzygium; species Syzygium aromaticum. The sequence goes on along the minus strand of CM044888.1, from coordinate 15,438,628 downwards.
TTGTTGATGAGTAGAAGGACATTAATGAGGAGTTTCTTTGTCCGACCTCGGTCCCAGCACCGGTTCTCACAGGAATTCTCAATCTCTCGCGGGTGATCGATGTGTTATACACTGACGGAGATCATTACACCCATTCCAAGACCAAGCTCAAAGATCATATCTTATCGCTCTATGTTAGTCCCCTGCCGATGTGAAGTTTGAACTACACATCGTCACACCGATGTGGTATTGAAAATAAAGGGTCTATCAACCGTGCCTCTGAACTCTCTATATTTCTTGGATGCATGAGGGAAAATATCATTACTTGTATGTATTTTCAAATTGATTTGCATGATAAAACTCATAATTTCCCTTTTTTCGTCATATATTCTATGGATCTTATGATTCGTAATACTTCATCCCGTAATTATGCTCACATATAACATCTTATCTATTAAATATTCTTTCCAACTTTTATTTAAAGGACATAAGTTCATTTATGGTAGTATGTTTCTCTGAGTTTTATGGTTCCGTAGTTGTTTCACCAAAATTACTCTTGCGATGAAATATCTTTCACTGAAAACCATTCTTCAACTTTTAATGAGAAGAGATGGGTTTTGTAGCGATTTCAAATAGAAAATATCTAGGCAAACAAGAAATAATTGCAAACTTTTACTTCAAACTTTGAACCGAAATATAAGTACAAACTATGCCGGAATTTAATTGATGACAAAGCTTGAGAATGTGCAAAGTTGAAACGCTGGAATTTAATCGACGACGCAAATCGGAAAGCCACAGTTGAGGAAAAATGGGTGCAGTATAGGAAAGTAAGGATAATTGAAAGATAACATTTTGGTTGATTTGTGGGGGGTCTCTCCGAAGAGTAAAATGTGACTATTTAAAACCTACAATCGATCGTTATCAACAAAGCTTACCAAGGAGGTTACAAACGTTTACTAAAAAAAATGACTTCCTAGTAGTTACGAAAAGTTACAAAAAGAGGTTACAAATAAAGGTTCTGAATGGTTACTGAACGGTTATCGATGGTTACATAGTCTCCACTACGTCGACGGTTTCTTTGATTTCGCTATGTTGACGGTTGCTTTTTTTATGATTACATCCGATATTATTGACTCCGCATTTTGTCAATTCCTTCAAGTTGGCGATTCTTCACTAAAGTTCCTATCCTTTTTCCGCATCCTGACCAATCACGATTGTCAACTTCCTTTTGAAATCAAAAACTCTACAAGACTTTTCTAAGGAAATTCTAAACATAAAAGTTATACATACATGAGTCTTCGTTATTTTGGCTATGGAATCAGGTCAATTCAATTTGTGTTGACATAGTTATGACCATTTTCCTAAATTTTTGCTCGTTTTGTGATGAAGTCTCTGTGTGTAAAAGTCACTCTTCCGATCCTATTGCTCAAGTAGCTGACACATTGGGCTACTTCAAAAAGAGCACAAAACTCTACTCTTGTTGACTAATCCCATCACTTGTTGATAATAACCAAAAATTGATCATTTTTTAGTGTAAACATATGCCCTCTTTTAATAGAATGGAATGATTCATCGATCATTCGATTCTTTTAAATTAGGTAATCAAGAGTTTTCATGCACCCCCTTGTCATTGGCAAATTTGATTTGGTTTTTTTGCCGAATTTAATCTTGCTCAGTATCATCATATGACTCATACTTTTCCATGAAAGGTGCATAATTTGTGGAGTCTTTATGTGGTCCTCTAGCTTTGTCCTTAAGTAATTGTTCATACTTAGACACTCTTGTTGCCAATTGGAATAAATCGCACAATTTAGGAATGAATTTCAATCCACCGAAAGCCAATTTGTAAATTCTTTATCTGGGAGTGAAGTAAGGCATCTATTTCTAACCCTCTTGAATCTAGCAATGAATTGGTCTACCAACTCATAATTATGTTGCTTAATAGCATCAATAGACTCTTCGGGAATTGACTTGTAGAACTAGCTATAGAATTGTGTCTCCATTTGCTCCTAGGAATGTATAGAATTGGCCAATAAAGATGTATACCACGTGAAGGCTATCTCAGATAATAACAAGAGAAACAGCCCTAACTTCCAACAATCAGCAAGAGATGCTTCACCATATTGTGCAATGAATCGACTAGCATGCTCTCTTGTAGATTGATCATCTTCACCAGAAAAAAGGTTGAAATTAGGCATTTCAAAGGCTCTTGGATATGATATTGCGTCCATCCACTCTGGATATGGTTTTCTATATAGGGCTCTAGTATTCACCGGATCATATTTCATTCATTGCATCACTTGGTCTAGTATTATTTGGATCGTTGGAGATCTTGACTAGGGATCAATTGAGCAAGTTGTCTTCTGGCAAAGGTGGTGGTCTAACTTGGTTGTAAACCAATATTTGGTCCTTGAGGAGCATTTCAACCACAAGACTTTATGGAAGGTGTTAATAATTATGGGCTTAATTACATTGCTGACACATTTCATATGCAGTTAGTCATTTCTTTCTAGTGTTCGTCGAAAATCCTCCTCGTAGTAACCAACATCACAGGGCTTTGCTCTAACTACATTCTCTACTCATCGGCGAGTTGTCTTAAGATGTCGACATCTCCACCTTGCTCTTGTTCTGCCACCGGTTATGCAGTCGATGACTCAAACATCCTACTCTGTAATTTCCAGGTTGTGGTGACAAGTTGTTACCACCGGCATTATCAGGATCAAGTTGTTTTCTTGTTCTCACCATTGTATCTCCTCAAATAAACCACAATGGTCCCACGGGGAGTGCCAAAAAGATATTTTGCCAAAATTGCTCCCGTGACAAAATACTTTTCACCGAAAGTCGTTCTTCGGCTTTTAATGAGAGGAGATGGATTCCGTGGCAATTTTGGACAGGAAATATCCAAGCAAACAAGAAATAATTGCAAACTTTTACTTTGAACTTCGAACCGAACTGTATGTATAAACCATGATGGAGTTTAATCGATGACAAAGCTTATGAATGTACAAAGATGTAACGCTGGAATTTAATTGATGAAGCAACACCTGGGAAAGAGATACACGCTGAAATTTAATCGACAATGCAAATCGGAAAGTTATAGCTAAGGAAAAATAAAATGCAGTAAAGGAAAATAAAGATAATTGAAAGATAACAGTTTGGTTGATTTGTCGGGGGTTCTCTCTGAAGAGTACAATGTGGCTATTTAAAGCCCACAATTGACAGTTATCAATGGAGGTTACAAACGGTTACTAAAAAAGAAATAATTTCCAAATGGTTACAAGAAGTTACAAAGAAAGGTTACAAAAAGAAGTAACAAACAGAGGCTATGAATGACTACCGAACGGTTATCGATGGTTACGTTGAATTCACTATGTCAATGGTTTCTTCGATTTCACTATGTTTACAGTTGCTTTGTTTACAGTTGCATCCGATATTGTTGATTCCACTTTTTGTCAATTCTTTCAAGTTGGCAAATTGCCGATGGCTTTAAAATGATCGATTTTTTAAATTTGTGACACTCAAGTAAGCGAAAAAAAAATGTTATGGCACTTAAGTGAGGGCTGTATGAAAGTTATGATACTCATAGTATACTTATCCCCCTGATTTTTTGATCGAACCTTATAGGGTGGCTTACAATAAATTAAATGATTTGATTATCCCATAGCAAATGCTTCTTTAGGTCGCACATCTTTGCGCTCATGTCTCTGTATTATAAAAAATTACAGGAACCCTTGTGAAAGCAAAGATAGAGCTTGTCGGCAATGGTTCAACTTATTGAAACCTTGCGGTGGTGTGAGTTGTAGTTCAATTATTAGATTAGTGTATTTACTTGGAAATTCATCCCAGTAAATTATGTTTATGTTCTGCCATTGGGGTAATAACACTATAAGTTCCCGAATTATTGTCCATTGAAGTAATTTTATTTAACCATAATATGTACATTCTGGGGATTGTGGAAGAATATACCAAAAGGGAGAAAGTTTTCTAGGATATTGGTCCGAGATTATACAATAGAAAATCTATTTGCATTAATACCAATTTACTATTGTTGACGAAAACTCTTATCCGAACCAAAAATGATTGGAGAGTGATCGAGATTGCTCCATGGTTCCATGCTCGACCATAAAATGCGCGGACGGGGCAGGATGGAATGTTGAATTTACGCGAATCCAAGAGCGACGGAATTTAATGATAACTTAGAAAGGTCAAATGAATATAAGAAACCCTAACTAACATGGCCCTGTTGTGGTCAACATAGTCGACAACGACTACCACAGCAGCTTCGGTCTAAGTTTCGACAGCCTTAACACAGAGAGAGACAGAGATATCACGCGACCAAATTTAAGAGGTGCACCGAACAAGGCAGCACAACTACTGCTGTAGGGCACTAAGAAGAATAGACAAAGCGGTTCTCTGACTTTTCCTTTTCATTTAATTTATGCATCATATCCTACCTTAACGCATGAATGAACTATTTGAGTTTTTACCCAGATTTGTTCAAAGGGCAAATTATCCAAAAGTTATAAACTTATTGCACATTCGTTAGTGGCTAGGCGAGGCTTGCCCGAGGTTGGGAGGCTCGACCTCATTATATTTGGAGAGTTCGAGCCTTGCGTAGCCATATCGACAAGGAAGAGTTGTGCGAGCTGTTGGCAGAATCTTTGGTTTGCTCTTTCATCGATCAAGAGGAAGTCCCGAAAGTCTCTCCAGTGAAAATCGACACCGGCGAAGGTGCTTCACACGAGAATGAATTGCAACGATGTTAGAAGCAAAATCATCCAGGAATTTTCTAGAATTCGGACGTGAAATCCGTTTGATTTTTTTTTTTATATGGGAATCACGAATCCGTTGGTCACCTCCATCCGCATGACCTCTACTGCCATCTGAAATGCTTCATAGAGAGAGAGGGAGAGAGAACTGATTCACAGGCCAAGTCCACTGAAGCTGACATGAACTGGACAAACAGGCCACGGACTTAGATTAGTGGGCTGCGTTAATTGAACCAGGCCCAAAGTGTCAGGCCCATTTAGTATCGAACGAATTGAAGCCCGCCCTTTTTTTTTTTTTCTCTTTTTCTTTATTTGTTATTTATTGGTTTTTTTGTAATTTATTAGGTATGTTCTTTATTTCGTTTTATTATTATTATTATTATTATTATCATTATGCGAAAAATAAAAGTTCAAATAACATACGTTGGCAGCTCTAAACTCCAACACAGCTCTAAACTTCAAATAACATGTGATGGTGGGGGTGCTGGGTTTGGTCTAGGGTCTGTGCTTTTTGTGGTACTTTTCTTTGTTTTGTACAATTTCTTGTGATTGAACTCATAATAAAGAGGAAAGTTTGTGTTTCGAAATAAAGCCAGATCGTCTTGGTTTCTATACTTGCAATTACGAAGAAGGTAGCAAAGTATAATTTGGTCCTTATGTTCTTTCAATATGACCAAATTATTCCTTTAATTCGATTCGGTAAGATCGGCATCTTACATGGCAATTTAACTTAGTCATCGGAATTGTGTTTGTTGATGTGGTTGTACAAGTCATTGCCAAATCAACAAAAACTGTAAAAATAAAAGACAGAACGAAAACAGGAAAATAAATTAGAAAAAAAGAACATACATGAACTAAAGAAAACAGCACAAACTGGAAAGAGAGAGGGGGTTCCATTGAGTGATGTTGTGCGGCTGTGCTCTTTGCTTGATCGCATATCTCCATTGACGGGCGTCATTAAGTACTAAGTCACATGCTCTATACTCCAAGGGCGTGTTTGTTTGAGTGAAATAAGTTTCTGCAAATTAATTTTCTGGACTTTTACATGCGTTAGGTTTGTTGAAAAGGATTAGTTAACGGAAAACCATTTATGGTCAATGAAAATATGCGAGCTTAAAGTTAGAAAAATGAATTTTCTAACAAGAAAAGGGAAAAGTACTTTCTTGAAAAATGATTTTCTGAAAAGCATTTCCTTTATCATGAAATTTTTTTTTCTGAAATAAACACCTTCTAAGATGAATTTTTAAAGTAGTGAGCATATGTTAGTTATTTCTACGTTCCCTTCAATGTCATAAACAAGTGGCAATTGGATTCTAATTACATCCACTTGAGCCTAAGCACGATGCAAATTTCACGCTTGAATGAGGTTGATAAGGTATTTTATGAGTGGATTTACCTAAACTCGACCACACTGGCGAACACGATGCAGTAAAACCCGACAGTGCTCAGAATGAGAGCTAAAGAAGATCTTCTAAATACGAGCCAAAGAAAGTGACCATTGCGTTTGCTTCTCACCTATGGTTGACACAGGTATTTTTTGTATTTTGTTTTTCTCCTTTCTCACGTCTGATCAGAAATAAGGTAAGCAATGCAGATAGTGATAATGTGTCGGGTCATCGACAACAACTCATGTTGTGTTTGGTCGTCAAGAACTGAAGAAGTCGGATGATTGGATAAAAAAATTCCCTCATATTTCTTATTATATCCATTCATTGAGATAATTACCCAAAAAGTCTTAATCCTATTATACGGATGTCAATTTAGTTTTAAACTTTTCAATTTGGCTAAAGTAGTCCTAAACCTTTTGGTGATTTCTTAATGTAGTCATTCTAGTCGAAGATTACCAACATGGACGTTAGCTATCTTATGTGGCATGGCCGACGTTGACATTGACAATTTTTGCACTTTTGTTTTGAATCTTCTAATTTTTTAAGCTTTAAACTCTTTTATGTTCTTTTGTTACTTTTCCTGTTTTGTTGTCAGCTAATGTGATTGTCCATTTGGAAATGAATTGGATGCTCCATGTATTTCACCGATGTGGATCTAGTCTTTTGTGCAAAAGCACGCTGACTGTTTGCTGAAGTGTGGAAGCTTGGGGGTTTTTTGTACCATTCAAGTTTGTTAAGGTGCAATGGAAGTAGTTTACAGTGGTTGACATCTGTACTCCACAATTCTGTTGATGATTGTATGCCTTACAATCAGATTAAGCAATTTTAAGCGGCTCTCTTAGGCATAGGTGTTCTTGTCCGGCTATTGGAAAATAGATCCTCCTTTCTGTAATAACACATAAGACTCATGATGAATAGAATACCTTGTGCTAGGGTGCGAGATTTTGACATCAATGAACTTTTACCCTTTGCATGTGGGGAGAGCACCTAAATAATGGGATGGACTTCTGAAATGGTATCATCTGTCTCGACTTTTTTCTAGGCTTCAGATCATGACAACTTTTGTGCGTGATGTCTTTAGCTGTAGAATTAGTATGTTGCCTTTCTTTGGTTCTTAATTTCTCAATGCTTGCTAATGCGGACTTGATTAATCGAGGGGATGGTTCTTTTTCTTTATTCCTGTGGTAAAGTTATGGGCTCCTTCTTATTCAGCTCAAGGAAACACGGAAATGCTTCATCATTGCATTTTTTTATTAAATATCTCAGACGGGCTGATCTTGAGTATTTATGTTTTTCCTGACAGGTGGGATCAAGCGGCATAACTTCAAAAGAGGTCTAGTGACACACGGGTCCAAGAGCCACTGGCGGTTGGGTTCGATTGGTGCAGGAACAACGCCTGGTCGTGTATATAAGGGAAAGAAGATATGCCTGGTAGGATGGGAGGATCAAAGAGATAGATTGGGAAGCTTAAGATTGTTAAAATCGATAGAGATCTGAATGTGGTCATGGTCAAAGGTGCCGTTCCTGGAAAGCCAGGAAATCTTTTGCGGATAGCACCCGCCAAGACACTGGGGAAGAACATTCCTAAGAGTTCGGATTGGCTGCGCAACTTACTTTCTATGTTGGTTTAAATTTTTTTCTGTACCAGGTGATAAAACTTTTCAATTGCAGGCTAATTTCTTTGGTTGACGGGATGCCGTTAGATCTATTTAGCATTCATACCCCCAATGAAATGGGGTGGTGAGCGGAACCGACACACTTTGCTTGATAATGGTGAAGAAAAGAACGATAAAAATGTGATTAATATGCATCTAGAGAAGTTAATCTGTTAAAAATTAATTGATTTGAGTTGGCAGAGGCCACAAAATACTTGAGAATTCTTCAGTTCTTGAAGTTGGTGACACATGTATATCCGCTATGTTTTTTTTTTTGGGTCAAAATAATTATTTATTTATAATATTTGGAAAGAGGAGACCCCATAGAGCGGGCATAATTACATAAAAGATCCAAAAGAACCTGAGGGGGGCATATAACCAGTAACTTGGCAAGGCTTTTTCTCTATAGCAGCCCAATCTGCAATTCAATTAGCTTCTTTGAAACAATGGGCTACCCGGATTTTTGAAAATTGGGACGACAGCTCGCTACACTCAGTGATAAGACCTGGAACTGCCCAAGTGGACTGATATGACCTTTTTAACTGCACTGCTCTTTTCAGATCAAAGTTATCTCCTTCGAACACAATGGCTTCGTTCTTTCGGGATTGGAAATATTGACGAGAGAGGAGCAGAGCCAGGGTTTTTGTCCGCACGGCCGAAGGAGCTCGAACCGTCCTTCCAAAACCATCGATGAGGAGTCCGCACGGCCGAAGAAGCTCGAACCGTCCTTCCAAAACCATCGATGAGGAGTCCCGACGAGTCACGACAGACAGCCGCTATGGATCCTTCCAACTCTCCGGGCAAGAACGATCCATCAAAATTAATCTTTATGGTTCCATGTTTCGGTGGGATCCTGTTGACATCAAAATAAGAATCGGCATAAGTGCCGAATATGCTTTAATGCCAAATTCGGTGTATAATGGAAATTAGCCATCTTCCGAAACACGTCTGGACTAAATTCGGCAACAAGCTGAGAAGCAAATAAGAATGGCATGGTATCCCGAATTCGGTAAGTAATGAAAATATGTATATTTACCGAAATATGAAGAATTATAATTCGGGACGTTGGAATATTTATGCTTCATGACAGCAACCCTTTTCGGGAGGTTCACACTTCGGGAATACACTGAAGAATCACAACCTAGCCACGACAGTTAGAAGTTATGAACATGAGTGGAGATAATGAGCACGAGCATATTATGAAAGGTTACTGGTCCAGATTTGAAATCATCTCAGCGGTTGAAATCAAGTTTTGGCGGACAATAAAACTGGAAACGTGAGTAGAAAAGACAGTTATTGGAAGCGCCAAAATATTCAAAGTTTGAAAACATGGAAGTAACCAACGAGCAATTGCAAGATAGGAGGAGATACAAATGCTCAGATAAAGCAAAGAAGAGAACAACAACAACAAAAAGAAAAACCATTCAAGCTTATTTGCAGTTTAGTTTCCTATGCATCTTCACTTCCTGTATTTATAGTTTCATGTATTTTTAGTAACTTTCCAATTTCTTACAGCTTTCATAGGAGTATTGTAACGTAGCTTAAAACTCTATTGATCCCAGATCCGTTTTCATTCCATATGTTTTTCATCCATTCCATATAATCCTGTTCCGATTTCCATCCATTCCATACAATTCTGTGTTACACTTTATTTTTTCGCCATAACTCTCATAGTAATCAAATCACAGAACCTACTTTAATAAAAAAACCGAAGACAGAAGTTTCGGTAAAGGATATTCCTCGCGAAAACGAGCGAACATCTTTTTGGCACGCCCAGTGGGACTCGCGTGGTAAGATTTGGAGAAATGGTGAGAACCAGACAATCTGAAGCAATACCGGTAGATAACATCAACAATCTAGTTGAGGGGGCACATTCTGAGCATTCTACGGCTAATCAAGTAGATGAAAATGCCGATATTCCTCGGCAATTAACTGAAGAACAAGCCCGCGTGTTGGCACTAGATAATACCTTGGTAGCCACGATGAAAAGGTTGTTTGAAGAGCAGCAGAACGAGCTTACCAAATATATAGTGCGACATGTGACAGATGTGATAAAACCCATGATCGTCAATGCTATAAATGAGGTAATATCATGTCCTAGTTCATCTTCTCAAGTTCTGCCCTTTTATGTAAATCCTCTTGGGGCAACATTGTTACCACCAACTTCGGGACCTCTTCATGTGGGATATAATTGCAATGGCGGATCGAATTCTCAACTTCTTGTTAGAATTATATCAAGGCTAGAGAATCTTACTCCTATAAATCTAGTGAATGGTGTGAGTACTTATAACTTTCCTCAAAATATACCGAATGATGCTAATTTGGTCAATCCCATGGTCACAAATGCATCGCCAATGATAAATGTACCTCTACCAGCAAGTATGCCTAATGTTAATCATATTAGACCACCTGGGCCTCAACCGTATCCTCATGTGATAGAAAATCCACTTTATAGGCCACCACCACACGTTAATTTTAACATGGAGCAGCAAGGGGTGAATCGACCTCAACAGTTTGATCCTAGGAGTCAAGATCCTTGGTTAGGTCAACAAAACTTGAGGCCATGGAACCCAGATAGAGTTGCAGAGTTGGTAATGCAACAGGTAGGAGCAGAGAGAGGATTGCCAAGGCCAGTATATAGGAAGCCATATCCCGATTGAATTGATAACATACCATATCTAAGGGGTTTCAAGATGCCAGACTTTGCTGTATTTACTGGAGAGGAAGATCAGTCAACCATGGAACATGTAGGTTGATTCTTGGCACAATGTGGAGAGGCTGGAACTAATGAGTATCTAAGGTTAAGGTTGTTCCCATTGTCTTTGTCAAGAACAACGTTTACTTGGTATACAAATTTACTTGCGAATTCTATTCAAACATGGGCTGAGATGGAGAGGCAGTTTCATTCGCAGTTTTACCGAACAGTACTAGAGGTAACAGTAGTGGATTTTGGCCAGGATGTATCAGTATAATATCGAAACAGTGGATCAGTTTATTGCTCGTTTCAAGAAATCCAGAAACCGATGTTTAACATCACTTACTGAGAAGGAGTTCACGGATTTGGCTTTTAATGGCTTGAGGTTTAACCTTAAGGAAAGATTTGAAAGACAAGCTTTTGACGATCTCTTTCAGTTAAACGCCCGAGTTTCTAAGTATGAACACTTGTTGAAGGAAAAAGATAAGAAACCGAATAAGGACAATCGGCAGACAGTTGCATTTGCCAAAAGTACTGAATATGCAGAGATAGCCGAAGAGGAGAATGAGATAGCTATAGCAACTATGGTATTAAACAAACTATATGTATGCCCAGCACTTAAACCGGCCAGGGTGAGAGATGTATCCAAGTTCAAGGCTAAGGAGACAAATAACTAGTCCTTTGATATCTACAAGTCAGATGAAATATTTGACCTACTGTTGAAAGATGGAATGATCAAATTATCCGAAAGACAAGTAATCCCGTCAAAGGAAGAGATAGCAGATAAGAAATATTGCAAATGGCATCACTCTACAACTAATGATACAGTAAATTGCATTATGTTTAGAAAGACAATCCAAGAGGCAATTCGTCAAGGCAAGATTATATTTGTCGAAGACAAAAGCAAGACCCTAATGGAAGTAGATACAGATCTTTTCCCAAAAATGATCAGCATGGTTAATATACAAGAAACGACAGATGATGACAACAAACAACGTTATACTCGTTGTCACCAGGAGCTAACTCGGCAAGATCGGGAGTCAAATCGGGAGTTTCCCAGGTTTCGAATCATGAGGGGAACAAGAGGGAGATACAGATCGGGATCATTTGTTCGCAGGACAGGTGGACCACGGGTAAAATCTGAGATTGTAGCTGCCGAAAACTCTTCGATACGAGCAAGAGAAGAGAAAATGTATCCAAGACAAACCGCACAGGTGCTCGAAAAAAAAGATGCTGGTCATAGGCATGAGAGGAAAGAATACCATGGGTCATCTCAACTAGCACCCTTAATTCAAGAGTCAACTGCGCAAATTCATGAAGTTAACGAAACATTACCGAAGCCTGTAAAGAAAAAGAGTTTATAGCAGCGATATAAAGAAGGTGATCCCAAAGTTGGATTACTTAGAAAACCTAGTGGGAAGTTTGACTATGTAGTTTATTATGGAAATATGGACGATAATCCATCTCCATCATTGCCAGTTGAGCCAACCGGTTGGGGAGATGAATTTGATGATCCACCACTATTTAAATCTCAGGAAATCCATAGAGGAAAAACGGTTAAGGTGTCCCATAACCCTCCCAAAGGAAAATGGTCAACAGTTAAATCGCCAAGATATGCATCTTATAGAACTATTAAGAGACGTTTCCAACGAATAAAAAATAGGCAAAGGAATTTTGAAAATAGCCAAGCTAAAGGTATGGTAAGGCAAGGTTTACCTTTCACATCTGTCAGCAGGAAAGGTAATTAGGTCTGGAGAAGAAATCCCAATGAGAAAGATCGGAGTAAGCCAGAATCAGGTGATTCAGGAAGTAGCTCTTATCTTGAAAAGAAGAAGGAGAAAGAGGTTGCTCAGGTTCCACAAACAATTAATTTTGGATAGATTACTGTAACTTTCAATCCAAAGCAAAAAGGAAATGTGGAACAAAAAGATTTGAATCCTAAATGGCCATAAAAAGATGGCAGAAGTTACTAAACTGGTCATTCCAAGATGTCAAAGAACTATGGCTCTCCAGTACGGATAAACATGGTCCACGCTAGACTTCTAGCGAAGTATGGAACTAATTTTAGTGTGGAAGAAGATATCGAACATATTTCAGAAAAAGAAACAGTCATGGCAGAATTTCGATTTCCCGACAAAGAAGCTATCAAGTTTGATAAGGTACCTTTTGAAAAAGCAAAACATTTAAGATCCTTGATTGTTTCAGGAAGAGTTAATGGTAGGCCTGTCGGTAAAGTCTTTGTTGATGCTGGAGCCACTTTGAACCTCATATCTTATAAATATTTCAAGAAATTAGGAAAAGATGATAATGATATCAACCCATCTAATGTTCAGTTATCTGATTTTCTTGGGGAAATTACCGTAGTCAAGGGGGCAATAGTTCTTAATTTAACCATAGGGTCCAAATCGTCTAAAACAACTTTCTTTGTAGTAGAATCTGATGGCTCATATAATTTGTTGCTTGGAAGAGATTGGATACACTCTAATTAGTGTGTACCTTCAACTTTACATCAAATATTGGCATTTTGGAATGGTGAGAAAGTGGAATATGTTGAGGTAGAGTCGGGATATGCTTCAATCAGTTGGACTGACATTTGTCAAGAACAGCGGGATCGTTTGCATGAGCGTTATGCTATTGAATTACCAAAAATAGATCCACAATCACTTGCTTATTGCCGCTTTGGGGATAGAAAAGCTGAATGGATTCCCGAATCAAGCTTGGCATTAGAAGAATTACACATTCTTTATGGAAAACAAGTTTGTATTGCAAGAAGTTTGTGAAAGATACTTCACACATTTGGCGGAAATGGCGAAGCAAATGTTGAAGGTTCAGATTGTATAGATGAATGGGAAGAGTTGTTAGTCGAAGAAGACAGAACAATGGAGGATCAAGATCCGTTATTGGAGGTTGATATAGGAGAGCCTGGTTTTTTCCGCCCAGTGTATGTAAGTACGTTTTTGCAAGGGGGCATGAAAGATAAGTTAGTTAATCTGATCAAATAATACAAAGATTGCTTTGCATGGGATTATCATGAAATACCCGGTTTGTCAAGAGATATTGTAGAACATCGCCTTCCAATCAAAAAAGGGTTTCGTCCACAAAAACAATTAGCAAGAAGATTTGCTCCAGATGTGATTGGTAAAGTCAAAGAAGAAATAGAAAGGTTGTTGAAGGCAAAATTTATTGAAACAGCTAGGTATGTTGAGTGGCTTTCAAATACTATTCCTGTGAAAAAGAAGAATGAAAAGCTGAGAGTTTGCATTAACTTTCGAGATCTAAATAATGCCACTCTAAAGGATGAATATCAAATGCTCATAGCAGATATGTTAATAAACTCAGCATCGGGAAATGAGATGTTATCATTGATGGACGGTCATTTGAGTTATAACCAAATTTTTATTGCTAAGGAAGATGTCTCAAAGACAGCATTTAGATATCCTGGTGCAATCGGGACTTTTCAATGGGTAGTTATGCCTTTTAGATTGAAGAATGTCGGTGCTACATACCAACGGGCAATGAAGTTTATTTTTCATGATATGATCGGTAAATTCTTAGAAATTTATATTGACGACATGGTGGTTAAGTCAGCCCAAGAAGATCATCTGGACTATCTCGAATAGGCATTCATCAGAATGAGGAAGTACAAATTGAAGATAAATCCAACCAAGTGCGCTTTTGGAGTACGAGTAGGAAATTTCTTGAGATTTTTGGTCAGTCAGAGGGGAATTGAAATTGACAAGAACAAAGCAAGGGCTATCACGGAGCTTTCCCATCCTACATCCAAGAAACAGTTACAAATGGTGATTGGAAAAATAAACTTTTTTAGAAGATTCATCAGCAATTTGTCTGTTAAAATGGAGCCAATGACACAACTTCTGTGTCTTAAGAATTAGGATGAATTTATATAGGGAGATAAACAACAAAAGGCATTTGATTTGATCAAAACCTATCTAATGAATCCTCCTGTATTAGTGCCGCCAAAAGCAGGCAGATCACTGAAATTGTACTTATCGGCTACCGATATAACTATCGGGAGTATGTTGGCACAAGAAAATGAAAGTGGAAAAGAACAAGCGGTATATTATTTGAGCAGAATATTAACTGATGTTGAAAAAAGATATACCGCAATTGAAAAATTATGTTTATCTTTATACTTTGCTTGTATGAAGTTAAGACATTACTTATTGCCAACTAAAGTGCATGTGATCGACAAGACCGATATAATAAAATACATGTTATCCCGACCTGTAATAAAAGGGCATATAGCCAAATGGGCATTTATTTTGTCTGAATTTGATTTGATATATGTGCCGATTAAGGCAGTAAAAGGTCAAGCCATTGTCGATTTTCTTACCGAATACCCATGTTTACAAATGGAAGAAAATGAGCAGAGCTTCAATCAAGTATTACCATGGATTATGTACTTTGATGGATCGTGTGCTAAGAGTATGGCTAGAGCATGATTGATAATAATTTCTTCCGATGGAAAACTTACAAGGTGCATCTGTAAGTTAGACTTTAAACGTTCAAATAATCAAGCTGAATATGAAGCACTGATTATTGGCTTGGGAATATTGATTGAGTTGAAAGTACAGTTTATCAAAGTATTTAGTGATTCATAATTTGTGGTGAAACAGTTAAAAGGAGAATACCAATGTTTGAATGAAAATTTGATTAGTTATTACTATTTGGCAAAGAAGCAATTAGAGCAGTTCAGAGAGTATGACATAGTCCATGTTAAAAGAAACACGAATTTCGAGGCAAATGAGTTGGCTCAAGTAGCATATGGATACCGAATATCAAAAGGATTGGCAGACGTCACAACTACTATAACGCTGTCGGTACCTTCTATTGAACAAAGAAAGATACCGATAGCAGTTAATAAAGTAGTCCGAGAGGATTGGAGACAAACTATCATCGAATATTTGAATAATCCAGATTCAAGAGATCGAAAGCTGAGGATGCAGGCTCAGAAATATGTTATATTAGGAGAAGAATTATACCGAAGGTCCTTAGATGGATTGCTCTTACGTTGTCTTGATGAAGATAATGCGAAATTGGTTATGGCAGAAGCACATGAGGGTATATGTGGAACTCATCAAGTAGGTATCAAGATGAGGTGGCTATTAAAAAGGTACGGATATTTTTGGCCAACAATGATGCATGATTGTATCAATTATGCTAAAACATGCATTTCATGTCAAAAACATGGACCACTGCAACATGTTCCTGCTATGGAGCTCCATTCTATCATAAAGCCATGGTCATTTGGGGGATGGGCAATGGACATAATAGGTAAGATCTATCCATCTTCTTCTCATAAGTATAGTTGTATTTTATTGACTACGGATTACTTTACAAAGTGGGTGGAGGCCATTCCATATAAGAGCATTACACAGAAGACTGTTGTCAAGTTCATCGAAGAAAATATAATTCATCGGTTTGGCTTGCCTGAGTCAATTACTGTGGACCAAGGAACAGTATTTACTGGAAGTAAAGTAATAGAGTTTGCACGATCAAGAGGAATCAAGATGGTCTATTCTACACCATATTATCCCTAGGCAAATGGACAAGCTGAAGCAACTAATAAAGTTGTCATTGGACTGATCAAGAAACACCTAAAAGAAAATCCAAGAGAATGAGATGTTTTATTGTCAACAGTATTGTGGGCATACCGAACATCACGAAGATCAAGCATAGGTGTCAGTCCTTATATGCTTACATATGGACAAGAAGCAGTTTTACCGATGGAGATAACAGTATAATCTTTAAGAGTCCAATTGCAGAGTGAGATGTTGCCTGAAGATTATAGAGATTAGATGCACATAAATTTGGATGAGCTAGATGAGATTCGTGCAGTTTCTTTGGATCATTTGATTGCACAAAAGAGAAGAGTGGCTAGAACTTTTAATAAAATGGTTAAACTCAAATAGTTTATTGTGGGAGATTTAGTGTGGAAAGCAATTTTGCCATTTAACCTTTAAAACAGGGAATTCGGTAAATGGTCATCAAATTGGAAAGGACCATATTTGGTTACCGAAGTGTTTACTGGGAATGATGGATGTCAATGGAAAAGAACTATCACGTTCTATAAATGGAAAATATTTGAAGAAATATTATTCATCAATCTGGGAAACACAAGGAAATTATTCTATTCATTCGAAATGAAAGTACATTCCAATCTTGATGACAAAAGTCTGCAAATCATTAACAAGTTTGAGGTTCTAGGCTACAAGATGAGAATGTAAGGCTAGATCCTGATGGAGTTTAGATTATTGTCCCTCGAGATACTCCAGATGATGAGAGTGAGAGCGGACAATTTCAAACTTTTCCTAAGCTTCTTGAAGCAATTGCCTGTACGTGTTTGACGCAGCTTCAGCCATAGACTTGACATGGGAAATTTCATCTCTGAGTATCCTCCACTCCACACGATGATGATTGGAAAGGAAATTGAGGAGTTGACAGGTCATCTGAACGTCATCTCTAGCTTGAGTACAGGAGTCTTGAGCTTGAGCATATTTCTCTTTTGAATTTCGTAATCGGGAAGATTCTTCTTCAATTTGAAGATGAAGAGCATCAGCTTCCATAGCAGTTGGCTCTAAATTCCAAATTTCCCTCACATTATGCTCAAATTCATCAAAGCGAGCAGGGAATAAAGAGCATAGCTCCCAAACCAGATCTAGGAAGGCAGAATCTGCAGACAAAAACACTTTGGATCTAAAGAAGTTGGTCAAATCGGTAACTTCTACCTTATACTTGTGTTTCAATAATAATGCATGATGCCCTTGAGATAGTAATTCATGCAGTCACCTCTATAAGGACTGTTCACCTAAATAATGGAACAAGCAAGATGTCTATGTTAAATAGTTATCAAAGCCTAACTTTGGTAATGTTCAGTGGAAAATTTACCCTTATAGGAAATGCGTTGCCGTTGTAATTGGGACCAAATAAGCAACTGAGATGAAGAACCATGTGAAGACATCATGAACGAGACTGTGAGTTCTCAGGAAAGATTTGGTAGCTTGGACAGTTATAAAGGTAAAGGATATGGAGCAGATTGTGGATAGTAGTGTGCTAGAGTTCTTTTTGGGAAACAAAAATAGAGGTTGAACGTGGTTTATGCTTGTGGACAAACAATTATTTTTTAAGTCAGTAATTTCAAAGAAGATAAGCAAATGAAGGTGATTATTTGACCCGTAAGTTATGAAAGTTGCGATGGAGCAGTTATCTTTGAGTCGATTTAAATGTCAAAGGAACCAAATGGAGATTCGGTTTAACCTTTGGTCAAGAAGGTTGGATTATTGATGCGAACAAAGAATAGCGTCGGGAGTTTGTATTATCAAGGTATTAGGTGAATGCAAAGGAGATCAAAATCTAGCAAATGAAACTTTCAATTTATTCCCATTCGGCCAATAAAACTTTGGCCTCGATTACAAAATCTCTCGGTTCAGTTTCAAGCCTACGATTTTCATCTATAATCTTGGCTCTCTTTCTTTCATGGAATTTGATTATTCCAGCAGAAGCATCAAATTCTTTTTCCAATTCCCGACATTGCTTCATTTTACGCCTGAGTGTAGGACAAATAGCTGAAACTGTAAGCTTTTGTTCTTCCAATTGAGCATTCACCATCCTCAGCTCTGCCTCAAGTTCTTCCTTCCTAGGTTCTAAGCGTTGGAGCTTGCTCTCTTCAACTTTGAAATTGTCGTAGAAAAGACAAGAATCTTCACGCTTACGGGCAAGCTTATCTTGGATTGCCAATCCTCTGTTTACCCCAAAGAGAAGATGAGGAAGTTGAACAAGGTTGACTCTTATTGTGTTTACAGCATCCACAAAACCAATGGCAAAGAGGTCAATCTTGTCCTGGAAGGGCTCAGATAAAACAAATGATGGATTACCAGAGCATACTTCTTGGAAAAGAATCATTGCCTGGCTTTCCTTATCAGAGTCGTTGATCAACTTTCCATAGCCAGGTTCCAATAAGTGAATAAGCTTTTTTCATTTAGCCTTGGCTATTTTTCAAGGAATTTCAGCAAACATTGATAAAGTTGAGGGTTCTGAAGAATTAGGAACTGCAGAAGAGCTAGGATGAGTACTTGCCAATATCCTTTCCAGTTCCACCCGTTCATCTTGAGAGAAAAGTTCTATCTTGGCAGGTGGAATAGGTACTACATAAGATGTAGAGGGAGGCAAAACAGTAACTATATAAGTAGCTCTTTCGGGAATTAAAGTCTTTTGAGGCTCATCAGTGTTTGCAAGTGGTGGTACACTTAATGTTCCTTCAGAAATTGGAGCCTCTTGAAGCATAGGAATGGGTTCATCCATGATTGCAGGAAGAGGTACACTTGATGCTCTTTCAGAAATTGGAGCCACTTGAAATGCAGGAGTGGTTTCATCGGTGACTGCAAACGTTGGCTTATGTATATAAGAAAACAGTATAAGATTTTGAATCAAATAAGAGATAGTAATAGTTACCGATGAAAGACGAAGTAAGATTTGCTTCAAGTTCTACAATAAAGGCAGAAATATCTGTTGGTGGCATACTCTCTGTTGGAGTTGGAATAGAAGGTTGTTCTTGAATCGATTTAGCTCTTGTCAAAGGAGTAAGTATCATCGGTAAATGATTGGAAGCTGATGGGGTAAGATCCTTGCTAGGAAGGGAAACAGGAGAGACAGTACTAGGTTGATAAGTCTTAAGAGCCCATGGATTAATCAAGAAGATAAACAAGTTAATGCTGTGATATTCGCCAAAAGTAAAGCATTAGAATTACCTTTTGGAGTACGTGGCTTTATCATAGCTCTTAGTGTGGGTTCAGGAGATTGATTCATGATTGGAGATTCTTCTAGAGGTGATTCTGAAGATCGAATAATTACTTTCCTCACACTATGTTTTGCTGGTATTTTCTTTGGAGCAGGAGCATGTGAGTCTGAAGCTTTCCTTTTCTTACCCACTACAAGAATAAAAGTCAAACTGAAAATAAAGTATCAAATGAGATATATGGATATGAAAAAAGCAGAATCTAATTACCTTGAGAAGTCTCTGCTTGTTTAATTGAAGGTACATTGGTGACTTCAATTGTTTTTGACAATGGAAGAGGAATATCATCTCGTATCTTCAAGAGAATCTGATCCAGAGGATCTGAAAATATGGTCTGTCGATAATTGTCCCACCAGGGATCAAAATCAGCTGAAGAACGATTGGGATGTCCAATGAATTCGACAGCACGAAACAATTGATAAACATCTTGAACCAGTGTGGTCAGCTCAACAAAATGTTGACTATCTTTTAGCTTGCAGGATATTTTGTCAAAGGAGGCATAAGAGAAAGTATAAAGGGCTGGAACAGGAACTCCTTGAATTAATCCAAGTTGTCTAGCACAGTATTGAGGAGAGTAAATTTCAAAACCAGCAATGAATCTGCCTTTTGTTGAAAATCTAACAGGGAGATC
This sequence comes from Syzygium aromaticum, assembly GCA_024500025.1. Taxonomy (NCBI): domain Eukaryota; kingdom Viridiplantae; phylum Streptophyta; class Magnoliopsida; order Myrtales; family Myrtaceae; genus Syzygium; species Syzygium aromaticum. Next base: position 15,418,696 of record CM044888.1, on the reverse strand, counting down.
AACTGAAGTCAGAATGGTTTGCCAGAAATTGCTCTTATTTTTCCGAAAAGTAGGGAGGTAAGACTTGAATTGGGAAACAAGGAAAGGAGTGAGAGAATGTGGGTTCTCCTCAACAGAACATATTTGAGAAATAAAGTACTGAAAACAAGAAGATGGTTCTTCGGAAAGAGGGATTAATTTCCTACTCAAGGCCTGGCAGACTGGGTGATTAGGAATGGAAATCCCAAGAGGCTGAATGACTTGATCCTTAGAAAACTATGCAGGGAAATAGAAAGCTGCCCATGCTTGAAGGAGCCAAAGAGGACTACCAAAAACTTCACTAACTTCTTCCGAAACAATAGAGGAGGAAGCATGGGCTAAGCCCCAATATAGTAAGACTAACATGGTTTTACCCAAAGCTAGTGGGGTCCTTGATGCTAGAGTGGAGGCAATAACAACGAAATCAATTGAAATCCTAATTATGGGGTGGCAGAAAAGAAATCTACAGAGTCAATATGAAAGAAAAGCAGTATGCTCCTCGTCGGTAACTATGTTCTCCTTCTTAAAATACTTTTTCATAAATGCCCCATAGGCCATTTCAGAATCAAATAACTTGCAAAGCTTTGAACGAGAATCAGGAGACAGAGTAGATGGGTCTATACCCAAAGAAGAAAGTCCAGTGAGATAGTATACATCAAGTAAAGTTACCGACATAGGAGAGAAAGGGAAAAAGAAGCAATTAGTGGAGGTTGACCAAAAGCAAGATAATACTCCGATTAGCTCACGATTCACATGGTAATCAAAGCAGCTAAGATGTAGAGCATCATGAATTGAAAGAGTGTCCCAAAGGGGACCCTTAGAAGGGAGAAGACGAAGATACCATTGGTAGAAATCTAATTCAAAGTCTGAAAAAGCCCTAAGACAAGGAGGATGATAATGCCATTGATAAGCCAAGATAGAGGACTCGTGGACTGGAAGCACTTCAAATTGGTGACGTGGGAAATGGATTGATAGGCACTTCGGAACAGAGAAATGATTGTGAATTGCTGGACCGAGAATGGAGGAATCTTCGAAATCGTTCTCCACGGAGAACAGATGAAATTTTTCGTTGAAATCTTTAGAATCTCGGAATATATGGTAGCGATCAAGAGCATCTGATGCAAAAAAGTAAAAAGTTTGCTCCTTGGAAGCCTTGGAAGCCATTGGGTTCAGGTGAATATCGAAAGAGAATGCAGAGAATCAAGAAGTTACAGAGAGTCGAAAACATGAGAATGCAAGGGCACGGAGAAAGGAAAGATTTTTAGAAGAAATATTTTGAAGACGAAAAGCAAAACGTGCGAAGTGAGGTGACGAAGCAACATTAATAATAAACTATAAGCGTCTTTTCTTCTGGTATTTAAAAGAATTAAAAATCCTTTTAATCCTTTTAAAAGGGGCATATGTTGACATCAAAATAAGAATCGGCATAAGTGTCGAATATGCTTTAATGCCGAATCCGTCGTATAATGGAAATTAGCCATCTTCCGAAACACGTATGGACCAAATTCGGCAACATGCTGAGAAGCAAATAAGAATGGCATAGTATCTCAAATTCGGTAAATAATGAAAATATGTATATTTACCGAAATATAAAGAGTTATAGTTCGAGACGTTGGAATATTTATGCTTCATGACAGCAACCCTTTTCGAGAGGTTTACACTTTGGGAATACATTGAAAAATCACAACCTAGCCACGATAGCAAGAAGTTATGAACATGAATGGAGATAATGAGCACAAACATATTATGGAAGGTTACTGGTCCATATTTGAAATCATCTCAGCGGTTGAGATTAAGTTTTAGCGGGCAATAAAACTGGAAATGTGGGTAGAAAAGACAGTTATTGGAAGCGTTAAAATATTCAAAGGTTGAAAACATGGGAGTAACCAACGAGCAGTTGCAAGATAGGAGGAGATACAAATATTCAAATGAAGCAAAGAAAAGAAAGACAACAACAGAAAGAAAAACCACTCAAGCTTATCTGCACTTTAGTTTCCTATGCATCTTTACTTCATGTATTTACAGTTTCCTGTATCTTTAGTAACTTTTCAGTTCCTTACAGTTTTCATAAGAGTATTGTAACGTAATTTGAAACTCTGTTGATCCCAGATCCGTTTTCAATCCATACGCTTTTCATCCATTCCATATAATCCTGTTTCGATTTCCATCCATTCCATACAATCCTGTGTTACACTTTATTTTTTCGCCATAACTCTTATAGTAATCAAATCACAGATCCTACTTTAATAAAAAAAATCGAAGACAGAAGTTTCGGTAAAGGATATTCCTCGTGAAAACGAGCGAACAGATCCAAAACTGAGAGGAATTCGGGGGTTCGCTCACTGGGCTGGTATCATTCCTTGAGATTTTCTTTTTCTGGCTCTAATTCTTCACAGTATTCAACATGAGAAAAGCAGAGTCTAGTGTTTCGCCTGGATTAGGATCCTTATGTCGAAAGACATAGTAATTTCATGTCTTCCAAATGGCCCAGAAAATAATGCAATTACTTCAACTCCAGGGGAGTTTGTTATTCCATTTCTATGTTGGAGGAACCACGCATCAATTCTAGCTAAACCTTTACTAATGATATGGATTTATACTGCAAGGTTAGACTAAACCTCTTGTGTCCATGGGCAGAGAAGGAACAAGTGTTCCGTGGTTTCCACTTCTCTTGTGCAGATCGAACAGGAAGGGTCAGGTGTGATTCTCCTTTTGTAGAGGTTCTCCTTTGTGGCTAATGCATTTTGGCTTACATTCCTATTCGCTCGTTTTCACGAGGAATATCCTTTACCGAAACTTCTGTCTTTAGTTTTTTTTATTAAAGTAGGTTTTGTGATATGATTACTAGGAGAGTTATGGCGAAAAATGAAGTGTAGCATAGGATTGTATGGAATGAATAGAAATCGGAATAGGATTATATGGAATGGATGAAAAGCGCATGGATTGAAAATGGATCTGGGATCAACAGAATTTCAAACTATGTTACAATACTCCTATGAAAGCTGTAAGGAACTGGAAAGTTACTAAAGATACAGGAAACTGTAAACACAGGAAGTAAAGATGCATAGGAAACTAAAGTGCAGATAAGCTTGAGTGGTTTTTCTTTCTGTTGTTGTCTTTCTTTTCTTTGCTTCATTTGACTATTTGTATCTCCTTCTATCTTACAACTGCTCGTTGGTTACTTCCATGTTTTCAAACTTCGAATATTTTGGCGCTTTCCAATAACTGCCTTTTCTACCCACGTTTCCAGCTTTATTGCCCGGCAAAACTAGATCTCAACCGCTGAGATGATTTCAAATCTGGACCAGTAACCTTCCATAATATGCTCGTGCTCATTATCTCCATTCCTGTTCATAACTTCTTGCTGTCATGGCTAGGTTGTGATTCTTCAGTGTATTCCCAAAGTGTGAACCTCCCGAAAAGGGTTGTTGTCATGAAGCATAAATATTCCAACGTCCCGAACTATAACTCTTCATATTTCGGTAAATATACATATTTTCATTACTTACCGAATTCGGGATACCATGCCATTCTTACTTGCTTCTCGGCATGTTGTCGAATTTGGTCCAGACGTGTTTCGGAAGATGGCTGATTTCCATTATACGCCGGATTCGGCATTAAAGCATATTCAACACTTATGCCGATTCTTATTTTGATGTCAACATATGCCCCCTTTTAAAAGGATTAAAAGGACTTTTAATTCTTTTAAATGCCAGAAGAAAAGACGCTTACATTTTATTATTGCTGTCGCTTCATCACCTCACTTCGTGCGTTCTGCTTTTCGTCTTCAAAACATTTCTTCTAAAAATCTTTCCTTTCTTCGTGCCCTTGCATTCTCATGTTTTCGGCTCTTTATAACTTCTTGATTCTCTGCATTCTCCCTTGATATTCACCTGAACCCAATGGCTTCCAAGGCTTCCAAGGAGCAAACTTTTTATTTTTCTGCATCAGATGCTCTTGATCTCTACCATATATTCCGAGATTCTGAAGATTTCAACGAAGAATTTCATCTGTTCTCCGTGGAGAACGATTTCGAGGATTCCTTCATTCTCGGTCCAGCAGTTCACAATCATTTCTCTATTCTGAAGTACCTATCAATCCACTTCCCACGTCATCAATCTGAAGTGCTTCCAGTCCACGAGTCATCTATCTTGGCTTATCAATAGCATTCTCGTCCTCCTCGTCCTCCTTGTCTTAGGGCTTTTTCAGACTTTGAACCAGATTTCTACCAATGGTATCTTCGTCTTCTCCCTTCTAAGGGTCCCCTTTAGGACACTCTTTCAATTCATGATGCTCTACGTCTTAGCTGCTTTGATTACCATGTGAATCGTGAGCTAATCGGAGTATTATCTTGCTTTTGGTCAACCTCCACTAATTACTTCTTTTTCCCTTTCTCTTCTATGTCGGTAACTTTACTTGATGTATACTGTCTCACTGGACTTTCTCCTTTGGGTACAAACCCATCTACTCTGTCTCCTGATTCTCATTTAAAGCTTGGCAAGTTATCTGATTCTGAAATGGCCTATGGGGCATTTATAAAAAAGTATTTCAAGAATGAAAACATAGTTACCGACGAGGAGCATACTGCTTTTCTTTTATATTGGCTTTGTAGATTCCTTTTCTGCCACCCCATAGTTAGGATTTTAAATGATTTTGTTGTCATTGCCTCCACTCTAGCATCAGGGACCCCACTAGCTTTGGGTAAAACCATGTTAGCCTTACTATATCGGGGCTTAGCCCATGCTTCCTCCTCTATTGCTTCGGAAGAAGTTAGTGGAGTTTTTGGTAGTCCTCTTTGGCTCCTTCAAGCATGGCTAGCTTTCTATTTCCCTGCATAGCTTTCTAAGGATCAAATCATTCAGCCCCTTAGGATTTCCATTCCTAATCACCCAGTTTACCAAGCCTTAAGTAGGAAATTAATCCCTCTTTCCGAAGAACCATCTTCTTGTTTTTGGTACTTTATTTGTTAAATCTGTTCTGTTGAGGAGAACCCACATTATTGTACTCCTTTCCTTGTTTCCCAATTCAAGTCTTACCTCTCTGCTTTTCAGAAAAATAAAAGTGATTTCTGGCAAACCATTCTGACTTCAGTTGATCTTCCTGTAAAATTTTCAACAAAAGGCAGATTCGTTACTGGTTTTGAAATTTACTCTCCTCAATATTGTGCCAGACAGCATGGATTGATTTAAGGAGTTCCTGTTCCAGCCCTTTATACTTTCTCTTATGCCTCCTTTGACAAAATATCTTGCAAACTAAAAGATAGTCAACCTTTTGTTGAGCTGACCACACTGGTTTGGGGTGTTTATCAATTGTTTCATGTTGTCGAATTCATTGGACATCCCAATCGTTTTTCAGCTGATTTTGATCTCTGGTGGGATAATTATCGAAAGACCATATTTTCAGATCCTCTGGATTAGATTCTCCTGAAGATAAGGAATGATATTCCTCTTACATTGTCAAAAACAATCGAAGTCACCAATGTACCTTCAGTTAAACAAGCAGAGACTTCTCAAGATAACTAGATTCTGCTCTTTTGTTTTTTTAGATCCATATATCTCATTTGATACTCCATTTCCAGTCTGACTTTTATTCTTGTAGTGAGTAAGAAAAGGAAAGCTTTAGACTCACATGCTCCTGCTCCAAAGAAAATACCAGCAAAACGTGGTGTGAGGAAAGTAATTATTCGATCTTCAGAATCACCTCCAAAAGGATCTCCAACCATGAATCAATCTCCAGAACCCACACTGAGAGCTATGATAAAGCCACGTACTCCAAAAGGTAATTCTAATGCTTTTCTTTTGGCGAATATCACAACATTAACTTGTTTATCTTCTTGATTAATCCAGGGGCTCTTAAGACTTATCAACCTAGTACTGTCTCTCCTGTTTCCCTTCCTAGCAAGGATCTTACCCCATCAGCTTCCAATCTTTTACCGATGATTCTTACTTCTTTGACAGAAGCTGAATCGATTCAAGAACAACCTTCTATTCCAACTCCAACAGAGAGTATGCCACCAACGGATATTCTTGCCTCTGTTGTGGAACCTGAAGCAAATCTTACTTCGTCTTTCATCGGTAACTATTACTATCTCTTATTCAATTTAAAATCTTATATCGTTGTCTTATATACATAAGCCAACATTTGCAGTCACCGATGAAACCACTTCTGCACTTCAAGAGGCTCTAATTTCTGAAAGAGCATAAAGTATACCTCTTTCTATAATCATAGATGAGCCCATTCTTGTGCTTCAAGAGGCTTTAATTTCTGAAGGAACATCAAGTGTACCACCACTTGCAAGCACTGATGAGCCTCAAGTGATTTCAATTCCCGAAAGAGCTACTTATACAGTTACTATTTTTCCTCCTTTCACATCTTATGCAGTACCTAATCCACCTGTCGAGATAGAACTTTTCTCTCAAGATGAACGGGTGGAACTGGAAAGGATATTGGCAGGTACTCATCCTAGCTCTTCTACAACTCCTGATTCTTCAGAACCCTCAACTTATCAATGTTTGCTGAAATTCCTCGAGAAATAGCTAAGGCTAAATGGGAAAAGCTCCTTCACTTATTGGAACCTGGCTATGGAAAGTTGATCAACGACTCTGATAAGGAAAGCCAGGTAAGAATTCTATTCCAAGAGAGTATGCTCTAGTAATCCATCATTTGTTTTATCTGAGCCCTTCTAAGACAAGATTGACCTCTTTGCTGTTAGCTTTGTGGATGCTGTAAGCACAATAAGAGTCAACCTTGATCAACTTCCTCATCTTCTCTTTGGGGAAAACAGAGGATTGGCAATCCAAGATGAGCTTGCCCATAAGCGTGAAGATGCTCGTCTTTTCTACGACAATTTCAAAGTTGAAGAGAGCAAGCTCCAACGCTTGGAGGCTAGGAAGGAAGAACTTGAGGCAGAGCTGAGGATGGTGAATGCTCAATTGGAAGAAGAAAAGCTCACAGTTTCAGCTATTTGTCCTACACTTAGGCGTAAAATGAAGCAGTGTCGGGAATTGGAAAAAGAATTTGATGCTTCTGCCGGAATAGTCAAAGACCATGAAAGAAAAAGAGTCGAGATTATGGATGAAAATCATAGGCTTGAAATTGAACTGAGAGATTTTGTAATTGAGGCCAAATATATTGGCCGAATGGGAATAAATTGAAAGTTTTAATAGCTAGATTTTGATCTCCCTTACATTCACCTAATATTCCGATGATACAAACTCTCGATGCTATTCTTTATTCACATCAATAATCTAACCTTCTTGACCAAAGGTTAAACCGAATCTCCATTTAGTTCCTTTGACATTTAAATCACTTAAATATAACTGCTCCATCGCAACTTTCATAACTTACGGGTCAAATGATCACCTTCCTTTGCTTATCCCCTTTGAAATTACTGACTTCAAAAATAATTGTTTGTCCACAAGCATAAACCACGTTCAACCTCTATTTCTGTTTCCCAAAAAGAACTCTGGCACACTACTATCCACGATCTGCTCCATATCCTTTACCTTTACAACTGTCCAAGCTACCAAATCTTTCCTGAGAACTCACAGTCTCGTTCATGATGTCTTCACATAGTTCTTCATCTCAATTGCTTATTTGGTCCCAATCACAACGACAACGCATTCCCTATGAGGGTAAATTTTCCACTGAACATTACCAAATTTAGCTTTGATAACTATTTAATATAGACATCTTGCTTGTTCCATTATCTAGGTGAACGGTCCATATGGAGGTGATTGCATGAATTACTATCTCAAGGGCATCATGCATTATTATTGAAACACAAGTATAAGGTAGAAATTACCGATTTGACCAACTTCTTTAGATCCAGAGTGTTTTTGTCTGCAGATTCTGCCTTCCTAGATCTGGTTTGGAACTATGCTCTTTATTCCCTGCTCGCTTTGATGAATTTGAGCATAATGTGAGGGAAATTTGGAATTTGTAGCCAACTGTTATGGAAGCTGATGCCCTTCATCTTCAAATTGAAAAAGAATCTTCCCGATTATGAAATTCCAAAGAGAAATATGCTCAAGCTCAAGACTCCTGTACTCAAGCTAGAGATGATGTTCAGATGACCCGTCAACTCCTCAATTTCCTTTCCAATCATCATCGTGTGGAGCAGAGGATACTCAGAGATGAAATTTCCCATGTCAAGTCTATGGTTGAGGATGCTTCAAACACGTACAAGCAATTGCTTCAAGAAGCTTGGGAAAAATTTGAAATTGTCCGCTTTCACTCTCGTCATCTGGAGTATCTCGAGGGACAATAATCTAAACTCCATCAGGATCTTGCTTTACATTCTCATCTTATAGCCCAGAACCTCAAACTTGTTAATGATTTGCATACTTTTGTCATCAAGATGGGAATGTACTTTCATTTCGAATGAATAGAATAATTTTCTTGTGTTTCCCAGATTGATGGATAATATTTCTTCAAATATTTCCCATTTATAGAATGTGATAGTTTTTTTCCATTGACATCCATCAATCGGTATGCATTCCCAGTAAACACTTCGGTAACCAAATATGGTCCTTCCCAATTTGATGACCATTTACCGAATTCCCTGTTTTGAAGGTTAAATGGCAAAATTGCTTTACACACTAAATCTCCCACAACAAACTGTTTGAGTTTAACCCTTTTATTAAAAGTTCTAGCCACTCTTCTCTTTTGCGTAATCAAATGATCCAAAGAAGCTGCACGAATCTCATCTAGCTCATCCAAATTTATGTGCATCCAATGTCTATAATCTTCAGGCAATATCTCGCTCTGCAATTGGACTCTTAAAGATTGTACTGTTATCTCCATCGGTAAAACTGCTTCTTGTCCATATGTAAGCATATAAGGACTGATACCTATGCTTGATCTTCGTGATGTTCGGTATGCCCACAATACTATTGAGAATAAAACATCCTATTCTCTTGGATTTTCTTCTAGGTGTTTCTTGATCAGTCCAATGACAACTTTATTAGTTGCTTTAGCTTGTCCATTCGCCTGGGGATAATATGGTGTAGAATAGACCATCTTGATTCCTCTTGATCGTTCAAACTCTATTACTTCACTTCCAGTAAATACTGTTCCTTGGTCCACAGTATTTGACTCAGGCAAGCCAAACTGAGGAATTATATTTTCTTCGATAAACTTGATAATAGTCTTCTGTGTAATGCTCTTACATGGAATGGCCTCCACCCACTTTGTAAAGTAATCCGTAGCTAATAAAATGTAACTATACTTATGAGAAGAAGATGGACAGATCTTACCTATTATGTCTATTGCCCATCCCCTAAATGGCCATGGCTTTATGATAGAATGGAGCTCTATAGCAGGTACATGTTGCAATGGTCCATGTTTTTGACATGAAAGGCATGCTTTAGCATAATTGATACAATCCTGCATCATTGCTGGCAAAAAATATCTGTACCTTTTTAATAGCCACATCATCTTGATACCTGCTTGATGAGCTCCACATATACCCTCATGTGCTTCTGCCATAACCAATTTCGCATTATGTTCATCAAGACAACGTAAAAGCAATCTATCTGAGGACCTTCGGTATAATTCTTCTCCTAATATAACATATTTCTGGGCCTGCATCCTTAGCTTTCGATCTCTTGAATCTGGATTCTTTAAATATTCGATGATAGTTTGTCTCCAATCCTCTCGAACTACTTTACTAACTACTATCAGTATCTTTCTTTGTTCAATAGAAGGTACCGATAGCGTTATGGTAGTTGTGACGTCTGCCAATCCTTTTGATATTCGGTATCCAGATGCTACTTGAGCCAACTCATTTGCCTCGAAATTCGTGTTTCTTTTAACATGAATTATGTCATACTCTCTGAACTACTCTAATTGCTTCTTTGCCAGATAGTAATAACTAATCAAATTTTTATTCAAACATTGGTATTCCCCTCTTAACTGTTTCACCACCAATTGTGAATTACCAAATACTTTGATAAATTGTACTTTCAACTCAATCAATATTCCCAAGCCAATAATTAGTGCTTCATATTCAACTTGATTATTTGAACATTTAAAGTCTAACCTACAAACGCACCTTGAAAGTTTTCCATTAGGAGAAATTATTATCAACCCCGCTCCTGCCATACTCTTAGCACACGATCCATCAAAGTACATAGTCCATGGTAGTACTTGATTGAAGCTCTACTCATTTTCTTTTGTTTGTAAACATAGGTATTCGGTAAGAAAATCGACAATAGCTTGACCTTTTACAGCCTTGATCGGCACATATATCAAATCAAATTCAGACAAAATAAGTGCCCACTTAACTATACGCCCTTTTATCACAGGTTGGGATAACATGTATTTTATTATATCGGTCTTGCCGATCACATGCACTCTAGTTGGCAATAAGTAATGTCTTAACTTCATACTAGCAAAGTATAAAGATAGACATAATTTTTCAATTGCGGTATATCTTTTTTCAACATCAGTTAATATTCTGCTCAACTAATATACCGCTTGTTCTTTTCCACTTTCATTTTCCTGTGTCAACATACTCCTGATAGTTATATCGGTAGCCGATAAGTATAATCTCAGTGATTTGCCTGCTTTTGGCGGCACTAATACATGAGGATTCATTAGATAGGCTTTGATCAAATCAAAAGCCTTTTGTTGTTTCTCTCCCCATATAAATTCACCCTGATTCTTAAGGCACAAAAGTTGTGTCATCTGCTCCATTTTAACAGACAAATTGTTGATAAATCTTCTAAGAAAGTTTATTTTTCCAATCACCATTTGTAACTGTTTCTTGGATGTAAGATGGGAAAGCTCCATGATAGCCCTTGCTTTGTTCTTGTCAATTTCAATTCCCCTCTGACTGACCAAAAATCCCAAGAAATTTCCTGGTCGTACTCCAAAAGCGCACTTGGTTGGATTCATCTTCAATTTGTACTTCCTCATCTTGATAAATGCCTATTCAAGATAATCCAGATGATCTTCTTGGGCTGACATAATCATCACATCGTCAATATAAACTTCTAAGAATTTACCGATCATGTCATGAAAAATAAAATTCATTGCTCGCCGGTATGTAGCCCATGCATTCTTCAATCCAAAGGGCATAACTACCCATTGAAAAGTCCCAATTGCACCAGGACATCTAAATGCTGTCTTTGGGATATCTTCCTTAGCAATAAAAATTTGGTTATAACCCGAATGATCGTCCATCAATGATAACATCTCATTTCCCGATGCTGAGTCTATTAACATATCTGCCATGGGCATTTGATATTCATCCTTTGGAGTGGCATTATTTAGATCCCGAAAGTCAATGTAAACTCTCAGCTTTCTATTCTTCTTTTTCACAGGAACAATATTTGAAAGCCACTCAACATACCTGGCTGTTTCAATAAATTTTGCTTTTAACAACCTTTCTATTTCTTCTTTGACTTTACCAATCACATCTGGAGCAAATCTTCTTGCTAATTGTTTATGTGGACGAAACCCTTTCTTGATTGGAAGGCGATGTTCTACAATATCTCTTGACAAACCGGGCATTTCATGATAATCCCATGCAAAGCAATCTTTGTACTCTTTGATCAGATTAACCAGCTTATCTTTCACGTCCCCCTTGCAAAAACATACTTACAAACACTAGGCGGAAAAAACTAGGCTCTTCTATATCAACCTCTAATAACGGATCTTGAGCCTCCATTGTTCTATCTTCTTCGACTAACAACTCTTCCCATTCATATATACAATCCGAGGCTTCAACATTTCGCTTTGCCATTTCCGCCAAATATGTGAAGTATCTTTCACAAACTTCTTGCAATGCAAACTTGTTTTCCATAAATAATGTGTAATTCTTCTAATGCCAAGTTTGATTTGGGAATCCATTTAGCTTTTCTATCCCCAAAGTGGCAATAAGCAAGTGATTGTTGATCTATTTTTGGTAATTCAATAGCATACGCTCATGCAAACGATCTCGATGTTCTTGACAAATGTCAGTCCAACTGATTGAAGCATATCCCGACTCTGCCTCAACATACTCCACTTTCTCACCATTCCAAAATGCCAATATTTGATGTAAAGTTGAAGGTACACACTGATTTGAGTGTATCCAATCTCTTCCAAGCAACAAATTACATGAGCCATCAGATTCTACTACAGAGAAAGTCGTTTCTGACGATTTGGACCCTATGGTTAAATCAAGAACTATTGCCCCCTTGACTTCGGTAACTTCCCCAAGAAAATCAGATAACTGAGCATTAGATGGGATGATATCATTATCATCTTTCCCTAATTTCTTGAAGTATTTATAAGATATGAGGTTCAAAGTGGTTCCAGCATTAACAAAAACTTTACCGACGAGCCTATCATTAACTCTTCCTAAAACAATCAAGGATCTTAAATGTTTTGCTTTTTCAAAAGGTACCGTATCAAACTTGATGGCTTCTTTGTCGGGAAACCGAAATTCTACCATGGCTGTTTCCTTTTCTGAAATATGTTCGATATCTTCTTCCACAATCAAATTAGTTCTATACTTCGTTGGAAGTCTAGCGTGGACCATGTTTATCCATACTGGAGAGCCATAGTTCTTCGACATCTTGGAATGACTAGTTTGGTCACTTCTGCCATCTTTTTGTGATCATTTAGGATCCAAATCTTTTTGTTCCACCTTCCCTTTTTGCTTTGGATTGAAAGCTACAGTAATCTGCCCAAAATTAATTGTTTGTGGAACTTGAGCAACCTCTTTCTCCTTCTTCTTTTCAAGATAAGAGCTACTTCCCGAATCACCCGGTTCTGGCTTACTCTGATCTTTCTCATCGGGATTTCTTCTCCAGACCCAATTACCTTTCCTGCTGACAGATGTGAAAGGTAAGCCTTGCCTTACCATACCTTTAGCTTGGCTATTCTCAAAATTCCTTTGCCTATTTCTTATTCGCTGGAAACGTCTCTTAATAGTTCTATAAGATGCCTGTCCTAGCGATTTAATTGTTGACCATTTTCCTTCGGGAGGGTTATGGGGCACCTTAACCGTTTTTCCTCTATGGATTTCCGAGATTTAAATAGTGGTGGATCATCAAATTCATCTCCCCAATCGGTTGGCTTAACTGGCAATGATGGAAATGGATTATCGTCCATATTTCCATAATAGACCACATAGTCAAATTTCCCACTAGGTTCTCAAAGCAATCCAACTTTGGAATCACCTTCTTTATACCGCTGCCATAAACTCTTTTTCTTTACAGGCTTCGGTAATGTTTCATTATCTTCATGAATTTGCGCAGTTGACTCTCGAATTGGGGGTGCTAGTTGAGATGACCCATGGTATTCTTTCCTCTCATGCCTATGACCAACATCTTTTCTTTCGAGCACCTGTGCTGTTTGTCTTGGATAAATTTTCTCTTCTCTTGCTCATATTGAAGAGTTTTCAGCAGTTACAATCTCAGATTTTACCCGTGGTCCACCTGTCTTGCGAACAAATGATCCCGATCTGTATCTCCCTCTTGTTCCCCTCGTAATTCGGAACCTGGGAAACTCTCGATTTGACTCCCGATCTTGCCGAGTTATCTCCTGGTGACAACGAGTACAACGTTGTTTGTTGTCATCATTTGTCATCTCTCGTATATTAACCATGCTGATCATTTTTGGGAAATGATATGTATCTACTTCCATTAAGGCCTTACCTTTGTCTTTGGCAAACTTAATCTTGCCTTGAAGAATTGCCTCTTGGATTGTCTTTCTAAACACAATGCAATTTACCGTATCATGAGTTGTAGAGTGATGCCATTTGCAATATTTCTTATCTGCTATCTCTTTCTTTGACGGGATTACTTGTCCTTCAAATAATTTGATCATTCCATCTTTCAACAGTAGGTCAAATATTTCATCTAACTTGTAGATATCAAAGAAATAGCTATTTGTCTCCTTAGCCTTGAACTTGGATACATCTCTCACCCTGGCCGGTTTAAGTGCTGGGCACACATATGGTTTGTTTAATACCATAGTTGCTACAGCTATCTCATTCTCCTCTTCGGCTATCTCTACATATTCGGTACTTTCGGCAAATGCAACTGTCTGTCGATTGTCCTTGTTCGGTTTCTTATCTTTCTCCTTCAATAAGTGTTCATACTTAGAAACTCGGGTGTTTAATTGAAAGAGATCGTCCAAGGCCTGTCCTTCAAATCTTTCCTTAAGGTTAAACCTCAAGCCGTTAAAAGCCAAATCTGTAAACTCCTTCTTAGTAAGTGATGTTAAACATTGGTTTCTGGATTTCTTGAAACGAGCAATAAACTGATCCACTATTTCGGCATTATACTGATACATCCTGGCTAAATCGGCCACTGTTACCTTTGGTACCGTTCGGTAAAACTACGAATGAAATTGCCTCTCCATCTCAGTCCATGTTTGAATAGAATTCGCAAGTAAATTTGTATACCAAGTAAACACTGTTCTTAACAAAGACAATGGGATCAACCTTAACCTTAGATACTCGTTAGTTCCAGCTTCTCCACATTGTGCCAAGAATCGACCCACATATTCCACGGTTGACTGATCTTCCTCTCCAGTAAATACAGCAAAGTCCGGCATCTTGAAACCCCTTGGATATGGTATGTTATCAATCCAATCAAGATGTGGCTTCCTATATACTGGCCTTGGCAATCCTCTCTCTACTCCCAACTGTTGCATTATCAACTTTGCAACTCTATCTGGGTTCCATGGCCTCAAATTTTGCTGACTTAACCAAGGATCTTGACCCCTAGGATCAAACTGTTAAGATCGATTCACCCCTTGCCGGTCCATGTTAAAATTAATGTGTGATGGTGGCCTATAAAGTGGATTTTCTATCACATGAGGATACGGTTGAGGCCTACGTGGTCTAATATGATCAGCATTAGACATACTTACTGGTGGAGGTACATTCATCATTGGCGGTGCATTTGTGACCATGGGATTGACCAAATTAGCATCAGTTGGTACATTTTGAGGAAAGTTATAAGTACTCGCACCATTCACTAAGTTTATAGGAGTAGGATTTTCTGGCTTCGGTATAATTCTAACAGGAGGTTGAGAATTCGATCCTCCATTGCAATTATACCCCACATGAAGAGGTCCCGAAGTTGATGGTAACAGTATTGCCCTAAGAGGATTTACATGAAAGGGCAGAACTTAAGAAGATGAACTAGGACATGATATCACCTCATTTATAGCATTGACCACCATGGGTTTTATCACATCTATCACATGTCGTATTATATGGTTGGTAAGCTCATTTTGTTGCTCTTCAAACAGCCTTTTCATCGTGGCTACCAAGGTATTATCTGGTGCCAACCCGCGGGCTTGTTCTTAAGTTAATTGCCGAGGAATATCAGCATTTTCATCTACTTGATTAGCCGCAGAATGCTCAGAACGTGCCCCCTCAACTGGATTGTTGATGTTATCTACCGGTATTGCTTCAGATTGTCTGGCTCTCATCATTTCTCTAAATCTTACCACACGAGTCCCACTGAGCGTGCCAAAAAGATGTTCACTCGTTTTCACGAGGAATATCCTTTACCGAAACTTCTGTCTTCGGTTTTTTTTATTAAAGTAGGTTATGTGATTTGATTACTAGGAGAGTTATGGTGAAAAATAAAGTGTAGCACAGGATTGTATGAAATGAATAGAAATCGGAACAGGATTATATGGAATGGATGAAAAGTGCATGGATTGAAAACGGATCTGGGATCAACAGAATTTCAAACTACGTTACAATACTCCTATGAAAGCTATAAGGAACTGGAAAGTTACTAAAGATACAGGAAACTGTAAATATAGGAAGTAAAGATGCATAGGAAACTAAAGTGCAGATAAGCTTGAGTGGTTTTTCTTTCTATTGTTGTCTTTCTTTTTTTGCTTCATCTGAATATTTGTATTTTCTCCTATCTTGCAACTGCTCGTTGGTTACTTCTATGTTTTCAAACTTTGAATATTTTGGCGCTTCCAATAACTGCCTTTTCTACCCACGTTTCCAGTTTTATTGCCCACCAAAACTTGATCTCAACCGCTGAGATGATTTCAAATCTGGACTAGTAACCTTCCATAATATGCTCGTGCTCATTATCTCCATTCCTGTTCATAACGTCTTGCTGTCGTGGCTAGGTTGTGATTCTTCAGTGTATTCCCGAAGTGTGAACCTCCCGAAAAGGGTTGCTGTCATGAAGCATAAATATTCCAACGTCCCGAACTATAACTCATCATATTTCGGTAAATATACATATTTTCATTACTTACCGAATTCGGGATACCATGCCATTCTTACTTGCTTCTCGGTATGTTGCCGAATTTGGTCTAGACGTGTTTCAGAAGATGGCTGATTTCCATTATACGCTGGATTCGGCATTAAAGCATATTCGGCACTTATGCCTTTTCTTATTTTGATGTCAACAATTCCAGAGAAAAATTCGCACTTTAGGTGTAGTTTGCATTCCCCATAGTTTACTCCATAGAGCGCGAGAGGGCTGAAATGAGAGGATGCTTGATTTAGAATTAGTTTATCTTCTCTCTCTCTAATTCCATGACACCCACTTTTAACTGAGTGGGTACCAGATTTTGCTCCCGTCCAGACTAGCTTATCTTGTACTAACTGAGACCTTATTGGGATTGTGAGGATTTCTGAAACCATTTGATCCTCAAAGAGGCTTCTTAGCGATGGTTCATTCCAGCAGTTCTCTTCCCTCATGATCAGTTCAGCAACTGTTTTTGGTTCTAGTGGCAGGATCCCCCAAAATTCCTCTTTTTAGCCATTTGTCCTCCCTGATTTTAATATTGTCACCATTCCACCTCATTATATGAGGGGAAATATTATCTTTTCCCATAAGTATGCTTTGCCACCCGCAAGACAGTCTAGCTTCCTTCTCAGCATTCCAGAAATTTCGTTGGGGGAAATAAAGTCCTTTAAAAGGTCTACTCCATAAAGTTGTTGGCTAAACCTTTACTAGTGATATGATCAGTTCAGAGACATTCGATAAAATAGGAATGTTAAATGAGGTTTTATCTGAAAAATTATTTGACGGAACCTTAACGGAAGGTCAATTTATCATATAGGTACAAGTTTGATATTTTTTATATCACAAGAAAAAGTTTATGGTGAATGCATCATAGTGGGCATAGTTCGGAGTTTTTGATGTTTCAAAAAATAGTTCAGAGTAAATGTGTCATAGTAAATATAGTTTGGTGTTTTTAATGCCTTTTTACCATTAAATAACAGCATACATGATCGACTTTGGCCTCTTGTTTTCAATTCAATTGTATTTTCTTACAATCCATGCAAAATACACCATAAAAGAGATCTCGAGAATCAAAGGAAATACTAAAAGATGACAGAGAAATTAGGGGAGGGGCAGCAAGGAAGAGAATAAGAGCAAAATTTAAGGGTATGGAATTTTCAATTCATCATCGATCGCCATTTTACGCAAATAGATCTACAACAATGTATGATACAGGATAGGCAAATCCTAACAAGCTTAAGCTCTTACAACTCATAGAAAAGAAAAGTAAAGTAAAGTTATGCTCATCATGTGCCCTAGCTAGCAGAGCAAGCAAGAGTTCTTAATTAATTATGACTTAAGTTACAAATATGTAAATGTTACTTGTCATTAATACCATCAAGGAAACACTATATATGATGCTCAAGTTATTATGGACCAATAGAGCCAATTAGCTTGGTCAAACCAAAGGTGATGACCATGGCCAACCGCCCTCCAAGTAGCACCCTAGAAGTTGACTTCACCGCCAGCATGTTCTCTAGCACCGCATCCAGCTTTCTAAACTCGACCAATGCCACGCTTACCGCCTCTATCACCACCGCTAGTTTCACCTTGTACTCCTTTATATGAACATAGCCGCTAGGAGTGGCATCAGTGCCCCCATCGTAAAGGCCAATCTTGATGCACCCAGCACCTACAGTGGGCTTGGTAGTTTCTCCTTCATCACATCCATCTTGTTGATTTCTAGGGTTTCGTTCCTTCCTACCCTCTCTCTTCATCTCGGCCACCTCCTCAATGTTGTACTGCAAGTACACGGACACGAGTTCCCCAATGGTTGTAGGCCACGGGATCAACCCTACCACCTCGAATATCGCCATGGTCTTGACATCCTTGCGGATAGGATCGACACCCATCATGAGCGAGGCTGTCAAGAGTAAGCCATCCTTTGCACCTAGCATGGCGGCATGGAGCCACTGAGCTTGCTTCGAGAAGTAGATGACCTTAACCTCTTGTTCAAGGGATTGCTTGGCTTGACCTCAAGGTCAACTTTGAGAGGAGGAGGAGGAGGCGGCAATTGTAGGAGGTCTTGTGGTTGAGTTGATGGTGGTGTTGCCATGGATAGATGGAGAGAGAAGGTTAATATGAGGAAGCTCAAGAAATGAATGGGATATTAGAGAGGAAGATACGAGGGCGTGTGGAGGGCACACTCCCTGAGAGAAGCTATATAGAGAGAAACATGTGCGTTTTAAAATAACAACCAAGAACGTAATTTTGTATAACATGGTTTTGTATTGTTGGTGGAATCTCATGCGTTCAACTTTGAGTTGGTTTATTTCTTTGAGTAGAAGGTGAACACCTTAACTTGTGAGACACATAGTCTACAGTTGAATCTCAACACTCTTTTCATTTCTTTTTTATGAAATGCAACCCAATTTCAGTAGCTCAAATAAGTGAACAAGTTAGTTGAGGGACAAGCTTTCCATGTAAATGAGAATTATCTTGCTTCTTATAGGAAATTTGGGATAATGAAATCTCATGTGTTCACATTTCACAATTTGTAAGATCTTCTAATAGGTGTCTTCATAAGTGTGCTGAATGTTGTTGTAATGTTGATGAAATCTCATTAGGCTTCCTCCCGAAATGGCAGGACAACGTGTACAATTTTTTTTTTTTTTTTTGCAATGGAGAGCATGGGGCATGCACGGAGCGTGCATTGGCCATGCATCGGTTGTGCATTGGCCGTGCATTAGGTGTGGGTTCCATTTGCACAAACTTAGTATCTATTGTAGTTGAACCATCAACTCAATTATTGCCTTAGTCCCTCGAGCAAGAGGTCGAACCATCAACTCAACCATTGCCTCAGTCCCTCTCGAGCAAGAGGTCAAACCATCAACTTAACCACTGCCTCCTTCTCCCCTCCAAGTCCACCTCGAAATTGAAACATCAACACAACCATTGCCTCCTCCTCATCCTCCTCCCTCTGGGGCGGAGCTCGTCTACTTCTCGAAGCAAGCTTAGTGGCTCCACACTACCATGATGGGTGCGAATGACAGCGTGATTGCAACAGTGTCACTTAGGATGGGTGTCGGCACCATCAACAAGGACAGCAAGATTATTGCTATATCTAGAGCTTTAGGGGTTGATTGTTGGGCTTGCACCATGGTCTTCGGGGAGCTCGTATCGGTTTACTCCTAGTACGATATCGAGGTGGCCCGAATTCAAAGAGAGGACATGAACAGAACTGTAGGAGCTAAGGAGAGGGTGCGAGCAAGGAGAAGCTACCAAGTCCATGGCGGATGGCGGGGGCATCCGCACTGACCTCTATAGTGGGGGTGTTGGTACCGCTCCTAGCATTTGCGTTCGTTGATGATTACAAGTTGAGGTTGCGGACACTGATAGTGGCAATAAGTATAGTGTTGCTTGGGTTTAGCGCTTTGAGCACAAAGCGAGGAAACTGCCGGTGGTGAAGTCCACTTCTGGGGCACTGCTCAGAGGTTGGTTGGCTATGGGCATCACCTACGGTGTGATCAAGATGATTAACGGTCTATAGTAAATCGAGCATAAATAGTGTTTCCTTTGATTCTCGAGATTTTTTTCTCATGGTGTATTTTACATGGATGTAATCTTATCAAACTACACAATTTGGGTTGAAAACAAGAGGCCAGAGTCCGTGGGGTATGTATATTATTATTTAATAAAAAATACATGTTTATAAGGTTTCATACGCGTGCATGGGGCGTGTATCGGCGTGCATCGGCCAAGCATTAGGCGCGTGATAACTCTATAAAAATAAAGTTATTTTACTTACTTTAGGCAGCAAATAATGCAACAAATAATGCAATATTTGTGATAAAATATTTGGATTTCCATCTATTTACTCAAATTTTTCTTGTTTATGCGGAATAATATGATACGGAGAAAATAAGGAAAAAATGGCAAAAAGAAGGAAATGAATATGCTACCCAGAGAAAAGTTAGAAAGTGGATACCAAATCGGGAATCCTGTGATTTATTCTTAATTTTATGCAAAAAAGAAGAAATTGCCTTGTGATAGGAGTCTTAGATGTTATTCTATTTATAGGATAAAATTGAGAGCTTGGGGGACAACTAGTTTTTTTTTATCGTCTTTATTTTCACCGTTTTGGGAATTTTTCAAATATTTTGAAAAGATGACAAAAAGTGGTAATAGAATTCTTTTTTTTAATTCAAAATGTTTGGTTTAATTTATATTTTTGCTTTTGCTCTAATTATGTTCTAATTTTCTTTTGTTAGGGCTGCAATGTAGCCTAACCATGATGATATAAATTTATTCTTTTTATGTTTTGCAAGTGATTTCATTCATGTGAGTTATATATTATTATGCTTAATGCATTTAAGTAGTTGGCCACCATTTGAATGATTTGATGTGAATATTTGAGACTGAGAAGTGATAATATGCAATTACTCTTTATAATATATAACCATGAAATAATTATGGATTATGTTATTTGTATAGTTTTTGGTGATAAGGTGGTTTAAAAGATTCATTGTAAATCGGGAATATTCACAGATTTTAATGTACTTATGTTCATTTAAATTCACATAGAGATATAGTGGATTGGTAAAATGAGTAGGTTTGTTATGCTTACAAATAGGATAGTAAATAGATTAGAAAATTTCGCTATCATATGTTTGATATTGTTTTTGTATGCATAATGAAATGAAATTCATATCTAGTGGTTGTGGTGATATTGGACTTTATAACATATTTAATTTGATTGATTATTTGCCTTTAGTTCTGAAATTTTTTTTCTAAGATAGTCAATTTTCATTTATTCTCAATTCTATTTTGATCTGTTACATAAATTTTAAAATTATTCAATTTTTAATATTTAATTGGTTTATTAATCATCAATCTCTATGGAATAATACTTTTTTCATCATTATATTACTTGTTCATTAACACATTTAGAATTTTACAAACAACGTGATAGTCTCCCAATCCCACACACACTCGGTATCTATTGTAGTTAACTCATGTCTATGCTTATGGGGGCCCCTAGGGTTTAGTAATAATGTACTTACTCATATTGATAGCTTGCAAAACAAACTCCTAGCAAGGCTGAAAATCTCGAAATGATCCATGTAAGGAGTTGAAGTTGTGCTCATTCATACCTCCTCATATGCCCAAGCTAGATCGAGTTCTTTGCAAAATAAGCAAGAGGACTTAGTTAATTACGACCTGAGATACAATATGTAAATGTTTTTACTGGTCATTAATATCATGAAGGAAATGTTATATGTGATGTTCATTATAGACCAATAGAGCCTCTCAACATGGGCATCAACCTTTGGTAAGGTTGATGCCCATGGCCAACCACCCTTCAAGAAGCACCCTAGATGCCAACTTCACTATCGATGCTTTCCCCAGCACCGCGCTTAGCCCGTCGAACCCAACCAACACCACGCTCACAGCCACTATCACCATCTCTAGCCTCACCTTGTACTCCTTTATGAACACAGTCGCCAAGGGCGGCATCGGCACCCCAACCTCAAAGGAAAGAACAAAAAATCTCCGGCCAGTGACTTTGCGGACCTTCTCCAGCCAATTTAGCACGTGTAAAATCATATTAACAGCTAGAGAATCTCCAATGTTGGAGATTAGTTTCAACCAACTTGGAGGTCGGTGGTAATAGATTTTGAGCGCGAAATCGAGCAAGAAAAATATAGGGGATCATTGTCCAATGCAAGCCAGACGTTCGAGAGAAGTCCACAGAGAGAGAGAGAGAGAGAGAGAGAGAGAGAGAGAGAGAGAGAGAGAATGAGCGTAAGCGTGAGTAGAGACTTCTAGGGTTGAGCGATCGGAAAAGCGTTGGCAAATCGGTCTCGCCGGTGAACTTGTGTTGAAGTTGGTCACATTGGCCTGAAAGTCAAGCTCAGCCAGTATGTCCAAATGTTCTTCGATGAAGCCGAGGCCACCAACTTGGAGTTCAGATGCTAAGGAAGAGTTCTACAGCCGTGGATTTGCTTAGAAACTTCATTTGATCCTCTAACGAAGCAGGTAAAGTTCATTCATAATCACAATTCTACAAAATTCCAGAAGATGAACTAGTTCAATCTTACTGATCACATAATTTCTTTTGTAACTTTGAGTTCATTGATGATTAAAACATGTTTATTAATATATTTTTTTTGTTGTTTGATTGCATTTTGATGGTTAAACTGCATAAACCGAGTCGGTTGTCCATGAATCACCTCACTAGGGCCTGCACATCCTCGCTGGAGCGTTCCTTGTGGCCATAGGCCATCTGAGTTAGCTTTTTCTCACCTTGTTTGATGATTTTGTATTGATCTGGACCGACGTAGACGGCTAAGGCGATCTGTATGAGAATCTGTGAGCTTAAATGGCTTGTTTAGGATGGTTTGCAAGTTAGGTTTTTTTGATCGGTTTTTCGCCGGCCAGCGGCAGCCTGGCGGCGAATCAATAGGCTAGGATTGATAGAGGGTGATGAACACTCTACTTAGAACTTGAAAGAATGACAGAATACTCATCAGAAGATCATCAACAGTGGGCTCTAACCGACAACCTTAAGAACTCTAAACTAAATTTCATGCCTACCAGATGCTCGATGAAATGCCACAAAGAAAGAACCCCCAAATAGTGTCGTTTTGATGCTGTGCCCGCTGAGGCAAGCGACCAGCACCGGTGACAACCGGTTTAGCTTGGCCAGACTGGACCGAACTGGCTGGTATGGTTTTCTTTTATGCCTTGAAAATTTTTTTAAAAAATAAAAATAATCAAAAAAATTCTAAAAAAAACACAGAAAAATGGAAAATATTTTAAAAAATTTTTAAAAAAATCGGAAAAGAAAAAAAATTTGAAAAATATAAAGAAAATCAAAAATTCAATAAAAATTTCAAAAAAATCCAAAAATTTTGAGAAATTCAGAAAATTAAAAAAAAATTGGAAAATTTCTGAAAATTTCATAAAAATCTAAAAATGAAGACAATCAAATAAAAAAGGTGAAAAATTCATAAAAATACAAAAAAAATCGAAAAATTTCAAAATCCCATAAAAATTTCAAAAATTTCAAAAAACTTGAAAAAAATCAAAAATTCACAAAATGATACAGAAACACTGTGGCCAACCTTTGCAAGTGAAATTAGAATTTTTTGAAGTGCCTAAATGGCATTTTTAGGAAATCCTTAGTTTGGGGATCAAAAGGGGTTTCAACCCCTAAAAAACCCTAAAACTACATAAACCATTGAATGAATAAGCATTTAGGACTTTATTAGGGTTTGGGTGTTTTGGAATGACTTCCTTTAGAGACCCAAATTAGGATGGCTTTGGTTGATTTGACATTGATTGTCCAATTATTGATTGATTGATTGATTTTCCATGATTAGAATGGTTAGGATTAGTGGATAGACCTCGGAAATTCGTGCGACACGTTAGACAAATCGTATCATTTTAGGTACCGAAAAGGCATTGAGATCTCAATTCAAGATCATTAGTGTAACCAAGCCCCCTTAATCAGAGTATTTGATTCGTAGAATCGTGGTATTTTTTCTATACCTTGATTAGGTTTCTAGCCAATCTACCAATAATGATTAGTGGCGACTCCAAATTGAAGACTTAAATAGAATAGAAAGATAAAAAAAATACAATCTTGTGTCACATGAGATATGGTCTGAGAGAGGCTCCCATTTGTCTAGTGATAGAATGTCTGTGGGACGTTTGAGCAAAATATCTGTATTGGACTCTAGTAGATCATTCGGGGATAGTTCCCCCATTTGTGACAAATGAAAGTACCTCCTTAGCATGCCAAAAGTGCAGGGCGACAACGTGGACTGGTTTTTAGAAAAAATACCACCTCAAAGATAAAAAATTTAATTATAAAAAGCCACATAAATTTTTGGCTTAATTTCTTGCCAAAGGTACTTAAGTGAACATTTTTTTTTCAATTTGGTACTTCAATGAGCCGACAAAAACTTTGGTACTAAAGGAAGTGCCATACAAAACTTTCCCTTCTAGTGTTCTTATGCCGCTGTAAAAGTAATGTGAATTAAGTCCATTTAATTAATTAAATAGAAAATTGCAAAAAATAAAAAAATTTATTAATAAATGAAGTTTTATAATTATAAGAGTTGGATTATTTCATTATTTACATTT
Source organism: Syzygium aromaticum (assembly GCA_024500025.1). Lineage (NCBI taxonomy): Eukaryota > Viridiplantae > Streptophyta > Magnoliopsida > Myrtales > Myrtaceae > Syzygium > Syzygium aromaticum. The sequence continues at coordinate 15,394,316 of CM044888.1, read as the reverse complement.
AAATGTATAAATGGAAGGAACTGAAATATATTAAAATTAAATTTGTATAAATCCATTTTATTGCTAATTAAAGTAGAGTTCATAAACTAAATATATAATATTATATCTTATCAATAAAACAAGCTTTTTAATTTAAATATGACATTTTCATTCAGTAAAAAAGTTGATACTAAGCTAATAATGATAATTTATCAAAGAAGTTATGTAAATCATACAAATTTATACTTTGTTGTGGTCAATACACGTTTCAGCAGAAAATTGATGTGCAATAATTATGATAATATTTTTTTCTTAAAGTTAGTAATGTAGATTTATTAAGAAATAGAGGCTTACCGTTGTTTTTGTTGATAAACCTTCATTACTATTGTCTTTGTTGATGAACACTTTCTTTCCTGATAAATTTTCATCATCAACTTTTGTGTTGAATGAAAATAACGTCATACTTAAAATTATAAAAGTTTTCTTTAATTGATAAGATAGATTATTAGTTTTTTAATTTTTAAATTCTACTCTAACTTGCGATGTCATGGATTTATATATATTAACTTCCATTATATTTGGTTTCTTTCCATTTGTAAATTTAAACGTCATATATTTTTGTTGTCATCCAATTATAAATTTATGCGTGTTATAAAATTTAATTGGTTAATAAAAATATGTTAACTTGATTCAATTGTAAATTAAATTGATTTGTGTTATCATACTTCTCAAAAAAAATTCTGAATAGGCAATGTAACTTTAAAATGCATTTCATAATATCTTTTAGTAGTATATTTTGTTTAAGCTCAACGAGAGATCACAATTATGGAGTAACCAATCGATAAATTAACAATTGATATTGATTGGGTGCAATGTTCCTGTCAACCAAACAAGGCATGACTTTAGAAGGCAAGATATCTTCCTCAAAAGAAGGGAAGAAAATCCAAAGGAAACGTCCATCCTTAGTATGTCTTTTATCAGACATCCCCAGTTTCTCTCTGTTTGGTAGATTCATCCCATCTCTCTCTCTCTCTTGGTTTTGTTCCCGGATCTTTCTTTCCAGTCTTTGGGGCCTCAAGGTAGATATCTCCAATTAAATGTACTTGCCATGTTAGATTTGTTGTATATACTACTGGTTCATGCATGTCAATCCACCAGAGTTGGACAATTTACTAATAGATAAACCTGTCAAAATGAGTCATAAACTCATTCATTAATCAATATATTAGTAAATGGATTATAAATGAGTAGAAGTCTAATATTAGTATTAAATGGGTTATAAATGGGTCGTAAATGAGTTTACAACTGATTTAAACTCAAATCGTCTCTCTCGCCCTTATTCAACCTTGCGCTCACTCACTTCGCGCTCTCATATCAGTTTTGGTATAAATTTTCCTAGAATTAATTAAATATGGAAGTATTTTAGCAATATGGGTTTGAACGGGTATAGGTTGTGTATGGGTCGCGTCGGGTCGAGTCGGGTATGGGTCAAGGAAATTGCATTACGCATAAATGTGTTATAAATAAGTTAATGGGTCAATTTGGGTTGGACCATTTATGTCACGCCCCGCACCCTACGGTACATCACATCCCTCACGAAGGTCGATTCGAGTGCGACGCCCCAGGACGCGTCGCCGACCTAACGCCCAACGCAGAGACTAAAGCACACGCGGAAACAATACAACACCCGAACAACATTAAACCACATAACCAAGGATAACCACATAACAACCAATCATGAATAAATATACACTTGCATTAAAATTGGGAATCATATACAGTATCCATTTACAGCCTGCACTCAAAAATCAAAAGCGGGTCAATGGCCACTACTAACAAAAAAGAGGGTAAGTGGCCCGAGACGATCAGGGATACTAACACTAAAAGGGCTCTGGTCAAAAAGGTACTGGCCCTCTCAGAACTAGGACTAAAGCTAAACTACGGGATCCAGTCCGAGTCGGATCTCGATGACTCGGAAGAGCTATCAGACATCTCAACCTCTGAGTCTAAGGAATCCTTCTTGGACTTGGCCCCCAAAGACTCCTCCTTGGAATCTATTGGTACGGCCTCGCCCTCCGGCTCTGTATCATGCTCCATGGGCTCGGGCCCCTCGTCCTCTGACTCTATTGACACCGGATCTGCGCTCCCATCCTCCGGCATGCGATCGAGGCTCTCCAGTTCTCCATTGGGACATTGGGGTTCCAGATCCCCAGCATCCGTCAGCGGAACCTTAAAGGATCGGAAAGGTCCGTAGGTCCCCTCTTGGTCCCGGATACACCAAGCTATATACTTATGAGCCTCGTGGGGATCCTCGCCCGCCTCGACCCAGACTGTAGAAAGGTTTATGACCCAAAAATCCCCGTTCCCAGCGAGGTACACTGACTCCTCCACGCCAATTTAAAGAGGAATCCCAAAACGTACAGGTATCGGAGGCATTTCAAGATCGGGGGTCTGAAAATGTGGGTTTTAACAACTGTGAAAATAAATCTCAGCGAGTAAGTTCCCTAAACCTAAGCTAGGCTATCATGCACCTTCTGATAGACACCAAACAATACCAAGACTAACTAAAAGTGACTTAGGCCCTCGAGCCCAAATCCACATGTAACAACCATGCAGGCTAGACATTATACACATTTGCAATAATATCACAGAATCTAATCACGCCACAAATGTGCATATTAATCAGTCGTGACGCATGAAATGCATATGCTCGTGCTCACACTCATATTCATGCAACATTGATGCATGTCACACACTGGCGTTCCTGCACACTTGCAATTTCCAATTTCACCGACTTGCGTAAAACACATCAGGTCTTTTATCTTGAGATCGATCTCCGGCTACGTAAAATGCATCAGGCTCATGACACTTAACCCACGTAAAAGGCATCAAGCTGGTCATCTTCCGGTAATCCGGGCATCGTCCCGCGTTAAACGCATCAAGACGGTTCACTACCCCGCGTAATACGTATCAGGGTCTCATGTGATCACACATTCACTCACCAATTATTATTTGAACCCCGCGTAAAACGCATCAGGGCTATTAAGTGATCACACGCTCATGTCACTCGTGCACACTCACAAGATGCATGTGCTATGCCAATGCTTGGTTTGTTTGTTCATGGCCATAACAATCACATTCGGGCATCCAGACTTCCACCTTGAGCATTCAACTTCACTTGATCACACACTTAATAAATGTCGCAACATGCTCGATTTGTGCCAAAACATGCTCAATGGATCAATTAATTCGACACATGCCGCAACACAAAATTGGCACCCGAACTCATGTCATTAAATTAACACGATCACGCACAATCATGGCCTGCCAAGCATCTCATCATTTAGCCACACCCAGCACACAACATGGCATCACATAATCAATCATAAATTGTGCACAATTCAGCCACAACATAGGCAAATCAAGGCATACTTAGCATTCCACAAATAAATCACGCATTGACCAAACGAGGTCTAATTATCTCCATAATGTACATCCACTATACAGCCTTCTTTAGGCCACTAATCCACCTTCAAAATCACCACATTAGTCCATTAAATTACCATAAAATCAGCCACCACGAGAACCAGCTTAGGTATGCACTAAAATCCACAATTAAACTCGAACACACTCCAACTTTTACCAATCCAATCCAATTCTGTCCAGCCACTACACAGCCCATTTTAGGCCTTCAAATTTCAACTAAAATCTCCAAACCAATCCGCAATTTAGCCACAAGAACAACCCTCACTCGGTCCTCAATTATTCCTTTGCCAAAACTGCAATTTTGCCCAAATTAGGGTGCCTATGCTCCGCCTCACTACAGCACTCCACAACCCACAAACCTCAATCAAATTATCACTCTTGGTCACTAAGAGTGCCACAAAATCAGCCACCACGAGCGTCATCTCAGACGCATACTACATTCCGTATTTAAACCGAAACTAGACCAAACTCGGGCCCACTCAATCCCCTGCTTCCAGCCAATGCACAGCACAATACGGGCCACTAAACCTCGGTCAAATGATCATCCTAGGCCCTTGATTCATCCACCACAACAACTCCTAGCAATCTCTACCATTTAACCCCCAAAATACCCTAATTAACCCCTAAATTCCATCTAGAAATGCAATCTAGCCTAACTAGAGTTTAGGGACAAACTCACTTGGATTCCTAAGCTTTATGCAAGGCTGCACATGAGGTAAGGGCGGCTGAACAGCGGCGGAGCGAGTGGCGACGACGGGTGGCCTTCACTGCAGCGACACCGGCGACGACGGCTTGCGGATAGCGTCCTCAGTGGAGGCTGATCACGTGGCCGAGTGGGGAAGGAAGAGAGGGGGAAGGACGGTTGAAAGGTGGTGGTGAAGTGGGAGGAACGACGGCTTACAATAGCGGCATCGGCGGCAACGGCGGCGGCTCCTCCGGTGACCTCACGCGGCCGAAGGGGAGAGCACGGGAGAGAGGAGAGGGGGAGTGATTGGTGACTTTTGGGGGAGAGAATGAGAAGAGAGAGAGAGAGAGAGAGATTAGAGAGTGTATAGAGAGAGTGATAGTGGGGTGGTTGACCAAATTCTCTAAATGCCAATTTTGCCCCTAAATCAAAGTTTGAGATCTAATCTAGGCAAAGCTCTTGGGGGCATTTTGGACCATAAATTCTAGCATTATTGGGCTGAAACAACACAATACAAAACCTTAAAATAATCCCCAATTAACTCCAAAAATTCGGAATTCCAACTTAGGGCACAAGGGCAAAACTGTAATTTTCCGATCCCGGGTCAAATTTTCAAATTTCGACTCTATTGATCCCATGTATGAGTGGCCACATAAAAATGACGTCGTCTTTGCAAAATAGTCGCGTACGCCCATAAAATTCAACGCCGAAGTCCATACTCAATTCCACGATTAATTCAACTCAATTTACAGTTTTAGCGTCTCTCACTAACGGGCGGCTATTTAGGAGTTACGCGTATCGACCTAGGGCACTCGAGCCGTGACGATGTCGATTTCCCAAAGAGCACGAGGATCTATCGCTAGTCCCGGGGGTTGCGGTCGTTCGAAACGAGTTTGGAATTGTTCGTCGCGCGCGTGCTCTTGGTCATACGGAATTACCCTCTATCCGATCGCACGTTGTCGGTCGAACTCAATCCATCACTTTCCTTGGATTGGCCCACTTGGCACAAAATATTCTCTCGTCGTATCTCGGAATCGGACTCAATTCGCGATCGAGTTCTTGGGTCCACGTACCGTTTTTCCTAGTTAGCCTTTCCCTATCGATCAGTATCCCGAGATTGATCAGATCCGGGCAAAACTTATTGAAACGCAATGAGAAAAGATATTAATTTCATTGATGACGAAAGTGGGTCGAATTTCGGTACGTTACAATTTATGACCTGATCCAAATCCGACCCGATCCACCCATTTGATAAGTCTACTAATAGACAATGTAATAACAACATTTCCGAGTTTGGAGTTTGCTTTCATTTCTATTTTTGAGGATATCTTATTTTGGCTACGACACAAACCGCACCGTCGGCAACAAAAAGGAAAAAAATAACAGATGCAAACACGTCAAGATCGTCGAGATTTAATTAACTGATTTTCTTAGCGACAGACACCAATTTGTTTGTCTTTACTTTTATTTTTCTAGTAATGAAAGCACGCCAAAATACTCGTCCATTCTTCCGTAATTGTCCCGGCCCTTTTCCTTAAAGCCACCCGACCTCTCTCGCTCGCACCGCCGCTAAAATTCCTTGAATCTGAAACCTCTCTCTTTTGCAGTGGGTTAACCTATCTTGTCACACATCGCTCGCCTTTCTTCATCTCCGTCTCTTTTCGTTCATGACATATAGTCGTGTCTCTAAGGTCATAAAAGCATTCCGACCTCAAATCGCATAACCGTTCTTGACCACGTCATGGACAGACATGGAAACCAATGTAGAGAACGCAATCGGTATCGGAAGAGGGGAGCGAGAAACCAGAATAGAGATCGGTGTTATTGCCACCACGACTATGAACAAGACCACCGATGTGCAACGGGTGGTCATGGAGAGGAGAGAAGCACTTCCTGAGAAACTCATTGTAGAGATAGGAGCCGGTCACCTCCTGATATGGACGCTCGTCATCTTGGATATGATGTCTCACAGTATCCAGAGCCCGAGCCTATAACTGGTATGCATAAGTTCATCTCATCGACATTGCCCATTGAATATTTGATTGATTTGCTTTGGAAAGAGAAGTAGTCCAAATGGCCCGAAACTTTTATTTCATTTTCAGAGGATCATCAGAAACGCTTTCTTTCTGCATTTTTCTTTCAATTTGTTTATACCAGCAGGATCTTTGAATATGAATCATGTCATATTCCATTCAATTCACAGATTACTTATAATGTTTCAACACAAATGATATTGAATTTAGTTGTTTCTCCTGATCAGGTGCATAACGGCTGCATTTGAATTTTGGCCGGTGTTTCGATAGTTAAACGTTCAGAAGTCGCAGCAAAAGAAGAAGGTCAGAGGTTTCATTGTTTTTTTCTGGATACTAATCTACACAATGGTGCATAGCTGCTGATATTTTATATTTTCATTTTATCAGTTTTACAACCCTCATACTAAAAAATTCATAAAGAAAAGTATACGAAGATAATAAGTAAATGACATAGGGTACTTCTCTTAACAGATTTCTGGACTATCGCTGTCCAGTCGGAGCTTAACCTAGTGCCAAAGTTTAATCTGGTTTTCCCAGGAAATGGGGATAAGATTTGCCCCATCAGACAACCTGATAAAGGTGGCTCATTGGCTTTATCTGGTTTCCCCAGGAAATGGGGAGAATGAAGACGCCATTGAACTGGGAGAATGCTTTATCACCGCTCCGTAAAACAACAGCTAAACTTGCGTTCGTCCCAGAGGACATGGTAATAGGTTGGCTTGCTCGTCCGGAGACCGCCTAAGTGGCTGCACGAATAGAAGTCAAATTCAAAGGGATGTACAACTGTTGTTTCCACTGTCCCTAGTGGCATATTCTCTATAGGATCCCGTCGGCGTCTATCTCCAGGAAAAGATGAGTTTGGTGGCACTTTCGCACCACGGCGATCATTCATGCCATTTATTTTTTAGGTGGCCGACGTCCCTTCTAGACATGACACAAGAAGGAATGGAGGACGCCAACTCCCGACTCTGCAAGCGCAGTTATTGACATCCTCCAGTAGCTTAGTCAATCTAGCCACATGTGAGAACATGCTCATCATGGCATCTTGATAAAAGAGGATTAATCTAGTTTCCCCAGGAAATGAGGATAAGATTTTCCCCATCCTGCCTTGATAAAGGTGGCTTGTTGGCTCCTTGGCACATCAAGCTTCTTGTCAACAACTTTCCCATCACTTTCAATCCTGAAACCATCATAAGACAATACAATGTCGAAAGCAACACAATGTTGACATCAAGCCCAAGGAGCTTGGGAGGCACTTTTGAGATAGAGTGGCTTTTGATAGCCTCACGGGATGGCCGTGCCTTGTGGGCATCTCGGGCTTGATGTTGACATTGTAGTGCCTTATGATGGTTTAAATATTGAAAGTGATGGGAAAGTTGTCGACAAGAAGCCTGATGTGCCGAGCAGCCAACGAGCCACCTTTATCAAGGTGTGACAGGGCAAATCTTTTCTCCATTTCCTAGGGAAACTAGATTAAATTCTCTTTTATCAAGATGTCATGATGAGTATGTTCTCAAATGTGACTAGATTGACTGAGCTACTAGAGGATGTCAATAACCACAATTGCAGAGTCGGGAGATGGCATCCTCCATTCCTTCTTTGTTTCATGTCTAGAAGGGACATCGGCCACCTGAAAAATAAAATGGCATAACCGATCGTCATGGCGCTGTAGCGCCACCAAACTCATCTTTTCCTTGAGATAGACCTCAACTACGGTCCTATAGAGAATGTGCCACCAGGGAGAGTGGACACAACAGTTGTGCATTCCTTTGAATTTGACTTCTATCCGTGCAGCCACTATAGCGGCCTCAGGACGAGCAAGCCGACCCATTACCATGTCCTCTGGGATGAACACAAGTTTAGCTGTTGTATCACAAAGCGGTGATGGAGCATTCTCCCAGTTCAATGGTGTCTTTATTCTCCTCAATGGCATCCTCGTTGTTCTCATTGATTGGTTCAAATGAAGAGCGATTCTGCAAGCTGCACGCTGATGTAGAGAACATGATGTTCTTCATTCTAAGGCCACAGGCTCCGGTGTCTAGAAGAAGTCCCGAGGAAATTCCATCTTCTCCATCTAAAGAAAACGCGTAGGAGACTTTCTGGATGTTGCCATTGCCTCCCCGCCAGAAAAGAAGTTCAAAGACGGTGAAAGCCTAGTGGAGCAATGTTAGCATGACTGAGCAATCGATAGTGGCTCAGTCAGGCTGACATTGCTCGATTGCTCCGTCGGCCTTTCGCCTGTTGAAAGAAGGCCAACACTTAATGAACTTCTTTTCTGGAGGAGAAGCAGTGGCAACACCAGAAAGTCTCCTATACATTCTTTTACATGGAGAAGATAGAATGTCCTCAGGACCTCTAGACAGGAGCCTAAGACCTTAAAGTGAAGACAGAATGTCCTCAAGAATTCTAGCCAATTTATTCAGGATTCTTAGCGACTCATTGGGAAGTTTATTTTCATAATCCTGGCAGGATTAATGCTCATCATGTGCTTTGGAGGAATAGCGGATCCGGTCATTGTCTTTTCGATTTGTTTTTGGTATCAAATCTGGGTTCCTAGGTTATTTGTGCCCAAGTTGCCTTGTGGTGATTAAAGGTTACAACGCAAAGCGGTTTTGTAACGTCCAAATGGTATCTTTTGCAAGTGATATCTGGTTGCGAAAAATTAAATGAGCAATTTTATCAATGGATTACTGATAATGTGGGGATGCCTTCTGAATGCTCGAGCATTTTCTAGCCTCTTCGTTTAATTGCCTATTATGCTGGTTTTCGTAATCAAGAGATTATTGTGTTACAATTCAGTTTACTCTTTCTAGGATATTCTTTCCTAATGAATCAAACCTGAAAAGTTACTATGTTTATTCAGAGAATCTATATGTCATTTAAGAAAATGCTAGATGCCTTTATGTACTCTAGCATTTTCTGACATGTTCGTTTAATTCCCAATTCTGTTAAATTTCGCAATCCTAGTAGCTACTGTCTTACTAGTTAAAGAGAGGTGCATTGCATTCGGGAATTTACTTATTCAAATTTGATTTGGGCAATATAATATAATCACACAGTAAAAAATGCATAAGATTTTTGTATAAATTTATACCAGTTTCATATTAATCAACAATTACATTACTGTTTGATCTTAAGTTTAATGCTATTTATTTGAATGTTCGTATTATGTTCGTATTAATTGGATAAAGTATTGTACTTTGCTACTCTCCACTGCACGATGTAAAAAGATGCTTCTATTTTTTACGAGATTCCTTACCTTCTTTCTCACGAATAGCATATCTTACAGTTCCCTATGTACTTTCTCAATCATAATTTTTTTTGTGGTTAAGAAAATGAGCAAAGCCCGAGTATTACGTTAATACATGCCTAACAAAGCTTAAACGAAACAGATCTCCTATCAATAGGGAAATTAAACTTATTAGTGGCCTATTTAGTGCTGGAGTGGCATTTACATTGTAGGATTGAATGATGCAATTAACTAACCAATTTGCACAGGAATTTCCTTTCCTAGAAGTATGAAGAATTTTGACTTGTTGGAAGTGCTTTAACAATTTCTGAATTTGAAGATGATGATGTGACCAAAATGATGAGAGATAGTTGGTTTCTATAGCAGTGCAATTGCCACTTGTGAATTCATCACCACAATAATTTTGAAAATGCCCAAAGAGATCTTCAGCTTGAGAACCAAAAGGATACCCCAAAGTTCAACATTTAAAGAAGAGCACACTTCTACATGTTGGCCAAAACCAGCAAGCTAGTTGCCTAACTCATTCGGAGAAGTCCACCTATTGAAACTAGACCAAAGTTGCCTTTAGAGGGCCCGTCTTTTTTAGCTTGATCCAACCAGGGGAAGGGGCTATCCAACCCTCATACGTCTCTCTTTTATTCCTCTAGGGAGATGGTCTCTTTTCTACCATTTGAGCCGAAAGTATACTCTTAACATATCCCAATATCAATTTCGTGGCCTACATTTGGTATCAGAGCCTGTCATAGATTAGAACTAAAACATGCGGATTAAGACCGTTTTCGTCTTGACCGAGAGGTTTTTGCCACTTTTTGGAATTTTTGGTTAGATAAAAGTTGAATTTTATTACATATTTGAAATCTACTTGTCAAGACAAGTAGATTGACGGGCGGCACGTCACCGGGGATGCCGTACATGCCTTCATGTGTCAACACACGTCGTGGGTGCAGTGGCACGTGATGGCCATGCGCAGCCATGATGAACCAGTGTGTTTCCCCGCTAATAACTGTCGGTAATTGCTGACATGACGTTAGTATGAGGTCAGCGCAGGCACGGATCTAGGTCGACCTGACCGATGAACCGACCCGATTGCTAACCCGACCCGACTGTTGATCCGACCCGATCATTGACTCAAACAATCAACTGGTCGTACCGAACCGTTGACAGTAAACCGGTCGGATCGGTAGTTCAGACCGGTTTGACTAGCTAAACACGTGTGCACGTACTGCAATTTTCGGTGACGCATGAGGGCACGTCCAACATCCGTTTGGGACGTTTTTGGTACCGACATGCTCGTATCGAAATTTTCTATATTGTGGTGTATTATTTTACATGGTTGAAGCTTTTAAAGATGTGAAAATACATATGGAATCCTATATATGGGTATTTTTAGGATATTTTTGCGTGTTTTCTTGTATTTCTCCATGGTTTTGGAAATGCATATGGTAGCTCACATGTATATCACCACATAAGGACTGTGTAGAGTACAATTCATTGTCTATCAATGAATGGAACAATATAATTAGCATGACATGCAATTTCATATATATACGATCCTGTTTTTACATCTAGTATTACATGTATATAGTGAATGTGGTACACAAAGCTCATATCCCTGGTATGAGAGATTTCAAGGATTCGGTTGGGTAGTGACTGCCAAAGTGGCACACTTGACTGGGTCTAAGAAATATCGATCTCATATTATAGTGGGATGTCTTCTGTTTTAATGCATAGCCATACTCTCAAAGGAAGTGATTTTGTATTGGTTCATGGAGCGATACATGTATGGTATGTGCTTGAGGAATGATTGATCTTAGTAGTTCATACACCCAAAGGTGGTGATTTCACGAAAGATTAAAATATGTTCTCATGACTGTTGTCATGTGGAAAGTATACAATTGCATGTCATATTTTCTGCTCAAAGGTGATTATGTGATGATGTATGTAACTCTCTACATAAGTACTCACATGATATTAATTGTATTGTTTGTTTGTTTTTCAGTCACCTTTTATGTAAACGGTAATTTCATTTCCATTGAAGTCCTTACTGGGTTAAATTTTAAGAGATGGAAAGAGAATTTTCTATTTGAAATGGTGCTAGCAGATATTCACATTACACTTACAAAGGATAAGTTAGCAGATATCACAGCCACCAGTACTGAAGTTGAGAAAACGCACTATGCTGCTTGGGAAAAGAGCAATCGGATTTGCTAATTGACAATGAAGAAATCTATTCAATAACACTTGAAAAGTGGTTTGCCAGCTGATTGTACTACTAAGAAAATGATAGCAGTTTCAGATGCTAGAAACCGCGTTTCATCTAATGCTAAGGTTGGTACACTTCTTCAAAGGCTCTTCAATACGAAATATGATGATACTGCTTGGGTTAGAGATTATGTCCTTAGGATGGTAGACCTAAAGACGAAACTTCAAGTTCTTAATATTTCCATTCCCGATGCTTTCATTATACATCAAGCCCTGAACACCATTCCACATGATTTTGGAATTATAAAGACAAATTACAATTCTCAAGATGAGACTTGGTTGGTTAATGGCCTAATAGCTAGGGTGATGGCAGAGGAAGAGAAACTGAAGAAGGAAAGAGGGAATTTAACCTTATATGTTTCTTGTTCCCATAAGAGAAAGAATAAGAAGTTTAGAAATTATACTCATAAATATACTCATGAAACTATCGGTCAATCTGACGATATGGATCCAAAGAAAACATCCTTCAAGAAGGATGGTGACCGCTTTTTCTTTTGTAAGAAGAAATGTCACATAAAAAAGAACTACGGAAAGTTCAAGGCTTGGATCTCCAAATGTGAGCCTACAGGTAATGATTCTTTGGCATTTGTTTGTGAATCCAACTTATCAAAAGCACCATCCAGTTTTCGGTGGCTAAATAGCGATGCAACTAATCATGTTGCATTTACCATACAATGATTCATAAACCAAAGGACGCCAAATCAGGATAAATCAAGACTCACTGTGGGAAACAACGAGAAAATTGACGTGGTGTTTGAGTTTCCTATCCCAAAGATCATAGAGTAAGGAAAGATATAATCGATGGAGCTTGATCATCCAAACCAACAATTAATTGAAATATGATTTTACAATGTAGATACAAGCCCAAGGACAGATCATTGGTGTATTTTTGAAATATTCAATACCCATTGGCTATATAAAAAGTAGGGTTAATACAAAAAAAAATTCCAAACTAATACCTCGATTGGTACTCTAACCCAAATCTATTCTCCGTTGACATTTCATCCAATATCTTGATAAAATGCATATGTTTATATCTGACGTGGAAAATCCACATGTATTGATAAGCATGCACTTTGACAAAGGGTATATATGGGTCAAGGGCATTAGTTTTGGATTTTTTGTGACCAAAAATTTAGTTTGGATGAATATGACATGAGATTCTGGTTTAATATATTTTGAGAAATGAAAATTGATTAAGGTAAATGTGTCATAGATGTATCATTTTAGGATAGGATAAGATAGGATAGGATAAGATGAGAACAAAAATCCTTCAAATATCTTTTGGATTGTAAAAAATCATTTCCCATGTTTGGTGTAATCCAAGATAGGATTCAAAATCTTTGAAAATTCCATTTGCTCATAAAGGTGATACTTTCCAAATCTAGGGCAGCATCCTTGGCGTAATGTCGCATGACCGAGACTAGCACCATTTTGAGCAATCACCATTTTCACCAAAGCTCAGTGTCCTTGACATAATCTCGCATGATCGAGACTAGCACCATTTTGAGCAATCACCATTTTTGCCAAAGCTCCTCCTCTTTCTCTTTTGAAATCTTCCGATTGTCAGCACAGAGTCTCAAATCGAAGTAGAGGATGGGATTGGACGTCAAAACATCATGGTAAAATCAAGTGACCACTGTTCAAGACCAATGTATGAACGCCCAAAACTTCATGCGTTTTGGTTTTTTTTCTTCTTCTTCTTTTTCAAAGCCAAACTTTTTGGGTTGATCCATCGATTTATGGTCATTCATCAATGACAACTGATTCGATTCGAAAGTCATCGGAGGACGATCGACTGGACAGGGATAATGATCACATTGGTCGAAGATGATGAAGATTGCACGGTGGTCGGGAGTGATAGGTTATTATGGCGATGGTCCTTACGCAGTGGCTGGCAAAGCTAGACTCTATCACTCCATCGTTAAAAGGAAATTGTTATTTTTTAAAATTTTTTTATTCATTCTAGATTTTATCCTACCCGTAGCCTAGATTTCTTATCTGGCATTTTATCCGAGTATATCCAGTCTAGAAGATGTTGCCAAACACTAGATATGATATTTTATTATCCTATCCAAACTCAAATCCGGACTCCCAAATATAGCCTAAAGGGAAGAGATTAAGAAGTAACCTTTCAATCAAGGGCTTCTCTTGAATCCTTGATGTTCGGTTAAGAGATAATCTCACAAAAAAAAATAGAGCTTTTGCTCTTATGGGAACCTCCACAGCCTGTCCCCATCCTTTGGGGCGGGCTCCATGGATGTGTTCCTTATTTTAATGTGCCGGTGTCCGTTCGCACTCTCAATTCTCCTTGTATATTTGTCTTCCATAAAAAAGAAAATATCCTATGGAAGTTTTACATCTCAGTGATCCCAAGGTTCGGACAAGGACTGAGATGAAGCCTTTTAGGGACTTGCTTAGATATGACAAAAGAAAATTTAGAAAGAATAAAAGTGCGAAAGAAGGAAGGGAGAGTTGTTAACCGAGTGGAGGGAGAGTTCTTGGAAGGATGACACCGACCCTCCTAAGATAATACGCCCCGTACCCTACGAACACGTAACATCCCGCCACGATCGTTAAGAATGTGACTCCCAGGATTTGTCGCCAACCCGTTACCATCGAATAAGAAAATACATGCGGAAGCCAAATAAACACTCCATTCAACAAACATTCAAACGGGATAATAGAGAGACAATTTAAACAAACCAACAAACCATTTTATAAACTTAACGTCACATACAGTGATAACATATACAAACCTTCATAAAGGCCACAAATTCAGACCACGCATACTTAAAAATGGATAGGGTGGTTGATTTGCTCCACTACTCTATTCAAAAGTGGAGCTTCAAAAAGATAGGGATCTCTAACCCTATCAAAACCTTCACAGCATCCTGGCAATGCTCCATTCTCACCAACTAGGTACTCAGTCACCTAATGCTCCATTTTCGTTGGTACCCCGAAATGTAGCGGAGGCTCAGTCATAATCAAGGTCGAGGGACTGAAATGTTTAACAACGGAGAATGAGATAAAATCTTAATAAGTAAACTACCTAAGCCTTGATTAGGGCAATACGTACCTCCAGCACCCTAATCATGCAATTTTAACCAATAAGGTAAGTTCCTATCAAACAAACAATGGTACCACATACTACGCAAAGTCTCGAATTGTATCACAACCTTGGCATACTATCAAAATGCATAATATCAATAATAATAATCTAGACATACTCAATCATTCACACGAGTCTCGATTATGAGATGAAATCACTTCGGCCCGTCCCATACCGTGCCTCACGATTTTATCCCATAATCAAGCGCAAAGCATGCCATATGCACATAACACTCGAAGTTGTCCAGATTATTAACGACCCACCATAGGTCATACCGAACTCCCGCTGGTCTTCCGGCATAGCCAGGCATCACCCCACTACTTTGGGCATGGCAACGTTCCGGATCGAACCCCCCCCCCTCGGACAAGTCGGGTACATGACGACATTCCATTTAGGAACATTGATTCGGCCACCACCGCGATCGATAATGTCTGGGATCCCCCCCCCCCCCCCCCGACAAGTCGGGTACCAGACAGCATCCGAACTTCGCCGGGCATTGTTTAAAACTCGTCTTAGACGGAACTCATCATGGCTATACACGTAAACAACCACGCATTGCCAATTTTAATCTTCCTTAATTAGCTAATGCAAGTGTTTGTGACGTGCAATTTACTACGAATAAATATGCCATGAATCGCACTTATTTTCGTATCAAACATCAATATATGATCATGATATGCCATGCTAAGCCAAAATAGCCATAGTTAACCACACTATTTTCGTTCTTGGCCACAAAATCATCATTCCAACCACACAATCAAGCCATAGTCAACTACTCAGCCATGATTAAATAAATTAACCATACTATTAAACAATTTAACCATGCAATCGGCATTAAACAACTAATCCACCACACGATCGTCATTAAACGTTTAATCGGCACATAATCGACTAATTAGCCATGTGATTGTCAATCAAAGTCACGCGATCAACTTCAAATCTCTAATAAGCCATATGATTAACTTCTATCACATCCTAATTTAATCTAAACCATATGATCAAAATTGGCACATAATCATGATAATTAAACCCTTAAATTAACATTAACTAATCTAGAATCAATGGGGGCCATATGATCAATGTTCAAATCATCCAACTCAGCCCCTACCACATGATTATTGCAGCCACAAGACTAACCCACAAATTTAATTTAAACCAACCAACAAACAATCATAATTAGCCAAATTAAGCACAATTAGCAACATTAAACATATACTCAAGCTCAAGACACATAATCTACTTATCTTAACATTCAAATCATCTATATAATCATTAAATCCGGCCACCAACAAATCCTCAATTCAGTATCTACCATAACCCCTAAATTACCCTAACAACCCTTAAACACTATCAATTGATAACCTACTAACCTAATCAAGATTTAAGGAGTCACTTACCACTAATTTAAGCTAAGAACCAAACCCAAATAGTAGCAGCAAGTCACGGCCAGATCTAGAATTTTTGGCAAACGGCGGCTGATCCGGGTGTGAACGGAAGCTTAGGGGTGGCTCACAGCGGTCCACAGTGACCAAGGGATGTGGGCTAAGGTGCTGATGGGTGGTGGTGAGGCTCACAGCCAAAAGGGGAAGAGAATGAGAGAGAAAATGAGGAGAGAGAGAACAAAAGAGAAAATGTGGAGAGAGAGAAAGAGGGCTGAAATTTCAATCAAGATCAAGGGTTGAGATGTGTTCTTGATGCCCAAGCAAAGATCTAAAGGCTAGGATCAAGCCTTGCCCTCCAAGTTCCATCCAAAGGCCAAGATTAAATCTTGCAAAAAAGTTTCTAAAATGGCATTTTTGTAATTAACCCAAAAAGGCAAGGGCAAAGTTGTCCAAGAGGATTTTCGGCCACTAGGGGAAAAAGTCCATTATTGTCACACCCCAAACCCCATCGATCACGCGACATCCCACTTGGGTCGAATAAGGCGATATCCCAGGTTATCGCCGACCTCATTTATAATCATCAGAGATATAACTCAACAGCGGAAACCACAAATCACCTGGACAATTGGAACAGGGAAAAATAGGGAGAATAAACACATTCATTCTCATTCAAACTTATGCCATAATATTCACAATCTTACAAACCTTAATATACACGTGCACACCGTATAACAACCATCGAGATCAAAAAGGATCGATGACCTGGCATTCTACCCTAAAAAATGGTACTTTTTAAAAAAAAGCCTACTATCCAACCAAATGCTAACCCCTACTCCCCTTATTCGGCGTCCATTCTGAATCTGACTTCTCATCACTCGAATCCGAACTCCCTGGATCGGTTTGCTCCTCTGAGGATTCCGGCTCTGCCTCAATCTCAATCGGGTGATTGATGTCACCCGACTCCGCCGGAACTTCATTCTGATTTTCCTCCCACAATTCATCAGGGAAATGGTATTCCGGCACGTAGTTAGGATCCATATACTGCTCAAACGTGAGTATGTACCCCGGTTTCTCCTCGGGCTTTTCAGACTTGTCAGGTTCGTCCTCGGGTTCCACTTCGGGCTCCACCTCCTCTGGTTCTTCCTCGGGGATCGGTTCTAAATCTATGTCCATCGGGTCGCTTGCTGCTTGTGACCTTTTAGGCTCTGGTTCGTGCTCAGCCCCTGAAGATTCTTGAGCTGCAGGCACTGGATGTAAGCTAGACTGAGCTAAACTAACCTCTGCACTAGTCAACTCTCCGTTTATAGGGGGTATTGTAGAAGGGTCCCAATCCCCTACTAAGTCAAACGGAACATCAAAACCCCTAATAGGTTCGAACTCATCCCCGGCTGCGTCCTGAAAATACCAAGCAGTATAAACATGCGACTCCTACAAAGGTAGTCCTACCTCTACAAAAACAGTTGTAGTATGCTTAATCCAGGTCATGCCATCACCCATAGGAAATTCTGCAGCCTCATACTTGATGTGCACTGGTACCCCAAAATGCTCTGGTGGCGGTGGCGAAGGATTCATGGCTCAGGTCGGGGTTCTGAAAAAATGTTAGTTGAAACAACCATGAGACTACATCTCAGTAAGTACAGCCCTAAACCTCACCTAGGCTATCACGTACCTCCAAACAATCACAAAACACAATCACACACACCAAATCATCATATAGCAGGCACATCAATGGTTCTTACCCTAGCCTATCATGCGTACTACCTGCAGGTTAGTCACAACCATGTCATATACAATCACACGCATATACAAATCTCATGTCATGCACTCATTCCGTTCTCATTCACTTTTCAACATTCCTCGCCAATGACCCGCATTATAGTACACGCCTTAGATTCATTGCGACCACTTATCACAACACTTCAGAGCCCGCGTAAATGTGCATGTCTGAAGCCATGTTTCTTGCCTGCGTAGACGTACGCGTCTCAGGCTCAACACCTACCACCTATTGCGCAACCCGCGTTGAAGTACACGCCTCAGGCTGGCAGTCTTCCGGTAATACTGGACATCGTCCCGCGTTGAAGTATACGCCTCAGGATGGCACAATTCCCACAATCACACATGCCTTGCCACACACAATTTCTCATTTATTCACATGCTCAACAATCATTTGCTACACTCAATTGGCCTATCACACGTGGCTTGTGCACGCAACAATTCATACGCAATTCATGTTCACCAAGCATTCAACATGGCCAATTTGACAATTAATTCGATCTGGCTCGAGCGTGCACACAACAAGCATTTTTTTTAAATCAATCAATTGCACACTAATGCACCCAATTTCATCACCACAATTCAATCATAGTTCAAATGCACAATCAACATATAAATTGGCATTTTTCTATATCCAAACAACGTCAAATTAGTTCCGGCTCTTCACGACATTTTCCCCAAATTACTCGCCGGTTCTAAATATCCAATTTGCATACCAAACCAAGCATCACAGCACTCAAATCAGCCATCCACAGCCCGCTTTCGACCTCCAAATTTCCACCAAAATTTCCCAAATTCAATCCTAAGGCCCGCTAA
This sequence comes from Syzygium aromaticum, assembly GCA_024500025.1. Lineage (NCBI taxonomy): Eukaryota > Viridiplantae > Streptophyta > Magnoliopsida > Myrtales > Myrtaceae > Syzygium > Syzygium aromaticum. The sequence goes on along the minus strand of CM044888.1, from coordinate 15,375,538 downwards.
TCGATTCCGCTCCTAAATCATACAATTCCACACCTAATTAAACCCGATTTCACCCGTAAATTGTCCATTGATACCCAACGTCCTAAATAAGGTTTAGGGCGCGATTTACCAACACTCTAGACTAACGCGGCTAGAGCGAAAAACGGCGGCGATCGATGGGGACGACGGCGCGGCTCGATGACGATCGGCGACAGCCTTCCTTGACCGTGGCTCTCGGCCACACGAGCACAAGGGAGAGAGGGAGAGAGACGGTGGCGTGGGTTTGACGGTGGTGCGGCGGTTGGCGTACCGGTGGTGGCTCGGCAGGCGGATGAGCAGCGATCCGGGCAGCAGTGACCAGCGTACGGCCAAGGGGGAGGAGAGAGATTTTGGTGGGGGGGCTGTCGAATGGGGAGAGAGAGAATGGTCGTGGACTCAAATAGTGAAATTTTGACCCAAATTGGCAATTTACCATCTTGCCCCTCTCTAACCTTTTTAATCAACGGCCGAGATTTGATCTTATCTTGAAACCGACGGCCAAGATTGAATCTTACCCAAAAATATCCAAGGGTATATTGGGAATTTCATAAAATTCCTAGGGCAAAAATGTCCAACCAAAAAGTTATGGCAAAATTACCAAAATGCCCTTTGCCCATAAAACTATCCCTTTATTAATTCCCAAGGGTAAAATGGTCACTTTCTCCATTTATTGCTGAAATCGAATTTTTTTGAAGGATTCGGGCATATCCAAAATTGCACGTTACAACTGCAATGTCGTCCTAATGTCCCGTTGTGACTTCCTAATTTTCCGATATCCAATTTGGGCTAAATTAAATAATTAAATTTTATTAAACGCAACTCGAGCGTTTCTCAAACTAACGGGTGGCTTGTTGGGGAAATTCGCATATTCGACTCGTGACTGACAATAAATCGAGTCACATGCAAGTTCGTTCGGTACGTGACGATCTCGGTTATTATTAAAATCGCGAAGATCAATTACTAGATCCGAGGGGCACGATCGTTTGGTATAGATTCAGGATCATTCGTCAAGTCATTTCGTGATCCGGCGGAATCACCTGCGATCCACTATTATGATAGTAGCGAACAGACCCCTGACTATCCTTGGAATGGCCAACAGTAGCTCAAAATATTACCTCAACGATTTCATGGTCGAAAATCAATTCATGATCGAATTTTCTTTAGTCGTGCGAATTTAATTCCCTTATTAGCCTTTCCTTATTAGTTAGCATCCTAGAAATGATTAATTTCGGGCGAGAATTTACTACGGGTACATTTTATAAAAGTCAGTATTTTATAAATCCTAAATGGAGTAATTTTTAGGATGTCACAGCTCTTCCCCCCTTATAAAAATTTCGTCCTCGAAATTTATAAATCTCACAACTATCTAGAATTTACAAATCCTACTGTTGCTCAAACAACTGGGGGTACTGATATTGCATCATCTATTCGCTTTCCCAAGTTACGCCTTCAGTCCTATGGTGCTCCCAAATAACTTTGACCATCGGGATTGTCTTGCTCCTCAAAACCCGTTCTTTACGATCTTCGATTCTTACCGATCTCTTGACATATGACACTTTATCATCCACCTCTATCTCCTTGTAATTCAGCACATGCGTCGGGTCCGGTTCATATTTCCTTAGGATTGATACATGGAACACGTTATGCACCTGCGATAAATTCGGCAGAAGTGCAAGACGATACGCTAAATCCCCAATTCTTTTTAAAACCTCAAAAGATCCTACGTACTGCGGACTCAACTTCCCTTTCTTACCAAATCTGGAAAGTCCTCTCATGGGTGATATCTTTAGAAATACGTGATCTCTTACTAAAAATTCCAAAGGTTTTCGCCTTCTATCTGCATAACTCTTTTGACAATTTTGCGCTGTCTTCAGCCTTTCGCGAATAATCTTAACCGCCTCAATCGATTGCTCAACTAACTTTGGCCCTGTTATAGTCCTTTCTCCCACTTCGTTCCAGCACACAGGCGTCCTACAAGCCCTGTCATATAGTGCTTCGAAAGGCGTCATTCTAATGCTCTACTAGAAACTATTATTATAGGCAAACTCTACTAAGGATAGTTGTTCTTCCCACTTACCCTGGAAATCCAACACATATGCCCTAAGCATATCCTCTAGAGTTTGGATCGTCCTCTCAGACTGGCCATCTATCTGAGGATGGTAAGCCGTACTAAACTGTAACTTGGATCCTAACGCCGTCTACAGACTTTTCCAAAAATTGGCAATAAATCTAGGATCACGATCGGAAGTTATTGACACTGGTACCCCATGTAGACGAACTATCTGCTACATGTACAATTCAGCATACTGATCTAATGTGAAATCCTTTCTCACAGCCAAAAAGTGTGCCGACTTGGTCAGTCTGTCGACAATCACCCAAATAGTATCATGATTTCTTTGACTTCTTGGTAGTCTCGACACAAAATCCATGGTTATATGCTCCCATTTCCACTCTGGGATTTTCAGAGGTCGCAATAACCCTCTAGGTTTACAATGTTGCGCTTTCACCTGTTGACACGTTAGGCACTTAGTCACGTGTTTAGCGATATCTACCTTCATACCATTCCACCAATAATATTACCTCAAATTTCGATACATTTTAGTACTGCCTAGGTGGATACTATAACTGCTACGATGCGTTTTTGATAAAATTTCTTCCTTAACTCTTGTATCGTTTGGCACACATAACCGTCCTCGAAATTTCAATATACCGTCCTCAGATACCTAAAAATCCGACTTTCTCTTAGCTTCCTCCAATTCTAAAATTCTTCGAATTTCTAGGTTCGCAGATTGCATCATTTTGATCTTAGCCTGAATTTCCGGTTCAATTCTAAGTGTAGCCAACAAACTCGAGACTTGACTTACTTCGAATCTAAACTCCGAGTCTCGCATTTTTTCTAACAGTATCCATTCCCTGACCATCAAATGAGCGATGCTCGACTTCTGGCTCAAAGCATCGGCTACCCAGTTAGCCTTCCCAGGATGATATAGAATATCACAGTCGTAATCTTTCAATAACTCCATCCACTAACGCTGCCTCATGTTTAATTCCTTATGAGAAAACAAATATTTGAGACTCTGATGGTCGGTATAGATCTGAAATTTCTCTCCACATAAATAATGTCGCCAAATTTTCAAGGCGAATACTATGGTGGCCAATTCTAAGTCATGTGTCGGATTATTCAACTCATGCGGCCTTAACTATCTTGACGCATAGGCCACTACCTACCCATGTTGCATGAGTACACATCCCAATCCTTCCAACGACGCATCACTCTATATCTCATATCCTTCAGGTCCTGATGGAATCGTCAACACCAGTGCCATTGTCAACCTATGTTTCAACTCCTGAAAACTTTTCTCACATTGGTCTGTCCATTCAAACCTCTTCTCCTTTTTCAATAAATGGGTCAACGGCATTGCTATTGCCGAAAATCCTTCTACAAAATGACGGTAGTATCCAGCCAAACCTAGAAAACTCTGAACCTCTATTACCGTTGTCGGTCTAAGCCACTTCGTCACAGCCTCAATCTTTGATGGATCCACAGAAATTCCTTCTCTAGAAATCACATGACCGAGAAATGCTACTTGACTAAGCCAAAATTCACACTTGCTAAACTTAGCGTACAATGCGTTCTCCCTTAAAGTCCGCAACACTCAATGCAAATGAAATTCGTACTCCTCTAGGCTTTTTGAGTATACCAATATATCGTCTATAAACACAATCACAAACTGGTCTAATAATTCCTTAAACACTCGATTCATCATATCCATAAAGGCAGCAGGGGCGCTCGTCAATCCGAATGGCATCACCGTAAATTCATAATGTCCGTATCTCGTCCTAAATGTCGTCTTCGGTATATCTTCAACTGATGATACCCCGTTCTCAGGTCAATTTTAGATAATACTGAAGCCCCTTGTAACTAGTTAAATAAATCATCAATCCTCAGCAAAGAATACTTATTTTTAATCGTCACCTGATTCAGTTGCCTATAATCGATACATAACCTCAATGACCCATCTTTCTTCCTTACTAATAAAACTGGTGCTCCCCACGAGGACGCACTGGGACGAATAAACCCCTTGTCTAACAATTCTTGCATCTGCACCTTTAATTCCTTCAATTCCAACAACGACATCCTATAAGGCGCTTTCGAAATTGGCTCGGTTTCGAATGCCAATTCGATTACAAACTCTACTTCTCTTTCCGACGGCAATCCCAGTAATTCTTGAGGAAACACATCGGGATACTCGCCCACTACCGCTATATCCTCAAGTCTCGGCTCTTCAGCCGTCGAATCCACTACTGCAGCTAGAAATCCTTGACACCCTTTATTTAATAATTTCGCCATTTCCATTGAGGAAATCCATGGAATCAAGGGTCCTCCTCGATTTCCCACAAATTTACATTCTAGATGTCCAACAGGATTAAATTGGATCACCCTACTATTACAACCATTACAGCCCTCTACTTAGACAGCCAATCCATACCCACTATCACATCAAAGTCATACATATCTTGAACCATTAAATCAATCTTTTCCTCCCTATCCCCAATCACAACCTTATAGTTTGGACAAGCCAACGAAATCAGCATCTTATCATTCAAGGAAGTCGTCACACATAACACAACATCAAGCAATTGCAGTTCTATTCCAATCAACTCAACAAACTATTTCAATATGAAAGAATGTGACGCTCCAGGGTCAAATAAAGTATACGCAGCATGGTTGCACAGAGAAATCGTACCTGTGACAATCTCCGGTGCATTCTCAGCCTCTCATCCGGCCATAGCATATACTCGTCCTTGTGCTTGAGGCCTATTCTGGTTCGATGTCTAAGCTGCTCCAGTCTGATTCTCATTCCAAGGTGGCGGCAACGCAAGCGATCTATTCTGTCTGGGATTGGGGCAATTTCTTATGTTGTAACCAAATCCTCCACATCCAAAATACACTACGCCCCGAGTTGGACAAGATCCATTTCCATGTCTACCTCCACAAATTCTACACGGACCATTCAAGATCCGGACTGGCTTCCCAATATTTCTTCTAACGGAAGGAGTAAAATGCCTATTATCCAACATCGGCCTCTTTCTAGGATTACGATTGTCCCTACCCTAGACCAATCTCGACCTAGAAGCGGTGGCCCTATCCACCTGATCTCGCTCTAGAATCTGGGCCCTATCAAATATTTCCTCGTACGTCCTCAGATTTACCAATAACAACTGGCTATGAATATCAACTTGCAACCCGTCCCGAAATCTTCGTGCCTTGCCATCAAGATGTTCCACTATTCTTGACGCAAACTTAGATAATCTCGCAAATTCTGCCTCATACTGATCTACTGTCATCTGGCCCTGGTGAAGTTTCATAAATTCATCTAACTTCCTTTCCCAGGCACTAGCTGAAAAATATTTCTCATAAAAGCTCTTAGTAAAGGCAGCCCAAGTCTTGGCTGTACCTTCCGGAAAAACCCTGTCTTCGGTGGCTTTCCACCAATCATTCGCATTGTCTTGCAATTAATATACCGCTAGAGTTACCTTCTCATGATCACTACACTCTAGCACCTCAAAAGCCTTCTCGAGTTTTTCTACCCATCGAGGTGCAGCCCCAAGGTCACCTTTCCTAGAAAATTTGGGCGGTTTTAGCTTTATAAACTGCTCTACCAATTGATGCATCGATCTATTCACAACCACTTGCCCCTACCCTTGATTCTCGTTATTATTGACAGTAGCAGCGACCTCGGCAGCTTGGGCAATCGTAATAGCTTGCTTTTGAGTCTGCTGTCCTATTATATTACCAATTTGCTCCAATGTCCTTATAATGGCTTCCATTCTAGGATCCTCAGCAGGTCTAACTTCCACTCTGGGGTTTACTGCTTCTCCAGCATCAACCCCTAGATTTTCTATCGCTCCTGCATCCATTCCAAGATCCTCTACAGCTCTAGCTTTAGCCCGACCTCTACCCCTTGATCCTCTACTGGTACCCATTCTTGGGACTCTTCCTATGCCTCTTCCTTCACTGCTCATTGTTACAATTCTACCATTCTCCCACCTGCTATAATTCCACTCAAGAATTAGCGATCTAGGGCAACTAGCTCAATCTAATTCTAAGCAGTGAATTAACACAAGAGCTCACTCAACAAGTAATCCCTCACTATTAATTACGAAGTCACAAACACAAGAGTCTGAACACTTATCACAGGTCCAGACACACCTGCATTTCAATAATCACCACAATCAATTCACTTAAACAATCACATCAAACAATCTGGAGGCATGTGTAGCTCGTTCCGCCCTACAACTCACTAAGATCTCCCTAAATACTACTCCAGGGTCTCTACTCCTTATCACTCCAATCTTTGACCAGTTTTAGATCGAGCTGACCTTGCTCTGATACCAATTCAAATGGGGATGTCACGCCCCAAACCTCATTGATCACGCGACATCCCACTCGGGTCAAATGAGGCGATATCCCAAGTTATCGCTGACCTCATTTATAATCATCAAAGATATAACTCAACAGCGGAAACCACAAATCACCCGGACAATTGGAATGGGGAAAAACAGGGAGAATAAACATATTCATTCTCATTCAAACTTATGCCATAATATTCACAATCTTACAAACCTTAATATACACGTGTACATCGTATAACAACTATCGAGATCAAAAAGGATCGATGACCTGGCATTCTACCCTAAAAAATGGTACTCTTCAAAAAAAACCTACTATCCAACCAAATGCTAACCCTTACACCCCCTACTCGGCGTTCATTCTAAGTCTGACTCCTCGTCACTCGAATCCGAACTCCCTGGATCGGTTTGCTCCTCTGAGGACTCCGGCTCTGCCTCAATCTCAATCGGGTGATTGATGTCACCTGACTCCGCCGGAACTTCATTCTGATTTTCTTCCCGCAATTCATCAAGGAAATGGTATTCCGGCACGTAGTTAGGATCCATATATTGCTCAAACGGGAGTATATACTCTGGTTCCTCCTCGGGCTCCTCAGACTTGTCGGGTTCGTCCTCGGGTTCCACTTCGAGCTCCACCTCCTCCGGTTCTTCCTTGGGGATCAGTTCTAAATCTATGTCCATCAGGTCACTTGCTGCTTGCGATCCTTTGGGCTCTGGTTTGTGCTCAGCCCTTGAAGATTCTTAAGCTGCGGGAGCTGGATGCAAGCTAAACTGAGCTAAACTAACCTCTACACTAGTCAACTCTCCGTCTATAGGGGGTATTATAGAAGGGTCCCAATCCCCTACTAAGTTAAACGGAACATCAAAACCCCTAACGGGTCCGAACTCATCCCTGGCTACGTCCCGGAAATACCAAGCAATATAAACATGAGACTCCCACAAAGGTAGTCCTACCTCTACAAAAATAGTTGTAGTGTGCTTAATCTAGGTCATGCCATCACCCATAGGAAATTCTGCAACCTCATACTCGGTGTGCACTGGTACCCCAAAACGCTCTGGTGGCGGTGGCGGAGGATTGGTGGCGGAGGATTCATGGCTCAGGTCGGGGTTCTGAAAAAATGTTGGTTAAAACAACCATAAGAATACATCTCGGTAAGTACACCCCTAAACCCCACCTAGGCTATCACGTACCTCCAGACAATCACAAAACACAATCACACACACCAAATCATCACATGGCAGGCACATCAATGGTTCTTATCCGGGCTTATCATGTGTACTCCCTGCACGTTAGTCACAACCATGTCATATATAATCAGGGGTAAAATTATCTTTTCCAATTTCCGAGCCAATTTCCACTTTTTCGAGAATTTTTTAGCAAACTGATAATAAAGCGAGCTTAACGTGGCGTCGTCCAATATAATAATTTTGATATCCTTGAAAGTTTGATACCCAAGTTCAAATTCCAATTCGTAGCTAAAATCGATCAAACGCGACTTCCGTGTATCTCAAACTAATGAGCGGCTTTTAGGGTTTACGCATGTCGACCCGTGATTGATTTGATATCAATCCACGTTTAAGTTTACTTGAGCCATGGTGACTTCGGTTGTCATGTGATTACGATGGTCAATCACTAGTTCCGAATGACACGATCGTTAGAAATTGATTTTGGAACGTTCGGAATGCATACAACGATTAAATGGAATCACCCGTGACTCAATTGTATAACATTGTTAAATTGTTCCATAATCATTCTTGGATCGGCCGATAATTGTCCAAAATATCCCCTCATCAATCCTTATAGTCAAAGTGTCGATCTAGGTTTGAGTTCTTGGGTCGTGCGTACCAAAATCTTAACTAGCTATTCCCTAATGGTTAATATTCTTAAGAATGGCCAATTCCGAGTGAGATATAACAGAAAGTGTATTGATGATAATACCGTTTCATAAATCCCGAAAGTGAGATGAAATTCAAAATATCATATAAGAACTCTCCTTTCTTACAAAGGCTAGATAGATTTCCATAAATCATATCAAATCAATTTACTAGTCTATTTTAAGAACTCCAGGTAGGACTTTTTAACCAACGTGTATTAAATGTTAGTTGTTACCAAAAGAAATGTCACTTCGTAGTTGGTAGGATGAAGAAGTCACCGTACACAAGACATAGGAGCACCAGAGTTATTGATTTTAGAAGTGATTTTTCATGAAGAGTTCGTACATGGATGTTGCCAAAAGGGATAGGGTTGAACTCTATATATGTCACGCCCCGAACCCCACAGTACGCAACATCCCTACCTTGGTCGATAAACTGCGACGTCCCAGGAAACGTCGCCGACCCACGCCCAAATAGAGATCAAGCACAAAGTAGAAGTATTAAATAAGCAAACCCAGACAACTACAATTATGAGCCATGGATAGCCATGCACCACTGCAGAAAATAATTGCACACTTATATTACTATTAAAAACCATTTTTACAGTATTTATAAGTACAACAAAAGAAATACAAACGGTCAGCAGCCGCCTGGTCAAAAAGGGATAAGCGGCTAGGGGGGTCAGGCTAAAACTCGGGGAGAGGGCTACAGTTCAAAAAGTAATAGCTCTCACTACTAGCTAAGGACATTGGACGACCCTATGGCTCCCAATCAGGGTCGGATGACCCACCAGTATCATCTGATATCTCATCACTAGTATACTCCTCATGCAAATTGAGCTCCTCAATTTCTCTATCCTCAGCTGCGTCCTACTCCATGGCCTCCGGTTCATCCTCCTCCTCATCCATCGGTTTGAGGTCCTCAGCTACCACCTCCGGTTCTTCGTTTATTTCATCCTCCTGTATAATCCACTCAAGTGTAACCTGGGGGTCGATCACCTCACCATCGGCTATAACTATATGCAACATCCTAATCTCGTCGACCGGGACATCAAAGGTCCTGAGGGACTCTCCTTCATTCCCGTCAGCATCCCGGTGGCACCATGCCACGTACTCCTGCACCTGGTAGAAATACTCGCGTACGTCCACGTATACTATTGACCGATATCTCACAAAAGCCTCCCCATTTCCTGAGAGGCAGGTGCTGGTATATTGTCGGATTTGCATGGGGATCCCAAAAAGCAGTGGTAGTCTCTCTATCCTCACGGCTAGGGGTATGAAAAATTTCGGTTTACACAACCGTGAGATGAATCTCAGTGAGTTCAAACCCTAAACCTAGACTAGGCTAGCATGCAATCTCCTGACCGGAAACAAACATTCAAATTACAATACAACCACAATCAAACAATTCTCTGACCCTACAGGTTAGACAATTTGATGTATACTAATCACTGCACATACGTGGCACGCATGAGCACATGTATGCCAAACGCATGCTCATGCACCGAGTCTCTCACGCTCGCATGCTAGCCCATGCATGTTTATGCATGCAAATATCGTCGACATGTCACGCACATAACTCCTGCCTACTGGCCCACACTGGCAATTACCCAATTTATTAATATTTATTACGACTCGAGTCAACGATATTCACGGCCCGGTGTGTCTAACCTGCTTCAAAGTGCATGAAGCGCAGCACCGATCTGGCCCAGTGTCTCTAGCCTGCTTCAAACTGCATGAGGCGCAACACTGATCTCCTTACAAACTAGAGCCTGCTTCAAAGTGCATGAGGATGGTCGTCTTCCGGATGTACCGGGCATCGTCCTGCTTCAAAGTGCATGAGGACGGTATCGACCCGAAAGTCATGACCCGAAGGTCCTTAAGTGATCACACAACTCATAATTATCTAAATCCAGCGTAAAACGCTTCAGGGTACTTTAAGTGATCACATGCTCATGGCAGACACACATTCTCGCACAATTTCATCACATGCCTCATTCTAGGCATACATAATGCGTGTCCATGTTATGCAATGCAATGTACCACGAGCACCAGTATAATTCAGACACCCAATGTCACAACACATGGTTAATTGGCCCCATTAATACCGTATGGCTCAACGTACGATTCACGAATTAATAACTAATTGCAAGCCAAACAGTGGCCAATCACACTCCACAAAATCAGCCACATAACATGCGACATGGCAGTACGCAATCAATCACAATTAAGCATGAATGACATACAATTAGTTAACCCGGGCATACTCGGCAATTTCACATACAAGCTCCTAATTTGGCCAATTAATTCGATTATTCTCCCCAATTAAATTCTCATTGATCCACTAAATTTTTCCCGATAATAATTTCCACCAATCGGTACGCAAATTTTTCTCTGCCAGTACTAATATTCCTAAACCAATCCAGAAATTAGCACTATCAGTCCTAATCCGGGTTTAGAAATTTTACTCACTTAATCCGAGGTCACGATGACAAGGAATGGCGGCAGATCACTGGTGAACAATGGAACCGGCGGCGGCGTACGGACGGCGATGTACGGACACCGTATGGGCACTATACGGACACCGTATAGACGATGGTGAACAGTGACATACGAAACGTCGGGGACGTCCCAGTGGTAGTAGCTCGGCCGTACGAGCTCCGGCATGGCGGCGGTGCTAACCCGGGAGAGAGAAAGGGAGAGAGAAAGGGGTCGAGTGAGGCTAAGGCTGAGGCAGGGGACTATGGTGGTTGACGGTGAGACACGGTGGGTGGCGGTGGCGCTCCGGTGGCTGGCAGTAGAGCTCCGACCAAGCTTGCCAAGAGGGAGAAACTGAGAAAAAGAGAGAGTGAGTGATCGGGAGAGAGTTCTGGCCGAGAGAGAGAGAGAGAGAGAGAGAGTGAGGAGAGAGAAATTGGTCCAACATGATCAAATATTAGGGGCTGGGGGTGCCAAGTGTCACAAATCTAACAAAATGACCATTTTACCCCTCATCCAAGGGCTCCCAATAAATCTTATCCAAAAATACATGGGCATTTTGGTCATTTACTGCCATAATTAGGATAAGTCTAAATTTAATTAATTTTCTTAATTATCCCCCAAAATTCGGAACCAAAAATAGCCCAGGGGCAAAACCGTCATTTTTCTGGTCTTGGGTCGAAGTTCCATTTTTCGCCCATACCAACCCTATATGGGCGTGGCCATCATAATGTGGTGTCGGAATCGCGAAATTCATCACGCAAGCCCCCGAAAATCCACGTCAAAGTTTGAAGGATAAAATCGTCAATTTCTCCAATTTTTTGTCGAAATTCCAATTTTTGGCCATAACGACTCCCGGTATGTGTGGCCACTCAAAAATGGCATCGGCCTCAAAAAATAATCTCAATTGGCCTAAAAATGAAACGCTAGCGTCCCGATAGGCAAAATCGTAATTTTTCACCCCCGGATCAAAAATTCCAATTTTTACTCGTACTAACTCCAAATGTTTGTGGCCAGCATAATATGACGTCAGATTCTCAAAATTAGTCTCTTAAGCCTTCAAAAATTGACATCGACATCCGGGCCCAATTCCGTAAACAAAACTCGCTAAACTTTCAATTTCAGGGTCTCTCACTAACGGGCGGCTGTTTAGAGGTTACGCGTATCGACTTAGGGTTATCCGTATCGTGATGGTCTCGATCATTGAGAGAATGAGAAATTATTACTAGTTCCAGATGTCACGATCTTTAGGTTCAAGTTCAGGACTGATTGGCCACGTGTACTTTCGGTTTTGCAGAATCACTTGCGTCCTTATGGTACATCGTTGGCCTTGGCCAAACCTAATCCATTACTTTTCTTGAGATCGGCCCACGTTGGCCCAAAATATTCCCTCAGTGTCTCTCGTGATCGATATCTGTTTCGCGATAGGATTCCCAGTCCACATACCGTTTTCTAGTTAGCCATACCCCATTGGTTAGTATCCCAAGAGTAATCAGTTCTGGGCGAGACTTACTGAAATGAAATGCAAAATAATATCAGTTTTATTGATCCCGGAATTACATTGAAATACGAGCTGTTACAATTCTTTCCCTCTTACAAAAATTTTGTTCTCGAAATTTGCAATCTATCCTCATCTATTCAAATAACTGGGGGTGTTGACATCTCATGGCTTCTTCGCTTTCCCATGTGGCACCTTCTATTCCGTGGTGCTCCCAAACAACTTTGACCATCGGGATCGTCTTATTCCTCAACACACGCTTTTTTCCATCTTCGATCCTGATCGGTCTTTCACGTACGATACTTTGTTATCCACATCTATCTCCTCATACCTTAAGACGTGAGTCGGGTCTGGTTCATACTTTCTTAACATTGACACGTGGAAAACATTGTGTACTTGTGACAAATTAGGCAGTAAGGCAAGTCGATAAGCCATATCTCCAATCTTTTCCAAAATTTCAAATGGCCTGACGTACCTAGGACTCGGTTTTCCTTTCCTGCCAAATCTAGATAATCCTTTCATAGGCGACACCTTGAGAAATACGTGATCTCCAATCCGAAACTCTAAAAGTCGTCGTCTTCGATCGGCATAACTTTTCTGGCGACTCTGCACCGTCCTATGCCTGTCTTGAATAACCTCAACCGCCTTAGCTGTCTGCTGGATCAACTCTGGATCCGTGATACTCCATTTACCCACTTCATCCCAACACATTGGTGTCTTGCATGCCCTATCATATAAGGCCTCAAATGGTGCCATCTGAATGCTCTGCTGATAGCTATTATTATAGGCAAACTCTACCAAGTGTAACTGTTCTTCCCATTTGCCTTGGAAATCTATCACACAGGCTCTCAACATATCCTCCAGGGTCTGAATGGTCCTTTCAGACTGGCCATCTGTCTGTGGATGGTAGGCCGTACTGAACTGTAACTTCGTTCCTAAGGCCGTTTGCAAACTTTTCCAAAAGTTAGCCGTAAACCTCGAATCACGATTCGAAGTGATCATTACTAGTACTCCGTGCAACCTAACGATCTACCTCACATATAAGTCTGCGTGTTTTTCCAATTCAAAGTCCTTCCGCACAGCCAGGAAGTGCGCTGACTTAGTCAGTCTATCCACTACCACCCAAATTGAATAGTGTCTTCTCTGGCTTCTCGACAGTCCCGTTACGAAATCCATTGTAACATGTTCCCATTTCCACCTTGGGATTTCTAACGATCTTAATAGTCCTCCAGGCTTACAATGTTGTGCCTTCACTTGTTGGCATGTCAAACACTTAGCTACATGCCTAGCCATATCCACCTTCATTCCATTCCACCAATAGTGTTGTCTCAAATTCTGGTACATCTTTGTACTTCCCGGGCGGACCCTGTAATTGTTCCTATGAGCCTTCGATAAGATTTCTTCCTTTAGCTTCACATTATCCGATACACACAATCGCCCTCTAAACTTCAAAACTCCATCCTCGGACACTTGAAAGTTCGATTTTCGTTTAGCTGCATCCATCTCAATAATCTTTTGGATTTATGGGTCCATAGCCTGTAATTCCTTAATCCTAACCTGAATTTCTGGCTCAATCCTAAAGGCGGCCAGCAAATTAGATACTCGACTCATCTCGAACTTAAACTCGAAATCCCTGAGTCTTTCCAATAAAGTCCACTCCTTGACCATTAATTGTGCCATACTCGACTTTCGACTCAGAGCATCTGCCACTTGATTGGCTTTCCCAGGATGATACAGAATGTCGCAATCATAATCCTTTAGAAGTTCCAACCATCGGCGTTGCCTCATATTCAACTCTTTTTGCGAAAATAAGTACTTGAGGCTTTGATGATCAGTATAAATCTAGAACTTCTCTCCACACAAATAGTGCCTCCAAATCTTAAGTGCAAACACAATAGAAGCTAATTCTAAATCATGCGTCGGATAATTCATCTCATGCGGCCTCAACTGATGCGACGCATATGCCACCACTTTTCCATGCTGCATCAACATACAGCCCAATCCTCTTAACGAAGTATCACTATATATTTCGAATCCTCCTGGGCCTGAAGGAATGGTCAATACCGGAGCAGTTGTTAATCGGTGTTTCAACTCCTGAAAACTCCTTTCACACTTATCATTCCACTCAAATTTCACTTCCTTCTTAAGCAGCCTTGTCAATGGCATGGCTATTGACGAAAATCCTTCTACGAATCGCATATAATACTCAGCCAATCCTAGAAAATTTCTTATCTCAGTTACTGATGTCAGTTTAGGCCACTTGGTAACTGCTTCAATCTTAGCTGGGTCTACAGAAATTCCATCCCCAGAAACGATATGTCCGAGAAATCCTACTCTACTGAGCCAAAACTCACACTTACTGAACTTAGCGTACAATGCATGCTCTCTCAAGGTCCGTAGCACTTCAGTCAAGTGCAGCTCATGTTCCTCGGGGCTCTTAGAGTACACTAGTATATCATCAATAAAAACTATCACAAATTGATCCAGGAATTCCTTGAACACCCGATTCATCAAATCCATGAAAGCAGTTGGGGCAATCGTTAATCCAAAGGGCATAACCGTAAATTCATAATGCCCGTATCAAGTCCTGAAAGCAGTTTTGGGAATGTCTTTATTTCTAATCCTTAGCTGATGGTACCCGGTTCTCAAATCTATTTTGAAAAAAACTGAGGCTCCTTGCAACTAATCAAACAGATCATCAATCCTCGGCAGTGGATACTTATTCTTCACTGTCACTTGGTTCAGCTGCCAATAATCTACACACAACCTCAGAGTTCCATCTTTCTTCTTGACAAACAGGATTGGCGCTCCCCATGGAGACACACTAGGGCGAATAAAACCCTTGTCCAGTAGTTCCTGTATCTAAACCTTTAACTCTTTCGAAATCGGCTCCGTTCCCGGTGCCAATTCAATCATAAACTCTACCTCTTGCTCAGGCGGTAAACCCAGCAATTCCTAAGGAAACACCTCAGGAAAATTGCTTACTACGAATATATCTTCAAACTTAGGTTCCACAACTGTTGGATCCACAACATTCACCAAATATCCTTCACACCCTTCATCCAACAGTTCATTTACCTCAAGCGAGAAAATCCAAGGGAATGAGGTTCCTCCTCGATTTCCCTAAAATACAAAATTAGGGCATCCATCTGGATTAAATTGGATCGCCCTTTCGCTGTAATCCAATACAGCTTTCTGTCGAACTAGCCAGTCCATTCCAATAATCACATCAAAATCGAACATAGCTAATACTGCCAAGTCGATACTCTCTTCCTTACCCCCAATGATTATCTTACAGTTAGGACATCCAAAAGAAACTAGCAACCTATCATTCATAGGTGTTGATACGCAAAGCATATTCTCAAGCAATACTGGTTTCATATCAACCAACTCAATAAACTGCTCTGAAACAAACGAATGGGTTACCCCCGGATCAAACAATGCATACGCGGCATGATCACATAAAGAAATCGTACCTGTGACCATGCTTGGCGCATTCACAGCTTCTTTGCGCGCCATTACATAAATCCTCCCTTGAGCTGGCGGTTGTCCCTGATTAGCCGATGGAGGAGGTCCGGCCTGATTTCCAGTTCGTGACGGCGGTAATCTGGGTAGTCCTGATGGTTGCATCTGTGGGCAAGTGCAAATCTGATGCTCTAGGCTCCCGTACTTAAAGTATGCCCCATACTTACTCAACTGGGGACTTGGTTTCCCAATATTCCGCCTAGCTGGCAGGACAAATCGCCTATTTCCAGTCATAGGTCTCTTTCCCAAACGGCGATTATCTCGGTTTTGAGCAAACCGTGATCCTGAAGCGGCTGCCCTTTCCTGTTGGTCTCGCTCCATAATCTGAGCTTGTCTATGCATTTCCCCATAATCTTTAATATCGTGAGACAAAATCAAACTCCGAAGATCTGGCTGTAGTCTATCCTAGAATCTTCGTGCTCTATCTCTCGGATTCTCCACCATGGTTGGTGCAAACTTAGCTGATCTTGCACATTCGGCCTCATATTGATCCACAGTCATTTGTCCCTAGTGCAAGCGCATAAATTCCATCAATTTCTTTTCTTACACATTCTCCGAGAAATATTTTTCATAAAAGTTTTCCACAAATGCAGCCCAAGTCGGGGCCGTTCCTACAGGAAACACTCTACTTTCCACAGCATTCCACCAATCATTTGCACCTTCTTGTAACTGATAAACCGCCAATGTCACTTTCTCCTCCTTGATGCACCCCAAAACCTTGAAGGTTTTCTCCAGTTCTTCTACCCACCTTGGCGCAGTCTCGGGGTCACCGCAACCATGAAATTTAGGCGGCTTCAATTTCATAAACTGTTCTAGTAACTAAGGCATTTGCCTAACCCCGGTTGGCTGAACCTATCCAGCATTAGCTTGATTCTCATTCGCAGCAACAGCGACTATAGTCTCGGCAGCCTGGGCTGCCACATTATCTTGCCCTTGAGCTTGCCTATCCAGCACATTTTCGATCCTTTCTAACACCCTAAGAGCTTCTTCCATACGTGGATCTCCCACAGGTCTAATATCAACTCTGGGGTCTACTGCAGCTCTCACATTAACTCTAAGGTTTTTTATCGCTCTAGCTCGAGTGCGACCTCCATCTCCGGATCCTCTTCCTGCACCCTTTCTGGGGACTCTTCTTATACCTCTTCATTCGCTACTCATTTTGGCTACCCGGTTCTACAACTACCTGCTATAATTCCACGAAGGAATAAAAGACTTAAACCAATCTATCCCAGTCTAAGTCCTAGGCAGGTATTAAACAACAATCAAACAATCAGCATGCGGCCTAGTAAAAACTAGCCACTCATCACCCAAGGGATTCATATACTCACCTCGAGTCCTGCCGTACCTGCACTTATGGGTCAAGCAACCAACAATTTAAGCACAATCACAAATTGTCAGGAGATGCATGTAGCACACAAGGTCACCATATTGGCTACCCATGGTCTCATCACTCCTTATCACTTCAAGCTTCGACCTAATTGGACCAAGCTAATCTTGCTCTGATACCAATTTGGAAGGGAGGGATGTCACGCCCCGAACCCCACGGCACGCAATATCCCTACTTTGGTCGATAAACTGCGACGTCCTAGGAAGCGTCGCCGACTCACGCCCAAACAGTGATTAAGCACAAAGCGGAAGTATTAAATAAACAAACCCAGACAACTACAATTATGAGCCATAGATAGCCATGCACCACTGCAGAAAATAATTACACACTTATATTACTATTAAAAACCATTTTTACAGTATTTACAAGTACAACAAAAGAAATACAAATGGTCAGCAGCCGCCTGGTCAAAAAGGGATAAGCGGCTAGGGAGGTCAGGCTAAAACTCAGGGAGAGAGTTGCAGTTCAAAAAGTAGCGGCCCTCACTACTAGCTAAAGACATTGGACGACCCTATAGCTCCCAATCAGGGTCGGATGACCCACCAGTATCATCTGATATCTCATCACTAGTATACTCCTCATGCAAATTGAGCTCCTCAATTTCTCCATCCTCAGCTGCATCCTGCTCCATGGCCTCCGGTTCATCCTCCTCCTCGTCCATCGATTCAGGGTCCTCAGCTACCACATCTGGTTCTTCGTTCATTTCATCCTCCTGCATAATCCACTCAAGTGTAACCTGGGGGTCGATCACCTCACCATTGGCTATAACTGTGTGCAACATCCCAATCTCGTCGACCGGGACATCAAAGGTCCTGAGGAGCTCTCCTTCATTCCCGTCAGCATCCCAATGGCACCATGCCACGTACTCCTACACCTGATAGAAATACTCGCGTACGTCCACGTATACTACTGACCGATATCTCATAAAAGCTTCCCCATTTCCTGAGGGGTAGGTGCTGGTATACTGTCGGATTTGCATGGGGATCCCAAAAAGCGACGGTGGTCTCTCCATCCTCACGGCTAGGGGTCTGAAAAGTTTCGGTTTACACAACCATGAGATGAATCTCAGCGAGTTCAACCCCTAAACCTAGGCTAGGCTAGCATGCAATCTCCTGACCGGAAACAAACATTCAAATCACAATACAACCACAATCAAACAATTCTCTGACCTTACAGATTAGACAGTTCGATGTATACTAATCACTGCACATACGTGGCACGCATGAGCACACGTATACCAAACACATGCTCATGCACCGAGTCTCTCACGCTCGTATGCTAACCCATGCATGTTTATACATGCAAATGTCGTCGACATGTCATGCACATAACTCCTGCCCACTGGCCCACACTGGCAATTACCCAATTTATTAATATTTATTACGACTCGAGTCAACGATATTCACAGCCCGATACGTCTAGCCTGCTTCAAAGTACGTGAGGCGCAGCACTGATCTGGCCCTGTGTCTCTAGCCTGCTTTAAACTGCATGAGGCATAACACTGATCTCCTTATAAACCAGAGTCTGCTTCAAAGTACATGAGGATGGTCGTCTTGTAGACATATCGGGCATCGTCCTGCTTCAAAGTGCATGAGGACGGTATCGACCCAAAGGTCATGACCCGAAGGTCCTTAAGTGATCACACAACTCATTATTATCTGAACCCAGCATAAAACGCTTCAGGGTACTTTAAGTGATCACATGCTCATGGCAGACACGCATTCCCGCACAATTTCACCACATGCCTCTTTCTAAGCATACATAATGCGTGTCCATGTTATGCAATGCAATGCACCACGAGCACCAATATAATTCAGACATCCAATGTCACAACACATGATTAATTGGCCCCATTAATACCGTGGCCCATTGTGCGATTCACGAATCAATAACTAATTGCAAGCCAAACAGTGGCCAATCGCACTCCACAAAATCAGCCACACAACATGCGACATGGCAGTACGCAATCAGTCACAATTAAGCACGAATGACATACAATCAGTCAACCCGGGTATACCCGGCAATTTCACCAATGAGCTCCTAATTTGGCCAATTAATCCGATTATTCTCCCTATTTAAATTCTCATTAATCCACTAAATTTTTCCCGATAATAATTTCCACCAAGCAGTACCCAAATTTTTCTTTGCCAGTACTAATATTCCTAAACCAGTCCAGAAATTTGCACTATCAGTCCTAATTCGGGTTTAGGAATTTTACTCACTTAATCCAAGGTCATGACGACGAAAAACGGCAGCCGATCATTGGTGAATAGTGGAACCATTGGCGGCGTACAGACGGCGACATACAGACACTATACGAACACCGTACGGACGTTGGTGAATAGTGACGTACGGATGTCGGGGACGTCCTAGTGGCAGTAGCTCGGCCATACAAGCTCCGGCGCGGCGGCGGTGCTAACCCGAGAGAGAGAAAGGGAGAGAAAAAGGGGTCGGGTGAGGCTAAGGCTGAGGCAGGGGACTGTGGTGGTCGACGGTGAGACACGGTGGGTGGCGGCGGTGCTCCGGTGGCCGATGGTGGGGCTCCGGCCAAGCTTGCCGAGAGGGAGAAAATGACAAAAAGAGAGAGAGTGATCGGGGGAGAGTTCTGGCCGAGAGAGAGAGAGTGAGGAGAGAGAAATTGGTCCAACATGGTCAAATATTAGGGGCTAGGGGTGCCAAGTGTCACAAATCTAACAAAATGACCATTTTACCCCTCATCCAAAGGCTCCTATTAAATCTTATCCAAAAATACATGGACATTTTGGTCATTTGCTGCCATAATTAGGATAAGTCCAAATTTAATTAATTTCCTTAATTATCCCCCAAAATTCGGAACCAGAAATAGCCCAGGGGTAAAACGGTCATTTTTCTAGTCTCGGGTCGAAGTTTCATTTTTCGCCCGTACCAACCCTATATGGGCATGGCCAGCATAATGTGGTGTCGGAATTGCGAAATTCATCACACAAGCCTCCTAAAATCCACGTCGAAGTTTGAATGGCAAAATCGTCAATTTCTCCAATTTTTTGTCGAAATTCCAATTTTTGGCCATAACAACTCCTGGTATGTGTGGCCACTCAAAAATGGCATCGGCCTCAAAAAATAATCTCAATTGGCCTCGAAAAGAAGCGCTGGCGTCCTGAGGGGCAAAATCGTAATTTTTCATCCCCAGATCGAAATTTCAATTTTTACTCGTACTAACTCCAAATATATGTGGCTAGCATAATATGATGTCAGATTCCCAAAAATAGTCTCTTAAGCCTTCAAAAATCGACATCGACATCCGGGCCCAATTCCGTGAACAAAACTCGCTAAACTTTCAATTTCACGGTCTCTCACTAACGGGCAGCTATTTAGAGGTTACGCATATCGACCTAGGGTTATCCGTATCATGATGGTCTCGATCATTGAGAGAATGAGAAATTATCAGTAATTCCAGAGGTCATGATCTTTAGGTTCAAGTTCATGACTGGTTGGCCACGTGTACTTTCGGTCTTGCAGAATCACCTGCGTTCCCATTGTAACATCCTGAATTTCGACCCATTTCCGGGATCCAACGAAGTGGATATTATTTCTCATCTGATTTTAGTACGTCTCGCTCAAAGCTGGCCCCTCGCGGAATACTGACCAATGGGAAAGGCTAACTAGGAAAATGGTACGTGGACCGGAGACTCGATTGCGAATCGAGCACTGATTCCAAGAAACGCCAGGGAAGTATTTTGGGCCAGTGTTGGTCGATCTTAGGAAAGTGACGGATTTGGTTTGGCCAACGACATACAATCGGATTGCGGGTGATTCCGCTCGACCGAGAGTAAGAGTAGAGAACAAATCCCGAACTTGAATCGAACGATCGTGACCCTTGGAATAACCAATAATTCCTTGTGTTCTCCCGGTAATCGAATCTGTCACAACTCGAGTGACTCTAGGTCGATACGCGTAACCCCTAAATAGCCACCCGTTAGTGAGAGGCTCTAAAATTTTGAATTGAGCAATTTTGATCACCAAATTGGATCCGAACTTCGATGTCGAAATTCTATGGGTGTTTGTGATTATTTTGTGAGGCCGACGTCGTTTTAGAGTGGCCACGCATATTTGGAGCGGGTACAGTCGAAAAATGGAATTTCGGCCCGAAAGTGAAAAATTACGGTTTTACCCCTCCAAATCTCGATGTGGATTTCTAAGGTCATACGTGACTATTTTTCGAGGCCAATGTCATTTCAGTGTGGCCACATACACTTGGAGCTAATATAGCCAAAAATTGGTATTTCGACTAAAATTGGAAAATTTTACGATTTTGCCCTTCGAGACTCCGATATTGATTTTGAGGCCGTATGGGACTATTTTTTTAGGCCAATGCCATTTTAAGGTGGCCACGCATATTTACAGTAGGTATGATCAAAAGTTGGGATTTCGACCTAGGGATAAAAAATTATTACGTTTTTGCCCATGGACTTCGATGGTGATTTTCAAGGACTTGCGCGACTAATTTCGCGATTCCAATGCCATATTATGTTGGCCACGCACATTTGGAGTGGGTACAGGTGAAAAATGGAATTTCGCCCCGGGACCGGAAAAATGACCATTTTGCCCCTATGTCATTTTTGACTCCGAATTTTTGGACTATTTTGGGGATTAAATTGTGGATAATTATCAGAATTATTGAATTACCCATTTGCCCCTCAATTATTGGATTGGGCTAATTATGGACCGTTAGATCAAGGGCAAAATGGTCTATTGTGTAGGATCGCGACACATGGCGCCACTTTTTGACCCACAAGACCCCTTTGACCACTCTCACTCCTCCCATTTTCCTCCCCCATCAGCTGGCAGCCCCTTCCTCCCACGCCACTTCTTCCTCTCTTTCATTTTCTTTTTTTTTTCCTCTTCCTTTGGCCATGAATGGCCCTCGCTGGAGAAGCTCTACCGCGCCGCCGTGCCATCGCCACCGCACCACCTCACCACCACCAACAGTCTCATCTTTCTTTCTTCCCTTTTCTCAGCCGTGTGAGTAGCCCCCACCGTGGACCGCCGTCAGCAAGCCGCTGTCCGTTGCTGTGAGTCGCCGAAACGCCGCCGCCGATTCCGCCGTTTACCGGCAATCGGCCGCCCGCTCCTGTCGATTAGAATTTTGGGGAGCATAATTAGGTGAGTGAAAACCCTAACCCTTAATTAGGCTTGTGTGCACTTTGGACAAGTTTAGGGGTTATTAGGGTATTTTAGGGGTTAATTAGTGATTTGTTGAGCTTGGTTTTGCATATTTATTGATTTTCGGTACGGTTACTGTTGCGTTGCCAGATTTTGTTATTTTTCGTGTGACCTGTGTGGGCAGAATTTAGAAAAGTGTTCTTCATGAAAGTTGTTTCCAACATCTTTAAGTATAATATATTTTAATTTGGGAATTTTTGGAAATCATTTGTGGCCATTCGGGAGTCCATCTTTGGACCCAAATAAAACTGCCCGATTTACTGTTCATCCAACCTTTTGGTCTATTCGAATTTTTATAAATTTTTCCGGGCCTATTTTCAAAATACTTCCTTCACAGAAATTGTTGGGGACATTTGTGGCTATAACATATAAAAATTTTAAGATTTTCTAAAATGATTTGGATACCGAATGAGTTGTATTTTGATGGCCTGAGGGGCTCTCCGAGCGAACCGGATTTCATCTGAATTTGAGTGTCAAAACGAGGTGTTTACGGTTTGAACTGGATTTCGAGTTCTTCATGGAAAATGTTCATTGAGATGTTTTGTTCAACATATCCAAATTTCATAATTTTTTGAATCAATTTACCATTTATTTCAAATGGATTGCGGTCACTATGCAACAGCCCAATTTGGAGCCGATTTTGTATATTCCCGATTTTCTCTCTCCCGGACCGAGTAGTGGCTGTCCATTGAAGTTTAATTGGGCCAATTGAGCACGTGTTATGACATTGAGTGTTTGAATTATATTGGTGCTCGTGGTGCATTGCATTGCATAACATGGACACGCATTATGTATGCCTAGAGTGAGGCATGTGGTGGAATTGTACGAGAATGCGTGCCTACCATGAGCATGTGATCACCTAAAATACCCTGAAGCGTTTTACACTAGATTCAGATAATAAGTGGTTGTGTGATCACCTAAGGACCTTCGGGTCATGACTTTCGGGTCGATTATGTTCTCATGCACATTGAAGCAGGACGATGCCCGGTACGTCCGGAAGACGACTATCCTCATGCACTTTGAAGCAGGCTCTGGTTCATAAGGAGATCAATGTTGCGCGTCATTCACTTTGAAACAGGCTGGAAACATTAGGCCAGATCGGTTGCTGCGCCTCATGCACTTTGAAGTAGGCTAGACGCACCGAGCTGTGAAAAAAATTGATGACTCGAGTCATAATAATAATAAATTGGGCAATTACCAATGTGCCAGTGTGGGCCAGGATATGCGCATGACATGCCGACGACATTTGCATGCATAAACATGCATTGACCAGCATACGAGTGTGTGAGACTTGGTGCATGAGTATGTGCTTAGCGTACGTGTGATTATACATGCCACGTATGTACCGTGAATATTATATGTTGAACTATCTAACCTGCAGATCAGCAAGGTAAGCAATTCAGGCTCAAGGGCCTAGGTCATTCGATTGACATTATGGTTTGTTGTTGTGTTGATTTGCTTGTCGAGAGGTGCATATTAGCCTAATTTCGATTTAGGAGGCCTACTCACTAAGATTCGTCTCATAGTTGTTTAAACCCTATTTTTCAGACTCTTGATAGAGGTTGCCCGGGGTACCGATCCATATGAGAATCCGGAGCCCATAGAGCAGGATCCCGATTAGGTTGGCGAGGTCAAGCAGATGGATTCAGAGGATGAGATAATCGAGGCTGAATTCGAGTCATCAAGATCTGATCTCAATCAAGTTTCCTAGGATCAGCCTTAACCGCCCTTAGATCGGGTTAGTAACCCTTTTGATTATAGCTCCACCTTAGACTACGCCCCCTTAGCCACTTAGGGATTTTGTTAGTAGTGGCCATCGACACGTTTTTGTTGGGTGATTTGTATTGGTAGATAGTGGACCTTGTATATGTTTTGAAGTCCAATGCAAGTCTTGATTTTTAGGTTTTGAATTATTCGTCGTTCCTGCTACCCTTGGTCATGTATTGTTTTGTAAGGGTGTTTTAATTATTGCTTCTGCATGCGTCATATGCTCTGTTTTAGGAGATGGGTCGACGACGCGTCCTGGGACGTCGCATCAAGATAGACCGGTACATGGGATGATTGCGCTTCGAGTGGTTCGGGGCGTGACACCTATGGTACATCGTTGGCCTTGACCAAACCCAATCAATTACTTTTTCCTGAGATTGGCTCACGTTGGCTCAAAATATTCTCTCAGTATCTCTCGTGATCGGTATCTGTTTCGCGATAAGATTCCCCGATCCACGTATCATTTTCTAGTTAGCTATATCCCATTGGTTAGTATCCCGAAAGTGATCAGTTCTAGGCGAGACTTACTGAAATGAAATGCGAAATAATATCAGTTTTATTGATCTTAGAATTACATCGAAATTCGGGCTGTTACAATATAGGTAAAATCTTCACATTTAAAGAAAAATCTCCTTACTTATATCCGCTGAAAAGATGTTCACTGATTTTGACATGATAATATATTAGGAAAAATTATCTTAAAAATCATAAACCTATTGCACTTTTGTCAATTTAGTTGTAAACCTTTCAATTTTGCTAATTGAATCATAAACTTTTTAATTTTGCCAATTGAGTCATAAACTTTTTCATATTTTGCTAATTAAATCTATTTGGCCGATTTTTAGTCAGAAATCGCTGACATGGATGCCAATCATCCTACGTGGCACAACTAGCTCTGGCATAAATAAATTTTTATAATATTTTGATATTTTTTGAATTATTATTTTTATTATTTTTCTTCTGTTTTCTTTTCTTTTTTTTCATTCCTTCTTTTTCTTTATCTTCTTCCAAGTCCGACGAGGGTCACTAGCCAACCCTCACATAAAAAAAAGGAAAAACTAATTAAAAATGATATAAAAATTGTCCACGTTAGTGTTGGTCAGGTCACATAGGACTTTTTGGATAATTTTTTTGATATAAAAATGAAAATAAAATGAAAAAAAGGTCCAAATAATATCGATTGTCCTGCTTCTTACTATTTCAATAAAGTAAATTTTAAACTTTGGGTGGGTGCATTGTATTACTCAAAACTTGGGGGGGGGGGGGGGAGGCGACAATGACACTCCTAGAATTGTCCATAGACATAAAGTTGGTGCTTTTTTTTTCAATTAACCCTTGTAAATTATGCCATTAGTCTTTAGGAATTCTAGGTAAGACTATATAACTAATGCTGTACTAAATGTCGGTTGTTGTTACCAAAGAAATGTCACTTTGTAGTTTGTAGGAGGATGAAGTTACCCTATGCAAGACATAGGAGCTGCTGGATTCCATGATTTTAGAAGTAAATTAAGCTTTCAAAGAGCTATTCTCATTTTGAATTTCAAAGGATGTGAATTTAGAATGGTATACATGTACCGTACGAGTCGGGCCATCTAGTAAAGTAAGAAAAAGCTATCATAACCATTGAAAATGTTTACATCTAGGAAAAATTTTTCGAATTATTATTTTTCTTTAGTTTTCTTTTCTTTTTTTTCTTTCTTTCTTTTTTCTTTTTCTTCTTCCAAATCCGGCAAGGATCACCGTGAGGGTCGGCCGGTGACCCTCGCCCGATTTGGAAGAAGAAAAAGAAAAAGAAAGAGAAAGAAAGAAAATAAAAGAAAATAAAAAAAGAAAAAGAATAATTAAAAATGGTCTACGTTAACGCCAGCCATGCCACGTAGGGCTTTTTGGATAATTTTCTAATATACAAAATGAAAATGAAATGAAAAAAAGGTCCAAATAACATCTATTGTTCTGCTTCTTACTATTCGATGAACTAAATCTTAAACTCGGAGAGCTCTTGGAAGGATGACACCATCCCTCCTAAGAACCCTCATTTCTAACAAAGGTACAGATAGATTTCTATAAATCCCGTCAAATCAGTTTATTAGTCTATTTTTAGGATGTTTAGGGCACGACTTTAAACCAGTGTGTATTAAATGTCATTTGTTACCAAATACTTTCCTTTCACGTCTGGTACGATACGGAATTGGTTGTAAATTAGGCCTAATTCCAAAAAAAAGTACCAACTTTAGGTCGAGGGATAATTTTGACCCGAACTTTTTTTTGTTTCATAAAAAAACACCAACTTTAGATCGAGGGACAATTCTTGCCCAAACTTTTTTTGGTCCCATAAAAAAGCACAAACTTAAGGTTGAGTGTTAATTTCGGCCCCAATTTTTTTTTATCTCATTAAAATTCACCAACTTTTATCATGATCCTAAATTTTACCACCTGTTAACTTTCACCACTGTTTGAGAAAGAAAGTTATGGTGATGAGCTTGGCCAATCTCGTCCATGACGTTTGTCGACAAGCAGTGATCAGTTTCAGATTACGTTTGGCCAGAGAGATTTAATCTAGAGATATTTTTGACTGGTTAGTGAAGTGAATGAGATAAACAGTTTTATCGTTATTCTTCAAATTGTGGCTTAAAAATAAGACAAGAAATACTGCTTTAAATCTAGTTAGCAAGTCACATGGATTTATTGCTAATATGGAATAGTCAAGTTAGACAATCAATGGTTTTAAGTCAATGGGGGCCAAATTTGGGATTTAAGTTAAAGTTAGTGTTTTTTTACGAGACAAAAAAAAGTTGAGACCAGAATTGTCCCTTGACCTAAAGTTGATGCTTTTTTACAGGACAAAAGAAAGTTCGGGCCAAAATTGTCCCTTGACCTAAGGTTGGTGCTTTTTTATGAGGCAAAAAATAGTTGGGGCCAGAATTGTCCCTCGACATAATGTTGGTGCTTTTTTTTTGAATTAACCCTTGTAAATTATGCCATTAGTCTTTAGGAATTCTAGGTAAGACTATATAACTGATGCTGTACTAAATGTCGGCGGTTGTTACCAAAGAAATGTCACTTTGTAGTTGGTAGGAGGATGAAGTTACCCTATGCAAGACATAGGAGCTGCTGGACTCCATGATTTTAGAAGTAAATTAAGCTTTCAAAGAGCTATTCTCATTTTGAATTTCAAAGGATGTGAATTTAGAATGGTATACATGTACCGTACAAGTCGGGCCATCTAGTAAAGTAAGAAAAAGCTATCATAACCATTGAAAATGTTTACATCTAGGAAAAATTTTTCGAATTATTATTTTTCTTTAGTTTTCTTTTCTTTTTTTTCTTTCTTTCATTTTTCTTTTTCTTCTTCCAAATCCGGCAATGATCACCGTGACGGTCGGCCGGTGACCCTCGCCCGATTTGGAAGAAGAAAAAGACAAAGAAAAAGAAAGAAAGAAAATAAAAGAAAATAAAAAAAGAAAAAGAATAATTAAAAATGGTCTATGTTAACGCCAGCCATGCCACGTAGGGCTTTTTGGACAATTTTCTAATGTACAAAATGAAAATGAAATGAAAAAAAGGTCCAAATAAAATCTATTGTCCTGCTTCTTACTATTCAATGAACTAAATCTTAAACTCGGAGAGCTCTTGGAAGGATGACACCATCCCTCCTAAGAACCCTCATTTCTGACAAAGGTACAGATAGATTTCGATAAATCCCGTCAAATCAGTTTATTAGTCTATTTTTAGGAAGTTTAGGGCACGACATTAAACCAGAGTGTATTAAATGTCATTTGTTACCAAATACTTTCCTTTCACGTCTGGTATGGTACGGAATTGGTTATAAATTAGGCCTAATTCCAAAAAAAAGTACCAACTTTAGGTCGAGGGATAATTTTGGCCCGAACTTTTTTTTGTTTCATAAAAAAACACCAACTTTAGATCGAGGGACAATTCTTGCCCAAACTTTTTTTGGTCCCATAAAAAAGCACAAACTTAAGGTTGAGTGTTAATTTCGGCCCCAATTTTTTTTTGTCTCATTAAAATTCACCAACCTTTATCATGATCCTAAATTTGACCACCTGCTAACTTTCACCATTGTTTGAGAAAGAAAGTTATGGTGATGAGCTTGGTCAATCTCGTCCATGACGTTTGTCGACAAGCAGTGATCAGTTTCAGATTACGTTTGGCCAGAGAGATTTAATCTAGAGATATTTTTGACTGGTTAGTGAAGTGAATGAGATAAACAGTTTTACCGTTATTCTTCAAATTGTGGCTTAAAAATAAGACAATAAATATTGCTTTAAATCTAGTTAGCAAGTCACATGGATTTATTGCTAATATGGAATAGTCAAGTTAGAAAATCAATGGTTTTAAGTCAATGGGGGCCAAATTTGGGATTTAAGTTAAAGTTAGTGTTTTTTTACGAGAAAAAAAAAAGTTTGGACCAGAATTGTCCCTTGACCTAAAGTTGATGCTTTTTACGGGACAAAACAAAGTTCGGGTCAAAATTGTCCCTTGACCTAAGGTTGGTGCTTTTTTATGAGGCAAAAAAAAGTTGGGGCCAGAATTGTCCCTAGACATAAAGTTGGTGCTTTTTTTTTGAATTAACCCTTGTAAATTATGCCATTAGTCTTTAGGAATTCTAGGTAAGACTATATAACTGATGCTGTACTAAATGTCGGCGGTTGTTACCAAAGAAATGTCACTTTGTAGTTGGTAGGAGGTTGAAGTTACCCTATGCAAGACATAGGAGCTGTTGGACTCCATGATTTTAGAAGTAAATTAAGCTTTCAAAAAGCTATTCTCATTTTGAATTTCAAAGGATGTGAATTTAGAATGGTATACATGTACCGTACGAGTCGGGCCATCTAGTAAAGTAAGAAAAAGCTATCATAACCATTGAAAATGTTTACATCTAGGAAAAATTTTTCGAATTATTATTTTTCTTTAGTTTTCTTTTCTTTTTTTTCTTTCTTTCATTTTTCTTTTTCTTCTTCCAAATCCGGCAATGATCACCGTGAGGGTCGGCCGGTGACCCTCGCCCGATTTGGAAGAAGAAAAAGAAAAAGAAAAAGAAAGAAAGAAAATAAAAGAAAATAAAAAAAGAAAAAGAATAATTAAAAATGGTCTACGTTAATGCCAGCCATGCCACGTAGGGCTTTTTGGATAATTTTATAATATACAAAATGAAAATGAAATGAAAAAAAGGTCCAAATAACATCTATTGTTCTGCTTCTTACTATTCGATGAACTAAATCTTAAACTCGGAGAGCTCTTGGAAGGATGACACCATCCCTCCTAAGAACCCTCATTTCTGACAAAGGTACAGATAGATTTCTATAAATCCCGTCAAATCAGTTTATTAGTCTATTTTTAGGAAGTTTAGGGCACGACTTTAAACCAGCGTGTATTAAATGTCATTTGTTACCAAATACTTTCCTTTCACGTCTGGTACGGTACGGAATTGGTTGTAAATTAGGCCTAATTCCAAAAAAAAGTACCAACTTTAGGTCGAGGGATAATTTTTGCCCGAACTTTTTTTTGTTTCATAAAAAAACACCAACTTTAGATCGAGGGACAATTCTTGCCCAAACCTTTTTTGGTCCCATAAAAAAGCACAAACTTAAGGTTGAGTGTTAATTTCGGCCCCAATTTTTTTTTGTCTCATTAAAATTCACCAACTTTTATCATGATCCTAAATTTGACCACCTGTTAACTTTCACCATTATTTGAGAAAGAAAGTTATGGTGATGAGCTTGGCCAATCTCGTCCATGACGTTTGTCGACAAGCAGTGATCAGTTCCAGATTACATTTGGCCAGAGAGATTTAATCTAGAGATATTTTTGACTTGTTAGTAAAGTGAATGAGATAAACAGTTTTACCGTTATTCTTCAAATTGTAGCTTAAAAATAAGACAATAAATATTGCTTTAAATCTAGTTAGCAAGTCACATGGATTTATTGCTAATATGTAATAGTCGAGTTAGACAATCAATGGTTTTAAGTCAATGGGGGCCAAATTTGGGATTTAAGTTAAAGTTAGTGTTTTTTTACGAGACAAAAAAATGATGGGACCAGAATTGTCCCTTGACCTAAAGTTGATGCTTTTTTACGGGACGAAAAAAAGTTCGGGCCAAAATTGTCTCTTGACTTAAAGTTAGTGCCTTTTTTATGAGACAAAAAAAAGTTGGGGCCAGAATTGTCCCTAAACATAAAGTTGGTGCTTTTTTTTTTAATTAACCCTTGTAAATTATGTCATTAGTCTTTAGGAATTCTAGGTAAGACTATAGAACTAATGCTGTATTAAATGTCGGTTGTTGTTACCAAAGAAATGTCACTTTGTAGTTGGTAGGAGGATGAAGTTACCCTATGCAAGACATAGGAGCTGCTGGACTCCATGATTTTAGAAGTAAATTATGCTTTCAAAGAGCTATTCTCATTTTGAATTTCAAAGGATGTGAATTTAGAATGGTATACATGTACCGTACGAGTCGGGCCATCTAGTAAAGTAAGAAAAAGCTATCATAACCATTGAAAATGTTTACATCTAGGAAAAATTTTTCGAATTATTATTTTTCTTAGTTTTCTTTTCTTTTTTTTTTCTTTCTTTTTTCTTTTTCTTCTTCCAAATCCAGCAAGGATCACCGTGAGGGTCAGCCGGTGACCCTCACCCGATTTGGAAGAAGAAAAAGAAAAAGAAAAAGAAAAAGAAAGAAAGAAAATAAAAGAAAATAAAAAAAGAAAAAGAATAATTAAAAATGGTCTACGTTAACGCCATAAGTTAGAAATTCAAATGAAGTGGCAAAAACGCGAAGAGTAGCAGCAACAACATTGGACGACGTAAGTCAACGGTCAACGGTCTGGGCCGTACGCAACGGACGGTGTTACACGCAATTTGTGCTGTGATCACAACGATTGAAATATCTTCCACTCAGACAGGTAGTATATCCTCTTTGGGGGGGAGAAATGAGAGGACCTCGCACCACTTCTTGTCCCACGCGATGAAAATCCGAGTCAACGCCCCCCTTCACATTTTCTTTCCTTAAAAAAAAATCTGAAAAGCAACATATAATGTGCGAAATATAATGAGATAAGAACACGAATTATCCATGAACTTTGACCCAATGTGCAATATGATCAATGAACTCTAAATTTTTTTAATATGATTCATGAATTTTAACCCAAAATAAAATGTCGTCTTCGAATTTTCAATTTATTCAATGTGATCTCTAAATTATTGGTATATGTTCAATTTAGTCCCTAGACTGTATGAAAATATTTGATACTGTCCTTCCATATATTCAAATTCAGGGATAATATTAAATATTTTCATATAGTCTAAGGATTAAATTGAACACGTACCAAAATTTTAAAAATCACATTGAACAAATTAAAAGTTCGGGAACGATATTATATATTGGGTTAAAATTCATAGACCACGTAAAACAAATTTAGAGTTCATGGACTACATGATCATCTGTGTCAGTTAGCCAAATATAAAACTTGTTTTACATATTCACAAAGGAAAACAATGGGGGTATCAAATAGAAGACACAATATTCGATAATAAAATTTAATCAGGTTATTTTACGTGTCAACGTATGAGAGATATTTCATAACTTTTGTTTGCACTTATTGAAAATTTTAGGATTCAATTGCATCAACAAGTTTTAGTACTTCCAGTATACTTTTTCCATAAAATTTATCTGAATTTTCTATGCAAGCTGAGAATTTTCAATTTTAATAATTTAAGTTTTTAAAATTAGATCTTTTAGCGGTTAATTTCGTAAATCTGTTGTCGTGTACTTCCGGTATCCTTTTGGCTTTTGTCCAGATAGACAAATCGCATCTCTTTGAATCACTGGATTCCTGCACTTTGTCTGAAGTGTCCATGTCCGTGTAAGTATCATAACCTTCCACTGTAATTTTTTGTTTTGGCTTTCTTGGAGCACCATTCGGTCAACCATTTAAGCGCAAGGATCAAGGTGGCACCGCCCGTTGCGCTTACACTAGCAGAGCAGGTGAACAGCCCGTTGTCCCCACACGCTAACACGCACGCTTCACTGTGCTTCTTCCATCGCCGATAGTATATAAAACACACATGCTCGCTTGTGTTTTTTCTTGATTGTATTGCTTTGAGCTCAAAATCTCAGACAGTGAGTGTGGCAATGGCCTGTCCTTGGATGTTCGGCATTCTTGCGTACCATCTCCTTGTGCAATGTTGTGGCAATACCGCGGTTCTTGCCCGAGGTTGAGCCTCACTAGAGGCTAGCGAGGGCTGGCCTCGCCGAGATCTAGTGAGGGGCGAATTCGCTAGCCTCAATCAAGTCTCGCTTTGCTAGATCTGACGAGGGCCTTTGTCAGCCATCGTTGAGGCTTGGCGACCAGTGAAGGAAGAAGAGACAAAAAATAAAAGAAAAGAAAAATATAATAATAAAAAATTGTAAAAAGATTTGTCTATGTTAGTGCTGCTTGTGCCACGTAGGAAGGCTGCCATCCACATCAATGATTTCAGCCAAATTTAGCCGGGTAGACTATATTGGCAGAATATCACAAGGTTTAGGACTCGATTTGCCAAATTGAATGATTTATGACTTGATTGACACAAGTACTATTTAGTACCTTTTTGGTAATTTTCTTGTCTCATTGGCATGCGTCAAATTTAAGGTTGAGGAAATTGTTAAATTTGATAATCATGAAACCATATGGCCTTTCTTTAGTATTATCGATAAAGAAAGTTTTTAAAAAAGTGTTAATACTACGAAAAACCCCAAACTGGTACACTTGTGATAATTTTAACCCGAACTAATTTTTTGACCACAAAAAACCCCAATTTGGTATACCTGTAACAAATTTACCTCAAACTAATGTTTTGAATATCAAAAATCTCAAACTGGTACATCTATGATAAATTTACCAAGAACTAATTTTTTTATTATCAAAAACCCTAAACTTGTGCACTTATGACAAATTTACTCCGTTAAATTGGATTAATATCACAAAAACCTAAAAATTTGTAAACTTGTGAAAAACAGAGGGGTAAAACCACAATATAATATACCTGTAAACTATCACGTGCCATCAAAATCAGCAATTTGACTATAAAATTTAACAGAAACTAATAGTGGGTAAATTTATCACAGATGTACTAATTTGGGGTTTTTGGTGGTTAAAAAACTAGTTCGAGATAAAATTATTACAGGTATACCAGTTTGAGATTTTTCGTAGTCAAAAAATTAGTTCAGGGTAAAATTGTCGTATGTGTATCAGTTTGGAGTTTTCATGAAATTAATCATTTTAAAAATTATTTCATGATTTTTCTATGTATTTGTGGTGATTTGGATAAATAATTCTTTTTCTATAATCCCATATTTGTCTACTTTTCACTTTCAATCCAACCAATGCAAAAGATATGTGGACTATCTCATTTATTTCTTTACGAGCCAAATTTGAGTAGCATAGCCGATTAATTATAACTACTAATATTGTGGTCGTGAGAGCAAGTCCATAATCATATGTAGTTTTTCAGTTTGTTGAATTGACTAAGCTAAACTTGTAAAATTGCGTATTAACAATCTTTCTCGTCGAAATTTCATGTGCCAGACTTTTTACTCATATTGCAGTATATGTGAGCTTATGAGTTATGATTATGAATACCAATATTTTCAAATTGAAAAAATAGACTAAAGGGACAAAATGGAAAAAAGAAAATTGAGAAAGAATAAAAAGGGAAAGAGAGAAGAGAGAGTTGATAAGGGAAGAAGAGAACCAATCGGAGGGAGAGTTCTTGGAAGGATGACACCATCCCTCCTAAGAACCCTCATTTCTAACAAAGGTACAGATAGATTTCTATAAATCCCGTCAAATCAGTTTATTAGTCTATTTTTAGGAACTTTAGGGCACGACTTTAAACCAATGTGTATTAAATGTCATTTGTTACCAAATACTTTCCTTTCACGGAGGGTATGGAATTGGTTGTAAATTATGCCATTAGTCTTTAGGAATTCTAGGTAAGACTATATAACTAATGCTGTATTAAATGTCGCTTGTTGTTACCAAAGAAATGTCACTTTGTAGTTGGTAGGAGGATGAAGTTACCCTAAACAAGACATAGGAGCTGCCGGACTCCTTGATTTTAGAAGTAAATTAAGCTTTCAAAGAGCTATTCTCATTTTGAATTTCAAATGATGTGAATTTAGAATGGTATACATGTATCGTACGAGTCAGGCCATCTAGTAAAGTAAGAAAAAGCTATCATAACCATTGAAAATGTTTACATCTAGGAAAAATTTTTCGAATTATTATTTTTCTTTAGTTTTCTTTTCTCTTTTTTCTTTCTTTCTTTTTTCTTTTTCTTCTTCCAAATCCGGCAAGGGTCATCGTGAGGGTCGGCCAGTGACCCTCGTTGGATTTGGAAGAAGAAAAAGAAAAAGAAAGAAAGAAAATAAAAAAGAAAAAGAATAATTAAACATGGTTCACATTAACGTCAGTCATGTCATGTAGGACTTTTTGAACAATTTTCTAATATACAAAATGAAAATGAAATGAAAAAAAGGTCCAAATAACATCTATTGTCCTGCTTCTTACTATTCAATGAAGTAAATGTTAAACTTGGGGTGCGTTTGTATTACTGAAAACTTTATGAAAAAGGAAAATTTTCCATGAAAATCATTTTCAAGAAAAATAATTACTCTCAATTTGTTTGGTGGTTTTGGAAAAGTGATTTTCTTCTTAGCAGAAGGGGAAGTCATTTTCCTTCATTCTAAGTTTGTTGTTTTCAATCCATGAAAAATATTTTTCCCTAAATCGATTAGTTTTTCGTCATCCAAACACGTGAATGTCGGAAGATCATTTCTCAAAAACAGTTTTAAATCGAATAGTCGTATATGGTATAGGGAGAACTCTTTCCACTATATCGCAACAAGAAGAAGTACCTAATCCCAAGCCCCTTAGAAAAATAGAGGAATGCGCTACTGAATCAAAGACCTTCGCTGAGCCAATCGACCACCAACCGAGAAGTATAAGTCGATAAGAAATAAATTTTGGTGAGTAATTTCGATAGAAAATAAAACTATATTTACTACATCTGAATTTTACTAATATGGGTTGTTGTATGAAGGCAGGATGGATAGGATCGATAATGTTATGAGGAGAATATCTTCTTTTTACGAAATATTCTCACTCGTGTTATTATTCATTAAAATGCGATTGGTTTGCCCTGAAAATTAAGTGCAAGTAACGAGGTGGCTACGAACATGTTGCCTATAAATACCCATCATGTGTTGGTGTTCTGCAACACAGCGAAAGCCTCTCTCCAGTCTTCGATTCGCGTAGTCGTCCGATATCTGCAAACGAAGCACGAAAATAGAGGGGAACATGTCGGTTCCGGTTTTGGCAATTCCAACTTCTTCGAGTAAAGGAAGAAGCGGCGAGGTCGAACGCCGGTCGGCAGGATATCACGAGAGCGTATGGGGTGATTACTTCCTCAAATATGCTTCTCCGTACTACTCAACGGTTAATAATTCTTCTCTTATCTTCTTCCTTTGTTTTCGTGCGACTGCGTTTTGTAGAATTAATAAAAGTCCTTGTGTTAACGATAATTGATGGGATCAAAGAACTAAGGTCCGTTTTTTTAAAAGGACAATTGTTTCCTAGAAATTATTTTCCGACTTTTTGATATTTGGATGGCGAAAAAATAATCGATCTACGAAAATGCATTTTCCATGGACCAAAAACAATAAGCTTAATTGGGGAAAAACAATTTCCCCTTCTAGCAATAAGGAAATTATTTTCCCTAAACCACAAAACAAATGAAAACTAACCATTTTCCTCATTTACGATTTACATGGAATATATTTTCCTTTATCATAAAGTTTTCAGTAACACACATGCACCATAATTCTTAGATTGTTGGGCAGCATCGATCCCAATGTTGCTTGATAAATTGGTCACATATCGGAAAACTCTCATCTTCCATCACTATGTAAGTCACCCATTATTCATATTTCAGGTAAAAAAAAATGTATAACCAGATAACTTTTGCAATTGCACTTGAATGGAAAAAGGTATATTTACATGTCGCGAAGGTACCGATTACACCATATGTGAACGTAGGGAAAATATGGTGAAAGTAGAGCTTCTAAGGACCGCTTTGAGCTCTTCTTTTGCCTGAAAGCTCTCAACATTTGTGAACTCTTTGACTCTTCATGTTTATGAAAAATAATGGGTTGTCTTCAAGTGTAAAGAAAGAACTGCTAGTAAGAAGTGGTAGAACAATGAAGGGATTGAGCGAGAAAAAAGTTTTCTTCCTCGTTTACATTTTTCTCTTAGCCTTTCTATCCGGGAGAAAGAGAATGCGAATACATGGTTCTAGTTGCGTTGGTTTAGGACTAAGGCTTAGTAGCAGAACTATGTGGTTGGCTTGATCATTTCGGCTGTAATTCCACAGTCCATTCAAGAGAAGCATCACTACACGTAAATGGTGGATTTTACTTTTGAATCTATCTTTGCTTTCTCGGGCATTCAGCTTTTGTTTTGTTCTCCATCCTCTTTATCAATTCGACTATCCCCCTAGGTCTATGAATTTCTCTATCAAAAAGGGTCATGTTTAACAAGTTTAGACTATATTGTACGCACCCGACGTATGCTACAGTCCCTCCTTCAAAAACATCAACTGTACTACTCCACCTAAATGAAATGAATTGGTCATCGATTATTCAATTTTAGAGAATAATCTTACATTTCGTCTCTTTGAAAGTTTCAAAATGAAATGATTTGGCCTTTATCATTAATTCACTTTTCTGAGAATATATGCTCGTCGTAACGAGTTATCAGAAATTAGAACTTGCCTTGCTTTCATATTTTCTTTCTATGGGTTTGTAACCAAGAAAGCAGGATTATTATTTTTCACAGTAACTTCGCTTTCCTTTGAGTTTGTTTTTTTTTTATTTGTAATATATATATTTCACATGCTTGCTTTTGTTCAGAATAGCGTGTTACATATTTGCAGAAGTTCAAATTCCTTGGAAGAGTGGAGGAACAAGTCGAGGAATTGAAAGGAGCGGTGAGGAAGATGCTGACTGATGTCGCGGATAAGCCTTCACAAATGCTTCACTTGATTGATCAAATTCAACGCTTGGGAATTGACTACCATTTTGAACGAGAAATAGATGAGCAATTAGAACATATCAACAAAAGTTACTCTCAAATCGATCATGGAGGTTTTATGGGAGATGACCTTCACATGGTTGCTCTTATGTTTCGATTGCTACGACAACAGGGTTTCAATATCTCATCGGGTAAGTCTTAAACTTAGTGAACCAATCCGATAATATGCCCATAAATTCCTTCTTTGGAAAATTAACGCCGCAAAATATAGTATTGCTCATTCGAATTTTAGGAGAAACAAGTGAAAGAAAATCTACAACATTAACTACGTGTATCTCCTTCTCAATTTCTAATCAGTTACGTCTTTTGTCCCATGTTGGCTGGTCGCACAGAGGTCTTTAACAAATTCAAGGACAGTCAAGGCAAATTCAGGGAATCGCTCATCACAGATGTGCGCGGATTATTGAGCTTATATGAAGCTTGCCATTTAAGGTGCCATGGCGATGATATTTTGGAGTTAGCACTTCCTTTTGCTTTAACTCAACTTGAATCGATTGACGAAATGAAAGTAAGCAATAGTCTTGCGAAACAAGTGAGTCGTGCCCTCAATCAGCCACTTCGCAAGGGGCTGCCAAGACTCGAGGCAAGGCATTATATATCACTCTACCAAGAAGAGCCTTCACATGACGAGGTCTTGCTCGCCTTGGCTAAGCTAGATTTCAACTTACTGCAAGAGCATCACCAAAAGGAACTTGGCAGGATTACAAGGTCAACTAACTTCACGTGATAGTATAATCTAAAATTAGCTTATAGATTGTGTTTTCCAAAGGTTTACTGGTCTAGTTTCAATTTACCCTGCTAATTAGTGCTTTTGAAAGTCCTTTACAAGTGAAAAAGTGAGTTTGAACCAAGCGAATTCATCGGGCTAACGTACTTTCAATAATGCTCATCTTCGTTTTGTCATAGGTGGTGGAAGGATATAGATGTTCCAAGGAAGTTCCCATTCTCTAGAGACAGGATTGTGGAGTTGTTCTTCTGGATATCGGGAGTATATTTCCAGCCGGAGTTTGCCGAGGCCAGATATATACTAACCAGAGTGATCGCCCTGATTTCCATTCTCGACGATATCTATGACGTCTATGGCACATTAGAAGAACTCGTATCCTTCACCGAAGCAATTGAGAAGTACGTAATTCACTTTATTTTCTCAAACTTCTGAATTTGATCAAGTATGTGTAGAGTAAGTGTGTAATTACAAGGACTTGAATTCAGGTGGAGTGTTGATGCCATGGATGGACTACCAGAGTATATGCAAGATTATTATAAGGTGCTTCTCGATCTCTATGATGAAATTGGGAATGAACTGGCCACGAAAGGAAGATCGTACCGCCTTGTCTATGCAAAAGAAGCCGTAAGCATCATCGGTACCCTTTATATGCACCCAATGCAATTTTTCTCAAGAACCCAACATTCTTGTTTACGTTTAATTTCTCAGATGAAGAAGCAAGCAAGAGGCTACTTTGACGAAGTCAAATGGTTCCATACTGGCTACACACCAACGATGGAGGAATACATGCCCCTTGCATTATTAACGACAGGCTATGAACAGATGGCGATCACATCGCTTGTAGGAATGGGCGATGTGGTCACAAGAGATGCTTTTGAATGGTTGCTCGGCGACTGCAAGATCTTGAAGGCTTCAGAAATCATATGTCGGTTCATGGATGACATTACTTCTCGCCAGGTATAATAGAAACGTAATTATCCTCCAATAATCTAATGAAATTAGATCGACCACTACTCAATCGGAAATGCTGTTGACTTAATCACACCAATTTTGTTGATATACAGTTGGAGCAAAAGAGGGGGCACGTAGCATCTTCGGTGGAGTTGTTGATGAAAGAAAATGGCATCTCGGAGCAGGAAGCTGAGGAGGAACTCCAGAAACGAGTTGTTGATGCGTGGAAGGACATCAATGAGGAGTTTCTTCGTCCAACCGCAGTCCCAGCACCGGTTCTCACGCGAATTCTCAATCTCTCGAGCGTGATCGATGTGTTATACACCAACGGAGATAATTACACCCATTCGAAGACCAAGGTCAAAGATCATATCATATTGCTCTATGTTAGTCCCCTGCCGATGTGAAGTTTGAACTACACATCGTCACACCGATGTAGTATTGAAAATAAAGGGTCTATCAACCATGCCTCTGAACTCTCTATTTTTCTTGGATGCATGAGGGAAAATATCGTTACTAGTATGTACTTTCAAAATTGATTTGCATGTTAAAACTCATAATTTCCCTTTTCTCGTCTTATATTATGTGGATCTTATGATTCGTAATACTTCATCCCGTAGTTATCCTCACATATAATATCTTATCTATTAAATAATCTTTGTAACTTTTATTTAGAGGACATAAGTTCATTTATGGTAGTACGTTTCTCTGAATTTCATGTTCGTAATTGTTTTGCCAAAATTGTTCTCGCGACGAAATATCTTTCACCGAAAGCCATTCTTCAGCTTTTAATGAGAAGAGACGGGTTCTGTAGTGATTTCAAATAGGAAATATCTAGGCAAAGAAGAAATAATTGCAAATTTTTACTTCGAACTTCGAACCGAACTATAAGTACAAATCATGCCGGAATTTAATCGACGGCAAAGCTTGAGAACGTGCAAAGATGTAACACTGGAATTTAATCGACAACGCGAATCGGAAAGCTATAGCTAAGAAAAAATAGGTGTAGTACAGGAAAGTAAAGATAATTGAAAGATAACATTTTGGTTGATTGTCGGGGGGTCTCTCCGAAGAGTAGAATGTGGCTATTTAAAATCTACAATTGACTGTTATCAGCGAAGCTTACAAAGGAGGTTACAAATGGTTACTAAAAAAGAAATAACTTCCTAACAGTTACGAAAAGTTACAAAGAGAGGTTATAAAAAGAAGTTACAAAAAGATGTTATGAATGATTACTGAAAGGTTATCGATGGTTAAGTAGACTCCATTACGTCGACGGTTTCTTCGATTCCACTACGTTGACAGTTGTTTTTTTGACGATTGCATCCGATATTATCGACTCTACTGTTTATCAAGTCCTTCAAGTTGGCCATTCTTCACTGAAGTTCCTTTCCTTTTTCCACATCCTGACCGGTCACGACTGTCTACTACCTTTTGGAATCGAAAACTTTACAAGAATTTTCTGAGAAAACTCCAAACATAAAAGTTGTAAATCCAGGAGTTTTCGTTATTTTGGCCTTGGAATCATGTCAATCCGATCTGTATCGACAATGTTATGACCATTTTCCCGAACTAGCACAGAATTGAAATTTCTGCTCCTTTTGTGATGGAGTCTCCGTGTGTGCAAGTCACTCTTCCGATCCTAATGCTCGAGTAGTTGACACATTAAGCTACATCAAAAAGATCACAAAACTCTACTCTTAGTGACTAAGCCCCTCACTTGTTGATAATAACAAAAATTGGTCATTTTTTGGTGTAAAACTATTCCCCATTTTAAAAGTATTGAATGATTCATCGATCATTCAATTCTTTTAAATTAGATAATCAAGAGTTTTCATGTGCCCCCTTGTCATCAGCAAATTTGATTTTTTTTTGGCCGAATTTAATCTTGCTCAGTATCATCATACGACTCATACTTTTCCACGAAAGGCACGCAATTTGTGGAATTTTTATGTGGCCCTTTATCTATGTCCTTAAGTAATTGTTCATACTTAGACATTCTCGTTACCAATTGAAATAAATTGGCAAAATTTAGGTCTTTGAATTTTTCTCTAAGAATGAATTTCAATCCACCAAAAGCCAAACTTGCAAATTCTTTATCTGGGAGTGAAGTAAGGCATCTATTTCAATCCCTCTTGAATTTGGCAATGAACTAGTCCACCGACTCATAATTATGTTGCTTAATAGCAGCAATAGACTCATCGGGAATTGACCTGTAGAATTGGCTATAGAATTGTGTCTCCATTTGCTCCTAGGAAAACAAGAAAAATTTAGTGCTTTCCTGCATTTTTCCATAATTTCTTTTAGTCAAAATAAGTGAGAAAATCAAGAAAAATAGCAAATGAAGTCAAAAAATTACATAAAAATAGTCATTAGTCTTATTTTAAATCCAATTTCATTAATATACATCATCAATTTTGAAAAATCTCAATCGGGTATTTTTTTTCCCAAAATTGGGCAAAATCAAACTTGAATTGAATAAAAAATGTAATTAAATATTTTCTAGTCATTTTTAAGTCATAGTGTCTCCACAACAAATGATTCTGGGACCTTAAAATGGCTGCAACCTCCCCTCCTTGTTCCGGTCAGATCGGTTGGTCATGAAGGTCTGAAACCAAGACTTTTCCAATCAATCGAAAGCTTTCCAAGCGAAACGAGCACCACCTACTTGAAGAAGAAGTGTCAGTGAATCATTATGTTGCCCCCGTTTGCCTCGAAATTTCCATTTCAACCTCTGTTGACGAAGGTAAATTTACTTCATGATCACATATAAATTGTTCAATAAAATGTTCAAATGAATGACTGACTTGATTCTCATGCAATTTCAGAAATTTTTTTGTTCCAGATTGCTTATTGAACATTGATTTCTGTTTTTGCTCATGTGGTTTGTTGTTTATTGCATTTTGGATTGGCGAAATGAAAATCGCATTGAGTCAGCCATTAGCAAACCTCTACCGGAGCAATCACAACTGTGACATTTTGAATTTCGACCCACTTTCAAGATATATGAAGTGATATTATCATCAAAACACTTTCTGTTATATCTCACTCGGAATTAATCATTCTCAAGAATACTAACCGTTAGGGAATGACTAGTTAGGATTTCGATACGCACAACCTGGGAGCTCGAACCTGGATTGACATTTTGACCATGAGAATTGACGAAGGGATATTTTGGGCCATTATAGGCCGATCCAAGAATGATTATGGAACGATTTAACAATGTTATACAATTGATTCACGGGTGATTCCGTTTAATCGTTGTATACATTGCGAACGTTACAAAATCAATTTCTAACGATCGTGTCGTTAGAACTAGTGATTGACCCTCGTGATTACATGACAATCGAAGTCGCCATAGCTTGAGTAAACTTAAATGTGGATTGATGCCAAATCAACTATGGATCGACACGTGTAAACCCTAAAAGTCACTCGTTAGTTTGAGATACACGAAAGTCGCGTTGATCAATTTTGGCCACGAATTGGAATCCGAACTTGGGTATCAAACTTCAAAGATATCAAAATTATTATTTTGGACGACGCTGCATTAAATTCCTTGTATTATTGGTTTGTTCAGAAATTTTCAAAAAAAAATGAAAATTGCCTCGGAAATTAGAAAAGACGATTTTACCCCTGGATGTTCTAAAGTTTATTTGTGGAGTGGAAGGACATAATAGTCTTTTTCCCCCTTGACCGAAAATCCCCTTGGACCATTTTACCCTTACCTTTTTAGTCAATTTCAATAATACCCTTCCAGAAGCTTTGGTCAAAGAAGCATTTATGGCCATTGGATCAATACTTTGGCATCAAGGATCAATATTGGCTCTTCAATTTGGATAGTTTAGATCAGCCCACTCTCTCTCTCTTCACCTTCTCTCTTGCTCTCTCTCTCTCTTCACTTTCTCTTTCTCTCTCTCTCTTCCCCTTGGCCGAGAATCACCACCGCCGCCGTCCACCACCGTGACACCTCAGGCCGCTACCCTTGGGCCACAGTGAGCCGCTATCCATGCCAGAACAGTCGCCGCCAC
This sequence comes from Syzygium aromaticum, assembly GCA_024500025.1. Taxonomy (NCBI): domain Eukaryota; kingdom Viridiplantae; phylum Streptophyta; class Magnoliopsida; order Myrtales; family Myrtaceae; genus Syzygium; species Syzygium aromaticum. Next base: position 15,332,517 of record CM044888.1, on the reverse strand, counting down.
CGGATCGCCATTTGAACTACCGCCGTTCGCCGGAAATCCTAGGCTCAGCCAGGACTTACTGCTGCTGATTAAGCCTAATATTTGGCTTAAATTAGTGGTAAGTGACTTCCTAAACCTTGATTATGTTAGTAAGTTACCAATGGATAGTGTTTAGGGGTTATTAGGGTATTTTAGGGGTTAATTTAGGGGTTATGGTGGAGACTGATTTGAGGAATTATTAGTGGCTGAATTTGATAATTATAGGACTAATTTGAATGTTAAGATAGGTAGGTTGTGTAATTTGGGCTTAAGCATATGTTTAATGGGGTTAATTATGCTTAATTTGGCTAATTATGGGTGTTTTAATTAAAATTCGTGGGTTAATCTTGTGGCTGTAGAAATCATATGTTAGGGGCTGAATTGGGTGACTTGGATATTGATTATATGGCTCTCATTGATTTTAGATTGATTAATGGTAATTTAGGGGCTTAATTATCTTGAATATGCGCTAATTTTGATCATACGGTTTAGATTAAATTAGGAGAGGATAAGACCTTAATCATGTAGCTGATTTGGGATTTGTGGTTGATCGTGTGGTTTTGATCGACAATCGCATGGCTAATTAGTCGACTGTGCGCCGATCAGAGGCTTAATGAAGATTGTGCGGTGAATTGATTGTTTAATGCTGATTGCATGGTTAAATTGTGTGATCGAGTGGTTAATTTATTTAATCATGGCTGAGTAATTGACTATGGCTCGATCATGTGGTTGGAATAGTGATTGTGCGGTCTAGAGAGAAGATCATATATTGAAATTAACGTTTGATACGAAAAACGAGTACAATTCATGGCATATTTAATTATAGTAAATTGTACGTCATACACACTTGCATTGGCTAATTAAAGAAGATTAAAATTGGCAATGTGTGATTGTTTACATGTGTGGCCATGATGAGTTCCGTCTGAGACGAGTTCTAGACGATGCCCGGCTAAAGCTCGGATGCTGTCTGGTACCCGACTTGTTGAGGGGGTTCGATCCCAGACATTGCCGATCGTGGTAGAGGCTGGATCGATGCTCCTAAATGGAATGTCGTCCGGTACCCAACTGTCGGGGGGGAGGGGTTCGATCCTAGACGTTGCCACGCCCAAAGTAGTGAGGTGATGCCTGGCTATGCCGGAAGACCAATAGAAGTTCAGTGTGACCTATGGTGGGTCGTTAATAATCTGGACAACTTCAAGTATTATGTGCATACGGCATACTTTGCGCTTGATTATGAGATAAAATCCTGAGGCACGGTATGGGATGGGCTGAAGTGATTTTATCTTATAATCGAGACTTGTGTGAATGATTGAATATATTGGATTGTCTGGATTATTACTTTTGTTGTTACGCATTTGATAGTATGCCATGGTTGTAATGCGATTCGAGAGCTCTGCATAGTAGGTGGCACCATTGTTCATTTGATAGGTACTTACCCAATTGGTTAGAATTGCATGACTAGGGTACTGGAGGTACGTATTACCCTAGTCGAAGCTTAGGTAGTTTACTTATTGAGATTATATATCATTCATCGTTGTTAAACATTTTAGACCCTCAACCTTGACCATAACTGAGCCTCCACTACATTTCGGGGTATCAACGGAGATGGAGCATTGGGTGACTGAGTACCCTGCGGGTGAAGATAGAGTATATGAGAAGTATGAGTGTACAGTTTGGGTGGATGACGGGGAGCAGTACTTGACCGCTCATAAGTATATGGCGTGGTACATGCGAGATGGAGCTCAGAAGTTTGGTCCTCTCCGGGGATTCGATATTCCCCCGAACGATAGTTTAGGATTGTGGGATCTTATGGAGATTGATCCCCCTGACGGAGCAGTGGTTGATCCTGAGCCCGTACCGATGGAGACCAATGATTTAGAACCGATGTTGGCGCCTTTACCACCTGGCTCCTATAGCGATGTATCTGACCCGGCTTCGCCAGGATGTCGTGGAAGTTTTTGATAGGACCAAGGATTCCCATCTTTTTGGAGTGGTTTGTGGATAGAGTAGTAGATTTGATCGACCACCCCATCCCTTTTGTGAGTATGTGTGATCTGGATTTGTGGCCTTTAGAAAGCCTTGTATATATGTTACTGCTGTAAGTGACGTCAATGTTATAAAATGGTTTGTTGGTTTGTTTAATTTCTCTCTCTACTATTCCGTTTGAACGTTTATTGAATGGAGTGTTCGTTTGGCTTCCGCGTTTATTCTCTTGCTTCGAGGGTTTTGGGTTGGCGACAAATCCTGGGTGTCGCATTCTTATCGACCGTGGTGGGATGTTATGTGTTCGTGGGGTACGGAGCGTTACATCCCCGTTTAAAATGGTATCGAGCCAGGTTAGCTTAATCCATATTTGGTGGAGACCTGGAGTGATAAGGAGCGATAACTTTAGGGTAGCTAGCTAGAGAGACTTGCCTTGATCACAAGTTTGTGATGCTTTGTGCATGCTTTGAGAATATGTGTTTGTGATTGGTGGGCTTGAAATTACTTCATACGGTTATTTGCTTATGAATGCTGAGTGGTTTAGTACTATTATTAACGTTGCAGGCGCTCCAAAGTAAGATCTAGAACCTTACTAAGTGTGTACTTATTATGCTTGTTTGGGATGATTGCTTGCTTACAACTGCTTGCTGTGGTTCATTGCCTAGAACTGTTTAAGCCGAGTAGTTGGTATAAGTCTTTTAATTCCATGGTGAATTTATAGCAGGCCTAGGTGTTTAGGGTGATTTCTGGGAGGATGAACACCTGGAGTAGAGGAACTAGGGGTGCATTGAGCTCGCAAGCCAGAACGGCAGAGGACCCTAGAGTTGATGGAGTTATAAGAGCTCTAGAGGTGATTGGATAGTTGATAGGCTTGCAGACTCAAGAACGAGCTGCTGCTGCTACTGCTACTGCTACTGCTACTGCTGCTGCTGCTGCCACCGCCGCTCATAATAATCCGGGGAATGGAAATGGAAATGAGAATCGCCAGATGTACAAGTTGGTAGAACAGTTTTTGAAACTTAAGCCATCAAAGTACGATGAGAAAGGTGATCCCAAGGCTGCCACTCGATGGACTGAGGAATTGGAAAAGGCCTTTGCACTTCTAGGGTGCACGGAGGAGGAAAAGGTGACTTTGGCTATGTAACAACTTCAGGATAATTCCAATGATTGGTGGAAAGCCACTTGAGAAAGGATTTTCCCGGTAGGCATGGTGCCAAACTGGACCAGCTTCATCGATGCCTTTAATGGAAAGTACTTCTCTGAGAGTGCTCAAGAACAGAAGATGGCAAAATTTTTACGGTTCCGCTAGAATCAAATGACTGTAGATCAGTATGAGGCGGAATTTGCTAGGTTATCGAAGTTCGCACCGAGGATGGTCGAGAATCCTTTGGATAAGGCAAGAAGGTTCCGAGATGGTCTAAAGTTGGAACTGTGTAGCCGACTAATACCCCTAAACCTTAAGGATTACAACGAACTGTGTGATCGAGCTCAGATGATTGAGAGAGATATGACCAAGAGGAATGCCGCATCTGGATCGCAGTTTATATCGACTAGGGATAATCATAACTTTGGAAAGAAACCTATGAATAGGAATAGATGATTTGTCCCTCCGGTCAAAAAGAACATCGTAAAGTCAACTTACTACTCTGGAACCCCGTGTCAATTTTGCGGGAGAAGGCATGGGAATAGCCCTTGCCCTGGCAGGAATGGAACTTGTTTTGGTTGTGGCCAGCACGGTCACCAAGTGAAGGATTGCCTGAATCGACAAGTTAGGTTGCCATTCCAGTTGCAACAACCTCGGATGGGAAATCAGGCTGGAACCACTCCGCAGAATAATCAAGATCGACCCCCAGCACCAGGAAGAATCTATGCTATGGCACGCAAAGAGGTGGAGGATGCAACTGGCGTGATCACAAGTACGATCTCTTTATGTGATCATATTGCTTATGCCTTATTTGATCCGGAAGCATCGCATTCATTCGTGTCGGAGCAATTTGTTAGACTGACTGGAATTGAACTGAAACCGTTAGAAGTAATGTTGCATGTTACTACCCCTCTAAAGGATAAAGTGTTAATCTCAGTAGGATGCCCAAACTATGAGATAATCATTGGTGGTAGAAAGGAATTAATTGATTTAGTTGTATTGACTATGTTTGATTTTGACATCATTATTGGTATGGATTGGCTAGTAAAACAAAAGGCTGTGATTGACTATAGTAGTAGGGTGATCCAATTTAGTCCTATTGGTCATCCTCGATATGAGTTTGTGGGAAACCGAGGAGGAACCTCGATCCCTTGGATTTCGTCGCTTGAGGTGACGAAGCTATTGGATGAAGGATGTCAAGGTTACCTAGCGACTGTGTTTGACTTATTGGCTAAGGAGTCAAGGCTAGAAGATATAGCCAAGGTGTGTAACTTTCCTAATGTCTTTCCCAAAGAATTGCCGGGATTACCACCTGAAAGGGAAGTGGAGTTTGCAATTGAGTTGACCCCTAGGATGGAGCCAATCTCTAGAGTGCCATACAGAATGGCTTTATCAGAATTGAAGCAGTTGAAAGTTCAGATGCAAGAGCTGTTAGACAAGGGATCCATTCGTTCAAGTGCGTCACCGTGGGGAGCACCAGTGTTGTTTGTTAGAAAGAAAGATGGTTCGTTGCGTTTGTGCAATGACTATCAGCAGTTGAACCAAATGACCATCAAGAACAAGTATCTATTACCAAGAATAAATGACTTGTTCAATCAACTGCAAGGGGTTTCAGTACTCTCCGAGATAGACTTAAGAACGGGCTACCATCAATTAAGGATTAAAAAGGAAGATATACCGAAGATGGCGTTTCGTACAAGATACGGGCATTACAAGTTTACGGTTATGTCGTTTGGATTGATTAATGCCCCAGCCACTTTTATGGATTTGATGAATCGGGTATTCAAGGAATTCTTGGATTTATTCGTCATAGTATTCATCGACGACATATTGATATACTCAAAAAGTCCTGAGGAGCATGAGCAACATTTAAGAATAGTTCTACGGATCTTGAGAGAACATGCATTTTATGCCAAGTTTAGTAAGTGCGAGTTCTGCCTGAATCGAGTAGCATTCCTTGGACATGTGATCTCTGGGGAAGGAATCTCAGTGGATCCAACTAAGATTGAAGCGGTTACGAATTAGCTGAGACCTACGACAGTGACAGAAGTTCGGAGTTTCCTAGGACTAGCTGGCTATTATGGAAGATTCGTGGAAAAGTTCTCCGCGATAGCCACTCATCTGACTCACTTACTGAAGAAGGAAAAAAAGTTTGAATGGACGGATAAGTACGAGAGAAGTTTTCAAGAACTTAAGCATAAGTTGACTACCGCACTAGTATTGATAATACCCTCAAGTCCTAGAGGATACGAGGTGTATAGTGATGCGTCGCTAAAAGGATTAGGATGTGTTTTAATGCAGTATGGAGGGGTTGTTGCATACGTATCGTGACAGTTGAGACCTCACGAGTTGAATTATCTAACACATGATTTGGAACTTGCGGCCATCATCTTTGCACTTAAAATTTGGAGACATTATTTATGTGGAGAAAAGTTTCAAATCTACACGGATCATCAGAGTTCAAAATATTTGTTTTCTCAAAAAGAATTAAATATAAGACAACGCCGATGGATGGAACTTCTAAATGATTATGACTGCGACATCTTATACCACCCAGGAAAGACTAACAAAGTAGCGAATGCACTTAGTCGGAAATCGAGCATTGCGCAATTGATGATTAAAGAGTAAACTTTACTCGAAGAAGTACGAGATTCTAAATTTAAGCTTGAAGTAAGTCACCTCTCAAGCTTGTTGGCCACTTTGAGGATTGAACCAGAGATTCAAGCCAAAATTAAGGCATTACAATTTACGGATTTTGAGATTCAAAAGATTCTGCAAATGGATGAAACTAAGAGAAAGGCTGACTTTCAAGTGTCCAAGGACGAAATCTTGAAGTTTCGCGGACGTTTATGTGTGCCTGATGACCCAGAGCTTAAGGAGGAAATCCTAGTAGAAGCTCATCGTAGTAATTACTGTATTCATCCAGGTAGCACAAAAATGAAAATAGATATAGCCAAACACGTGACAAAGTGCTTGACATGCCAGCAAGTGAAGGCACATCATTGTAAACCTGGTGGATTACTAAGACCTTTGGAAATTCCAGAGTGAAAATGGGAGCATGTTACTATGGACTTCATTATGGGTTTACCAAGAAGCTAGAGAGGCTATGATTCAATTTGGGTTATAGTCGACAGGCTGACTAAATCAACACATTTTCTGGTAGTACGAAAGGATTTTATAATGGATAAGTACGTTGAACTGTATATGCAACAAATAGTCCGTCTTCATAGAGTACCTGTAACTATCACATCAGACAGAGACCCTAGGTTTATTGCAACCTTTTGGAAAAGTCTTCAAATGACTATGGGGACGAAGTTACAGTACAGTACGGCCTATCATCCGCAGACAGATGGTCATTCTAAAAGGATGATTCAGACACTTGAGGACATGTTACGAGCTTGTGTGATAGACTTTAGAGGTGGATGGGAAGAACAGTTACACTTAGTTGAATTTGCCTACAATAACAATTATTAGCAAAGCATCAAAATGGCACCATTTGAAGTGTTATATGGTAGAGCATGCAGGATGAAGTTGGTGAGAGGAGTATTACAGGTTCAAAATTGGTAGAACAGTCAATCGAGGCAGTTAAGGTCATTCGAGAAAGACTGAAAACTGTTTAAAGTCGCCAGAAAAGTTATGCAGATAAACGGCGCAGACCTTTGAAATTTCAAGAAGGAGATCATGTTTTCCTCAAGGTATCACCAATGTGAGGAACATCTAGGTTTGGTAAGAAAGGGAAGTTAAGCCCGAGGTACGTAGGCTCGTTTGAGATATTGGAAAGAATTGGAATTTTAGCCTATTGATTTGCTTTGCCACCGAATTTATCTCAAATTCATAATATATTCCACGTGTCTATGCTAAGGAAGTATGAACCAGATCTTACCCACATGCTGAATCATGAAAACATAGACGTGGACAACAAGGTGTCATACGTGAAAAAGCCTATTCGGATAGAAGACAGAAAAGAACGAGTTCTACGGAATAAGATAATCTCGTTGGTCAAAGTAGTCTGACAATATCATGGGACAAAAGGAGCCACGTGGGAAAATGAAGAAATCATGAGGCGTTAGCACTCCCATTTGTTTGAATAGTTTGGGTTTGGTTGTAAATTTTGAGGATGAAATTTCTATAAGGGGGAAGAGTTGTGACATTCTGAATTTCGACCCACTTTAGGGATTTATGAAGTGATATTATCATCAAGAATACTAACCGTTAGGGAATGACTAGTTAGGATTTCGGTACGCACGACCCAAGAACTCGAACCTGGATTGACATTTTGACCATGAGGATTGACGAGTGGATATTTTGGGCCATTATAGGCTGATCCAAGAATGATTATAGAATGATTTAACAATGTTATATAATTAATTCACAGGTGATTCCGTTTAATCGTTGTATATATTGCGAACGTTACAAAATCAATTTCTAACGATCGTGTCGTTGGAACTAGTGATTGACCCTCATGGTCACATGACAATCGAAGTCCCCATAGCTTGAGTAAACTTAAACGTGGATTGATACCAAATCAACCACGGGTCAACACGCGTAAACCCTAAAAGTCGCCCATTAGTTTGAGATATACGAAAGTCGCATTTGATCGATTTTAGCCACCAATTGAAATCCGAACTTGGGTGTCAAACTTCAAGGATATCAAAATTATTATTTTGGACGACGCCGCATTAAACTCGCTTTATTATTGGTTTGTTCAGAAATTATAAAAAAAATGGAAATTGGCCCGAAAATTAGAAAAGACGATTTTACCCCTGGATGTTTTAAAGTTTATTTGTGGAGTAGAAGGACATAATAGTCTTTTTCACCCTTAACCGAAAATCCCCTTAGACCATTTTACCCTTACCTTTTTAGTTAATTTCAATAATACCCTTCTAGAAACTTTGGTCAAAAACGCATTTATGACCATTGGATCAATACTTGGGCATCAAGGATCAATCTTGGCCCTTCAATTTGGATAGTTTAGATCAGCCCACTCTCTCTCTCTCTTCACTTTCTCTCTTGCTCTCTCTCTCTCTTCCCCTTGGCCGAGAATCACCATCGTCGCCGTCCACCACCATGACACCTCAGGCTGCCACCCTTGGGCCACCGTGAGCCACTGTCCACATCGGAACAATCGCCGCCGCCAGATCGCCATTTGAAACGCCACTGTTCGCCAGAGATCCTAGGCTTGGCCAGGACTTGTTGCTGTTGATTAGGCCTAATATTTGGCTGAAATTAGTGGTAAGTGACTCCCTAAACCTTGATTAAGTTAGTAGGTTACCAATGGATAGTGTTTAGGGGTTATTAGGGTATTTTAGGGGTTAATTTAGGGGTTATGGTGGAGGCAGATTTGAAGAATTATTAGTGGCTGAATTTGATAATTATAGGATTGATTTGAACGTTAAGATAGGTAGGTTGTGTAATTTGGGCTTAAACATATGTTTAATGGGGTTAATTATGCTTAACTTGGCTAATTATAGGTGTTTTAATTAAAATTCGTGGGTTAATCTTGTGGATGCAGAAATTATATATTAGGGGTTGAATTGGGTGACTTGGATATTGATTATATGACCCTCATTGATTTTAGCTTGATTAATGGTAATTTACGGGCTTAATTACCTTGAATATGTGCTAATTTTGATCATACAGTTTAGATTAAATTAGGAGAGGATAAGACCTTAATCATGTGGCTGATTTGGGATTTGTGGTTGATCGTGTGGTTTTGATCGACAATTGCATAACTAATTAGTTGACTATGCGCCGATTAGAGGCTTAATGAAGATCGTGTGGTGAATTGATTGTTTAATGCCGATCGCATGGTTAATTTATTTAATCATGGCTGAGTAATTGACTATGACTCGATCGTGTGGTTGGAATGGTGATTGTGCGGTCTAGAGAGAAAATCGTATGTTGAAATTGACGTTTGATACAAAAAACGAGTGTGATTCATGGCATATTTAATTATAGTAAATTGCACGTCATACACACTTGCATTGACTAATTAAAGAAGATTAAAATTGGTAATGTGTGGTTGTTTACGTGTGTGGCCATGATGAGTTTCGTCTGAGACGAGTTCTAGACGATGCCCGGCTAAGGCTTGGATGCTGTTTGGTATCCGACTTGTCGAGGGGGGTTCAATGCGGGCCACTAGCGAGTGTGGTGGAAAGAGGAAATGAGAACGAAATGAGTACGTAGGATGAGAACTGTATATGTGTGTGTTGCATATGATGTGCTTGTAATCGTGTGTGGAATTCCTGCTATGTGATGATTTGGCATGTGTATGATTGTGATTTATAATTGTCTGGAGGTACGTGATAGCCTAGGTTGGGTTTAGGAGTGTGCTTGCTGAGATGTAATCTCACGGTTGTATCAACCAATAATTTTCAGAACCCTGACTTGAGACATGAACCCTCTACCGCCATCACCACTAGTACGTTTTGGATTACCAGTGCACACGAAGTACGAAGTAGCAGAATTTCCAATGGGTGATGGGATGACATGGATTAGACACACGACAACCGTATATGTAGAAGTAGGATTGCCATTGTGGGAGACCAACATGTACACGGCTTGGTACTTTAGGGACACTGACGGGGATGAGTTTGGTCCCATCAGAGGTTTTGACGTTCCATATGATTTAGTTGGAAATTGGGACCCGGCTGCCATGCCCCCGATTGACGAAGAGTTGACTAGTACTGAGGTTAGCTTGGCTCAGTCTGGTCTGCATCTAGTAACCGCAGCACAAGGATCTTCCGGAGCCAAACATGAACCCGAACCCAAGGCGTTGCAAGCTGAAGCTGAGCATATGGATATAGACTTAGACCTTATCCCTGAGGAGATACCAGGAGAGGTGGAACCAGAGGCCGAAGCGAAGAATAATCTTGTTGAGTCTAAAGAGCATGTATGAGAACCGAAGTACATACTCCCATTTGAACAGTATATGGATCCCAACTTTGAGCTTGAGTTCCATTTCTGGGATGTATTAGCGGAGAACGGTGAGGATGAGGTTCCGGTGGAATTGGGCGACATCAACCACTCGATAGTGATTGAGGCGGAGTTGAAGTCATCGGAAGAGCAATCGGTGCAAGAGAGTTCGGAATCGGGGACTGAGGAGTTAGACTCTGAATGGATGCTGAGTAAGGGGCGTCGAGGTTAGAGTATCGGTTGGAGAGCTAGACTTTGGATGAGAACCATTTTTGAGGATGAACGCTAGGTCATCGATCATTTTTGGTTTCGATAGTTTCAGTAAGGTGTGCACTGCTATATTAAGGTTTGTATTATTGTAAATATTATGGAACAAGTTTAATGAAATGTATATTCTCCCAATTTTCCCCAGTTTATATTGTCAGGGTGTATTATGGTTTCCGTTGCGAATTTAAATCTCTGATGTTTGTTGAGGTCGGCGATAACCTAGGATATCGTGCTCTTACACCAAAAACGGGATGTCGCGGGCTCGACGGGGGTTCGAGGCATGACAGCCTCGGCCAATTCGTGACGGCTTCAATTTTTGTCGACTCCACTGCAATTCCTTCCCCGGATGCCATATGTCCTAAGAATGCCACTTGATGAGCCAGAATTCGTATTTGCTGAACTTAGCATAGAGTGCATGTTCCCTTAGGGTCCGTAGAACTTTTTCCAAATGTAACTCATGCTCAGCAGAACTCTTCGAATATACTAGGATATCGTCTATGAACACGATTACAAACTAATCCAGAAATTCTTTGAATACCATATTCATCAAATCCATAAAGGCTGCAGGAGCGTTAGTTAACCCAAATAGCATCACCGTAAACTCATAGTGTCTATACCTCATCCTAAATGTCGTTTTTGGCACGTCCTCCTTCTTTATCCTCAATTAGTGATAACCTGTCCTCAAGTCGATCTTAGAAAATATCGATGCTCCTTGCGACTGGTCAAACAGGTCGTCTATCCTTGGTAATGGGTACTTATCCTTAATAGTCACCTGATCTAATTGTCTGTAGTCAATGTATAACTTCAAAGACCCATCTTTCTCTCTCACGAATAATACTGGCACTCCCTATGGGGACGCACTCGGGTGGATAAAACCCTTATCTAACAGCTCTTGCATTTGAACATTTAATTCCTTCAACTCTGACAGTGACATCCTATAAGGTGCTTTCGAGATCGGCTCCGTCCCTAGGGCTCAATCACGAACTCAACTTCTCTATTAGGTGGTAGTCCCGACAATTCCTCGGGAAAGATATCGGGGAAATTGCACACCACGGCTATGTCTTCTAGCCTTGGCTCTCCAACCATTGAGTCAACTACGGACGACAGAAATCCTTGGCACCCTTTATCTAGCAGCTTTGCTACCTCGATTGACGAATTCTAAGGGATCGAGGTTCCTCCTCGATTTCCCACAAACTCGAATCTAAGATGTCCAATCAGATTAAATTGGATCACCTTGCTACTAGAATCCATAATAGCTCTCTATTTGACTAGCTAGTCCATACCAACAATCACGTTAAAGTTAAACATAGTTAAAACCGCCAAATCTATCCTTCCTTCTCTATCACCAATCATTATCTTACAATCAGGGTATCCAAATGCAATCAATACTTTATCATTCAATGGTGTAGTCACACAGCATAACATCAAGTGGTTTCCGCTCAATTCTAGACAATCTAACGAATTACTCAGATATAAACAAATGCAATGCCCCCATATCAAATAAAGCATATGCAGCATGATCACAGAGAGAGACCGTACCTGTGACCATGCCAGGTGCGTCCTCAACTTCCCTCCTCGCCATTGCATATACTTGTCCTTGAACCGGCAGCCTTTTCTGATTGGCCGGCTAGATAGCTTAAAATTGATTTCCATTTCGGGGTGGCGATGGCAATAGGGCAGGTGACCTGGCCTGCCTGTTATTAGGACAGTTCCTCATCTGATGGCCTCTTCCGCCACATATAAAACATGCTTTGCCCCTCCTTGGGCAAGGTCCATTCCCGTGTCTTCCTCCACATAGCCTACATGAGGAGTTCTGATAACGGTTTGCCTTCCTAATATTCCTCCGAACGGGAGGGACAAAACAACTATTTCCCGCCATGGGTCTTTTCCCAAATTGACGGTTGTCCCTAGCCAAGGCATACTGCGAACCAGAAGCGGCAGCTCAATCTGTTTGATCACTCTCAATTGCCTGAGTCCTTTCATAAATCTCATAATAGCCCCTCAAGTTTAATGAGATTATCTGACTATGGAGGTCCGACTTCAGCCCATCCCGGAATCTCCTGGCTTTATCCACTGAGTCCTCTTCCATTATGGGGGCAAATTTAGATGGCCTTGCAAACTCAGCTTCATACTAATCTGCCGACCTCTGACCTAAGTGAAGTCTCATGAATTCAGCCAATTTCTATTCTTGAGCACTTTCCAAGAAATACTTGCCATTAAAGGGCTCGATAAAAACAGTCCAATTTAGGGCAATATTAGCGGGGAATAAATGACCTCTAGTGGCTCTCCACCACTCACTTATATTTTCCTAAAGCTGGTAGACTACTAGGGTTACTTTCTCCTCTTCAGTGCATTCCAGCACCTCAAAAGCTTTCTCTAACTATTTTACCCATCTTGGTGTAGCCTGAAAATTGCTTCTCCCATCAAACTTTGAGAGTTTCAACCTCAAAAATTGTTCAACTAGCTTAGACATTGGCCTGATCACATTTACTCGCACTAGACCAAGATTTCCACCATCACATTATTCCCTTGATCTCCATTATTCCTAACAATCTTGCTGGCAGCTACAACGGCGATAGTAGCGCTTCTTTCCCCTATCTATCTACCTGATAATATTCCCGCTTCCTCAAGCGCCCTCTAGATTTCATCTACTCTGGGATCCTCTACAATTCTAGCTTGCAGGTCCACACGACCTCGACCTCGACCTCGACCTCAACTGCTCATCTTACAGGTTCTTACAAATGCTCATCTGCTATAATTCCATGTAGTAATTAGAAACCTAAGCCAACTATGCCAGTCTAAGGCCCTAGGCAATGAATCACAACACAAATCCACAAAGCAGGCAGCCAACCACATATAACATCTAATCACAACCAACAGGATTCGTGCATTTACCTAAAGTCCCAACGCACCTGCACCTCACATACTATTGCATAAAATCACTCAGCAACCACAATCATACAGTCTGAAGAACGCATGGCACAGGAGTCTCCCTAACTAGCTACCCCAAAGTCATCGCTTCTTATCACTTCAGATTTCGACTAAATTGAATCGAGCTAACCTTGCTCTGATACCAAATCAATGGAGATGTCACGTCTCGAACCCCAATGGGCTCGCGACACCCCTTCAATAGCCGTGTTGAATGCGATATCTCAGGATGCATCGCCAACCTAAATGAAACACGCGAAGACAAATGCAAGCAGAAGCAAAAATTTAACATCCTAGACAATAAACAATGACGACAGGGTAGTACTTGAAGAAAATCAATAAACCCATAACATTAGCTTGAGATCATAAAATTCATACATTAGGCTTCTAGGGTTAATATCCACCTTCGTCATCAAAAAGGGACAGGTGGCCGGGTAGACTACGGAATACACAAAAAAAAAAAAAACAGTCCTACCAAAAAGCTCCTAGGCCCCAGCACCCAAATCCTCCTACGGTGCCCAATATGAATTGAACCCTAAAGGCTCCGACTCCGTGTCCGAGTCGATCTCGATCGGCTCCTCCTCATGCTCTGACACCATAGGCTCCTCCTCAGGTTTGGACTCAGGCTTTGGTTATTCTAATTCTTCCTCGATCTCGGGCTCTATGGGCTCCTCCTCAAGCTCGGGTTCGGACTCCTCAAACTCCTCTTCAAGCTCAAGGTCTACAGGGGCCACAGGTTCGGGTTCGAGCTCCAGTTCAGGACTAGGGTTTACCGGGGCGTCTTTGGCGTCCAAAATCTCACCATCGGGGGCAAGGACAATTGAGGAGTCCCACTCACCTCCCCCATTAAATGGGACATCAAAATGCCGAAGCGATCCATAAACTCCATATAAATTCCGATAACAGTATGCCCGGTATGTATTGGCCTACAACTCTGGTTTTCCTACATCTACCCACACCACCATGGTATGCTTAACATAGGCCTCCCCGATTCCTACGGGGTACTCCACTGCCGAGTGCTCAATATGCCTCGGGATCCCAAAACGTTCAAGCGCATCACTCATGGTCAGGGTCGGGGATCTGAAATGATTTGCATTACAGCAATGAGAATAAATCTTAGTAAGCGGACAACCTATACTCCACCTAGGCCAATGCCTACCCAGACGAGTCTAACATGCGATTTAACAGCCAACACATTCAATTCCACACAAACATACTTACCTTGCCTTAAATCGAGTGCCAACCCTGCATATTAGCCAAATCACCATAATGCGATAATCACTCAAGAACGTAATAAAAACGCTTAAGCACCAAAATCATGTACTTTAACCCAATTCAATCAAACATAATTTACATACGTGGCCAAGCAACTTTCCATGACTCGCGTCAACACGTCTCAGGTCAGCCCTCTAATCGATCCAGGCTCCGTCCCTCACTGGACATTCACACTTTCTCACGACCCGCATAAACTCGCCTCAGGTCAATCCTCCAATCAATCCGGGCTTCGTCCTTCACTAGACATTTCATACTTTCTCACGACCCGCGTAAACATGCCTCAGGTCAACCCTCCAATCAATCCAGGCTTAGTCTTGCGTAACCACGCCTTAGAACATTCTTCATGCACATATACCACATCACAATTCGCCATTCTCACACGTCATACAAATCCACTTCAAATCACAAACTCATCACACTAACCCATCAATCTGACACTCAAGTGGGCACAATCAAATGTCAATTTCATCCATAAATGCCACGACAATCCGGTCATCGCACCTACATAAATTAGCCACTAATTATGTCACATAATCATCTTAATTTAATCTACCAATTAACCACATTCATATATCGATCATAATCCAAGCTTAACCACTAAACCAATACTGATTAACCCTAAACAAGTCTAAAAATACCCAGAGTACTAGATAGGGTTTAAAGAGTCACTTACCTAAATTTAGCTCGGGAAAAATCCGCAATGGGCCAAAATGGCCTGGGTGAACAATAATGGCTCGACGCTGGCGAGGGTGCGATGGGCACAATGGCCAGCAAGGCGTTCAGCACGGCGCTCAGCCACGGGCGGGCAATGGCCTGGGCAACTCGGCTACGGGCTAGGCAATAGCCTGGGCTATCCGGCCATGGGCTGGGCAACAGCTGGGCTACGGAGGCTCGGCCACGGCCGGGATAGTCCGGCCAAGGCTGAGCTGGGGCGGCGCTGGGCTGTCCAGGCAAGCATAGTGGCTGCAAGTGGCTGGGCAGAGTTGCTGGGAGCTGGGTGGTGACGGACGGAGTAGTGGCGGCGACCAGAACGGCGGCACAGGGTGGCTGGACGAGGTAGAGCCGGGGAGAGCTCAAACAGAAGAGGTATCGGGGAAGAGGGAAAACAGGGGAAAGGGAGGTGATGGCGGCCAAGGGGAGCAACTGGGCGACGGAGGTGGCTGAGGGGAGAGGCTTGGTGGTGGAGGCGAAGCAACGGCGGCTGCGAATGGCTAGGCGATGGAAGATAGGCCGACAAGCGGCTGGGTGGCGCCAGGCCGTGGCAGACACAGTGGCGAGCTGTTGTTCGCGTGTAGCGTGGACAGACCGGCAACAAGCGATCGCAGGCGACAAGCAGTGGCATGGCTCGGTCGAGGCAACGGCGGCATAAGGTGGGTGGCGACAAGGAGAAGAAGCAGAAGCAGCGGCCCGAAGGAACAGAACATAAGAGAATAAGAAGAAAGAAAAAGAAGAAAAAGAAGAAAGGAGGAGAGAGAGAGAGAGAGAGAGAGAGAGAGAGAGAGAGTTTGCAAGGGGCAGAGGATCTGACATGTAGGGGAGTGGGTGGACGTGCGGGAAAAGAGATGGGGAGGGAACGCGACTGGGAGGAAAACGTGCGCGGGCAGGAGAGAGAGAGAGAGAGAGAGAGAGAGAGAGAGAGACAAGAGAGACAAAAGTCAAATTTTATCCTCGAGTGCAATCCAACAACCACAATATGATATCACGAGCTTGATCCAACGGTTCCAAAATCCCAATTCAAAATAAAGAAAAGACCAACAAACACCCAATAAAACACATTACAAGGGAGGTCCACTAGTTCAAATCTGCACCGAATCCAAATTTCACTTTTCACTTATCCCGAGTAATATCAACGCTGGCCACAATAATATCGACACCGTCCAATTAAATTTGTCACGAAACTCCGAGAAATTCGACACCAAAGTTTGGGCTCTAAATAACGGCCAAATTCGATTGAGTGTGATTCTAACAAAATCTCTAATTTAAAAATAACCCAAGAGTAATCAGCTCCGGGCGAGATTTTATTATAAGTGCACTGACGAAATACACGTTTTATAAATCCCAAAAATTGGTCGAAATTTGAAATGTCATGCTTCTCAAAAAAAAAAAATTCTGCATAAGCAATATAACTTTAAAATGCATTTCATAATATCTGTTAGTAGTATATTTAGTTTAAGCTCAACGAGAGATCACAATTGTGGAGTAACCAATTGATAAATTAACAATTGATATTGATTGGGTGCGATGTACTCCTTGATTTTGATTATATGTTAGAGAATAATTATAAAATGCAAGACTTTGCAAAATGGTAGAAAGCTTAATAACTTTGCGAGAGAGGTAAAAGTGATGAGTATGAAAAATGGTGAAGAGACTAGGTTATTTTAAGGATTAGTTGATAATAAGAATTCTAGTTTGGGAAATAGATTTAGTATAGATCTTTTTTGAGAATTACTTCTCTAAAAGAAGTCATGAAAATCCGTGCAATGGATAAAAACGAATGAATCAAATCTAACAATCATGTCAACTCCATGAATAAACCAATAACCAACACTTCCTCCATGTATCTTTCTATACAATAGACAATTCGATATGGTAATTCTATATTCGGCAAGTTCATCCATTGACTTAGATTTATAGTAACTCGCAATCATGTCCCAGATCTTACATTCCATTTCTCATCATTTGTTCAGATTCCTTTCTGTTTCATTTCCAATTTCCCTGTTCCTGTCAACCAAACAAGGCATGACTTTAGAAGGCAAGATATCTTCCCGAAAAGAAGGGAAGAAAATCCAAAGGAAGCGTCCATCCTTAGTATGTCTTTTATCAGACACCCCCAGTTTCTCTCTGTTTGGTAGATTCATCCCATCTCTCTCTCTATTGGGTTTGTTCCTGGATCTTTCTTTCCAATCTTTGGGGCCTCAGGGTAGATATCTCCAATTGAATGTACTTGCCACGTTAGATTTTCTGTGTATATTACTGGTTCATCCATGTCAATCTACCAGAGTTGGACAATTTACTAATAGACAATGTAATAAAAACATTTCCGAGTTTGGAGTTTTCTTTCATTTCTATTTTTCAGGATATTTTATTTTGGCTACGACACAAACCGCGCCGTCAGCAACAAAAAGGAAAAAAATAACAGATGCAAACATGTCAAGATCTTCGAGATTTAATTAACTGATTTTCTTAGCGACAGACACCAATTTGCTTGTCTTTAGTTTTATTTTTCCAGTAATGAAAGCATGTCACGCCCCGAACTCCACGGTACACAACATCCCTACCTTGGTCGATAACTGCGACGTCCCAGGAAGCGACGCCGACCCACACCCGAGCAGAGATCAAGCACAAGCGGAAGCAACAAATAAACAAACCCGGACACTACAGTATGAGCCACAGATAGCCATGCACTATTATAGAAAATAATTACACATTTATATTACTATTAAAACCATTTACGCAATATATATAAGTACAGCAAAAAGGACTACAACTGGTTAACAGTCGCCTAGTCAAAAAGGGATACGAGGCTCAAATGGTCAAGCTAAACCTAAGAAGAGGGTTATGATCCAAAAAGTAGCGGTCCTCGGTACTAGCTACGATCAGGGAGAGGGTAATCCCAGGGTTGCCAATCCGGGTCGGACGACTCAGCAGAACCATTCGATGACTCCTCGGAGGTCTCCTCGCTAGGATTTGATTCTTCTGAATCCATGGCCTCTGCTCCATCATCCTCAGAGTCCAGCTCCAGTTCCGGATCGAGATAGAGCTTGAACCCTTCCTCATCCGATCCTAACTCTGCTACCTCCCCATCCTCCTCTACATCTTGTTCCATTGCCTCTGGCTCGTCATCTTCTGCTTCATCCATCGGCTTGGGGTCCTCAGCTACTACATTGGGCTCCTCATCCACTTCTCCATACTGCCTTATCCACTTTGGCGTGGCCTCGGGGTCGATCACTTCTCCGCCAGCTATGATCGGTTGTAACAACCCAGTCTCATCAACCGGAGCATCAAAAGTCCTGAGGGGTTCTCCTTCATTACCATCAGCATCTCGGTGGCACCATGCCACGTACTCCTGCACCTGGTAGTAATACTCGCCTATGTCTATGTATACTACGGATCGGTATTTCACAAAGGCCTCCCCATTTCCTGAGGGGTAGGTACTAGTGTACTGGCGGATCTGCATAGGGATCCCAAAAAAGTGGCGGTGGTCTCTGCATCGTCACAGCTGGGGGTCTGAAAAGTTTCGGTTTAAACCACTGTGAGACGAATCTCAGTAAGTTCAATCCCTAAACTTAGGCTAGGCTAGCATGCAATCTCCTGACCCCAAAATAAGTATTTAAAATCACAACACACAATATTCACACAATTCTCCGACCCTGCAGGTTAGATAGTTTAATATAAAAATTACAGCACATGCTCAAGTACTGAGTCTCACACACTCGCATGCTGGTAAATGCATGATCATGTATGCAATTGACATCGACATGTCATGCGCATTTCTCCGGCCCACTGGCACACTTGCCCAATTTATTATTATTACGACTCGAGTCATCACTTTTTTACGGCCCGGTGCGTCTAGCCTGCTCCAAAGTGCATGAGGCGCAGCAACTGATCTGGCCCAGTATCTCTAGCCTGTTTCAAAGTACATGAGGATGGTCGCCTTCCGGACGTACTGGGCATCGTCCTGCTCCAAAGTGCATAAGGATGGTATGGACCCGCAGGTCATGACCCAAAGGTCATTAGGTGATCACACAATTCATTATTATCTGAACCCAGCGTGAAACGCTTCAGGGTATTTTAAGTGATAACTCGCTCATGGCAGACACGCATTCTCGCACAATTTTGCCACATGCCACACTCTTGGGACACACGATGCGTGTCCATGTTATGCAATGCAATGCACCATGAGCATCAGCACAGTCAAGCACTCAACATTACTACACTGGCCAATCGCATTTCACATAATTAGCCACAATTAAGTATAATTCACATAAAATCAATCAATCCAAGTATACCCGGCAATTTCACCGATAACTCTAAAATTGGTCAATTAACCCAACTAAGCTCTCCAATAAATTCTTATCGGCCTACGACATTTTTCCCGATAATCACCTTCACCAGTCGGTACTCTAATTTTTCCCTGCCAGTAATAATATCCCTAATCTAGTTTAGAAAATTGCACCAACAGTCCTAATCCGAGCTTAAGAATTTTACTCACCTACTACGGGGTCACGATGACGGGGAATGGCGACCGATCAGTGATGAACAGTGAAACCGGCAGCAGAATTCCAGGCGAACGGCGTACGAATCACAGCGGCCAGCGGGTGAACAGTGTTTTTCCGTACTGACCGTGAACAGTAAATCCGCACTGACACTGTACGGACGACGCGGTGGTGGCTGGCCAGTAGGTCGTACGGACGGCGGCGGTGAACGATAACCGTACGGACCATACGGACAGTGTATGGACGGCTATGGATGGTGACATACAAGCGGGCTGAGGGTCACAGCGGTAGCAGCTCGGCCGATCGGGCTCCGGCGCGGCGGCGATGCTTGCCCGAAAAGGAAAAAGAGAGAAAAAGAGAGGGAGAAAGAGAAGGGAAAGGGGTCGGCTAGTGCTGTGGCTGAGGTGGGAGGTCGTGGTGGTCGACGGCGAGGCACAGCGGCCGGCGGCGGCGCTCCGGTGGCCGACGACGTGCTCCGGCGAAGCCTCACCAAGAGAGAAAATTAGAGAAAAAGAGGGAAATAGGGAGGAGAGGGGCTGTTCTGCCATGAGAGTGAGTGAGGAAAGAGAAAGTAGTCTAATCTTGGTCAAATAAGTCAGCCCAAAGCGCCACGTGTCGCTAATCCGGGCCAAATGACTAAAATACCCCTAATCCAACGGTTTAGAATAAATCTTATCCAAAAAGCAAGGGGCAAAAAGGTCTTTGGCCCCAATAATTGAGCTGATAAGCACTCTTAAATATCCCAATTAATTTCCCAAAAATTAGCTCAGGGGCAAAATCGTCATTTTTCGGGTCCCGAGGCGAAACTCCAATTTTCACACATATCAACCCTCCATATGCGTGGCCAACATAATGTGGCATCAGAATCACAAAAATAGTTTCTTAAGCCCCCGAAAATCGGCTGCGAAGTTTCGAGAATAAAATAATATTATTTTTCTAATTTTCGCTGAAATTCTAATTTTTGGTCAAAACCCTTCTTGGCATGTGTGGCCACCCAAAAATGGCATCGGCCTCGAAAAATAACCTCACTCGGCCTCGAAAAGTGGCGCGGGCGTCCTGAGGGGCAAAATCGTAATTTTTCACCCCTGGACCAAAATTCCAATTTTTTGTAATACTTACTCCAATCGCACGTGGCCAGCATAATATGACGTCGTATTTCTAAAAATAGTCCCTTAAGCTCTAGAAAATCAACATCGACATCCGGGCCCAATTCCGTGAATAAAATTCGCTAAACTTTCCATTTCAGAATTTCTCACTAACGGGTGGCTGGTTAGAGGTTACGCGTATCGACCTAGGGTTACCCATATCATGATGGCATTGATCATTGAGAGAGAATGAAAAATTATCACTAGTTCTAGAGGTCACGATCGTTTGGCTCGAGTTCAGGACTGGTTGGCCACGTGTACTTTCGGTTTGGCAGAATCACCTGCGTCCCTATTGTACATCGTTGGCCTTGGCCAAATCCAATCCGTTCCTCTTTCCTAAGATCGGCTCACGTTGGACTAAAATATTTCCTCAGCGTCTCTCGTAATCAGTATCCGTTTCGTGATAGGGTCCCCGATCTATGTACCGTTTTCTAGTTAGCCATACCCAATTGGTTAGTATCCCAAGAGTGATCAGCTCTGGGCGAGACTTATTAAAATGAAATGCGAAATAACATCAGTTTTATTGATCCCGGAGTTACATCGAAATTCGGGCTGTTACAAAGCATGCCAAAATACTCGTTCATTCTTCCATAATTGTCCCGGTCCTTTTTTTTAAAGCCACCCGACCTCTCTCGCTCACACTGCCGCTAAAATTCCTAGAATCCACGACCTTTCTCTTTTGCACTAGGTTAACCTATCTTGTCGCACGTCGCTCACCTTTCTTCATCTCCCTCGTTTCGTTCCTGACATACAGTCGTGTCTCTCAGGTCATAAAAGCATTCCGACCTCAAATTGCATAACCGTTCTTTGACCCCAGCATGGACAGACATGGAAACCAATGTAGAGAACGCGATTGGTATCAGAAGAGGGGAGCGAGAAACCAAATTAGAGATCGGCGTTATTGCCACCACGACTATGAACAAGACCACCAACATGCAACGGGTGGTCATGGAGAGGAGAGAAGCACTTCCTGAGAATCTCATTGAAGAGATACGAGCCGGTCACCTCCTGATATGGATGCTCATCATCCTGGATATGATGTCTCACAGTATCCAGCGCCCGAGCCTATAACTGGTATGTATAAGTTCGTCTCATCGACGTTGCCCATTGAATATTTGATTGATTTGCTTTGGAAAGAGAAGTAGTCCAAATGGCCTGAAACTTTTATTGCATTATTAGAGGATAATCAAAAACGCTTTGTTTATGCATTTTTCTTTCAATTTGTTTATACCAGCAGGATCTTTGAATATGAATCATGTCATATTCCATTCAATTCACAAATTACTTATAATGTTTCAACACATATGATATTGAATTTAGTTGTTTCTCCTTATCAGTTGCATAACGGCTGCATTTGAATTTTGGCCGCTGTTTTAATTTGATAGTTAAACGTTCAGCAGTCGCAGCAATAAAAAAGAAGGTCAGAGGTTTCATTGTTTTTTTCTGGATACTAATCTACACAATGGTGTATAGCTGCTGATATTTTATATTTGCATTTTATCAGTTTTACATCCCTCGTACTAAAAAATTCATAAAGAAAAGTATACAAAGATAATAAGTGAACTACATAGGGTACTTCTCTTAACAGATTTCCGGACTATCGCTGTCCAGTAGGAGTTTAACCTAGTGCCAGAGTTTAATCTTGTTTGCCCAGGAAACGGGGATAATATTTGCCCTATCAGACGACCTGATAAAAGGTAGCTCGTTGGTTTAATCTGGTTTCCCCAGGAAATGGGGTGAATGAAGACGCCATTGAACTGGGAGAATGCTTTATCACCGCTCCGTAAAACCATAGCTAAACTTGCATTCGTCCCAGAGGACATGGTAATGGGTTGGCTTGCTCGTCCGGAGACTGCCAAAGTGGCTGTACGGATAGAAGTCAAAGTCAAACGGATGCACAACCGTTGTGTCCACCGTCCCTGGTGGCACATTCTCTGTAGGACCCTGTCGATATCTATCTCTAGGAAAAGATGAGTTTGGTGACGCTTCTGCGCCATGACGATCGTTTATGCCATTTATTTTTCAAGTAGCCGACGTCCCTTCTAGACATGACACAAGAAGGAATGGAGGACGCCATCTCCCGACTTTGCAAGCTTGGTTATTGACATCCTTCGGCAGCTTAGTTAATCTAGCCACATTTGGGAACATGCTGTCGCGACCTAAATTTTTTCAGGCTAATGGATTATTAAGACTAAGCTTAACTCAGACCCTTTCAAGCCCTACCAATTCGCAACTTAGAGTTTAAGTTTTTAATATGCAAAAGTTTTCATACTTGGAGTCGCCACTAATCTATTTATGGTAGATCGATTAGAAACCTAAATAAAACATAGGGAAATATGTTTTATTCCTACGAACCAGAGATTTTAAGTTTGGGGACTTGGTTACGCTAGATCTAGTCTAACGCATTTTGGTACCTTTTCTTTTCAAAAAATGTTTTGGCAAACAGTTTCGATTCATTTTAACTTAGTCACTAGCATGTGAGGTGATCATACGGGTGCGCAAACCATCAAAGCAACACCCAATAATCAAAACATTAAATAAATTGCAAGATTTGGAGAATTACTTACCTCGAAGCAACGTAAACATCTGCGTTGTTAGATAGAAAATCACATCAGCAATCCTAATATGATTTCTAATTAACAAGTAGGTCACTCAATATTTTTTAGATTTTCACTTATTTAAATGAAAGCTAACCTATATATAATGACGTACAAAAATTAACATGCGATTAATGTAGCCTAACATGTAAACTATATGACAAGCGACAATATAACCATTTCTAATGACGGGCAAATGATTTATTTTTGGTAGTTTCAAATGAAATTCGGAATTAACAAATTACTCAAATTAACATGCAATCAATCCTAGAGAAAATGATTTGATCTATCCTAAAGTGATTCTTTTTTTGGGATTTTTATTAAAATTCGAAATTATTAAATATCTTGAATAATCCACTAAGATTAAAACAATCTTTAATTTATACTAGGAAATGTGCTACCTTAAATCCCAATTTAAATCAAATAATTATCTTATTCTTTTGGATATATTTAAGATTCCATAAGCATGCAAAATTTCTAATTTAAATCCTAACTAACATATTTTTTGATTTTCTTTATTTAAAAGGAAAACAATTAAACAAAGATAACAACTACGTTTAAACAATCCACGCAATCCGTAAGATTCTTCTTATCAAATTAAAATTAGGCAAAAAAATCAAACTGACGGTCATATCTATAGGGTTATAGATATCGACGGAAAGTTGATTGTTCGAATTTGGAAAGTAGATAAAATCAATTATCGCATCAAGTAGTTATGAATGAGATAACAATTTCCATATTGCCGCATATCATACCTTAGGGATAAGGTCGAATAGTCGTCCAGATATGTTGCCAAATCAGGGAAAATTCCTAATTTTTGATATTTGAATATTACAAATGAGCAAATATTATCCTAAAGATTTCTAGCGATCCATGAAATATCCACCAAATATTCAAACACCCAAAAATTAGGAAACCAAATATTTTGAAAATATCAGATAACGTTCTTACCTAATTTCGAGATATTTCCAAATTTGGGCTCGCGGATCGGGATTGTGGATCCGATTGAGCGGCGATGGGACGGACCGACGATTGGGGACGACAGTAGTGGATGGCGACAACGGCGTCACTTGCGGATCGTCAGGAATTTAAGCTCGTCACCTGCAAAATAGAATCATGAGCGGGACGACGGACTAACTCGCGACCACGTAACGCGATAGCAGGAGCACTGGCCGAGGGTGATATGGCGATGCTCCGGTCAATCTGCAAAACAGAAACACATACCACGATGGTGTAGGGACACCACAGCCACGGAAGCGATAGGGAACATCGAGATTGATCGGGGACGGCGTTGGGTGATAAAGCTTGCGGGAGTTGCTGGTCTTAGCGTTGTCACGGTGACTTAGACTTGCGAATGGAACCTGATGATGAGGAGCGACGGACGCGTTCTTGATTTGTAGTTGTCACGTTGCTCATTCAAACTGAAATCTCCAATTGCCACCTTCTTTTCGTTGTCTTTTCTTCTTTGGAATTTCCCGCTTCAGATCACGTGACCATGAATTTCTTTGACTTTATGCTCCTGGCCTTGGCCAACAAGTGGTGATAATGGAACAAAATCCACCCCTTGGACTCACAGCCTCCAACCTTCAGCTTGGATAAATCGGTTTCCCAATGATGCTTGCTGGTTGGAGACACGAGCGATTGGACTGGACGTAGTGGCGAGAGGTGGGCGTCGGACTTAAGGGCAGTAGCAACTCGGAGAGCTCATAGGCAGTGGCGTTGGGTGCAATGGTAGTGGCAGCGAGGCGGCGCGGTGAAGACAGCGCAATGGCGAGGTGGGTGCATGCTTGACCGACTCTCTCTTGCTCCTTGCTCTTACTCTCGCTTACGTATATCTCTCGTGCTCTCCTTGAAAATTCTAATATCTAAAAATTATGGGAGCCCCCCCTGATTGATGTGTATAATCATATATTTATATTGCAACCCTAGGTTAATTGGCCAGGCTTTCTAGTCCTAATGGGCTTAGGCTTAGGTTTTATCCTTTAATTTTTATTTAATTCCAAGTTGATTGAATTAATTTGGGCTTTTATTCAATTAAACTTGATGGGCCAATTTAAGCTCAAATTAAGACAACAAAGGCCTTTTTGACGTGTGATTTTCGGCCCCCTAATCCCTTGAGTGAGCCGAGTTTCATTCGGTATCCGAGCTTGGTTTACATAATGAATTTTATGCTCGGTTGTCATCGCCGGTCCGATGCGGAATGCAACTAACCTATATGAACTTAAACTATATGCTATGCAATTTTAATATTTTTATTTAGGGGTTAAAATTTAATCCCTAATTTTCTATACAAATTATTATTAAATGATCGGTTGAAATTTTGGTGCCAACGGCTGCCCCTCTTTGAGTGAAAGCTCGCAGAGGTTTCGCTCAAAGACTAGAACCTAAATTTAAACTATGCAATATGATTAATGATCTTCTTCTTGTTCTTGTTCTTCTTCTTCTTCTTTTGGTGGGGGTTTTAATTCCAATTTTTCAAATGCAATGATGCGTGATATGCAAACAATAAGGAACGTATGCTAAGGCTTCTCACTTCATGAAGAGCAGTGAAAGAGCCTTACATACGGATCGCACAAAAAGCACCCAAGTGAGAGAAAGCTTCATAATGCTGTGAACTTCCTTAATCTCCAAACTTCTAGTCCATTGGAAGTAAGGTTTTCAAGGTACAGGATTGTCTATCTGTTACCTGTAGTTTCCTACAGATGCGAAATAACGCATATGAAGAAAGAATTAAAAGGGATGTGTTGCCTATACCACTAGACAACCATGAAAAGAATTATGTCACATGTTCCATTGGATGAGCAAGAGGTTAGTTGTGCCACCTATTCCACTGGGTGAACACTGGATGAGAAACTATGCCGCCTGTTTCACTGGGCAAACATGAAATAGGGTGTGCTGTCTATTCCACTGGGCAACACAAAGAGATATGTCACATATTCCACTTGGTGAACATATGAGAGAGATCATGTCTCCTATTCCACTTAGTGAACACGAAAAGAGAAACAATGAAGAATAATTAATAGACGTACCTGAATTCTTCTTATGTTATAAAAATGACAGAGCCAATTGCATTGCACTTATTTTTACTTGAAAAATAGTTAAAATAACACATGCACATGGGCAAAGAAAACATAATTCATGAATCTACCTGCATTACCAAGCTTCACTGGGGAATTTATGACAAAACAATCCGGATTCACAAGTAGATATCTTGAAAATGTCAAATGAGGGACTTCCGGTCCGAAAGGACTTTCTCTCATCCTCATCAAAAAGTGGCTATTTTATGAGAATCACTCTATCTCACATTTATCATGTGAACAAGGGTCCGAGTATTCTCGCAAGCGGTACGACCTTACCAATATGAGAGGACTTTGTCAGGACTATAACGTGGGCTTGGTCAATGGCTTAGCAGAAGGGGACTCTTCGAGTCGAGGCTATTGAAAGAAAATACTTCGCAATTGTCTCCGAGTTTGCAAGTCAAGAATCCTGCAAAATGAGATAGAAATGGACTTGTTCGCACTTCTTCGAGCTAGGCTTTTAAACATCTGAAACTCTACGTTAGTTTAAGTGCCCTAATATGAAGAGACTTTGCAAGGGATGTAACGTAGGCTAGGCTCATGGGTTGAGATATGAATGGATCATTAGGCTCATAATGTGTATAATTGGGATGAATAAATTGGTGATCATCTCAACATTGTCACCAATCTTCTTCTTCACCAGGGATTGCCTTCTCGGTGGATACTCCATTGGCTTCGAGAGTTCGTCACTTGATTCCTTTAAGACTTGTAGAACTACTGCTCCACTGGGATTCATGACTTTGACATGTTATATATTAACATTTTTTCTTTAAAGAACTCCCTTTTTTTCCGACTTTTTTTTTTGGCATTGGCCTTGCTTTTACCAGGCACACTATTTTTTCTTGCCCTTCCTTTTTTTTTTTTACTTTTGACACGCATTGTCTACAATGCATATTTCGGCCAACCACACTTTGGCTTGTTTTTACCAAATTACTCGACATTTGGACTCTTAAGGGTCTTCATCTTTTATCGGCACTCCGAATACACTGCTTGAGCAATGATGACTTTTGCCTTGCCTTAATGTGGAGGATAATCACCAACTGAGTTCATATGAAATAAAATCGTAGGCTCAATTGGGCTTAGCAAATGATAAAGTGTGTATAGGATAGAGAAAGAAATGCTCTTCATCATCCCAAGGCACTTGAACTTCGTGTCAATTCATCTGAAAAAGCAACACTCGAAGATTAATGCAAGTGAAAGCAAGACAATCTCTATTCATTTTTCACCTTATAATGCTGACTTACCTCCAGTTTGCCCCGATGTGGGGTGGTTCTTGACAGGGTAATTTGAAAGAATTTCTCCAAGCGTTTAGGCTCAAAGTGGCAAAACAATGGATAAACTGTAGTGTTTGTGATAGATAAATGAATTGCCTTTCGTCACTCCGGTTGCCGTACCTTTTGCGAGATAACTCTTTACCTTACAGACATGGAATTTTTCTACTCAACTCACTGGGGATTAGTGCATGGGATTGTATATAGGTAGGGCTTGCCTTTCATCATCCCAATGTACTTCATTCAACACATTCAATTCATTCCATATGAGTTATCAGATTGTCCAAATAGATTCCCCTTTTGAAATTGATGTTGCAGACTGACAAAATGATCATGCAAAATTTAAAGCCAATGCACTCATTTTAACTTGAAATTGATTGAAATCATTTATTCATCAGTGAAATATTTGCAATTCAGAATATAAAACCAAACACTTGAAAACTTTTGCTACAAAAATGTTAGATCCTATCAGGGGCAATACATGTTCACAGCATCAGAATTAACAGGAGTGGAGAACTCATGACCATCCATTTTTGCAAGAATCAGGGCACCTCGGGGAGCATCTTTTTACCCACGTATGGACCGATGTAGTTTGGGGCGAATTTGCCTCCGAGATTAGGAAAGATCGAGAGTACCTTCCTCAGGACTAGATCATTTACCTTGAAGTGTTTTTGACGCACTTTTTGGTTGAAAGACTTACCTACTCATGCGGCAACTGGATCAGACGTTTCGTCTCACTCTCAGGGGGATTGGCCTCTCTTTTCACTTCTCAGGTTTCCTCCGCATCACCCAAGTTAATAATGACAGTTTGGTCTGACGTGAGATATTTGGACCTTTCATGTCGTTCTAGGCCACGTAACATTTCCGAGGAATCTTCGAGTTCGTCGATGTCATCGAAATTAGGCTCTACGGCACATAATCCATCAGATTTGACTGTTTCCATACCCTCACATGTCACAAGATTGCCCCTGAAACATAAAATAGGGGGTTCAGAAGGACAAACAGGGCTAAACAGTGTATTTTTTTTCTTTTTTTGAATTTTTTTACTCTCTTTTTCGAAATTCTTTTCAAAAAAATGTTTTAACACCACGAAGCATGAAGAAGCCCAGGCCTCAGAATCCTCCTTGGACTATATTTTTCTTTTATCGGTTAAATATCATCACCGAGCTGGTTTAATGTACTTCAACATGCCCTCAAAAATAAAAATAATTTGTAATTTCATTGATTATCATCGAATGAATAACATTTATTGGAATGGAAATTGCAACAATGGGTCCTAGAAATGAAAAATTCCAAAAAACAGCTCCCGAGATAGGTCAAGTCCTAGAAAGCAGTAAAAATTCTCACGCAGGAGAGTGTGCGAAAAAGTAAAGGTTTTACTCTTATGAACCAGTGCCCATTCCCTTCAACGGTTTTTCCTCGATAGCTCCAATGAGCATATTATCGAACAGGGTAGTGATTCCCTCCATCGCATCATCAGGATCTTCTATCGAACAGGGCAGTGATTCCCCATCCATCGGGGACGATATCACGCGGGTCAATATAGAAGCTCGGGGGAGCCGAATATTTCATGTAGTAGTCGAACTTGCCGCTCAGTTGCCATAGGGTGTTGATCACCTCATTCTCTTCATGCATCATTCTTGCAAGACTCGGGGGTGTGGTCCAGATGCTTGGAACTATGAGAAGATCGTCTCAGCCTCGACAAGCTACGAAGCATGGAATGTGAATGCTCCAGTATCTAAGAGATCCTGAACCATGTGCTTTAGAACATAGCAGTCATCAATGGAGTGATCGACTTCTCCCAGGTGTTAGTTACACTTTTTGGATGGGTCATAGTTGGAGAACCGCTCAGGATTAGGCCACTTCGACTAAGTGGAAAGCAAGCCCTTTCCCAGGAGGATCGTCAATACTTAGGATTAAGACTTGGAGAGAGGAGTGAATTGTCTTAGAGAACGGGTGTCTCGGTGGGCTGTCTTGACATCCAGGGAGTAGTCGTGCTTTGCTTTGCCGGGGCCGCGATGTTGGAACGAGTGGATCCTGATCACCTTGTTCATATTTTACGAACTTTGGATGCAAGGTGCTTAACTCCCTAGGATTAGGGGACTCAATAGTACTGCCAAGTACGACTCTTTGTCATTCGAGTCGGTGCTGAAGGGCTTCGTTTGAATCATCACCCTTGGCCCTTGAGAAAAGGGACAGGTCATGGTAAGTTGTTTCAAGCAGTCCGACAGATGCGCCATTTGCCTCGAGAGTTGTTGGAAAATGACAGAGGCCTGCTTCAAGTCCTTCTCGATATTCACTCTAAACACTTTCTCTCATGGCCAGGCGGGAACGACCAGTGGTCAACGATCCGTAATCACTTAGCTTTGAGTATCAACTTCCTTGCGGTGGTGGCTCATAGCTAAAGGCGTTTCGGCTTGGCAGTTAGCCAATGTATGAGGTCTCTGAGAAACAAAGATAAGGATGGCGTTTATGTAGAGAAGCTGCATCGCTGCGAGAACGGCAAGTGGTGGATAGAGCTGCGGTTTGTGTTGGGCGGTGAGCTCACGGTGGCGGAGGAACAACAACGAAGGAACTCGGTGAGGTTACCCCTTGGCGAGACTCGAGCGATGGATCAATAACTGTGGATGATCCGTAGTCACCTGATTCTAGAGAAATAAACT
The DNA here is from genome assembly GCA_024500025.1 of Syzygium aromaticum. Classification (NCBI taxonomy): domain Eukaryota; kingdom Viridiplantae; phylum Streptophyta; class Magnoliopsida; order Myrtales; family Myrtaceae; genus Syzygium; species Syzygium aromaticum. The sequence continues at coordinate 15,302,018 of CM044888.1, read as the reverse complement.
AAATAAGCACATGGTCAAGACAAGGTTAGTCCATGACACGCTTTCTAGTCTTTTTCATTCCTCATGTATTCATAAAAATACTCGTATATGAACAAGACTTTATGGAAAAGTGCTTTAAATAAAGAAATATAAATAACACTCTAGACATAACCTAGGAAATAGACGTATCGAATTCCCTAATCATAAAACTAGGAAAACCAAAAATTAAGACTCCCTAGAAACTATGAACTGAAAACAAATTCTCTAAAGCATTTTTTTTTTTGCCATTTTTTTGGTTATAAAAATGATGACAACCTATTGTGAAAATAATGACCTATGAACATCAAGGAAGATGAAAATATAGATTGAAAATAAATTCTCCAAAAAGCCTTCTTTCATTTTTATATTTTTTAATTTTCAAAGGACTCAATGATTATTACTTTCGAATTGAAACCCGATCTAGACCCATCACGGACCGACCCCAAAAAAAAAATGAGAAAATAAGTAAACTGCAAGATAAAAGTTCAGAATACTTACTTTACCAGGTAAGACCATGGCAATCACATAGACATACACATAAAATGTGAAGCTCGTTTTCTATTTAGATTCTGTCTTGCAAAGTGGAGACGCGAGACTTACCGGGCTAAACCAGTCATGGTTGTAGTTAGATCGAGGTTTCCCTAACTCCAGCTTAGTCAAGAAGTCAACCCAGGTTGCAAAGGGTGCAACCATGGTG